>NW_022994945.1:0-625727 GCF_902806645.1 Magallana gigas
TTTTCTAAACACATATGGTATGCAATAATACCGAAATATATCTAGACATGTAGCTTGTAATAAAATCCCAGATTATTACGTAAGTCTTATCTGCAATGGGTTGACAATACAGGAGCAAAGTATCTTAGTACATGTACTTGTTTAACAAATTTAAGTTACTGAATATTCAAATTAGGTGTTACAGTAAAACAAACTTTAGATTAATGAATATCTAAAGTAGGTATTATAGAATAACAAACTTAAGATTGATTAATATTCAAATAAGGTGTTACATAATACATGTAACAGACTTTAGATTAATGAATATTCAAATAAGGTGTCACAATATTCGTAGATAAACCTGACGAGGGCTGGATAACCATTTCAGGTCTTTCAATTGTCGCATGACGTCATTGAGAGCATTCCGGAATATTTTACCGTTATCGGTTATAATAATAGTGTTATGTAATGCATGGTTTTGCCAATATTTCCTAATATAACTTGTGTTTTACACATTTTAAGCTATGAAAAGTGAAATGAAACTAATGTTCAACAATTTATAAAGGGTAGTTTGAGTTGAAATCGCTGAATTCAATTAAAACCTGATAAAACCGTACATAGGAAAAGTTGACAGAGACTACAAATCATTATTTTTCACCTGGTAAGGTAAATATTTCTTTGAAGATGTCAATAGGATATATAATGAGTTACAAATGTACCAATTTTTAGTGAGTTTGCACCATTATTTCAAAAGTTATAGACGTTTTATGTTGCTAAACTGTACTTATTCATGGTTGAAAAATTGTATCAAAATTCACTCTAAATGTGATGGGTTTCATACTAGCAAGTTTAAAAGGCCTTTAAATCTTAAAATACATAAAATAAAGGATTGCAATTTATTTCTTTTTAAAAAAAATTGCTTTATTATATAGACATCAGTTAAAAAAATGTGGCGTTTGATAAGAGAGCAGTCGTTGCTATAATTGCCTTGATAGTGTACCTGTGTTTAACTTAGGTTCCTATAGCATGAACAAAATATTTGCAACATACCAATATTTAAGTTCAATTTGAATGTTTACATATCAATCTTCAAATTTAAACAAATATTTCACGGATTTTAACATAAACACATCAAGGGTGGAGAAACCTTAAACAATATAGTTATATTTTTTAGAAGAGTTAGTTAAATAAAATATTGGAAAACTTAAAATTTGAAAGCTAAATATAAGGAAATGTCTTTTACTAAATTTAAATTTCAAAACTATGCATATCAACAATTTTGAGGAAAATCTTACGCTGACCATCTAGCCTCCTTAATAGGCTACAAATGCTAAGCAGTTCTTTTGCAAATAAATTTAGATTCGATATACTTTCGAACACTCGGCAGTTTCCACATATATATAAATGGGTTAACCAGAGAATTGATACTGCAAATACAGAACGATAATCGCAACAGAATTGTGGAACCGATGCCCCAGAAAAACACCATCAAGGGCCCTGTCAAGACTATTAGAACAGTTATTAATATTCCAACAAGAGTCAATGTCCCTTTTACTTTTTTACGTCTTGCATTTCCTAACTTAGACCTGATTGGTGAACGGACGATCTTCTTATTAGCTTTATGTGGAGAAGGAGAATTCGGTCGATGTGAAGGAAGTGAGGTAAGTCGAGTTTCAGTTTCAGTTCCGCTTACGGAAAATACCTGATAAGGTTTCACTTTGACATTCTTCGATTTTTCATTACTTAGCTTTCCCAGATGTTTGGAAACATATCTTAAAGTGATTAGGTATAGTATAATTGTTGCCGATAAAAGGGAAATTGTCAATAGTCTATTAAAAAAAAGGTAACCCAGATATCGGCCATTGTAAACAAAAGTAAGAAAACTGTCAACAACGAAATTATATTCTCTTGGTGGAGGTGACACGAATGAAAGGTTGCCAACAATCACCACCATCCAGCTTCCAATACATGTGAAGTACTTTCGGTTTTCGCAGAAAATATACGTGTTCCATTTTTCAGTACAAATAATGGCGAACCTTTGTAGACTGATTAGAAAGATTTGCACGAATGAAAGATAGAGACCGTTAGACATTAGGCATATTTGTACGACTGCCAGTATCCTACTTCTGTGGAGAGACGGGATGATGACCCTTGGTCCGGTTGAAAAAGTAGCAAGTCCCATGAAAAAGTCACTGACAGATAGCATCATCACCAAAAAGTGATAGGGGTTACTTCGTATTTCACTTGCTTTGATTACAAGGATAAACACTCCTCCATTTAACGTTAGGGAAAGAAAACCAACTATCATAAAGGAAATCAAAAGAGGGGTAATGGGCTCTGAACTCTGGTCTTCATCTGCTGAAACGTTCAAAAGCGTACCATTGTCAAAAATCGTTTCCATCTTGATCGCTATGACACAGAATATATCACCCCTTCAATTGATTAAAATTCTTTGTGTACAAAATTTGTCTAATCTGTCTGTCCAGCTTCTGTAATCTAAAAAAGAAAAATAGCATTTTTCTACTGGTTTTTTTTTCAAAACATGTAAAAATACATCTCTTTGCAAAACTGACATTAATATTAATTAGATATATATTTTTTTTTAATCAGTTTTTTTATCATGCTGTAGAATAAAATACACCCGGAATTTCAGTTCATGAGGCTTTGTTAACGTATTGATGTTAGTTTTGTGTAGCAACAACACATAATATATGTATTATGATAAGTCATTAACGTACCATGGAAATTCATGAAAAAAAAATTAGGCTGTTCTGCTCTCTAAATTAACAACAACATATTCAATAAAATCAAAATAATTTCAGTACGAAATCCTATCAAAATACACAGACTTTAGTCATAACTTTTTAACATTAAGGTTTATTGACCTACTGAAGAAATAAATTCAATTAATGAACTTAAAAGTGATGGCAGTGTAAGTGTCATTTAAACAGTGAAAATGTCCATTAAACGCATGATATACCTCCCATCGGTGGTTTGTTATAGGTCAACTTGCTTAGATTCCTTAATTATTCAATTAATTTCAACATGTTATGCTCGGATATGGGCTGCGTGAAGGGTAACAAAAAAAATCATGCAAAACTAATTTTTTTAAAAAGATAATGAAAATCGAAACAGACAGCTTCAAACAAAATCAACAGACTTGTGTGCAAAATCAGCAGACACTGTAGTGCAAAACAAACGATCACCGATGCAAAATGAAGTACGTTATATCTCACATAAAAACTACCCAAATTAGTCATTTTTTTTTTCAGCTTACGTTTTCTTTAGGGTACGATTTCTCCTGATCCCTCTTTGCACTAGCGTCAATTCAGTGAATGACTTATTTTTGCATTTGTGATCATTTGTTCTGCATCGGTGTTTTGCAAGCTAGTATGTTAATTTTGTTTTAAGCTGGCCTGTTTCGTATTTCAGTACACATTCTAAAAGAAGTTGTTGTTTTGCATTAACGTTTTTTTTATTTTGCCCCTTTACCCTAAAGCTTCCTGACGACCATTCCCGGCATGTTCATGTAGATACATTTGTAGCATTGAGGATTTTCAGGTTTATTCATTTTTTTTAACGTCTTTTTAAATTTGTAATTGCGAAATTATTTAAAATTTTCTCTATATATTTCTGTGTATTTCGTTTGAAGTAAATTGCACAAAGAGTTTTGACCTTCAACATAAAGGCATTTTAGAACTTTGAAGATTTGAAAAACAGAGAACCTTCACATCCCTTTTAAATAGTTTACCCTCCTAATGCTCTTTGTTTAAAATTGAATGCGTTATTTGTGATGTATGATCTAAAGAATACAATGGGTTATTACAAAATTCACTTCATTGAATATTTATGATGTGGATCAACTCGGCAACGAAATTTATAACAAAAACAATGTATTCAACATAAATCGATTAATCCACTGTATATCGTCTTTGATGAGTAGGAACAAGATTATAAAACATCGTCACATGCATCAATCAATTTATCTCTTTTTTGTAAAAACATATTAAATCTATAATAAATCAATAATAAATTTGCATTTTAATCTTCTGAAAATAGTATTTTGTTTTGATTTGCAACATCAAACTTTACCCAGGAATGGAAAAAAATTACATTTATTCTTTAATTAGCTAAACCTATATCTTAATTATAAAAAGGACGATAACAATTGTGTTAAAGCCCTACATTTTTTAATCGTAGTGGAGAAGAAGATTTCTATGGAATTCCATATACGACAGCCAAGTGTCAGCTGCCAACTGTTTACTGCTTACTGCCAATTGCTTCACCTCTTTATTTATTAACCGCATGTGCAGACATTTATTTGAGGACAGAGAGATTGATAGATTAATAGCCTTTATTTTATTTAACACAAAAAACACATATTAACAATTCGAGTAGGTATGAAAACCCATCACGCACATAATTGCAAGTACATTAATTCGTGTTCACCCCTTTTGAAAGATATGAGAGAAAATGGAGATCTTAATTGTGTGATGTTATCCATACAGAACGTCTGAGATTCTGTTTCATTCCCGTTATCCAGAATGACCTTGAAAGAGTGAAGGACACATGGGAGAATCATAGAATAAGAAAACAAACACACTTGTCCATCTAACGAGTGTGCTTATATTGCTTTAGAAACAATGTTGCATCTAAATCTATTGCTCCCAAGCACGTTGCACGATGCTATGAAACTTTTGGTAACCTTATAACGTTTTTAAGTGTTTAATGGAGTAACATAATTTCTGTAAAAATAAAATCATAAATATTAAGGTAGTCCCTCCATAACTATCATATTTCATATCTAATATATATATATTGCAAGTTCTATTTAGAAAATCTTATTGTGGTTTTAAGGGGTTTATTTAATAGTAAAGATTCATCAATCTTAGTAAAGATTTAAAAAAAAATGAATATTAACAAAGTTATCCCATCTTGAAGTTAACATTGAAGTATATAGGAAAAATGCATTTTTGAACATATCTTTATAGTACAAATGATTTTCTCTTAAATCTCTTGGTAAAACGTTGCAAAAGCTGTCCTTCTCTTTGACAATGCTTAAAAAATCATTATTTACCTTACATATTTTCATAATTGAATTTTTTTAAATTTTTGCAAAAGGCATACAACTCTTTAAAAAGTTTCAAGAGCAAAATGTTCATCTGATCGACTGTAAACATGTTTTCCTAGTTTGGTTTATGTCGGCTTCATAATGATTTTAAAATAGATATTCAGTATTTATGCTTTAGGAATGCATTTCTAATGATCAAATGAGTTTTGAGAGTCAATCGTAGAGTTATAACCAAGATACAGGGCTCACAACTCTTTGGCATGTAAACAAGGCTCGTGCCCTGTTTTTTATGTTAAATATACCAGTAAAAATCTTTTTCAAACTAATTTGTCTGTATTCTTATTCATTTTAAGCACAAATAAACAGTTCGTAATGTTTAACACATTATTTTTGGTCTAAATATGTCATTTTCACTTAAACATTCAAAATGTAAACAACGGCTTTGTTTACATAGCAAAGAATTGTAAGCTCTGTAATTCGCTTTTAACTCAACAAATGACACTCAAATTTTGGTTGCCTTACTGAAGCATTGTAAACATTAAAATTGGAGAAGTAAATTTTGACCAAAATCGTAACCATGCCCCTTTAAACACACACCACTATATTGTAGATGCTCACACCAAGGTGGTCAAAACAGTTTTAAAAGCCATGGATAATATTGGCGTTCATAAGCTATCATTGTGAGCGCAAATTCTTTGCAGCAATTTGCGCAAGGGGATACCAGTAATAATATCGCGTACAAAGCAATGCAAATCAGGATTTCAAATTTAAAACAGTAAGAAAAACTAACGCTTTAATGAACCTCTGTCAATCATAGTTTACTGTGGAATTATTAGAATTCGTGGTGGCTCAATTTTCGTTTTTAATTCTTGGGAGCCCCCCCCCCCCCCCCCCCCCCCAAAAAAAAAACGAATTTACATCCTCGACGAAAACAAATTTTGAAAGAGTCACTTTTCTTACAAAAACTAAAAACCGACCGATCCAAGAATTAAATCTCGCCGAATAAAAAATCCCACAACCCACGAGAATTGGCTTCTATGAATTTAAATGATTCCACAATATATGATGTTTTCAAATTACAATTATCACATTTCTGATATACTGAGATATCGGCTGTTTGAATTACGTTGCAATATGAAACAGATTGGCCGTCATATTGTAAAGGATATCTATAACGTTAATCGCAATGATCATGTAAATAACGATGCTTTCCAAACGGAGATACCAAAACTGAAAAGAGATGCATGTTCAAAATGGTTAACATAAAGCACGAGTCTGACAAGCCTGTTTCTTTACAATACCGGTGTTGTATAGCAATTTTTCCCCCATCGTAATTTTTCACCCCGGAAAACCTACTATATAGTAGCCTTTCCCCTATAGTAGGGTTTCTCCCTCACGTTTTTGGTTCAGATTTTATAAAAAAAAAATATTTATGGAAATTAGAAATCCAGTAAGGATTAAAATCAATGTTTCTACACTCCCAGGTTGCATACATGTATATCTGCATTCATCTGTATAGGTTAAGTTTCGTTTTGCCGATTTATTATTTCTATAGACAATGCTGAAAGTTGAACTTGTGTGTAATGGAATTACACATAGAACTTAATTTAGGTATTTTATTGAAAAAAAGTTTTACAAGTTTTACACTTATATGCATAATTCTGTGTTCTGAAATTGTGTTCAGCGAGAATGTTTTAAGAATATTTGGATAAATCTATCAGACTGTTTGTCTGTTTGTGAAAATTTCATCCAGGCTAAACCTCTCTTTAGAGAAATTTTGTTTCCGATGTTTCAGAGCCCGATTTTTAAAATCATATTATAATAATTATAGTGCATATTCTTAAGGGTTCAATGTCTCATAAACTAGAGATGACCATATCACCATATTTTTATAGTGGCAGTAGTTTACCACTTGAAGATGACTCTGAAAATTTCAGCCCTCAGGGAAGGGGCCCTTGATGTTTCAGGGCCCGATGTTTAAAACCCCATTATAATGATTGAATAGTGTTCTATAAGTGGGGACCCGAATCTCAAATTCTAGAGATGACCAATTAACCATATTTTCACAGTGATAGTGATATACCACTAGTAGATGACACCGAAAATTTAAGCCTCCATGCAGGGTAGGAGCCTTTGTTGTTTTCGAGCCCGATGTTTGAAATCCAGTTATAAAGAATATGTATTTTTTAGGGCCTCATATCTCAAAACCTATAGATGACCATATGAACATATTTTTACGGTCATTTAAAAGTAAAAACATCATTTAAAAATACACAATCACTCATATATTTATTTATCAAAATGATTGAAAATTACGTTTAATTCTGCTGCTTTTTTTTAATTTTCGAACAAATTTTTTAAAAAAGGTACGCGGGTAAAATTCATTATTCTTCAAAACATTTAATCAATTCATAAGATGACTAATGATATAATAAATAATTAGATAAATGAATCAATGAACTTTTATTCATAAAAGGAGAAACCGAAAATCAAAAATTAATAACCAACCTAAGCGCATATACGACTTTTTTACTTGTTAGTTGATTAGAAGAACAAGCTTATATTTAAAAAAAAATAAATGTGTTGGTTGTTTTGGGGGGGGGGGTGTTTTTTTTTGTTTTTTTTAATTAACCTTGTTTAATTGTTCCAAAAAATAATATGGTACACAAGTAAATCTTTATTGCAAAAATATGAAACAAATAGTATAATTTTTTTAGGTAATTGAATCGTATATCTTGATTTATATGGTATCGTTTTCAAAATTGTATATTTATAAATCACGTTGCAAACTTAAAAGTGGAAAAATTAGCAAATAGTGAGTGACAATATGAACATAAAGTTAGTTCAGGCTCCATTTCACATTTTCCAAAGTAACATGCAAAGATACCGACATTGTTTTTGTTGTGAAGACATTTCATTGTTTTTTAAAATGTTAACATCATAATATCTCGCGTTTCGTAGAAATGTGCTTAAAAATATGAATATGCGTAATTTTAAAACCAAATGGTAAACACTAACTTTACACATGCTTTTAATACATAATTAAAATACCCCTTACCTATGATTTAGAACCCCATCAATCAAAGTAAAACTAAAACATTTCAGTTTTTCATCATATTATTGCATCCTGTCTCCCGTTGATATTTAGAAGAAGAAATATATAATTGTTTTTAAGATCGTCAATTCTAACGGTATTAATTTAAAATTGATAGCCTTTTGGACGAAGGGAGTATAACATTTCCACTTTTTATTCCCTTCCTCTACAAAATTAAGTCAAGATTGGTCAGTTAGTTCCTTGGGAGAAGCTTATACATTGACGGTAATACATTGGAAAATTAAAGTTCCAAACTGGCGTATTTTCACTCAAATGTGTTCTCACGTGTTCATAACGTCGAAGTGAAAACTGTAGATAAGCATCGATTAGATGAAAAAGATTCGAGGTATTCCGAAATCTGTGTAAAAGGTGTTCCCAAAAGATGTGAGAACAGGAGAAATAAAACGATGTTATTATACTTTCATGTTAAAAACTAAAATCTGATTGGTTTAGACGCAGTTGATAATCCGTTTTGTTATACTTTCATGTTAAATACTGAAATCTGATTGGTTAAGACGCAGTTCATAATCCGTTCTATTACCCTCAGCGTTAGCAACGCACTTAGCAACGGGTAACATTACAAATTGTTACATGCGCGAAAATTATGCGCGTACGGTTCGCTGTAGAATTCACGTTATTCCTATATAAAAGCAGTAAAATTTTCTTAAAAATTAAGACATTCAGAATGGTCCGCAATAAACATGGCCAGAAAGTAAAAATGGGGGGAAATCCACTATATAGTAGGTTTTCCGTGGGGGTAATCTGGCTAAAAAAAAGAGGGAAAGCCCTCTATACAATCAGCTTTCCGTGGGGGGAAAACTGCTGTATAGCCATTTTTCCGGGGGGAAGATCTAGAACTGCTATATAGCCATTTTTCCGGGGGAAAGATGGCTAGGGGGAAAAGGCACTATATAACACCGGAATACAGTCAGAAACATTAATTAAACCGTCTTCCACTATAACGTTTATCGCAATTATCATGTAAATAACGACGCTTCAGGCACTTTGCATCGTTTTTGAAAGTGGGGGGCCAGACTCATCCAAAAAATCTTGAAAAGCAAAAAAAAAAAAAAAGGGAATTATTTTGACTTTTCCAAAATCTTGAAAATCCGTTGGGGGGGGGGGGGGCTGGCGTAATATATCTATCACTTCAATTTCCCGTATTTTCATACCAATTTTTTTACATACTCCCAAAAAAGTGGGGGGAAATTTATAAAAAAGCAGTTGCTGCGAGAAGAAATGGGGGCCAGGCCCCCCCCCCCCGCCCCCGATGCTACGTGCCTGCGCTTTCCAACGGAGATACCAGAATTGAAAAGAGATGCAAAATGGTTAACATAAAGCACGAGTCTGACAAGCCTGTTTCTTTACAAGGTCGGAATATAGTCATAAACATTAATTAAACCGTCTTCCACTTATGACTTTATTTCTGAGACAAGATCAGTTGGCAGTAAGCATTAAGCAGTTGGCAGCTGACATTTGGCTGTCGCATATGGAATTCCATTACGATAGATTTCTGATTTGACTTTAATTTTTTAATTTTTGTTTATTTATTTTATTTATTTTCTTTTTTGGTTTTCCCTGTTTGTTTGGGTTTTTTTTTATTTTTGTTTGTTTGTTTGTTTTCTTGTTTTGTTTTTGTTTTTTGGGTGTTTTTTTTTCTTTTTTAAGATAAGTCCAGTCAATCTTTTCTAAATTGTATAATTATGCTCATTACAAAAATTGCTTCATTCTGCAATCCTAAATGCATGCGCATCAAAAAAGTAATTATACCAAGGTAAATTAAATTTCAGAAGTCTTTACAGTAATGTAAGTGATGAAAAACTTAACTTACCTCAACTTAAAGAAGTCTTCTGTCTTCCTGCATCCAACAAATACTTTGAATTCTAAGTTTTTATCTGTTCAGAACAAAGCTTAAAACATCAATAATGATGGATGTATTTCTTCCCTACATACACAAATTTGAAAAAAAAAAATCCTATTACAGTCTTGAATAATTCTTCCTAACGATCTAACCGAGATACTTTCACCATAAATCAACTTTGCATATCAGCTTCGTTTTATATACCTTGGATTATTATAGGAAATAATTAAATGAAGATAGAATATACAAGTACGTTTTGCTATAAGAAATAAGGAAGGTTGCGAGTAAAAATCGAATTATATACGTCTTATAGACATATACGATATTTTGTATCAGAATAATAAAACATATGTTGCGTATAAAGAAAATTGATACATAAAAGAGTATCGTTACCTATAGCAAAGCCCTCGGGATATATCATTTTTTTCTTTGAAGGGGTATACTTTTCTGCCTCGCCATTTACTAAAACAAAGAAAGGAGTTTCAACCCAGTTTAATATCATGTACATCCATAAGCTTTTTAATCGGTCTTACATTTGATATTGCAAAAGCATAAATTTCATCAAATTGATAATGTTGATGATTTTTTCAAAACATGTTTTGTACGTTGTAAAACCGTGTATTATTGTGATGAATGAGTAACAATTTCTTGAAAATGTTGGTTGCTTATAGCATTTGAATAAACATTATACATTTATTGCATGATGATGAGGGAAATAAAAGATTTATTTCCCCAAGAAAAATTATATTTTCCGAGGGCTCTGCCCGAGGGAAATATGATTTTTCTGGGGGAATTAATGTTCATATTTCCCGAACATTTATGCAATAAAAGTTTTATTATTCCGAACAGCAAATGATTATACAACATAATTCGATTTTTAATAATTTTTCGACTTTTCGAAAGCAATAATGTCGTGTTTTTTTGTTTTGTTTTTTTGTTTTGTTTTTTTTTTTGGGGGGGGGGGTATGATTGTCTATCTTTGTTTTCATAAATTCGAATCAAATATAGCAAAATTGAATTTTGTAGCATAAAGAGAATTTAAATGATGGATTTTTTTTTATTTCATCAGATTATTCAACATTGTAAGCTCATATTGACCTTTTCATAACTTTGGGATAAAAAAAACCCGATATTACCGAAGAGGTGAGACATGATATTTATTCCCCGGGAGACACGACGTTTTGTTGCCCGGTCACGTGATTGTCTGGAACCAATCAGATGCCGCGTTATATAAAATAACCATATTGAGGTATAATTGTATGAGAAGTGTTTTAGTGATAAACGTTTTAATGATATAAGAAATATAAAATTGTTCGGTACATTTGTAGGAAAGCATTGTAAAATCATTGCAGATAATGTGTTAATGCTTCATTAGTCAATTCGAAATTTTATGCAAACGTTGAACTTGTGGATTAAAATGGATCATTTAGAAATATGGTCTTAAAGCGGCTTTTTTGGTCTTTGCTATTTTAAAACTATATTAATGTCATTCGGAACAAGAGCTCCGTATCAAAATATAGAGGGTTTTTTTTTTTAAATTCTAAGCTGAAATATTTGGAATTTTTGTAATCAATAATGTTTGATAAACATTTTTATAAGAATCATTTAAATTGACCTGATGTATAGTTTTATTTGTCGACCACCAACTTGAAGCCTCTTTTGAATCCAACAAGAAGAGGCATTATACAAAGCATGTTAATTGAAGATTTATTTTCTACAGTTGTGACGATTATGAAGCCAACCCAACTTTCTACATGCCAACATGAATAGTATACACATCTGTGTGCAAAAATGCTGTGCCAAAGATTCCTAATTAAACGCAAGGAATTAATATCTGCGTAAATCTCGTGGATTTTAAAATCCTGCCTTTAGTTCTCGGACAGATCTAAACTAAATGAAACTATGTTAAAAATTTGGCGTTCGCAATTTGATGCAAATCGAGGAATTAAGCACGCGCGTAAAATAAAGAACATTTAGTGCATAAAATATTGGAGGAAAGAACTGAAAGAATTTAGCAATTGAAGAAAAAGCACCTAAGAAAACTAATAGGGTTATTTGCAAGGAAGCAAAATGAGAAAGAGGAAATGTTCATTTTAATGCCGACGTTTTGAGATTTCATCACATCAGAAGTGAAAGCAAGTCCCAAGAGAGAAGTATGAAGGAAAATTCGAAAGACTAAAGTTGTAGCTGTGGTTTTTTAAAAGTAATTTTGGAGCTTTCTTCGTTTCTCCAAAAGTTAATTCCTAACATTGTTAAAGATTGATGAATATATCACTGAAACTTGCATAATTTGCAAGGATTAATAATAATGAAGAACAAATTAAAAGAATTAAGGTGGTATGGGACATCTGTGGACTAAAGTTTAAAATTATTTGGAAAGGTAAGAAATGTATTTTAAAAAAATAAGAAACCAGCGGGATTCGCACTCATGACGTACAGATTCATAGAAAACCTTTCTACCTACTGCGCTACGCTCAATAGGTTACACCATTTGAAAAGAAACTACTTATGTAATCACACTTGGTTTTTTCTTTATTTCGATTAAACAATACGTCACAACATGGAAGTGTCCCATCTCACCTTTAATGACTTTTTCTTTCAACGTGTATCATACTGATTTTGAATTTTTTTTTGTTTTTTTTTTTTGGGATTGTTTTTAGGGGATTTTTTTTAAACTAGAGCAAAGCTCGTTGCAAAGCAACGAGTGGGTCTTCCATTGAAGTAAAGTTTGGTGTTAATGTATCATGCAAATTTCGAAAATCAATAACAAGTGATAATAAATTTAATAAAAAAAAAAGTGAATGTTTCTAGGTACTATTTAACAAAATCCGAATAATTCGATGAACACTTAACAAATATTTCAAATTCCAAGAACAACTTAATAGATGAAACTTCTCATATGTTCAAGAATGACTTAACAATTATTTCAAATTTTTTTGTACGAGTTAATTTTACTTTGAACTTAACACTATTTTTAAAACCAAGAACGAGGAATAATAATTTCCGGAAAAATCAATTTAAAAACCTCGATATCTTTGCAATGCAGTGTTCGATATCTGATTTAAACTCGGCATGATACTTTCAGGTCAATAACGATGAAAATAACATTTTCGCTTCTGTAATGATAACACATTTTTGCTCAGTGAGGAGTTATAATAAAAAGACTTAAGAGCCTTCCTTGTCCTCAATTCAACAGGCCAGCCCCTTTTTCTTAGTATCAAAATAAATGTCTTCTAAATGTTAACATATTTTGTTCAACAAGTGTTCAGGAATAGTTGACCGTTTATATCTGAACAAATGTGTATAAAGGGCCGACCCTTTAATTCCTTACTGGGGCCATGAACCTAATATTTTTATGTAGCATATTGTTAGGAATGTTATTCTGAGCATCTTTTTCTACATTGCTTTTCAACATATTTCTTTTTTTAGATGTTAATGGTCAAAGTTTTTGGACTTCTGGCCCCTTTAACCAATTATTACGTAACATTGATTTTTCTATGAAACTATATAAATAAAGAGCTGTACAATAAATATTTTTGCATCTGTAATTATTACTAAATTATTGTTCAGTTAAATGTTATAGTTGAACAAGTTGAGAGCCCTCTTGACACCTAATTTCAGGGGTCATCCCCTTTTTCTTGGTATCAAATAAAAGGTCCTCAAAGTATAAAGATATTTTGTTCTACAAGTGTTTAGGAATAGTTGACCGTTTTAAAGATATCTGAACAACAGTGTTTTAGGGACCGACCCTTTAACTCCTTACAAGAGCCAAAATTGTAATGGTAACATATTGTTAAAGGGGCATGGTCACGATTTTGGTCAAAAATTATTTTTTCGATTTTAATGTTTACAATGCTTCAGTAAGGCATTTTAAAAGGCAACCAAAATTTGAGTGTCATTTGTCGAGTCATAAGTGAGTTACAGAGCTTACAATTCTTCGCAATGTAAACAAAACTTTTGTTTACGTTTTGATTGTTGAAGTGAAAATTCTAGTTTTAGGCACAAAATGAATGTGTTAATCGTTAGGAACTGTTTATTTATGCTTAAATGAACAAGAAAATAGACCAATCAGTTTAAAAANAGATTTTTACTGATATATTGAACCTATGTAAACAAAAACAGGGCACGAGCCTTGTTTACATGACGCAGAATTGCGAGCCCTGTATCTTGCTTTAAACTCTACGACTGGCACCCAAATTTCATTTGATCATTAGAAATGCATTCCTAAAGCATTGTAAATAATAAAAATAGAAAAATAAAATTTGACCAAAATCGTGACCATGTCCCTTTAAGAACATTATTCTAAGCAACATCTTTTCTACATTGATTTCCAAAATATTTCTCCTTTTCTAGATATAAATGATCAAAGTTTTGGACACCTATGGCCCCATAAGACCCCTAATTACCTAACATATAATCAAAATAGGGTAATGTATTGATAAACAGCTTGACAATGCGATAACACAACGGTTGCTAAGGCTAACTGAGTTTTCTGCAAAACCACACTAAGGATACTAATTAACAGTAAATTTGCTCTTTTTGCATCTTTTCCACTAAATTTTTTTTTAAATCAAATTCAATATAAAGTGTAATGCTCAGTTTGGAAGGTGGAAATGATCCTCTAACATCACCGGATATATTCTGTCCAATTGATTATCTACAATAAAATGAAGGTTACAATGAAACTCAGTTTCATCCATATTGGTGTCTTCGACTAGCACAACTAGTCTTATCTTATATACCTTGGAATCATTCGTGATGATTCAATTTTCGTGGAATTCGTGGGTAACTCTCAGTCACGAATTAACATCATCCACCAATTAATAAATTAAGGTTATAAAGTCATATTTCTTTTTGTAGGTAGGAGAAAATACACGAAATTGCGTCCCTTCGAACCTATAAAAGTTTAGCAATCCACGAAAATTGGTCCCCACGTATTTTAATGATTCCATAGTATCTAGATTATCTGGTGCCAAGAGGCACATAAGGCTAGAACATTATTTTTCCAGTGATGCCGGTCTGAGACTGCACGGCGTGCCACGCTCAAGGACCTCCAGCCTGCATATAATATTGTTCAGCTCAACCTCCAACCTCCGCTGCCATGTTGTGTTGGGGCGGCCCATCCTTCTTCTTCCCTCATACAGACTTCCACTTGAGGGGCACAGCACAGTCATCAATTAGATCCTTTCTTAACACGTGACCGATCCAGTTTCATTTCCTCCTCCTCCTCATATCGCCACTGATGTTCTCTAGATCTATCCCTTCTATCTCAAGTACTGTTTTGTTTGGGTTATGCTGCTGCCATCTAACATTGAGAATCCTTTCTAAGCACTCGGTCTGAAAGTTGTCTATCCTCTTTTCTTCTATCTTGTTGAGTTTCGAAGTCTCACAGTCTCAAATCTGATTAACAGTACAGACAGGACTAGCCTCTTGAAGAGAAGGAAATAGGTCTTTTTACTGATATTTGTGGTCTTAATTCCAGACTGGCTAGCCGTCTGAAGGATGCGCCGGTCATCGCTCTCCTCTTTCTATTGTCAGCAGTACCCCATCCTTCCTTTGTAACAAGGTTAAGTGAAGCTGTCCAATTTTTTGACTTCACTGTTTCCAATATTGTCAGGCTTGCTTCGCTTTTGCTGTTCACCTTCAGCACTTTGCATTTCTTGGCATCCATCTTTATTCCAGTCTTTGTTGCCATAGACTGGAGATGATTCATCGTTAGTGACACAATGAGGTAATGTTCTCAAAGCCGACGTACATGATCTTCAAGTATAGTGGTGAAGGGCTAATGAATTTCCGTTCTCTTTGACTGTTTAATATTGATTATCAAGTCTATATGAAGGAACAGTAACATTTCAAATTAAATGTTAATGCATGAGGTCATTTGCATTCTTATAAGATAACATACATGACAGCAATCAAACTGCAGGTGTCATAACAGTATTTCACTGAAGGTTCACGTCAAAACATGGCTGAAGCAAAATAATTCCAGAGTTCCCCTCTGAATTCGGGGTATTTCCGCCAGCGACAGAAGCTCAATTTTCTTATGAGATGAAAAACAATGTGTGTAATAAAACTCATCTTCGCTAGCCAAGGGTTTTCGGTCCACTTTGCTCCCCAGAAACCCTTGGCGGATTTCATTGCGAAAACTCGGTGACGAGCTCCGTTTTATGATTGGCTGCAGCTGCGAGTAGCTGATCCAATCGCAGTGCTTGTAAATATAAACTTTAAAAGAAAACACGTGTGTGATCTTAGGTAAATCATTCGGGGCTTTTAACAAATTAAGACACAAGTTCTTGAGTACAGTGCCTCGCCAACGATGGTCTAACCAGATCGCTTAAAAAACCTATATATTTTACTGGGATTGAACATAGTTCTACAAACTTGTCAAGGCTCGCGTGATAGCATGGGAAGTAAACATGGCGAATGTAGAAGCTGCCCTTCCCGTTAGTATATACGTTCCTGCTTATGGTTATTGCTTTTAAAGGTTCAATGAGATTTATTTTATTAAATTTCTTTGGTTCACATTATTTACGACAACGATACCTGGTTTTATGACATGAAAGCTTTGATATAAATCGCGACTTTTTCACTCCTGGTACAGGTCCTTACAAAACACTATGAATAAAACATTCCATGCTTTCCCTAGTTTATAACTTAATTCGTATTTAATAGCATCGCTAATTATGTTCCGATATTAGGTAGTCAACATGTTTTCAAGTTGTATTAATGCCGTAGTGTACATATAACCCGTTGTTTAATTCGATTAAAATGTAAATATGCAAGGGGCGCAACTCAAGTTGCTCGCTAGATAGCGCCACCACATCACCGAGTTTTCGCAATGAAATCCGCCAAGGGTTTATGGGGAGCAAAGTGGACCGAAAACCCTTAGCTAGCGAAGATGAATAATACTATGTCATTAAATTTGAATGTTTGATGCTATTGTTTCCGGAGGGGGTGAAAAAGCCAAAGTTTGATTTTCACGCACATGAATTGTGTAACTTTGACGCAAACAAAGTCTGACGCCTTGCTGGATGCACGTGTGTATTATGCCAGAAAAATATAAATGAAGCATTGTTTAAAAAGATGTCAAGAGGATTTTCCTCAGAAGTTCGTTTTGGATTTATAATGTGTATTTAAAGTTGCGCAATTTTTGTAAGAATATATAGTAATATTTAATAGTGTAGTGAAACCTGAAAACCCACATGTCAACCAGCCAATGTTTTGAATGTTTGGTATATCGCGCCCGATTTTTTTTTCTGTGGCATGCAGCGGCCTTGTTAGACACCTGTCAGCATAGGCAAACTGGCTGGGGTCTTGTTGTCTTCAATCACAGAGCACTGAAAATCATCATACAGGTTTTGACCATCTTAATCAATTTTTTAGGGTGATCACAAGTACATGATTGTTGTGTTTGTACAATGTAGTAAAAATCTATTTCTACTTACATTTATTCCTATCAAAACCTGAACATGTTGTAAGTTTTATAAAATACTAAGTCTCCAATTAAATGAGTTATGTGTTACCTGGTTAGAGCTTTACACTTTTTAAGGTATTCAATATATAATGACCACATTTTGTAATGAATGAATGAATGGTTTGATATTCTTTACTATGATTGAATCATTGCGCCTTGAATTTGACATTGAAGTCAATGTACAAGGCAAGTATTACTAGCATTAAGTTATTGTAGAAATTAAAGGGACATGGTCACGATTTTGGTCAAATTTAATTTTTCTGTTTTTATTATTTGCAATGCTTAAGGAATGCTTTTCTAATGATCAAATGAAATTTTGGTGCCAGTCGCTGGGTTTTAAGCAAGATACAGGGCTTACAATTCTTCGTCAAGAAGACGAAAACACGAGCCTTGTAAACAAGGCTCGTGCCCTGTTTTTGTTAACATAGGTTCAATTTACCAGTAAAAAATCTTTTTAAAGCTGGTTTGTCTGTCTTATTATTCAGTTTAAGCATAAATAAACAGTTCAGAACGATAAACACTTTCATTTTAGGTTCTAAAAATCTGGAATTTTTACTTCAACATTCAAAATGTAACCAAACGCTTTGTTTACATAGCGAAGAATTGTAAGCTCTGTAACTCGCTTATGACTCATCAAATGACACTCAAATTTTGGGTGCCTATTAAAAATATCTTACAGAAGCATTGTAAACATTAAAATCGAAAAAATAATTTTTGACCAAAATTGTGACCATGCCCCTTTAACTTATTGAATGTGAAAATACGCTTTTTAAATTAATTTTGAAATAAAATGAATCATTTACCACAGAAATTTTGATAAATGGAAATGTTCTTCATTTCTTCCAGAGAAGATAACTCCTAAAATCGTTTTAGGCAGATTCTTATGTGTTGTCAGTCATGTGAATTTGGTTCAATTCACTTTCATTTTTACCTAGCAATACAGATTTGATTCTAAATTGATCAATATCCCTTATAATATTCATTATACTTATCTCTGGTTAATGTTCTGAAAAAGATAATCATCATTCACCATAACATAATTTAGAACGTGATGCCCAAATGCGATTTTAAAAGCTCATCATTCACTGTATCATAATAAAAAAGATATCACAATCATGTTTTCTCTTTTATTTCTCCCCTCATACATTGAAAGTCCATTAACTATCAATGTGATATTTTCTCGAAGCTTTGAATTAATCCTCGTTTTTTTCTATTTTTTAATTATTTTCTTGGTTTGATGTCACCCGCTGTTTTCCCATTACAATATCTATATCAGTTTTAGATCTTGTGAATCTGTGAATTTTGCATTACAAACAATACCATAAATTACAGTCTGCTTAGATAGCTATGTCCATGCGCGGATCCAGGCATTTTTTAAGGTGGGGTTGAGAGATATCTTTGTAATCTAGGGACGGACGGGGGACCCGACACCTAATTTTGAATATTTTACTATGGTATTTAAATAAATTTGAATTTTCCATGAGTGGGGGGGGGGGGTCACAATCCCTTATTACCTGAAGTAGGGGAAATCAAAAAAATTATCTAAAACTGAGTATTTGAAGGTTTGTGAAGTCTTATTGTTTCATTTAGTATATTCTCGCTATATACTTCATTTAGACGAATCAATACGCTTCGCGTTGGGCAATATTTTTTCCCTCGGAGGCTAATATTATCGATTTTGCCCTCCACCTTAGTCAATATCGGAACTATTGGTATCAGTTAGAAGAATGTCGCTTGTCGAAATTGATATGCAAAATGTATAGGCACCGAACGAATGTACACGGTAATTGTGACACCCCCCCCCCACTCATGGAAAATTCAAATTTATTTAAATAGTGAGAATATACTAAATTAAACAATAACACTTCAAAAACCTTCAAATACAGCAATTTTCAATTTTAAATAGAATTTTTGAAAATTTCCCCTCCCTTAGGTAATATATACATGTATGTACTATGTAGTTAATAATAACAAGTATAAAATTCACAAGAAAATAAATGATAATGAACTATTTTACGAAACGTTGTTTGCAATGATAAAATTATTCGTAATAATAATGGACGTACTAATTTCAAGAAACCAACGCGTCAGCGACTATTGCTTGGCGTAAGCCTCCATTAATTAGAATTAGTTCGTGGGTCCAAGGAAGAGGCGGGGGTGTGTGTGGGGGGGGGGGGGGTCTGACCCCCCTCCTAGAAAATTCAAATTCATTTAAACAACATATACTAAAATATTAAAAATCCGGTGTCGGATCCCCCCTTCGTTCCCAGATAACATAGATATCCCTCAACCCCACCTTAAAAAATGCCTGGATCCGCGCATGGACATAGCTATCTAAGCAGACTGTAATTTCTGGTATTGTTTGTAATGCAAAATTCACAGATTCACAAGATCTGAAACTGATATAGATATTGTAATGGGAAAACAGCGGGTGACATCAAACCAAGAAAATAATTTTAAAAAAGAAAAAAAACGAGGATTAATTCAAAGCTACGAGAAAATATCACATTGATAGTTCATGGATTTTCAATGTATGAGGGGAGGGATAAAAGAGAAAAAATAATTGTGATATCTTTTTTTATATTAGGATACAGTGAATGACGAGCTTTTATAATCGCATTTGGGCATCAAATGCTATTTTATAATATGATGAATGATGAAGATTATCTTTTTCAGAACATTAACTAGAGGTATGTATAACGAATATCATAAAGGATATTGATCAATTTAGAATCAAATCTGTATTGCTAGATAAAAATGAAAGTGAATTGAACCAAATTCACATAACTGACAACATATAATAATCTGCCCAAAACGATTTTAGGAGTTTTCTTCTCTTGAAGAAATAAACACAATTTCAATTTTATTAAAATTTCTGTGGTAAATGATTTATTTTATTTCAAAATTTGATTTAAAAAGTGTATATGTTCACATTAAATTAGTTCACTTCTACAGTATCTTCATACTAGTAAGACATGCGTTGCACATAGACCTCAATGTCAAATTCAAGGCGTAATGATTCAATTATAGAAAAGAATATCAAACCTTCATTCATTCGTTACAAAATGTGGTCATTATATATATTAAATACCTTAAAAAGTGTAAAGCTCTAACCAGGTAACACATAACTCATTTAATTGGAGACTTTTGGAGTATTTTATAAAACTTACAACCTGTTCAGGTTTTGATAGGAATAAATGTAAGTAGATATAGATTTTTACTACATCGTACAAACACAACATGTACTTGTGATCACCCTAAAAAAATTGATTAAGGTGGTCAAAACCTGTTTGATGATTTTCAGTGCTCTGTGATTGAGGACAACAAAACCACAGCCACTTTGCCTATGCTGACAGGTGTCTATCAAGGCAGCTGCATGCCTCAGAAAAAAATCGGGCGTGGTGTACCAAACATTCAAAACATTTAATGGCTGCTTGACATGTGGATTTGCAGGTTTCACTACACTATTAAATATTACTATCTATTCTTTCAAAAATTGCGCAACTTAAAATACAGATTAAAAATCCAAAATGAACTTCTGAGGAAACTCTTGTTGACATCTTTTAAAACAACGCTTCATTTACATTTTTCTGGCATAATACACACGTGCATCCAGCAAGGCGTGAATCTTTGTTTGCATCGAAGTTACACAATCCATGTGCTTGAATATCAAGCCCGGGCTTTTACACCCCCCCTCCAGAAACAACACGCATCAAAAATTCAAATTCAATGACCTCGTATTATTACACACATTGTTTATCATCTCATAAGAAAATTGAGCTTCTGTCGCGGGCGGAAACGCCCCGAATTCAAAGGGGAACTCGGGAATTATTTTGCTTCAGCCATGTTTTGGCGTAAACCTTCAGTGAAATACTGTTATGACACCTTTGATTCCTGTAATGTTTGTTATCCTAAGGATGCAAAATTAATGTCATCATGCATTCACATTTACTGTGAAATGTTTTTTTTCTTTTATATAGACTTGATAATGCAATATTAAACAGTCAAAGAGAATGGGAATTCATTAGCCCTTCACCACTATACTTGAAGATCATGTACCACGGCTTTGAGAACATTACCTCATTGTGTCACTAACGATGAAATCATCTCCAGTCTATGGCAACAAAGCTGGAAGACAAAAATTTGAATAAAGATGCCGGGATGCCAAGAAATGCAAAATGTTGAAGGTGAACAGCAAAAGCGAAGCAAGCCTGACAATTTTGGAAACAATGAAGTCGAAAAATTGGACAGCTTTACTTAAGCTTGTTACAAAGGAAGGGCGGGGTACTGATAGAGGAGAGCGATGATCGGCGCATCCTTCGGAAGGCTAGCCAGCATCTGGAATTAAAGGGGCATGGTCACCATTTTGGTCAAATTCTATTTTTCTGTTTTTATTATTTACAATGCTTTAGGAATGCATTTCTAATGACCAAATGAAATTGGGGAGTCAGTATTGAAGTTATAAGCAAGATACAGGGCTTGCAACTCTTTGTCATGTAAACAAGGCTCGTGCCCTGTTTTTGTTTAAATTAGTTTAATATACCGGTAAAAGTTCTTTTTCAAACTTATTTTTCCATCTTCTTATTCATATTAAGCATAAATAAACATATCTTAACGTTTACTACATTCACTTTTGGACTAAAACTTTTTTTAAAAAAGTTTTCACTTCAACGTTCAAAATGTAAACAAAAGCTTTGTTTACAGAGCAAAGAATTGTAAGCTCTGTAACTTGCTTATAACTCAAGGAATGACACGTAAATTTTGGTTGCCTATTAAAAATGCCTTACTGAAGCATTGTAAACATTAAAATCACGAAAATAAGTTTTGACCAAAATCGTGACCATGCCCCTTTAAGACCACAAATATCAGTGAAAAAACCAAATTCTTCCTCTTCGATAGACTGGTCCTGTCTGTACTGTTTTATGAATGTGAGACTTAAAAGCTCAACAGGACAGAGGAAAAGACGAAAGATAACTTTCAGACCGAGTGCCTCAAAAGGATTCTCAAGGTCAGATGGCAGCAGCACATCCCAAACAAAACAACTCTGGAGATGACAAAGGAAGAGAACATCAGTGGCGAGGAGGAGGTGGGGGAACCGGATTGGTCATGTGCTTAGAAAGGATGTAATTATAGATGACTGTGATATGCCCCTCAAGTGAAAGCCTGTGGGAGGAAGAAAGAGGGGTCGCCCCAAAACAACATGGCGGCAGAGGTTGGAGGTTGAGCGGAACAATATAATATGCAGACTGGAGCTCCTCGACCGCGGCACCCCGTACAGTCTCAGACCGGCATCACTGGAAAAATAATGTTCTAGCCTTATGTGCCTCTTGGCACGCAGACAATTTAGATAGTGTGGAATCATTAAAATTCGTGGGGCCAGTTTTCGTAGATTGCTAAAATTGTATAGCTTCGTAGGGACGCAATTTCGTGTATTTTCTAATACCTACGAAAGGAAAAAGGACTTTATAATCCTAATTTATTAATTCGTGGATGATGTTAATTCGTGACTGAGAGGTACCCAGCAATTCCACGAAAACTGAAATACCACGAAATCTAATGATTCCACAATATATAAGATAAGACTACTTGTGCTAGTCGAATACACCAATATGGATGAAACTGAGTTCCATTGTAACCTTAGTTTTATTGTAGATAATTAATTGGACAGAATACATTCGCTGATGTTCGAGGATCATTTCCACCTTTCAAACAGAGCACTACACGTTACATCGAATTTAATATATATATATATATATATATATATATATATATATATATATATATATATATATATATATATATAAAGCACTAAAAATGGCTAACGACACGAACAATAGAAATTTCTATTGTTCGTGTCGTTAGCCATTTTTAGTGCTTTTTATATTCAGTTTACTGGCTTAGTATCTATATATTAGATCCGACACTTTAAAGATGCCTAGTGTTGTTGATTCTATTCAGTGCTTTATATATATATATATATATATATATATATATATATATATATATATAGCAAATTCACTGCTGATTACCACCCTTAGTGTGGTTTGGTAGAAAACTCAGTTAACCTTAGCAATCATTGTGTTAGCACGACACAAAGATTTAAAAACAGAACTATAGTCTGTCCCAAGTTATTGCTTCGATCACTTTTTGATGATATTTAATTGAAATACACATACCTGTGAATGAAATACAGTTGAAATCGATAAAATGGAATTCATCCAAGATATCTTCATTAAACAATTATCATTTTTCACTCATAAATGTTCACAGGAACGAATACAAATTTCTTATGGAGATTTATAATGGGAAATGTTTATATCTTTTCTACATTCGGAAGTAATCGGGATACCTCGCACAATTTTTCAACGTTATCATCCGGGCTTATTAATGGCTGATGCAATGCAAAACCCCGTAGACTTTCTATTTTTGGATGTGTATTGAAACCTGAAGCGGTAGAGGGGGCGTTTCAAAACAGATAAAATGGACATTTTTCATATTAGTGGATGAACGTAGTATGAGCACAAAGGTATTTATGATTATCGATATATCAAACAAAAAGTGGTGGAAGCAAAATCTCGGGACAGAGTACAAAGTGAAATATGGTAAGCATAAATATGACAGTAGAGTTAGAGTTATGTGTAAATATTTACATCCACTAATTATTAGTCCCTTTATTTCTTACAGAAATTGGTTCCATATTACCAGATAATTGATTGGTCGAAACCTTCAGCGACCTAGGAAAAATCTCGGACTGCAGGAAATAACCATGATGATGTCAGACTCGAATTTCCATATGACGACTTCGCTGTAATTTCTTTAATCTAACGTACCGTATTAATTTGCATTTATTTAATATTTTACCTTCTTATTACGATCAGTTTATTAATTTGTTTTAAAAATGCAAATATATACAATAAAATGCTTTCTTTAATGATGCATCTGGGTTTGAAGGTTACGATCATTGCAGAAAGAAATTACAGCATTTTATTTCGGCAATATCGCTACCTTCATATCCATGCATGAATCACCAAAGAAGGCATTTTATTGTTTGAATAGTATAATAATAATGACAAGCATGCCAATTAAGATTTAAATCAATACACATGTACATGCACATAAAATTTCGTCGGTAAAGTTCAAACTTGCATAACCAATTTGATATGTACTTATGAAAATAATCATTTAAATCGTATCTTCTCGTTTATAAAAGAGATTTTTCTTTATACAAAGTTTCTGGCACTACATTCTTAGTCGCGGAGGCGAACTAAATAACATGCTAATATGGCTGTATCATGTACGTTTCATATCCGCTGACTATTAGCGTATATAAATCGTACTGAAATATGAACTGACCATCACTGAACAATCTGTGTAATATATTCGTTTTGTTCAGTCCATGATCTCATCAGGGGATCAAAACTTTTCCATATAAATACACGCTTTATCCGTAAATTCGTTACACCCGAATTCGTTATAACCGTAAATTTTTGAAAAGAATTGTTTAGAATTTTACCGGGGGCTCAAAAAAACTTCGCAATATCCGAGAATTCGCTATATCCGTGTTCGTACTAAACGATTTTTACTGTATAAATAAAAAATCTTTACAGGTCTTCTTCGAAAACATATTCTTGAGTACGGAAAAACAAAATCAGGAAAAATTGTTTATAAATCTAAAGAGTTGGTGTACCTTAACTTCGCCTTCTAGGTTCAATATCATACAATACGCATTGCAGTGAAGTAAGACCATTGGGTTAATGTACGCATGTGTTTGAAACATGGAAATGAATCTCTTCTATATATTTACCGTTTTTCTGATTATCAACGTCGAATCTTACAGGTATACATGACAATGAAAACATTGAAATGATATTGTTTTTAGAAGTATGAATAAAATAAATCCATCTCATTAAATTATTCAGTTGTTCATTAATCCATGCGTTAGCATTAACGCGATTAACGGGGTTTCTTCCGAGAAATTTTAAAGCCGATCGGAAGTTGGTATGTGTGAATTTTTCATAAGATTGACAAAAAAAGTCAGTGAGTTAGCCGAAAGTAATGTAATTGTACAATGTATGATGTTTCCAATGTTGTATTATTATAAATAATGCAATGTATAAATAGCATTTTGTTCATGGCAATTTAAATTATTTCTCAATTATAAATATCATTTTTTTTTATTTTCTAAAATCAACTAAATTATCGAAAAATTGTATCCAAATGTCTCAATCAATAAAACTATTACACGGAGAATATCAGAATAAAATCGCTTTTACAGCTGACGTCATCAAGGGACAACGCGAACTGGGATTGGTCAAATGACACACAGACAGCCTGTGGACTACAAATCCCATCATGGCGGCATAGGACTTCCTCTCTGAACCTCCCAGCATCATCAACCCGATGAACAGAATCGGAACCCCATCCAACAACAAATAGGTCGCCATTGGCGGCAAGAGCGAGGCCGCGTGGTCCTTTCATGTTGGAATGTGTGTAATGGAATCTCCTGTACACAGAGCGCGTGATGGCGGTGACCCGGTTTCGTTGGCTGTCACTGACCAACAGGGAATTTCCTGACGCGTCGAACCTGACGTACATTGGTCGTAGAAAGAGGGACCCGTGGTTCTCTTCCGGAATCAGATTCATCAGTTCCTCCCCATTACGAGATAGAAGTCGCAGGGAAGCTGGAGACCCATACGGGCAGGTGACAACGAATTTATTTTCCGACGACGTATAACTTATTCCAAAGCAACGATCTTTGGTCTTTATTTCTTCTTGTAAGTTGATCCCAGCCATAATTTTGTATATCAAAATCTTCATGTTTTCAGGTATGGTAACCGCTATAATTTGATCCTCCATTAGTGTGACGTCAAACGGTGACTGTTGCATGATGTGTTCAGACTTCATTTGGAACTGCCTATCGAAAAGTTTCAGTTTGCTGTTTCCTTTGTCACAGAAGACCCAGTCTAGTGTTGGTAAAGATAGAATTCCCGTGATTACGCAAGCGTTCTCGTCAGACCTTGTCCTCACAGAAAATTCCCTATGCTCTTTCGGATAACTCCTCTCGGGACTCTTTCGGTTGTTATCATCCAAACCGTTTTTCGTGGAAGATGATTTCTTGGATTCGAGGTCTTCTGCATCAATGACGATGTCTCCCAGCGTTGAGAGAGATCTCAGAACTTCATCTAATTGCCTGTTGATTGCAAAGCTTACTTTGGGCAGTTTTTTCAGCTCCCTGTATTCTTCGAATGCCTCTGAGTTACTTTTGCTCCTTTCCTGGACTTGCTGCATACACTGTAAAATGTGACCATCGGTTCCAAAGCGTTTCACGTGGTCTAGTAATTGGTTGGTGTGCGAGCTCTCTGCATTCAAAGATTCTAACTTTTGAATATCTTGCTCTAGTTTTCCCCGATACTCGTTTTCCAATCTGCCAAGCTCTTCTGTCGATTTCTTCTCGCATTTGCTTAGAATTTCATCCACTCGATTTCGAACACTCCGAATTTTATCCCTCAAGTTTGGGAAAGTGCTGTCCACCTCAGAAATAGAAGACCGTGTTGATACCAACGCTTTCTTTGCAATTTGCAACTGACTTGAAGACTTCGAAGAAGCCTCCTGGAACTCGTATGACTTTGCTTTTACTTCTTCATTTACTGTTCTTATCTGCTGGCATTCCTTATGTTTTGCTCCTGCACACAGAGGGCAGATGAGTTCGTCGTGGTCCTCACAGAACAATGTCAGACCTTGATGGTCGTGGATCGTACAGTTTGGGCCGTAAACAAGGCTCTTCGTTTCGCTTGTTTTCGCTTCGTTCAAATCCATCATTTCGTGTTTCATCGTAGTCTTTAGTGAATCATGAACCTCAACGCAGCTTTTGCAAAGCGCTTCATGGCAACTACGGCACCACTTACTTCCAGTTGTCGACTTCCGTTTCCGTTTACAAGGCGTGCAAAGAACATCCTCATTCTTTAATCTGTGCACCTCCGCCAATGCTCCAACGAAGTCGCTCGGCGGAAGTTGCTCCGCCCATTTTTCCGAGGACTTGTTTTTAGTCGCAGTCAATTGTTTGCAAACTGGACACGAGTATGCAGACAGCTTGCTGCTGAAGGTCTGGGTCAGTTCCTTTTGGATACAGTCTCTGCAGAAGTCATGAAGGCAATCTAAGTGACAGGGGCTGGTGAGGTTCTTAGCACAAAGTTTACAGGTGACAAAATTTGAATCCATTTTGTTACTGCAACTGAAAGGTATAAAAAATGAACAGTAATGTACATGTATCTAATCTTGCCCGAGGGGTTCGGTTGCTTTTTTATAAATAAATTTAGATATCAAAATTTACAACAACAAAAACTAATTCATTTATCAGTTTCATCAGTTTTGTTTGATCAATAAAGGTTGCTTTGTTTTAAGATATTGATATTGTAAGTAAAATACCCCTTTGTTATTATAAAAGGTTACCTTTACAAAATCTATAGACTATTTAAATCTATAATATATATATATATTATATAAATGCCCGCCATTTCAATTTGCCATATATATATATATTAAAGGTTAGATGGGTAATGGCTAGAATATAAATGGCTGCATGTGATTGCATGCGCGGATCTAGAAAACGTATCATGGAGTGGGGGTTCTCAATGGACACTGGTGTTTGTGGGGGGGGGGGGGGGGGGGGGGGGGGGGGTCCTATTGTAGTAATTTTACTGAATTTTACTATACCGTCTATGGGAAATTTGAGTTTTTCTCTAGAAATGTGCATGCAAAGAACTTTTTAGAATAGTTGAAATCATTGTGTAAGTGAGAGTTAT
The DNA here is from genome assembly GCF_902806645.1 of Magallana gigas. NCBI lineage: Eukaryota > Metazoa > Mollusca > Bivalvia > Ostreida > Ostreidae > Magallana > Magallana gigas. The sequence goes on from NW_022994945.1 coordinate 28,282, forward strand.
CCATCTTGCCATAGGAAGGACGTGTCTTAATTAACCACGAGATCAAAACCATTGATCACTGAATATTCCAAAACGTCGATCCCCTGGGGGTAAACCAGAAAATAGATGTACGCCCACACTATTCTGAATTGATATTGGAAATAGTTTACAGAAAGGCTTGAACGATATTAGAATATCTGACTGAAATACTTTTATAACTCATTTTATTCTCTTTATTCTGTACATGCACGTGTGGAATTTAGAGTAGTAGCTTTTAAAGTTGTTTTTTTCATTCAGTAGTGTTATACTGTTATATCATATAATTATACCATTTAAACTTTATTTATAGAATAAATAAATGTAGAAGACGTGTATTCATTGCAAATATATATATATATATATATATATATATATATATATATATATATATATATATATATATATATATATATATATATATATATATATATATACACACACGGCAAATGTGATACATGCTAGCTAATACACATGTTCTAGATAAATTTGAAATCTTACCTAATAAACAAAGTAAATCTGTGTCTTCTTTCGGTAATCGAAACGAGTATTCCAGCCTTAGCTGTTTTTGTTCAAAAGATATCCGACAATTCATCGATGTTCGAAATCAACAGGTACAAACAAACATGTCCAAACCTCATATTTACTCGTGCATTGTGAAATAAAAGTTTAAACCGGAATTCAACTAAAAACATGAAAATAAATCTTTGCATGCACTTTATAGAAAATGACTGCGTTTTATTTGCTGAATATGTATTGAAAGCCTTATACAAACTCTAGATTGAAATGGAACATAAAAGGAAGCTATTATGTATGGGATTCGATTATTTTGTTATTTGTGAGTCTCAGATGATCTCATCAAAGAAAAGGAAATGGAATTTAAAAGGAGTCAACGCTCAATTCGATAAAAGACCAATAAATACACACCAGCGTACAAAAATATTCAAAGCGTCGCTCTGATGTAAAAATGTGTTCTCTTGTAATTTTAAATTTTTCAATTTAATTTTTTTAAGTTATCTATTCAAGTGTGTTATTTTTCTTTCATGGATACTTACTTTTAAGCGCAAGATAGACAAATTGAGAATGTGTAGAAAAGAAAAGCAAAATTTTTATATAACTTTCCAAATTTTTACATGTACGTTTCAAATTGCACAGAAATTCAGCTGAAATTAAGCAGAATGTGGTAAAAAGACATTTACAATTTGTCAAAAAAAAAAAATTAGGAGGGGACTGGAGATTTGCATTGGCTTGTTTTTCATATAGTCTATTTTGGTCGCGTGACCTTTCTCCAAAATGACGTCATTTTTTTATTAATCGGGACAGCGGGCGAACGTAATCTCCTTTCGTCTCCATACTTATACCACCAAAGTTGTTCCGCGTAAAAATGTTAAAATCACACAATTATTCAAGTGACTTATTAAAAAAAAACCCTCATTTTTACTATTTATTTAATTAAAGTTACTATACTTGTCAATAACACAGTATTGTCCGGTCAAAAAGTCCTCTGATGACGTATTGACATGCTAAAATTATCATGTGGTTTTGTAAAAGTTTTTTTTAGGTTGAAATCCTATGTAGCGCTATAAACGAAGCTTGTTCTAAAATGATAACGTTATCAATAATCATAAAAATGACGGTTTTGAATTAATCAGGCACGTAGCATCAGGGGGGGGGGGGGGGGGGGGGGGGGGGGCCTGCCCCCCCCCCCCCCACTTTTTCTCGCAGCAAAAATTTTTTTAAAATTTACATATAAAAAAATGAATTATAATGGAGTTGCCCCCCCCCCCCAACTTTTTTGAAAGTAAGTAAAAAATTGATATGAAAATAAGGAAATGAGAAGTCAAATTGAAGTTAATTTTTTTAAAATTTACATATAAAAAAATGAATTATAATGGAGTTGCCCCCCCCCCCCCCCCAACTTTTTTGAAAGTAAGTAAAAAATTGATATGAAAATAAGGAAATGAGAAGTCAAATTGAAGTTACTTGCTCTCAACAAAGTGTACGTGTCCTGTGTGTGGTTTTTTTTTTGGGGGGGGGGGGAGTTCCTGAAAATACTGTAACTTAACCGAATATATACAAAAAGTCGCATCTCTGTAGGCTATTTGATGGTACATGTATATGAGATAATTTTCACTGAATTAGAGCGGGGCCTGTAATATTTTGTATTGGTTTGACACGTTGAATGACAATGTATATTGTATTGGAGAAGGGGGGGGGGGGTTAAATTTTAGTCAACTTCCTCTTGTAACTTTTAACCAATCAAATTCTGCGTTGCAAAATAGATTCGGACTGAAGTAAACAGCAGAGGGCGATGTCTGCCTCTTGTGTACTTCCGGAAATAGAGTAGCAGTTTCCTGAACAAATTTTGTCGCCTAATCACGATAATGTAGAGAGATCGACCGATACACAACAACTCCAAACGGAAAGAAGAGCATGTTGGTGATTGAAGTAAAGAGGTGGTCGTTTTATAATTAACCAGTTTGCAGAATCAGCAAGCCTTCTCTCTTCGATTAGGTTATAAACTTTCACTATCGAAGTCACTTCTCTATTCAATGTTTTTAATGCAACGTCATAACATAAACTTTTGCATTTAAACATATATATGAAGATTCGATTGCATAGCCTATAATGACGAAGAAATTGCTTTATTTATAGTGCATATTGAGCGTTAACTATTTATGGCATCGGAGGGGGAAAAGCTCTTAAGTGAATGAAAACTTTGTAACACAAAAATTTCGATATCATTCCAATGAAACGGAAGGAAAGTTCTGTCATGTCCTGTTAAGTTCGATAGATTTTTTATTTATAAAGGGGGAGAAAAAGAGATAATCAGGATGAACAGTGAATTAGAAGGCGCGGTGTCGGATGATGAGGAGTACGATCCGTATTCCATGATGCCTGTCACGAAACTAGTGGCTCTGTACGACTACTCGTACCAAGATGATGACGGAAACCTCGTCCACATGAAAGAGGGGGAGCAGTATCATTTAATTCAGAAAGAAGGCGATTGGTGGGAAGTGGTCCGGGACATGGGTGATTCGGACGATCTCTCCTTCTACGTCCCTGCTAATTATGTGCGCGTTGTTGACAAGAGCAGCGGAAGTGGTGTAAACTCCTCAACAACAACGGCGACGAGAGCGGATGAATCATGTGTTAGGGATAATGAAGAAAACAGACCAGGAAATAGAACGCTATTTGAAGATTCCTCTGACCTCTCAAGTGAGCAAGTGACTCCGGAAAAAAATGTCGACAAAACAGAAAATGGTGTGCAGGGATTAGTCGACAAAATGGCGGAGGACTCGATTAATAACGAATTGAGATTTGAGCGTAAACCATCCACCACATTCTCAACGTTCGGAAATACATCAGGATCTTTAACGCTGAACACCAGAGCTGCTGATACCAAAGGACTGAGGAGGAGTTTTTCTGACGAAGGAGATTATGTGAATTTAGACCAGTACAGACAAGATATTGGGATTCCTTCAGACAGAAATCACGACGATGGGGTAAGTGTATTGGGCAATTGTTAGTAATGATTGTGTCGTATTACTAAATATACTTGACACAGATTTGGTAATATATATATATATATATTTCAAGATTGAAGATGATGGTAGCACTTAAACAACATTGTTTTATAAAGTGATGTGTACTGATAATGCCTGAATTTAAGTGTAGTCATTATGGACATTGATTTTTACATGTTTGTCACGATGACTGCAAAAAGTGTTGTTTGCTTGGCCTTGTTTGTTTTTAATTGTTTTCTTCATGCAGAGCTATTGATTGTCTAAAACTGGTGCTGCTGAAAGGCTATCAAATTTTGGTTATCCTTATTCAAAAATTGACCAAATGAATGTGTGTTTCCCACTTATTCTTATTCCAGAAAATATATACGTATGATCACTAAATCATGGTTATCTCTTGACTTGCTCCAATGTATTGCTAAACATAAACATATTTCTTGTGTAGAATTCAGCATGTTTCAGGAGCACTGCAGGGTTAATTGTTATTATATATTTTATATTAAAAAAGTTGTGTATACAATGGGAAGATTGACAGTGACAATTCTCTGTTTACATGTCCTTGTAACAGATATATATAGCAGCATTATAATGGCTATTTAAGAAACAAAGTAATTTGTTTGTTGTTATGTTGTGTTTTGGGGTTGTTTTTTTTTTTTTTTTTTTGCTTGGGTTTTTTTTGGGTGGGGAGACATTCACTACATTGTCTCGCATAAATGCTTAATAAATTTAGATGTATACAATGTATGTGATAATATTTATCAGTAAAATTATCGAAAATTTAATATAACATGTACATTTTATTGATTTAAAATTGAACAATTTACATGAAATAATGATTAAGGTTATATAGTTTTTACACATAAATGTAACGTTATCTTGTCCTTACAGAGGGATATTTTACTTAAAGTTGAGTTATACCGGTGTATCATATATCATATAAAAACTGAAATTCTTTACTCAAGCAGATCTAGACACACCATTTTACAAGCTCCTTTTTGAAAAGCAGTGCCCATCATATCAAATGCAGTGCTTAGTGCCTTGGCCTGCCAATCCTTACATTGTTGAAAAATACAATTTAGAAATGTGCTATTAAATCAAAATTGTGCAACCTTGTTGAATAATTTATGGTGGTATGGGAACCTCCATACCATACCACCCTAATGCATGCATTAAAATTTACAGCATGCACACATGTAGTAAGGTCTTGGATTGGCCAGTAGTTTGAAATTTAGAAAAGTTATACATGTTTATGTATTATAAATAAGCAAGAAAGTAATACATGTACAGTTGTACATGTTTGTAAAAAAAGCATGTTATTCTTCATAATAGCTCCTTACCGTATGTGTGGAAGTGCGGCTCATTATTGTTCTTGCGTAAATTTTACGCAAGTGGCCCCTGCATGGTTTTCTGTTGCAGAACAATCTCGGCAAAACTGTAAATATTGTAATTACATTAATTACACAACATGTACTTTAAAGATGTATTTTAGAATTTCAGAGACCTATCTCTTATTTATTGGATGTGTAATTATCATGATTATTGAAATGAGGGTCCAACTTAAAAATTTAAAACATGACCAAATCACGCTACTACACTCCAACCCCCTTTCTTTTTTGTGTGTGCATGTACATTTTCTATGTCTCTCCACTTCACTTCCCTCATGTCATATCTCTATTAAAACACGAATTCCTATCAATCTAGCAACTAAATACATGTTTATCTATCTACATGTGCACATTAAACCTGGCAACCTGACTAAGGTTAAAACTTGGTTTATCACAGGGATATATTAATATATTAAAACAGAATCATTAGAACTGTTATCTATGTACATACTAAACGTATTAACATAAATACTGCACAGGAAACTCATGCTGTGGCCTTGGGATTCGATCGTGACACATAATTGAGGGTTTGTGTTCAAGATTGAAGGGAGGGGTATAATTAACAGTCTGTGGTAGACTGCTGGCCGATACTTTGGACTCGACCCACAAGTCTTAGGCTAGCGGAAATTGGCCTGCAGCCAGTGGAAGTGTAAATCAAAGTATAGTTTTAGGGACCTTATGTTTCTTTGTAAATGACTCAAAAATCAGAAAAATTGAAACTCTCACCTTTTCAGATACATGCTGCATCACTTTTTAAGGGGGCTGCGGGGGTGGCTGCCGTTTTAGACAATATTGACCTCCTTTAAAAGAAGAGCTCCATATAAAAATAATGGAAAGTGATGAAATTTCATATTAAAAAAATGAAATTTTTCTTTATCAAAAAGTAGTTGATAGCTTCAGAAATCGCATATAAAATTTTCAAATAAATCTGATGGTTTTATATTATATTATATTTTGACCCCCCAGCCTCCTTAATATACCAAGGAGGGGCTCTTTTCTTAAATTTCCAAATCCATAAAATTACATCCCCATGAACCTGTAAAAAATTGACAGCCTACAATAATTGACCCCCCCCCCCCCCCCCCCCCCTTCACGAAGAGGAATGTTTCCATTTTAAAGTTGAATTATAGGAGGCTCTTGGGATGATATCAGCTGTGCAGACACAATCACTATTTAATATTTGTGTAAATTTATTTTTCCCATATTCTTTGCATTAATTTTAAGCCAGTTCTACAGAGGCTACTCTAAATGACATGAAGCTCTAGAACATTTGTCTCGGCTACTTTCCAAAGCTTTAAAGTTACATCATCCAAATTAAATAGATTACATCATTAACATTTAAAAAATTGCATTTAAAATAGTAATTCATCATTTTGGACAAAGTGAATATTTTCCAGATTAAAATCTGATGTGTAGAAATCTTAAAATTTTTGTACTTGTATGTCCTACCAAGCTTTTGGACTTTCTCCATAAATTAAAACCATATTTTAACAAGGCCTTAGACTTTGGGTAGTTGTGTTAAACAGCAATATGACGTAGGCCTGTCTATTGCATTGTTGGCCACTCAGCCATGGCTCTTTGAAATCAACAAGATTTGTCTGGCTTTTGAGCTAAGACTACGCAATCGGTGCATATTTCACTTAAAACCGGGTCATTTTTAACTTGTTTTGACGCAAGAAGTAGATAGCTAGCAATGTCCCACTGAAAGTCCAAGGTCTTGTTAAAATGATTCTAATAGCAAAAGATGTAGCATTCAGTGAGGTTCTATTGCACAATGATTGGTCGATTTTCTTTTCTGAAAAAAGGATTTTTCAACAGTGCGATAAATTTTTGCAGTGGTTGAGGTTCTGTTATTGTGTAGATATCAGAAATATCATCATCAACAGTGACAAATTCATGCAGAGTTTTGATGTTGTTATTGTCTGGATATCAGAGTCGTTATCATTTCATGCAGAGTTTTGATGTTGTTATTGTCTGGATATCAGAGTCATTATCATTAACAAAGTGACAATTTCTTGCAGAGTTTTGATGTTGTTATTGTCTGGATATCAGAGTCGTTGTCATTAACAAAGTGACAATTTCGCAAAGTTGGGATGTTGTTATTGTCTGGATATCAGAGCTAGTCGTTATCATTAAGAAAGGGACAATTTCATGCAGAGTTGGGATGTTGTTAAATCCCTTTGATATATACTCCAGTGAGGTCATCAATAAAATTGCGACAGTGCAGTGCAAAATAGAAACGTTGTTATTGTCTGTAGAATCATCAGTGATGTCATGACATTGTTAACATTGCAGCAACAGTTTCGTGTGTGTAGTTATAATTAAGATGTTGTTATCGCCTTGATATATATCTTAGTTATGTCATCGTTAACGTGTAAACAAACAAGGACGACACAAGCCATGCACATCCTTCCTCGACTGTAAAGGAAGCAAGCTCGTCATTCAAGTCGTCCTTATATAGCCAATAACGTTCATTGACAAATTAAAACACATCTACAAGTACATGGTGTAAATCCGACAAAGGATTCCGCCAAGTTTTTCAAGTTCTCTTCCTTAAAAGGAAAACAAAAAATCTTGTTTTATACATATACATGTATATATATGTATTTATATACATGTTTCCTTTGTTATATGATTCCTAATTAGGATTTTATGTCTTTGGTATACTTTGCCTTCACAAATTTCCAATGTTTGTGGCATTTCTGGGGAATCTTTACATCCCCAATGTATAAACATGTACAAGAATTAGTTTAATATTTATTAGAAATTATCCCAATTGCATGTACACTGCCAATGAAGTTAATATAGTCCCCACAATCCTGGAAAATTTTGGTTACCCTCGAACGTTTACCCCATGAACAAGATGAATAAAAATGATTCTACAGTATATCACAATGCTATACATAATTCCCTTACACAGTTCTTTTCTAAATATATGTAGGCTATGTAAATTTTTATAAAACATGACAGTATTGTATTGACGAGACTTTGTCACAGTCCTAATGAATTGGCAAGGTATGCGAATGAATTTTGTTCAGTAACTTACAGTGATTTTATTGGAGTTATTTCCCTTTGCTCATGCATGTATTGTATGTGTCACACAGTGGTATATACCAACAGTTATACATGTATTTATTGTCATCCATGTGTGTGTGACGGGGGGGGGGGGGGGGGGGGGGGGGGGGGGGGTGTCTGTTTGTGTGTGCTACAATAATGCATGTTATAAATCATCAAACTATAGAATAAACTTTAAAAGAAAAAACAATTATCACAGATTTTCTACACATGTATTTGCAAAAAAAAAAAATTGAACTAATTATATTGCGACTGTTGTTCATCGTGTTAATTTATTTAAGGAACCATGATATTTTATTGCAATAACATTAATTGTACCAAATTGTTTTGACAAATAACATTATAGGAACTATGATATTTATTGCATTAACCGTGATCAATCCAACTTAACTTTCATTGGATTGCCAAATATATTAAGAAAACTCATTGGATTTAGTTAAAAAATGGAGTAATGTCTTTTCAAGGTTTGGAACCAGCTCTGTTGGTGCTCTATAGTGATCAGTCAGACAGTCTGTTCATCTGTTCACCTGATTTTATCTGTAGAAGGAGAAATATTTCACAAACAATCCAACTTGTTGTTCAACACTGTAGGCATTACGTATACCCCTAACATGGGAGATCCGAGTCATCAAAAAGTATGGGGGCCCGGGAGTCGCCTTCAATGTAGGGGGAGACTATTTTCTCCGCTTCGGAGATGGGAGAAAGTTCGGTCAAGGCTTTTGTGATTGTGTCACCTGTCTTTTAAACTTATGAATATGATATATTTACTCATTAAATAATAGTTAATAATTGTTAAAAGTTAATATATTAAAATTAAATCCAAAAAAAAAAAAGAATAAAATTTTTTAAAAACTCAAACTTTTTCTATATCATTATACAGATCACTTTGTCTAGTTTAAAGGGAGGTAAATATCACGACCATTTGTACAAGTTATGTCAAGAGTTGTCTTGCTTGTGTAAGACAACGATCTTAGTCATGATAGGATGTCAGTTATTACTTTCTTTTCATTTGTTCATGCGACTCTCACTAATATTAGGACAATTAACAGTTAATGATTATTATACATGATTTTTTAAAATGATGAATTTTTATTGCTACCCAAGCTGTCTTGAAACATCCATCAAAATATAATTGAGTTGGTCAGTGCTCTAAATTATAATTAAGATCAATAGGAAGAGTTACAAGGGTCGTGTTTGCAAATGTCATAAAAAACTTTTCTTGAATATTTGTTTTAATGGAGATGGTACATCAAGTAAATTCCTTATTACTAGCCAGGCACAGTTTAACTTCCTGAAAGGTTTACAGGGTTTGACCTATATCAAAGTGCATGAAATTGATTTTTAAAATAGTTTATATACATGTAATTTTACTTAAAGTATACTCATGGTACTTTTGAGAAGTTTTGTGAAGTTTTGTGGTTATTAGGTTCGTGACTCTTTAGATTATATATTAGTCAGAAAAAAGTTTTAAAGTTTGCATGCATGTGTGTATAGTTCCTTGTCGTATTAAATGAATTAAGTTTTAGAGCATTTAATTAATTTTTTTTTCAAGTGTCACATGACATGTCATTTGATTTTTTTTAATGATTTGGTTTTATAAGAACATGATTACATGTAAATATCAACAATTCTTCAGCTGAGATATATCTTAATTTAGTAAAAAACGATAATTATTTAAAGGAAAAAAGTCTCACTATCTTATAAAGTGCAGTTATTAGACGTGGTACTTTTAAGGAATAAGGAATCATTCTTTGAGTATTATCGACATGATTATGAGGTTATAATTGCGGTCAGGGCGTGATCAATTTATGATAGATTTGATCACGCCCTGACCAAAATTATCACCTCATAATATTCAAAGAATGATTCCTTATTACTTATATTTATATAATTTTATGCCATTGTACGATGAAATATTTAAATATAAATAAGCAAATCTAACTGGCGCCTCAATTTTACGTCATTTGAATTTATTGGTTTTATAGTACAAAACCAAAAAACATAGTGTTATCACAGGCAAAGACACTGGAAAATGTAAATATTTTAAAATAAATTGTAAACAAAAGAATTGTCTTTAACAGTCTCGTGCGCCAACTGCACCACTTAAAAAAGATTTCCTCAACAAATACAGAGCACTTATACCGTACTCAGGTTCATAAATTCAATTGTTTTACACACTTCTCGGAGGCTATATGTACGCCTTATGCTGTTCAAACTCAAAGCCATGAAAAATAGTGTGTCTATGTAGTACGTGTTTTATCTTGGGGGGAGCATTATATAATATGTATAATAATTATGCAGTAACTTGTGCATAAATTATTATAATGTATTGGAAATGATCTGGAATTTGTGCATAAAGGAGGCCATTTTGGTTGTATTAGAAACTGATGGAATGTAGATAATTTCCATTTATGATTAATTTGTGATTTAATAATAAGTGAAAATATGGGTCTGTAATTGTAAGTTGCAAGCAATTCAGCACTTCATTTTAAAAAGATTAATTTGTGTCAATGAGGGGAAAAGGGGGTATATTTGATTGTAAGTTGCAAGCGATTCCAACACTCCATTTTAAAAAATGAATTTGTGATTGAGGTGAAAAAGCGGTTTACCGGTCTATAATTGTAAATTGCGAGTGATTCAACATTCGATGTGTGTTGTTAAACATGGCTGCTGACACAGTCACTCAGAACGTAATCCTCTGTAAGGACGGTGTTGTAACTCCTTCAGATCAGGATAATGGTGACAGGATATGACCATCTAATGCTTATATACACTATTATTAGTCTGCACAAGTGAGGGGAAACTCGACGTATACATACGTACATCAACACACACACAATTTGTTCTGAGGCCCAGCAAGTGACATCTACATCCAAATCGATCGTGATACATGTATTTCCTGAAACTCGATTTGTCGCTTTAAACGGTTGGAACATATACCAGGATTTTAGCTGGAACAAAGTGACCCTGACGTCTGTGATTTTCGTTAGTTTTGTTCGGATCGGATACATTTATTTCTTTTGATTTTTTTATGGATTGGATTAGTTGTTAAGATTTGGAAGAGATGTCCCTGTATTATAATTTAGTCGCGGATTACAGTCCTCGGACTTCCGACATCATTGAGGAGCCGGTGGATGTGCAGGTATTTAATGTGTCGACTTGTATTTGTCCATGCAATTGTTAAAGTGTTATTAGACGTGTACCACTGGTAATTAAGAGACCATGTCAGCTTGGTTATTTATGTAGAAATACTGAAATAGCTGCATGCACCAGCTGTAAAACAGTAAATAATTATTGGTCATCATTTCTGCACTTAATTGTGCTCTTCCTCTGAGCTCCCTCAAAAATAATTTCTTACTGAATAGATGATGCCAGATGATTCAGTTCAAAGACGTAGAAATTGAAAAATATGATCTACTTTGTTGCTTTTCAGTGAATTTCTTTTTAAAGGGGGGGGGGGATGTATAGGTACTTAATATACAATGTATGTATTTTTGTTTTGCTGTGTTATGTCCCAGTGTACCGATGTAGAATTGGTACTTCAACTTGTGTGTAGTTTAGAGTATTTTAAACTTATAATCTGATCATGTGATTTAATGGGACACTTTATCGTGTTTATGGAGTCACTGAAAGTTCTACTACAATTCAAAGTTATATGTATATCTGGCTTGTATGTTGAAGCTTGGTATGTGGGGAGATTGGGTGATACATGTATATGGTATAACAGACCCATTGCCGTGTCCTGTTCAGTTTCTCCTTTGTACATAATAGTTGGCCTTCATATCCAGATCTTATCTGTATGTCATGTACTATATCATGTATATAGTACTGTAAAGGCTGCTGTAAATTCAGTGCATGCCCTTAGTTGGTGTACTACTGTCATCCTGTTAATGTAGCATTATATGGAATTTTGAAATCTACTGTAAACTAAGTCATGTATTATATGCCTCATTTTTATATTCACAAAATTGGCATGTTGAGTTTAGTTCAAAGAGTTGGCTCAGGGTCAGTTTTACTAGGCGTATACGAGACTGGTCGTGGGTTTCTGACAATGGTGCATGGTATACATTGTTTAATTTATAAATGTGAGAAGATCCTCAAAATTAGAACCTCGGCAAAATCCTTATTTTTTATATTGAATTGCAGTATTCATGCACATGAAACAGAAAAAAAAACCTGTGAAAAAAAATAAAAAACAGCAGTTGGAACAATTGACCCCTAAATTACAACACTGGCAAAATCCTTTCTTTTCCTATTGAATTACAGTATTCATGCACATGAAACAGCAACATCCTGTAAAAAAAATAACAAACAATTGATCCCCACACAAACCAAACTGTTTTAAGATACCTGGATCAGAAGTAAATGAATTTATCTGCTCTTTCATAAAACCTTTATTTTTATTTTCTGGTCATATGCCTTAAAATTCATACAATTTTTAAGTTCCTGTCGTGGTGAGTTAATTAAAAGATTGAGAGACATTCAAAGTTATAAAAATTTAAAGTTTTAATTAATTAGAATTCACCATGAAGCAAGAAAAGGAAACAAAGGCACGAATTGTGCGCTTGCCGCATAGGCCACAGCATTTGTAAGCTTTGTTATGAATAAGAACAAAAAATTCAACAGGAAATTGCTAACACACATTTTAAAAAAAATTGTTTTTTCCAAATATTATATGTATATACATTGTACATCTACATGTTAATATGCATGGAGCCATTAACTGTAACAAATTTAAAAAGTATATAGCTACACTTAAAACAACAAAAATTTAATACTTTTTAAATTCATCGATAATACTTGCGGCAGTTGCTAGGTACATGCAATGATAGCCCTCTCTGATACTTTTTTCATCTGACTTTTTCTGGATCCCCCATATCGTAAGTCTAAGTTGAAGGCAATTAAAGCCGAGGGTTAATATGTTGACCACCCAGTCCCCTTTAAGTGGTTAAATCGTGGTTAAAATTAAGGTGGTAAGGGACACTTCTAAACAGTAAAACACGGTTATAGCGAACACGCTTATAATGAATTGACGCTTACAGCGAAGTGAATTTCATTCCCCAAGTCCCTATTTCATGTTTTAAACTTGACGGATATAACGAATTACGCTTATAGCGAAGTTAAATTGCCCGTCCCCGGGACTTCGTTATAAGCGTGTTTTACTTGTATTGTGACATACTGTATTGAAATAAACAACAAAATCAAGTGTAATTTTATATTTTTTTCCCGATGTAGAACACTAACAGTATAGCGCGGTGGTTCAGAGGGTTTGCTTCGAATCACTAAGTCATGCGTTCGAATCCTGCTGTGGTTTTTAAGACTTTTTACCGATCCAAGAATTTTCAAAACATTTTTTTTTTTTGGCAAAATATTGTAAGATTTGAAAATTCCAAACCGGTGAAAAAAATTGGCTATAATATGAACTTAATTGAATTTCCTACAGAGAACGGGAGAAAAACTGTACAAATATATAATTTCAGGCATTTTTAAGCATAATAGGAGGTAACAGTACAACCCCAATCCCCAAAACAGTTTGGTAAGAAAGGGGAAAGTTTTCAAAACAAACTGTACCTCAGTCACTTTGCTTGCTTATTTTCTCTCTTGATGATGACATATGATAAAAAAAAGTGCCTGTTTGGGAGGGTAAAAGTTGAAATTGACACCCAGAGAAAACCATTGTCAACCGATTTCTACGGTGAACCGTACGCGCGTAATTAATGTGTACTGGTATGTAACAATTCGTTGTGTTACCTGTTACCAAGTGTATTGCTACCGCTGAGGGTTATAGAACGGATTATTAACTGCGTCTAAACCAATCAGATTTCAGTATTAATATTAAACATGAGAGTATAATAATCTACCGGTAATCTGGTAATATCGTGAATTGAAATTTGCTCTGCAGATTTATGCTGAAAAAAATTTGTTCACTTTGATAATGTTTAGTGGCTTTCGTTATAAGGTTATTGGTTCGAATCAATCTCAACTTCTTTAGAAGAGGATTCTATATTTATACTTTATGCCATCTTTACTTTTAAAGTTAAAAACTGTGGTACAGTTAAGTTTAAGATCGGCGTTAGCTTCACAGAAAACTCGAATTTTCTCCAGAGCGAGAGGCAGAGATCTGCAGCTTTAAAGGGGTATGGTCACGATTTTGGTCAAATTTTATTTTTCTGTTTTTCTTATTTACAATGCTTTATGTATGCATTTTTAATTATCAAATGAAATTTGGGTGCCCGTCGATGAGTTTTAAGCAAGATACAGGACTCACAATTCTTCGTCATGTAAACAAGGCACGTGCCCTGTTTTTGTTTACATAGGTTCAATATACCAGTAAAAAATCTTTTTCAAGATGATTTGTCTATATTGTTATTCATTTTAAGCATAAATAAACAGTTCCTAACGATTAACACATTCATTTTAGGTCTAAAACTGGAATTTTCACTTCAACATTCAAAATGTAAACAAAAGCTTTGTTTACATAGCGAGGAATTGTAAGCTCTGTAAGTTGCTTATAACTTAACAAATGACACTCAAATTTTGGTTGCCTATTAAAAATGTCTTACTGAAGCATAATAAACAGTAAAATCGAAAAAATAATTTTTGACCAAAATCGTGACCATGCCCCTTTAAGCGTACATTATTCATATCAGATGATTCAGAATCAAACTAAATACAGGAATTTTTAAAGGGGAATCTTTTACAAGTATGAAATGATCGATGATAGCAAACAAAGTAGTTGTACTCGTGGTTTATATTCGGAGAAATGGCCCATTCAAAATCAAGGAGGATCATGGGATATTATAATCCATATATACTGACATACATTTAAAGTTTTATCATTATGACTTCACCTGTTTCTCTATCTGTCAATCTCGTTACTATTTCCTCTTATGTCTTTATCTTCCTCTTGTGCACATTGCAGTGCGGAAAAAGCTTCAACCATGTAAAAGCTAGTGCATAAAAGTCCAGAGTTCTTTTTAAATTAATTATTGATATTATGAATCTGTTATTAAGTTTTGTATACAAATTGCAATGCAGAGTTATCTTTGTAAACTTTGTGTCATAACACCATAAAGTTTTATCAATTTCTTGTCTGCACATGATGCTTTGAATTTTTTTTTTGTATTTTCATAATTACATGTTACAGTCCACACAGTGACATTGCCAGGTTTTTGGGCATATACATTTGTAGTTTATGATATAAAATATGCAGTCTTCATTCCAATAGTCTGCAAAATTTTATTAGGTCCAGACTCTTTAAATTTGGAAAAAATTACTGGTAATAATTCCTAAACTATCTTTTAAGCCAAGACTTTCAAGATTCAGAATATCTTGGGAAGTCCCGAAAAGTTTTCATATTGCCAATTTGATGTACAGATTTTATATTAAGTCCTAGGAAAAAATCTTCTAACGTTATATGCCTTACCGGTATTTGAATTGTCTGAAAGTCTGGGATATTGTAGAAAAACCCATGCATTTATTAAGTGTTTTGAATGGTACCGGTAACAGATGACCTAGGCCTGGGCCGCAGGCGGGGATATTAATTGTCAGGATTTCCCAGATGATAAAATCTTGATGGAGATTTCCTAGGATTTCCTTCACACAAGGATTTAAGTTCCACAAGGGATATAGTTATTTTAAGTGCTGTAATCATCATGATATTAAAGAACAGTTGATTTACACAATTTATAATTGGTAAAACTCATATTAACTACAGTTAAGTTTCAATTCTGATGATTATATGTGGTAGTTTACAGACTGTAAATTATTTGCAGTTTGAAAAACATTATGAACTACTGGTATCCTGTAACAGTGTATTTACGGTATTTACAGTATAATTATATACAATTACTGTAAAACAAGTATGTGACCCCTCATTTTTATTTTGTCATTTGATTTACAATTGTATTCAATACAGAAAAGTATTAATGTATTGGTCTGCGATGATAAAAATTTTCATGAGCGAACCAAAGGATGCTCGCAAATCAATGACATGCAGACATGTCAACAATACACCTAAACATACTTACAGAGAATAATTGCTTAATGTAATAAATTCATGCTAATACAGCAAATTCTGATTATTGATCCCTAGCAATCTTATTAATTTTGAAATTAAATCATTAATGATCTCAAGTTACATTTTTAATGCATCATTGACAAAATCATTTTCCCCTGGTACGTATGTGTTTCACCATAACTCACAGTGTTTCACTGTACTTAAAGCCACGAATCGGAATGATTAACATTGAAATCCTTTGTCCCTGCTGTGGTGCTTTAAATTGCTAATGTACTTCTTTGCTCAAATAATTAGCATGCATGTTATAATTAAAGATCTTTAATTTCGAAGATTTTTAGCAAATTTCTCGTTTCTATTTTTTGCAGGAGGAAGTTTACGCCAACCTTCAGCAGCTTCACGGACAGGACGGTGGAGGTTTCCCCCCCCCCCCCGACACCCCTCCCCCCGCCACACAGGGGATCTACCTCAAGACCCTGCTGGATGTCTGGGACAAGTACCTTGACCCCGCTCAAAAGCGAGAATTTTACGTCAACAAAGAAACGCAGGAACGGACGTACAAACCCCCGCGGCCGGCCGATAAACAAAAACAGGTAAAAAAAAATTTTAAGTGAGTTAGAGTTTAGAATTAATATAAGAACTTCTCATTTTTTTTTAGCAAAATTTTTTAGAAGAGAGTGATAGCATTCTGATTTTCTTGCTTGATTTTATAGATTATTGGGGTATTTTTCAATTAGTTTTAGGCTTAATTTAAAGAGTGTTTATCTATAGATTAGCTGGCTTGATTTGATGATGATATTATTTAGATATTTCAGATTAATTTCTTTCACTAATATTAGTTCACTTTAAGAAATACAATATTTAGATTGAAGGATTAATATTTCTTTTCTATTGCGTTTAATATGAGTTCACATTGATGCAAGATTTGTGAACACTTCACAGACTGCTATGTGTACATTTTATATACAGTGGGTTTTTTTAATCTGATGGGAAAATCTGACTTGTATAGCTAGGATAATGACAATATAAATGTGAAAGATCGCACCAATTCAAATTAATACTTGGAAATTGATGAAATTGCTATATAATGGTACTAGTCCCAAAGCAGGTCTGAAATCTTTCTGTTAAATGCATACATGGCCATGTAAAAATTGGCCTTAAGTTATCCACTTTCATTTAGTTATTTCATTTCGAAAGTTAAAAAGGGGAAGGGCGAGGGGTAGGTTTGTATTGAAATGTTTCTTATATGAGTAGATTAGTTGTGATTAATTTAGGATAATTAAAATGAAACAGTACAACTCTTTTAATCAAAGATAAAATTAGGAGACAAAAGAAATTATCAATTAGAACCATTTTAACAAGAGCTTGGACTTTGGGTAGTTGTGTCAAATAGCAATGTTACGTAGGCCTGTCTATTTCATTGGTGGCCACTCAGCCATTGCTCTTTGAAATCAACAAGATTTGTCTGGATTTTGAGCTAAGACTACACAATCGGTGTATATTTCACTTGAAACTGCGTCATTTTAAACTTGTTTTGACACAAGAAATAGATAGCTACTTACAACCGAAAGTCCAAGGTCTTGTTAAAATGGTTCTACCATTGCATTCAAACTCTTCACAGATTTTATTGTGCTCTTGCCTTCAATGTGCATATATACATGTACCATGTGTTTTGTGCAAATTTGTCTCACAATTTATTTACATATTTTTGGACTAACAAAGCAACTGTGTGATGTGGTTTTAATCTTTATGCACTACATGTAAAGCTTAATTAATTTGTATAATATTTGAACATGTAGTTAGTCTATTTTTAATAAATTGATATATAATTGTGCTGCTTATACATGTAGAAAAAAGAGAATAATTAATCAAGCACATATTATATTTAATTGCTTATGAATGAACAGAACTTTTTTTTAAATCTTGAAACATTTTGATTTGCCTGAATTGAAGGTGGTTACAGTTCACGCCAGCCCCTATAGTCACGTACAAGAACATTATGTTCAAAGGCCAGTCATGACGGTAAGATGGTAATGCAAGAAACTCGACGCTGTGAACTCATTTCATTTTTATTGCTTACAAAGCTACATGCTGTATTTTTCCTCTTTTTTTTGCCTGCTTTTATGAAAGTTGAAATTTTTTTTGAGAAAATGATGAAAAAAAAAAAAATCACTTTTTCGACATTTTGAAAATTTGTTGATTCATTATTTAAATTTAAAATTTTTTTTGAGAAAATGAAAAAAAAAAATAACTTTTTCGACATTTTGAAAATTTGTTGATTCGTTATTTAAACTTCACGGCTATCCTGGCTTTTCAGATCTTTACGTTTTCTTTTTATTTATTAACTTGATCCCTTATGATAAATTAAGATATAAGATACCATTTATATGAAAATATGGTAATTAATATCAAAATAATGAAACCTCCATGCTCTAATGTCAATGATTAGAAATGGTATGAATTTCACAGTGTTCAAAAAGATTATACATGTACGTGTATGATTATAAAGTTTGGGAAAGGGGGGGGGGGAATATTAACTCAGTTAGCATGTCTATACAAACTAGTATCCATGGCCACATATCAGAGGTTCTAAAACTTCCTAATCTAATCTTTGAAGTAATGTTCCAAATTCTCATATTTCATATTGCATTGTGTTTATACTCATATAGACTGGAGTAATTCTTTAATCTATATTTATATTAAAGTATATATATATGAAATTACAGATTTGAATTCATATTTGAATTCATATGCTCCCAGCTGTCATAGAAAATGTAGAACCTGATGAGCTATTATTAATTCGATATAGCATGTACAGTAATTTTCAATCATAATATCAACAAAGGTCAAGGGGCTCTCAAATTGGTATTCAATTTTGTAATAGTCTGCATACATAATTGTCTTTTTAGCATGCATGCCAATTAGAAAAATTAGACAAATTGAGCTAGCTCCTGCTGCAAGCTTACAGGGTTCTGTCATGGGATCAAAAATTGGGCTGGTAAAAGTTGAGTCCACGCTTTCCAAAAGTTATGTCCCTTGGCCGCCATCTTTGGCCTCTGAGTTCAAAGCAGGTCAACAGGAAAACTGGCAACCCTCGCCTGTTTCTGCTATGCTTCATGGGAAGCCATGCGAGGAATTCCAAAAGTCAAATATTGAATTTGGAGGCCTTTTTTTTTTGCTCAGATCATCTTAAATTCCTATGGTTTTTAGCTCACCTGAACCGAAGGTTCAAGTGAGCTTTTCTGATCACCCGTTGTCCGTCGTCCGTCCATCCGTCCGTCCGTCTGTCTGTCCGTCCGTCTGTAAACTTTTCACATTTTTGACTTCTTCTCAAAAACCTCTGGGCCAAATTTAACCAAACTTGGTACAAAGCATCCTTATGAAAAGGGGATTCTAAATTGTTAAAATAAAGGGTACAACCCTTCTTAAAGGGGAGATAATTACGAATCAGTGAAAATAGGGTGCATGTCTTTAAAAATCTTCTTCTCAAGAACCACTGCACCAGAAATTCCAATATTTACACAAAAGCTTATATATATATAGTGAAGATTCTAAATTGTAAAAATCGTAACCCCCGGACCAAAACTGGGGCCCCAGGCAGGGTTCAAAATTTAACATGGAAATACATTGGAAAAATGTTTAAAAATCTTCTTCTCAAGAACCACTGCACCAGAAATTCCAATATTTACACAAAAGCTTGTATGTATAGTGAAGATTATAAATTGTAAAAATCGTGACTCCCGGACCAAAACTGGGGCCCCAGGCGGGGTTCAAAGTTTAACATTGAAATACATTGGACAAATGTTTAAAAATCTTTTTCTCAAGAACCACTGCACCAGAAATGCCAAAATTTACACAAAAGCTTGTATATATAGTGAAGATTCTAAATTGTAAAAATCGTGACCCCCGGACCAAAACTGGGGCCCCAGGCAGGGTTCAAAATTTAACATGGAAATACATAGAAAAAATGTTTAGAAATCATCTTCTCACAACCCACTGCACCAGAAATGCCAACATTTACACAAAAGCTTGTATATATTATAATAGTGAAGATTCTAAATTATAAAAATCGTGACTCCCGGACCAAAACTGGGGCCCCAGGCGGGGTTCAAAGTTTAATATTGAAATACATTGGACAAATGTTTAAAAATCGTCTTCTCAAGAACCACTGCACCAGAAATTCCAACATTTACACAAAAGCTTGTATATATAGTGAAGATTATAAATTGTAAAAATCGTGACTCCCGGACCAAAACTGGGGCCCCAGGCGGTCCAGGCTCAAAGTTTAACATTGAAATACATTGGACAAATGTTTAAAAATCTTCTTCTCAAGAACCACTGCACCAGAAATGCCAAAATTTACACAAAAGCTTGTATATATAGTGAAGATTCTAAATTGTAAAAATCGTGACCCCCGGACCAAAACTGGGACCCCAGGCAGGGTTCAAAATTTAACATGGAAATACATAGAAAAAATGTTTAGAAATCATCTTCTCACAACCCACTGCACCAGAAATGCCAACATTTACACAAAAGCTTGTATATATTATAATAGTGAAGATTCTAAATTATAAAAATCGTGACTCCCGGACCAAAACTGGGGCCCCAGGCGGGGTTCAAAGTTTAATATTGAAATACATTGAACAAATGTTTAAAAATCGTCTTCTCAAGAACCACTGCACCAGAAATTCCAACATTTACACAAAAGCTTGTATATATAGTGAAGATTCTAAATTGTAAAAATCGTGACCCCCGGACCAAAACTGGGGCCCCAGGCGGTCCAAGCTCAAAGTTTAACATTGAAATACTAGTACATTGGACAAATGTTTAAAAATCTTCTTCTCAAGAACCACTGCACCAAAAATTCCAATATTTATACAAAAGCTTGTATGTATAGTGAAGATTCAAAATTATAAAAATCATGACCCCCGTACTAAATCTGGGGCTCCAGGCAGGGTTCAAAGATTAACATAGAAATAAATAGGATAAATGTTTTCAAATCATCTCCTCAAGAACCACTGCACCAGAAATGCCAAAATTTATACATAAGCTTGTATGTATAGTGAAGATTCAAAATTGTTAAAATTGTGACCCCCGGGCATAAACTGGGCCCCCAGGCAGGGTTCAAAGTTTAACATATATAAAAAAAAATGTTTAAAAATCTTCTTCTTAAGAACTACAATGCAACAGTTTGGGATATCACTATGCATACATTGGCAATTGTAGATTCTAAAGTGTTAAAATCATGACCCTCGGACTTTTACTGGGGCATCAAGAGGGGTTCAAAGTTTAACATAGAAATATATAGGAAACATGATTAAAAAAATCTTTTCGAGAACTACAATGTCATACTTTGTGAGATTACTTTACTTGGATCCTCAAATAGTGAAAACTTTAAAATATAGAAGCGATCTAATACTGGGGCCCCAGGAGAAGGGGTTCAATGTTTCACATAGAAAGATAGGAGGGAACATGTTTAAAAATCTTATGGAGGAGAACTACAATGATTAAATTTGTGAGATAACTATGCAAGCATTCTCAAATTGTAAAGTTTCTTAATTGTGGAAGCCGTGACCCCCAGACTAATATTGGGGCCCAAGAAGGGGTTCAAAATTAACATAGAAATATATAGGGAACATGTTTAAAAATCTTCTTCTCAAGAACTACAGTGCAACAGTTTGTGAGATTACTATGCAAGAATCATTGGCTATTGTAGATTCTAAATTGGTAAAATCGTGACCCCCGAACTAATACTGGGGCCCCCAAGACCCCCAGACCAATACTGAGGCCCCAGATGGGGTTCAAAGTTTAAGATAGAAATATATATGGAGTTTGTTTAAAAATTTTCTTCTTGAGAACTACAATGCTACAGTTTGTGAGATTACAATGCAAGGATCCTCAAATAGTGTAGTTGTTAAAGCCAATCATAAACCCCGGACCAATACTGGGGCCCCAGAAAGGGGTTCAAAGTTTAAAATAGAAATAACATATGCTATGAAATAGAATGTTACAAGGAACTGTTGTTCAGGTGAGCGATGTGGCCCATGGGCCTCTTGTTTTGCTTTCGACCTTATGGTTGACCCTGCATTTCAAATTTTGGGAAGTGTAGATTGGTCTAAATCTAGGTTATTATAAGTTAGACATGGACCTTATCCCATTGGCTATGGATTAATCAATATTCCTGCAATCGAAAAATACATGTAATGTCTGTCACTTATTAATTGATAATTCATGTTTCATTGTCCAATCCCAGGATCGGATCATATCCAACATAATCCCTGCACTTCATAGTTAACCATGCAATATTTTGCAAATAGCTGATGCTAAACAATAAATAACAATTGAATAACTTACCTAATTATCTTAAATGTAGAGATATTAATGAATGAATGGTGACATTGTAACAAATCAGTAGGAAGTTTAAAAGGTATAGTGTATGTGGTTTCATTGATATTCAGGGGCATAAATTTTCATGGATCGGAATTAACTTGGAGAAGGCTTACATAGGCATTAATTGCCTGCTGCCTAATCCATATATGTAAATGTATATTTGCATAATAAAATATGTTCAAATCAAATCAAATTATTATGGTTACAGTGAACATGCATGCTTGTAACAAATGTACACGTTTTTTACGGATTTGTACGAAAGATTCACGAAAATTGGTGCTCATAATAATGATAATGATGAACCACAGAATTTCATTATAATTTATGGTTATAATTAATAAAAAATATTTCTTTTCAGAATATACTAGGATTATTGATTTTGATATTCGCCAAATGTTTCGATTGGTTATTTTGTTTTTCATTTCAGTTTTTAATTGTCTTTATTCATTTATTTATTTTTTTTTTTTATTTTGCTTGTTAGATACATTATGTAGTGATATGAATGTTTAAAATGTTTTAATGCAAACTGATTAAATTTCCTTACTTATAAGATTACGTAAAAAAATTTATAACAGTTAACTGTTCAAATATATGTATTTTTAATAAACTTTTTAATGTAAATGCTCATACATTAGATAATTACTTGAAGCTTATGCCAAAACTATACATTTGTATAATAAATTTTTCCTCCTTTACATGTGCATATATTAGCTATATATCAAGGAAAACATCATCAAATTGTTGAAAAAAAATCTTTGACATTACCTCATGTCTGATTCAGAAGAGATTAAGGATTTGATTTTAAAACAGATTAATTTACGTCCCTTTTTTTTTGGGGGGGGGGGGGGATTGTAGACTGACCTTGCAGTTTGGCAGTTTGAGGAATTATAGATTTAAAACAACACTGAGTATACTTAGAACTTATGTAGATTTTTTAATTGTGTAAATAAATTTATAAGACGGGCAAGAAATTTATTAAGTTGGATTGAAATCTTATTCATTACATGTCAAAAATTTGGATGATACACATTTGTAAATTATTACAATATACAGGCCTTCAAAAAAAACTGTAAATGTAAGGAAGCTTTGAAAATTTTTTTTTTATCAATTTGTAAATAAGGTTTATTTTCCAAACCAGTCTTATTTTTGAAATAAAATTCTTTTGAAACAGTTTTCCACTTGGAACTTAGCCTGCATGTTTTTGTACCGCATTAGCTTTTCTTACCCATGATTTTAAAAACTTTATTTATTCATGAGTGCTATGAGCTTGTGGTCGAAATGGGCCTAGCCTTCAAAATGGTGGTTTTTTATAAAAATGCATGGTAAAAAAGCAAAATTCACATTTCCTTTTTGGCTTATGAGTGTATAGAGATCTTCAATTCCTTATTTTTGACCAAAATATAAATTCATGAGAAATATTTTTTTCCAGGTGGAAGCTCTGAACAGCCGAAAAGTCAGTCTTCCCGAAATCCAGGTGCAGGCTCCGACTGGATGGAGAATTGAAGATAGCGCGGCAGGAAAAATCTTCGTCAGCTGCGCGACAAATGAAAAGGTTTCGAGAGATTTGGCCTTATTTATTTGTGTGTGTGTTTGAAAGGACATTATATTCGTGGCTGTTATAATCTAGTTTTAAAACCTTAGAGTTGCGTGGCTTCTTTAGTCTCATGCTTATCTAATACGCAAACAAGGAAATTAACATAGGTAGTTTTTTAAAGATTTTTTTAAAAAAAATTATTAGTATCAATATGTGGTTGAATTCAATTTTTTCAGAAGGACCCAAGATACGCAGTAAATTGAAAACTAGTTTTTTTTAACCATATTATGATACCCAAAAAATTAAAATAATAAACAAAAACATAATTTCATAATTATATACATGTACAAATGCATAATGTAGAAGAACTTCAGTGTAATACGTCAACCCTACTATACTTATAAATCAACATGCAATAAATATATTTTTTTTTATTAGATAAACATAAGTGGATTTTATACAATTCACGCATATATACAGACATATTTATAACCCAGGTTGAGACCTGTACCATCATTCTCTCTTCTTCCTGTTTTTCGCACTTCAGTATGCTTCCCCTTTATGATGCACACTCTCATACAATATATAAATATACACAATTATAGCATCTTGCAACCATTACTATATATTTAGGGCCCCGCAAGGATTTGCGGGTGCCCTATAGTAATCACTCTGTCCGTCCGTCCTTCTGTCCGTCCGTCTGTCACTCTTCCGTCCACAAATTTCCTGTTTTTTTCTAATAACTTTTTTTATGGTTGCCCGATCAAGTTCAAATTTGGTATGGTAGTTCAGTAGGCAGAAATACATATTTTGATGCTAAGTTTGGTTCTCTATGTCGTCTGGTTTGGAGCTGGGGTGGTGGGGTAGATTCCTAACTATGCATAAGAATGAATGGGCAAAGAGAGATAACTGCTGAGAATGAATGGGCAAAGAGAGATAACTGCTGAGATTGTTACCATTGTATAAATGGAAGGCTGTGCAATATTTGTCCTTTGGGATTAATTAACCTTCCACAGGAAGAAAATCCTAAGCTTTATCTTTATCTGTCACATTGAGATTAATTACTGCACTGCCTGTGTCTGCAAATGAACTTTGTTTTGAAGTTAAGGTCAATTTTGAATGATGTGTAGTATTGTGTACATTCTTTGAAATATGGATTTAAAATATAATATTCATATTTTATTTTGGTTAAAATACCGTACACAATGATTTATTATAATTTTTTTGAATTCTAAAATCAAGATATATATTAAGATATCCTTTTTCACTATTTTATTTTTTAATTATTTATTTTATTTTTTTCTGCCTTAATGCTGTTAATTTTAACAGGTAATCAGATAATAACCCCATTCTGTTATTTCTGAAAAAAAAAATCTTATTGTAAATTTAGAAGAAAAGGATGAGAGAGCAGAACAATTAATCCCCTGGGATTAATTATCTTGCCTGCTGCAGAAAATTTAGAGGCTTATCTCTATCTGTCATATCGAGATTAATTCGAGATTAATGAACACCTTTGACTGCACTGATGTTTGTTTTGAAGCAAATTAAACTCTCATTCCATGAGCTGCACCCTAATATTTTTACCCCTCAGTTTAAAGGATGGTATTTGATAAAGAATATATTTCATTCTAGTCCAAATACTTATATTCTGTAAAATAAAAAAATAGATATGAATTACAATAAACAAAAAAAAAATAATTATTAGATATCAGTTTTTGGATTCTTTTTCTTTCTTTTTTAATGGATGTTTTGGAGTTGTTGTTGTTTTTGGTTGCTATGTTTATATTAAAGGAAACTTAAGAATAGTACCTGAAAATGTTCCTTCTGTAAGCCCTGATTAAATTCAATAAATGGATGAGAGCAGGATAATTAATCCCCTGAGATTAATTATCTTGCCTGTTTCAGAAAATCTATAGCTAAGGTCTGTCTTTATCTGTTATATGTATTACCGTACACATGTGTCTGCAAGTGATGTTTGTTTGAAGTTGAGGCAAAGCCTAGGTATCATTGCATTGGTATCAATTCTTTGTTTTTTTAACAAATTTTTTTATTTTTTTTTTATTTCATCCCATGTTAACCCACTTTATCCCGTGGATATGACTCATTGGATATTTTTTGATATCCCACAGTTGTGACTTTACAATGGGATTTGCGTAGGCATAATGAAGTAAAATAATGTGAAGTTTTATAAACAGTGTAAACATTGATTGTGGTGTATAAAACATGGGATAAATAGAATATCATATGATTTGTAGTATAATATGATTTTTATCCAACTTGTGTGTTTTATCCCCTCACTAAGGCTCAAGAAAAAAACACTTTTATTGTTGGATGAAAATCATATTCAACTACAAATCACGAGATCATATATATTCCAGTTCTTTACATCTTCTGCCGGGCATTTATTTTTCATCATTGTTAATATAAAGAGGATGGAATTCAAAGTTTTTTTCACTTCTCTATATTAATTGTCATAGCGGGGCCCTTCCTGACTGGTCAGTTTTCTAGTTTTTTTTATATATATATTTTTTCTTTTTTTCTGTTTTTTCCTCTTTTTTTTTCTTTTTTTTTCATGCAAATCATCTGTCCTTATACATGTATATATTGTGAATCAGAATGCATGTATCAACATTTAAAAATAGCAGGAAAATTACATGTATTTATACTATACATCATCATGTACTTAAATTCCAAGTGAGGTTACAAATTATGATCAATTTGAAAATAATGAAGTTTGCGCATTTTCGAGGTAAATTCTTTTTAATTATGAACTACATGCAATTAATGAAAAACTAAATAATTATTCTAAAAAAATCATGGATTGAAATCCGATGACTTAAATTATTTTAGATAAAACCAATTATACATATGTTTATATAAACTTAATGATTATTCAAGCAACAATCAAGTGCAGGATTTTCCTATATTAACTAAATTGATTCAGCATAAAGAATGATTCTTCATCGGAAAATGATTTGGTGTAGGTGCACAGAGCGAATTTGCATTTGAATGTCAGTCAGTATTTTATTCATTTCATTACAAACTGTATCCAAGGTTACTTTTGCCTCCATGCTATTTTGGCCTTCGCAGTCACCTTTTTGCGATGGTTTCGTCCTTTTTATTAGTCACCCCCACAATATTGCGTTTGAAGAAATATAACTTAACCTTTTAGCTCTGCCTTGTTCTTAATTCATCCACTTACTATAAAGTCAAATAGGGCCAAAATAGAAATGGGGGTAAATGTTTCCTTGCAGACGGTAAGGCCAAAAAAATGTACCGTTTCTCAGATAAAAATTTCAAGAAAACGATGATATGAGAGATATGTAATTGTCCATCCAACTGTTAAATTTTAGAGCTATAACTGTCCATAGATAGACAATTAACTATCTCTTGAACAAGCACCATTTTGATGGTGATGTGACCTTGACCTTTGTCAGTGACCTCAGATCTGGGTCATGTATCATCTTCTGTCCATAACTTTTACAACAAGAAATAGTTACTGCTCATACTTGCCACTCTGGTTGCCTCTGAACAGAAGATGAGTCATGACCTAGACCTGAGGTCACTGACAAAGGTCAAGGTCACATCACCGTCAAAATGACGCTTGTTCTAAGAGGTTTTTTAGTCTATTCATGAACGGCTATCTAATAGTTTTAACATTAAAAATAAAAAAATTGAGTTATTCCCATTTTCAGTTTGGCAATTATATAAATGAATGTGATAGCTTGCTTTTCATATGATGCTGTTGTGCCTGAGAAACTAAACCATTGTTTTGGCCTACCAGTAATTCAATCATGTTTTTTTTTTTTAGTTTTGTTGTTCTCATAGAGAATGGTCTTGTGCTTGACATCATGTAGATCATAGTTGTTTTTAAACTTCAGACCCTCCCTGACTCTGGGGCTGTAAAACCTTGAGGCTTTTTTTTTTTCTAGTCTCACTTTGCTAAAAGGAGTATATATATACATAGTGGAAAAGTGAGACTGAGTTCAAAACTAAGCTTACCAAAGTTTTAGGGCCCCAGAGAGTCTGTTGTCGGTATAATCACGTCTTCTCTACTTTCTGCATGCTTCGTAGTGGGCCTCAAAGGTGAATGAGGATGGACAGCGGTATTACTTTCGCATCGACGGCGACGAGTCCGCCTGGGAATTGCCAAAGGTGTGTGCACGCCCAGCCCCAGCTATAATAGTCTTAGCTAGCATGTTCATACTCCGCCCTAGATGCACTTGTTTATATATTTGTATCTACAAACATCTGTTATCCGTTTCTTAGTCCATATTGGATGTTTAATTTACAAAAGAAATTGGGAAAAATAATAAGTTTGATGACCTTTTGTACTCCCAAAGATAATGTACTTTATCAAGATTTTCACTGCGAGTGTGGTTTAAGGCATGTATTACATGTACGTGAAAAATTATCTTGGGTCTAGTTGGAAATCTGAAGCATTAAGGAGGGTATGTGTGCAATAGAGGGAGTTGGGGGGGGGGGGGGGGGGGGGGGGGGGGGGGGGGTTGTTGTTAAGTCTTGTAGAAGGCAGTTGTATAAGCTAGGTTAGTGTTTTTCTTCCATAACCCATAAAAAGAAAAGGTTTCTTGTGACCTGTAGACTCCATTTTTGGCTCATCAATGTATATGTATATATACAAACTTCCTTGTGTGCATGCCATAATTTTATATTTGTATTCACAAATCACAAGCATGGTAGAAATTCTTAGCACAACTGCACACTTGTCTTACGGTAGATGGATATATACTTTCAACTTGATATGTCTCAACTTGAAAAAACCATATGGCTGTACTGATAAAGTTCAAGGTTTTATTAATTATGTCAATGAAATTGTTAAAAAAAGAAAAAAAGGTGTTTCAAACTTAACAAAAACAAAATGTTAAAGGGGGGATGGATTGTCTTTGGTCAGTACCTTGACCCCATTTATCCCCCCTTGCTCTATTAAGTCCCTGTTATGGTCCAGACCATGCTTTTTTTAAGTCAGTCTTGTCAATGAAACTAAGATAATCATCCTGTGCACCAATTGTACAAATGTAAATGACTTGACAAAGTATGTGTTGTCACACAGAAAAAGGGGATATGACCTAATTTATTATAGTTTTCGAGATCTCTAGAAAGGAGGCTTTGCACGTGTTGTTATTACAGTATGAACACTGGCTTTATATCCCTGTTATGCACATGTATTGTCAGTGTTACCTATCAAGATGACCGAAACAGTGGGGACTATGCATCTTCCTCTTCATCTTCATTAAAACTTGACCATTTTTGACACATTTTTTTGTAAAATCAAATTTTTTAAATTTTTTTTTTAATTTTCTTTTTTTTTGGGGGGGGGGGGGGGGGGGGGTTAAGGAAAATGTGCTTGATGCATTCATGTTTGAAGTACTGATACTGTGACTAACAAAAAATCTAAGTGTGTTTTTATTTGTAAACATGACAAATTCTAGTTCAATGGCAAATAACTGACATGGCCTCTTTTTTCCCAGTAAAAGGAAGAAAATAAAATTTGAACACATAAACAAACAATAATTTAAAATGATGACCATTTTATTGGTCCCCTTTACCATGCAGTGTGTACTACATACTCTAGGTACAGATATTCAAGAATATACATGTGTACATTTCGTACATCAGATTGTGATCATATTCCATGGCTGTTAATACATGTAAATATTGAAAGTTTGAACTGGAGCAAAAAATTATTTAAAGTTATTTTAAAAAAAAACAAAAAAAATCAGATTTTTCAGTTGCCCTCAAAAAAACAGTTCACACCTGTATTTTGTAGATAGCCATTATTAATCATTTTTCTTATCAAATGGGTGACAGATTTTTTTTCTCTGAGAAATTCACATTATACATACAGTAAGAAATTTCACAAGCTTGCGTGTAATTTAAAAGTATAAGCTCATGAAAAGCTAACCTAATCAATGCAAAATTAACTGCATTGAGTGTGTGATTTTCTTAATTAAGTTGTAAAAGAAGGACCATTAATTCTTGCAGTATAACCACTAAAAACTATGTAAAGTACAGGACTTTATTCATGCATAGAAATCATTTAGCTGTTAAGACAACTATTATTGGACTATAAAGAGCTTGTACCTTCCCAGTATAAACTGCATGGGACATACATGCATTGACAATCATTTTGTCATTTATTTTCTAGCTATTTTTAGATATGTCCACATGGGCCAAGAAATCTTAAATTTCAGACCCACATAAAGATCTGTGGAATAGAATAGAAGATAATTATCTTCTTTGTGATATTTATTTATTTCACTGGTGTATTTACCAAAAGTTATTTTATTCTTCAATTTTTAGTTCAGATTATTTTGTTGTTGTTTTGTTTTTGGGTTTTTTTGGGTTCTAACTTAGGGTTTTTTGGGGGTTTTTTTTCCTGGGGGAGGGGGGGGGGGGTAATTTAATTAGCAGGTAATAGGGGGGGGGGGGGGGCATATGAAAATAGAAGGATAAATGGAAAAATCAGCATATCACCTTTCAAACCCCTTCCCTACCCCTTGCATCCTTAACTGGCCCCATGGGCAGAAAATTTGCATGGAGTTACATTTTTAGGTTGCGGAGAGGGTTTGGTTAAAAGCATGGGACTTTCTAGCTTACATGCAAAGGAATATGTGTACCCATGCATGTTTGAAAAAGGGGGGGGGAGGGTAGGCTAATTCTACCAGGCAATAACTGTGAACATTGTAGGCAAGTTAGGTGATTCATATTGACAATGCTTAACCAAAAGGATAATTTAAGGTTAACTTTGTAGTGAAATCATCCAATTGCTACAGCATAATTTGAACCTAATTCCGGTCTAACCGCTGTGTGAAATGCTTTTTTGTGCATAGCTAGTGCAGAATTCTGTATGTATCGCCAACTGGTGTGATTGGTGCCATGGCTTTCACAAGACAAGGGTGCATGAGGGTAAATTGCTCCCCCCTACTGCAACTCCCTTTTCATTGTAGAGTATTGGGATAGGGTATAATGTTTATACATAAGTAAGTATAAGCTAGATGCTTCTACATGTAAAGTTCTAAGTATGTATTTTGAAAGTTGTTAACCAATACATTATAAACATGAATTGTATCATGAATTCATGGGAAAAGATCAATTTTTAATTTGATAGAAATTTATGCAACATAACAGAGAAATTAATGTGATTAAGTTTACATGTTAATAAGATTTAATTTAAAACAAGAAAATTATGACTTTAAATCTTTATCATTGTCAATTATACATCTATGTTATGTTGTACTTGAATAATTTTAATTTTTATGAAATTTACTTGAATTTGCTATGATTACATTATATTTTCATTGAAAGTCAGTGAAATGAATAATTTCCAAAATTGAGACCAGTGATATCTTTATCCTCAAGCACCTAATAACTGCTAATTTAAAAATTTAGAAAATCTTAGATTATTAGATAGTTAACGTTATTTTTTATTTTTCTGGATTGACTTTGTAACTAACTTATGGAATGTGGGGTTTTTTTGCCTTTACTCACTCTGTTGATTTGCAGGTTGATGAAAACGACGAGTCCAAAGCGTCACCCCCCTTGGATCCCCCTCCCACGCGGTCCCCCAATAGATCCCCCAGGATGGGGCGCTCGGTAAAAGCCAGATCCATGGTCATTGGAAAGCAAATTAATTTTCAGTCTTACATGCCGACCATCCCCTCACAAATTCCAAAGTCACAAACTCTTCCGGCCAATATGTCTACTCCCATTATTACGGTACGTTGTCACGGCAACCACGACTTGCCAAAAAAAAAAACCCGCAGTGTTTAATTTTATTGTTTCCCATTTACTCGGGATGTATTTTTTTTTATTTATTAGCTCGCTTTTATATTGAATCTGATTTATTAAGTGGGATTTATTTACTTTCATTTTCCCCCCCATATATATATTGATGTTTTGTGTCTCTACTTTCTTTTTTCAGCTTTAAGTATTATAGATATGTATATGCTTGCAAGTTTCCTCATGCAACTAAATGAAGTTGATTGAAGTGATTTTGAATTTCATATGCAAGTTCCTCAATATCTAAATTACAATTAAAACATTTGCAACCCATACTGGTAATCTGCTTTAGCATGCAAATCTCAATATAAAATTCTAGTAATGAAATAAGTCTAGACCAATAGCATCATTGAACATCATGTTTGGAAGTTATACTGGTATAAGGCAACATTATTTGAATAATTAACATCTAAATTTAAGACTTTATTCAGAATACACTCCTCTCTCTATTTACAAGCTCTCTCTCTCTCTCTCTCAATCAAAGAAGATGCATGATCAAATCTTTGTGTGACATGACATGATGTGACATAAATTTGATTAAAATTTGATTTAATGTTGTTTCTATGGCAGTTTAAAATTTTCTTTGAGTAGACCTGAGAAATTTCCTATTCTCCTATAAACTGTCCTTATTGATATTGATAAGTACTTTTTTTTTTTAAATTGCTTAAATGCGTAGTATAGGTCTATTTTGAATTGCTTATCAGCTATTATATATGATTATTATACTTTCATGTTAAATACTGAAATCTGATTGGTTTAGACGCAGTTCATAATCTGTTCTATTACCCTCAGCGTTAGCAACACACTAAGCAATGGGTAACGAATTTTTACATGCGCGTAAATTATGCGCGTACGGTTCGCCGTAGAATTCACGTCATTTCTATATATTTACATTTTCAAGTGTCTTTGCCTGTGATAACGCTACGTATCGATTTTGTACTATAAAACCCATAACATCAAATTGGGGCGCCAGCGGGGTTTGCTTATTTATATTTAAATATTTAATCGCACAATGGCTTAAAATTATACAAATATAAGTAATAAGGAATCATTCCTTGAATATTTCGGTCGGGGCTTGATCAAATCTATCATAAAGCCCTTCGGGCTTTATTTGATTTGATCACGCCCCTACCGAAATTATCACCTTATAATACTCAAAGAATGATTCCTTATTCCTTATATAAAAGCAATATAAAAAATCCCTAAAATTAAGACTTTCAGTATAATAAAATAAATAGTGCCTATTCGTGAGGATAACAGTTGAAATTGACACCCCTCGAAAACCATTGTCAACCTTCGCTTCGCGTCGGTTGACAGTGGTTTCCTCGGGGTGTCAATTTCAACTGTTACCCTCCCAAACAGGCACTATTTATATAAGTGCCTGTTTATGGGAGGGTAACTGTCGAAAAAACCAATGTCAACCGACATGAAGCGGAGGTTAACAGTGGTTTTCTCGGGGTGTCAATTTCAACAGTTACCCTCCCATAAACAGGCACTATTTATTTTATTTTACTGAATGTCTTATTTTTAAAGAAAATTTTGCTGCTTATATATAGAAATGAAGTGAATTATACGGCAAACCGAATGCGCATAATTTACGAGCATGTTACAAATCGTTGTGTTACCCATTGCCAAGTGTGTTGCTAATGCTGAGGGTAATAGAACGGATTACCAACTGCGTCTAAATTAATCAGATTTCATTATTTAACATGAAAGTATAATAAATTGAATTGCAGCTTTTATTTCTTGTTAGAACTATCATGATCATTAATATGCATAATTATGATACATTGTACATTTTTTTTTTAACTATGGTTTGATGCATTTCATTTATCTAATTTTATCTTTGTGTTGTACTAAATATGATGATGATGATATACATGTAATCTATGGTTCATTAAATATTAATATGGATATAAATTTCATAGAACAAGGCACATTCAAGCAGCTTATAATTATTAAGCCACCGTGTCCTGCTAGCTAATATACAAATCATGGCAGCTTATCAAGACATAAAGCATTGATAATTTATAATATATGAATTTTAAAAAAAAATTTAAAAGCTTGGAATTTTAGAGAAAAGTCAAATTGATATAAATAAATGATTTTTTTTATGATATGTATTTTTTTTTGAATATTGAATAACAGTTATTACAACTTGTGCAAATAATAATGTACCATCCTGACAATTTTGATTTATATAGTACATGTATAAGTTATATATAATGCATTATATACCGGGTATATAATATTGGCTTTGGTAAAAGAGTTCTGGACTTAAATGTTTTTTCTTGCTGTTAACATGCTAATTTTTTTTACTTTAAAATTTGTAGGAAAGTACTTCAAACGACCAAAGAAGTGCAACTCTGGCTCCACATATTCAGGTTAATATTCCAACAGAATTTTAAAAATTTCCTGCAATGCATTCATGCAAACAAAAAATTTTAAAAAGTAAAAAATAGGACTTAATTAATTCAACTGATATTGAAATCTCTGGTCTAGGTTTTGAGTTTTGATGATTGATTGTTAATTAGAACCATTTTAACAAGACCTTGGACTTTCAGTAGGACGTAGCTATCTATTTTTTGTGTCAAAACAAGTAAAAATGATGCGGTTTCAAACGAAATATACACCAATTGTGTAGTCTTAGCTTCAAAAGCCAGACAAATCTTGTTGATTTCAAAGAGCCATGGCTGAGTGGCCAACAATGAAATAGACAGGTCTACATCACATTGCTGTTTAAAATTGACACAACTACCCAAAGTCCAAGCTCTTGTTAAAATGGTTCTATCATGATAATTTACAAGATTTAAATCAAATTGATTGAATTGAGTTTCAAAACTTTTGATAATTGCATGTCACTATATTTTTATGATATTGATGAAATCAAGATTTTTAATTAAACATGGATCAAGAGAGGATTTTATTCAGAAACTGAATAAACCTTATCTTATTTTTGCTTCATCAGGAAGGCCTGTCTGCAACCATGAAAGTTGCCAAGGTCATGGAGGCAGGGAAACCCAAAAAGTAAGGATGAACTTTGACCTTTGACCTTATACATGTATACTATAAAACATGCTTATAATGAAGTGCAAGGGAAGGTCGATTTTGATTTGTTACAAGCGTAATTTGTTATATCCACCAAGTTTACAGCATGTACTAAAGTTACAGAGATTGAAAATTATTTTGCTGTAAGCGTTTATTCATTATAAGCGTGTTTGCTATAACGGTGTTTCACTGTAATATATTGGATGGTTATGGCTCTTTCATATCATAGCACATAAAAAATTATTATTTAACAATTGATTTTTAAATTCATATCCATGCAAGGAATAATAAAAAAAAACCTATTTCACTGTACATACTGTGGTTTCATCAATATTCATTGAATACCAATTGTCGTGGATTTTGTTGTTAAGTTTATCCATGAAATTCAATGTTCATCGAAGTGCAATTTCTTCTATTTATATGTATTGAAATGATCATTGGCCATGAATTTACGAATCATTGAAACGGTGATTTTCACTTTATCCATGAAAATTGATACCCTTGAATATTGATGAAATCACAGTATGTGTTCTTAAAGTGCAATGAAATGTTTGCTTTACATGAATCAGATAAATCAATTGATCAATTATAAGGGTGTACGCGCAGGAATCATGAAGGATGCATGAGTTATCACTGTTTTGTCCATTTTCTCTTCAAACATATGGGCTGCAAATCAGTTCTTGATATTTTGGTGTGATTTTTTGTTGAAATATGTACCGGTACATGACTGTAATGATATTTTTATATTTTTTGTTGAAAGTACTATATTAAAAATTTGTTGGATAAACAACGTGTATAAAATAACAATTTGTGCCATGGGCAGTCAGTGCAATGTCATGTATAATATTTTTTTTTTGGTGCATGATAAACAAACTAAGATGTAGTGTGACTCTAATACTTTATTCACCCTATGTTCAATGCTCAATGTACAAAATGTATATGCATTCATGTATTATAATATGGGCTTGGCAATTTTCAGGAAAAACTACAACCAAAACTACGTAAAGCTAGCCGGGTCAAATATCGTGTTTTACAAAGATCTGAGGGCGTCCAAAAGTCAGCCGGGATCACCCAATGGGAGGCCAGAGTTCATTGTACCATTGCATGGGGCATCTGTGGAACGACATGGCAAAGAAAAAACCAAACGGAATATTAAGGTGCATTGACCTAATGACAAGAAAGATAACTCTCAGCAGGTTGAATTACTTTTGTTTCTTTCCAAAATCAGCAAGGCCTAAAGTCTTTTTCTGGCCGATTTTAATCCTGAAGGTATTCCAGAATAGACTATCTGACTCTCTCTCTCTCTCTCTCTCTCTCTCTCTCTCTGCCTCTCTTTCTTTGTTGAAGGCACATTCTTGACCCATGTTCTGAGAAAATGTTTATCCAAGTGCAAAAGACCTTCAGGTGCACAATGTTTAGATTAAAATACTGAAATGTACTTGACACAATGTTTACACCTATAATGTGATGTTGCTCTAATGCATGCTTCTACCACTGTCTACCAGTGTTTGACTTTAGATTACGTTTGTTTGTAGCTGTCGACCAACCAGGGAGACCAGTATGTACTACAGTATGAGGACGAGATCATGCTACAGAACTGGGTGCTACAGATCGATAAAACCATCAGAAGTCTGGTGAGTTATTCCCCTTGTAAGATAAACCATAAGAAGTTGGTTAGCAGTTCCCCCTTGATAGATTTGTGAGTTATTTCCCTTAGTTAGGAGTCAGCTGAGTTGTACCCCTTGTAATTGTGCAATAAAAATGGAAGTCTTACGTAAGCTGTTTTCTTTGATAAGATGAAATTATTGATTGTAGTAATCAGCTTTTACATCTTCTATATACATGTATAAACACACTCCTATGATATAACAATTGTTTATGGTAGATAAAATATCACTGAATATAATGGCAACATGTTTGTGTTTATTTTACAGGGAGGTAACCCTGAGCCACCTTCCTCCTCCGCCCTCACACTGGAACCACCCTCAGAGAAACCCATCAAAAAAAAACCTTCATTCAAAAGTAAGTGTATATAGCTTATTAGGGAATTTAGA
Source organism: Magallana gigas (assembly GCF_902806645.1). Lineage (NCBI taxonomy): Eukaryota > Metazoa > Mollusca > Bivalvia > Ostreida > Ostreidae > Magallana > Magallana gigas. The sequence continues at coordinate 65,124 of NW_022994945.1, forward strand.
TTATTACCCCAATGTTTTATGCATTGCTGCAGTGAAGGAGTTTTGCATTTTTTAATTATATGTATGTTCAATTATATGAATTTCCTTCCCATTCCAATATTTCTTATCGTGTATGTATACACTTGTATAACTTATATGTTTATTAAAATTTATCGAGTCTAAATCTTCAACATAAATTGTAATATTCTTACATCATGTATGAAATCTGCATATTTTGACCATTATAAATTGTGTATTCTGGATGATCATCTTTTCACTCATGTAGCTCTTGTATATATATATCAGTTGCTGTTATATCCCATGGGTCTGCACTGTAAAAAAAAAAATTGGGGGGGGGGGGTCAATGAAAAAAATAAACCTGCTCAAACACAGTTTTGCATAATAGAATATCTACTGCTTTAAAATCACCCTATGACAATGAGGGCACATTGAGGGAAAGTAAAACAAGGGCAAAAATTTCCCCGTATACAAACTACTGTAAAACACAGTTACAGCAAACGCTCTTATAATGCATTGAAGCTTATAGCAAAATGGTTTTCAACCTGATGACTTTATTACATGTTGTAAATTTCACAGATATTACAAACTACACTTATTGGCGATCCCTGGCACTTCATTATAAGCATGCTTTACTGTACATTTGTTGCAATATTGAATGTAATCATACATGTATACTGCAGTCTGTATTAATCAAAAAGCGCATGTTTACATTAGCAAGCGCTGCAAAGGATTCAGTAGGTAAATGGATTTTGTCATCTTGTATCTTGAATGCTTATTTTCTCCTTTCTTTCAATCGAGCATGAGAATGAATTCATTGGATATGCTTCTAAATTCTTGTCTTTTTGAACTTGTATGATATGTGTCCTTTATTAAGCAGATTTCAATCTGCATTTTCCTGCCATCTTTATGTACTGTAACAGAATTGAGTGATATATGTGATTGAAGTGAAGCTTTCACATGAATTGGGGAAACAAAGCAAACCATAGATTTGGCAGGAAAATAGGATCTTAATTGTAATGGATTAATTTTGATGGCCAGTCATAATTTGATCTTGGTTGATAAGAGGGTTAATCCCCCCTTCTATTGCAATGAAGGGACCAGTGATTATTTATTGCAAAAAGGGACCAGTGATTGTGTAGAGCTTGCAGGGTATTAGATCCTATATATTGTATGTATGCTGAAAGTCGAGCTGATAGATTAATGTTATTTTGAAATTAATTGATGCACAGGCATCAAAGATATTTTTTCAATATTAGATGTATAATTTGTAATAAAAAAAAAAAATGCCACATTCATATTTCATTTATACTAGGTCATAATTTGTTAACTCTGTGTATATTTGGTTTTTATCTTCGCAAAAGAAAAGTTTTAATTCTTCACAAATTTTATAGAAAAATTTTAATTTTTTCTTAATAGATATATGACATATTTGATCTGTATGTTATGTTTGCACTGAATTTTCAAGGCAAATGAATTTTTTCAGAGACTTCACTTTTTTTCATATTTCTCTTTATTTGCAAAGAGAGATAACCTCTTAAATCATTGTATTACTGTCAAATGACTAACTTGTTAATTCAACAGAACTTTATTTCCATCAGGCAAAGCTTAGGTTTACTCAACATTTCCTCTTTGAACATTATTAAAACACGGATATATTTGTACAGTTGTTATTATAAAACTTGGGTAACTTCAGAGCTTAAAACTTTACAAGAATCTGATATCATGCATTCATTGTGACAAAATATGTAGAAATTATTTATTTTTTTTTCATTGTCAGTCATGATAAATCAACTACTGTACAATTAAAAACAACAAAGTTTATACATTTGCTAAAAAAATATTTATTTTTTAAATTGAAAGTGCATAAGTATGGCCATATTTAGGCCATTTCGAGTTCAACCTAGTTTATTGATAGACATATTTCTTCTAATGGAAGGAAATGAAATTATTTCAGTTCGAAAAGGAAGCTCCAACGAGGAAGGAAGTTTGGAGAGAGGGAAGTTAAGAACCAAGCTGTTCAACTTTATGAAGTCAAGGCCAACCAAAGAGTCTCTAGAACAAAAGGGCATTATTAAAGGTCATTACTGATAACTATATAAGTATCCATTCCTCTGCTCTTGTATTAAGGTGGCTCACTACACTGTGAAATATTTTCTCAAGTCAGCAGAAAATTACTTGATTATGATAGATATTATAATGGATAAGAAGTTTTTAAGTCTAATAGGCAAAAAAATGTGCTGTTTTGGATGAAAAATTACATTTAAAAATTTAACTCTGTTATAATGAATAAAAGCTCCAGGCGGATTCAAACTCATGAAGCCCAATATATTAACCACTGAGCTATGATGATGTACAACCCAAACGAACGATATACACAGTTTAACAAAACATCTAAATCGCCATCTTGTGATGTAGTGTCTTAAAAAGTTTAAGTGTAGGTGTAGTGAGGTACCTTAATTCTGTAGATGAGAAGTTATTAGCTGCAGAATTTATATATGTATAATCTGGGTTACTAGCTGGCAGTTTATGCCATGTAAATTGCTAAAGTCTAAGCCATTGTTTTTAATCATATGTACTGTAAAGTAAAACCTATTATAATAAGTGTTTACAATATTTGACAGAAATTGCATTTTCAACAAGTTAACAAACATTTGATTTAGCATACCCGGTACATATATTTAAGGTGGTATGGGACACTTCCATGTTGTGACGTATTGTTTATTGAAGTAAACAATAAAACCAAGTGTATTTATACAAGTAGTTTCTTTCCCAATATTTTCACCTAACAGCTTAGCGCAGTGGGTTATTAGGTTAACTACGAATCTGAAAGTCACGAGTTCGAATTCTACCGGGGATTTTATAATTTTTACCTCTCAAAATAAGTTTAAAAGCTGTTTATTTGGTTAAATATTGTAAAATTTAAAAATTCTAAACTGGTAAAAGTATTTCAATTATAATGTACTTGAATCCACATTAATTTCGACTGATGTCCCATACCACCTTAATATATATGTGCATCTATACTTTGATTCTAAAAAAATTGATGTACAGTCGCACCTGTTTTAAGCGGCCACTTGTGGGACAATGAAAAACTGGCCGCTTAAGACAGGTGGCCTCTTATTCCAGGTTTCAAATTAATGAAGAAAAAACATCGAGATAAATGTTGATTATCTCCAAATCAACATTTATGTTAATGTACAACCAATGGTTGATAGACTTGAGCTCTTAAAAAATTAATAGTGTTGCAACAATAAAGCTTACTTAAAATTGTCACTTTTATCAAATTTTGTTTACAGATGCTGTTTTTGGAGCTCATTTGAAACAACTGTGTGAGAGAGAGAAGGGGAAAATCCCCAAATTCATTCAAAAATGTGTTGTGGCAATAGAGAAAAAAGGTAAAATACAAGTTCATTGTCAAGAAATATATTTTATTTTTGTAAAGTGCAGTCCAATTTTTATCCTTGTGTGAAAAGACAAAACAATATTTCTTCATGAGACATATATTTGAATTTAAATTTGAATTTTGAATTTTGAATTTTTGAATTTTTGAATTTGAATCTTGAAACGAAATCTTGAATTTTTATTTACAGGGCTGGATCATGATGGGATCTACAGGATAAGTGGTAACCTAGCTCAAATCCAAAAACTCAGGTGTCAGGTGGACCAAGGTAAGGGAGATCATTCAGTTTCTTACAGTACTTCATACAGTGCATCATACAGTGTTAATGCAATACCACAACTAGATGAGGGGACCTCTCTTATTTTTGTTTGTTCATGTTATGCATTTTTAATGCAATATGTAAATAGTATGATTTATTATACAATATTATATTACTTATAATGATATTATTTATTAAAAGTAACATTAAACAAATTAAAGTGCCTAAATCTCACAATATGAATTTAATGGATATTTCTATAGTACATGTAATTAGATCATGAAAATTTAATTTTTTTTAAAAAGTTTTTTCCAATGATAAAAAATATTTTGAAATTTACCCATTAGGAAATGAATATTTATAAATCTATAGACATATGGCTCAATCCATGCAAACAAGTTTTTCTTAAATGGAATAAATTTAATTTTACAGAAATAAATTTCAATGTTATGATTTGTTCACAACAGCAAATATAGAAACAACACAGCTAAATTGAAGAATGAAATCAAGTGTTAATATTTATATAGCAACATTTAACTGAAATTGAACATTTGGTTTAGGCAACTTTAGGGTATAGATATGTAGAGAAATTAACATGCATGGATATAACCTGTCTGTTAAAAGCTACCAGAAATATGAAATGGATGCGTATATATTTAGCAGTAAATGCCTTTAATTCCTGCATGATGACTGGCTATTAGCTTTTACAGAAATGAGAGATGGACATTAATGATTATTTACTAGATGTTATAATATGAATTATAACTTTATCTGATTTTGATAATTTAAAATGATTTAATAACTTTTCATACAATAATGAAATTGAAAATAATTTCATGGCATCAAAGTTTAATTTTACATAATATGTACTATGTACTAGTAAGTGCATGCATGCATAAAAGGGGGTTAAAAAAACCAGAAGTATGAATTTTAATAAACCAGAAATTGTACCCCTAATTTTTAAATACTTACATGTACTAATAGATGCCGAACTCAACCTAAACAGTGAAACTCACAAAGGTAAACGATACACCTGACAGGTGTGAATTACATGTATCATTAACTGTCTTTCTTTGCTGCTAGTGTACAAGTCTAGAAACGTAAATGTATACAGGGAAATTTTTGCCTTTCGCTTATTTTTGTTTCATTTGCTCTCATCAGCTTGAATTGAAGCTGTTTGAAAAGCAAGTTACAGTAAAACTTGTTTAGTATGAACACGGATATTGCGAATTCACGGATATAGCGAAGTCATCTTGGATCTCCAGCTATGTAAATTTAATGAATTTCTTATACGGTTATAACGAATTACGGATATAATGAAGTAATTTCTTAGGTCCCAGTGACTTCGTTATAACCGAGTTTTGCTGTACCTCCTTTTTAACCTTATCCATGTTTGGGAGATGAAATCTTTAAAAATGTTGATTGGGCCAAAATAAGAAGAGGCAAAAATACCCTTGTATTCAGTATTAGCTTGTAAGGTTTCTTTAAAGTTATGTCTACATAACCATTTGAACAGTTATTCAAATAAATTGTGTTCAAATACAGTATAACTATGATATCTCAAACTATATGGGAGTAGAGAAGAATTTGTTTTAGATAAATAAAGACCAAGATATTGATGGTTTAAAGCTTAAAGAAACAGTTATTGGGACTTCCAACTAAAATACATTTATTTATGCATAGTTTTCAGGATGTCTGAGATACCAAAGTTCACCTGTATTACTAAGATTATTCTCTTGAAATTGTAAATAAATGAGTGAATGTTAATCTTTGTGAAATATATTTGTACCATATATGCATGGCCTCTGTTTGAATCAAATTTCTAAATACTTGAAGCATGTGAAATCTGCATCTGATTTAATAATCAGCCACGTTAATAATCATCTGATTGACTAATTGAATGAATAGAAATAATTATTTGCTGAACTTCAGACTGTCACAATTTTTAAAAGTTCACTTTATCTAATACTATAACAATAGAATCTAAACATTGAATTTTTATTAGATTAAGGTTCCTCCACATCTTTGGGATAAGTTTCTCAACTAGCACGAACTAGTGTATGCTTTGTAGATTCTTTATTCAAGTATATGTTTCCCTTAAAAATGACAGTTTAAAAAAGTTGCAATATTTTGAAAAAATCATAACTGTTATAAATCCTATGATATATTGTACTGAAACGGTTTGACAGTAATTTAAAGTGAAATACTACCATAAGATATTGTATTTCGCCGCAGGATGTGGAGAACCTTAAACCATTTACTGTGGAATCATTTAAATTCGTTAGGGCCAATTTTCGTGGATTGTGACTTTTTTGTTCATTTGTGGGGATGTGATTTCGTGGATGCGTCGGTTACTGTTTCAGTAACAAAGAAAACTCTTTCTAATATTGTTTTCGTTGAGGATTTAAATTCATGGGGGAGGGGTACCCTCGAATACCACGAAAATTGAGCCACAACGAATTCTAATGATTCCACAGTAATTGTCAGTGACTAATCTTGAAATTCTTTATATAGGCTTGATTGTAACTTTTACACATAATCTTAGTGATTTTGATGCTAGATTTTAGCAGTTAAACCCATTTAATTTCTATTGATGATAGTTAAACGTACAAAATGCATTTGTTTTGAAAGTAATGTACTGTATGTAACATGTCACATGCTTTACTTAAAAGTGTCAGTGTAAAACTCTTCTAGACTGAATGAAAAACTTTCGTTGAACAAAAAAGCATGACTCAAAGTTTTTAGTCTATTATTAATATTATCAAGATGTCTTACACATGATAACAAAATTGGTAAAAGTGTACCTGGAATTAATTCAGTGCAATAATCAAAAGTCAATCTCTCTCTGTCTCTCTCTGTCTCTCTCTCTCTCTCTCTCTCTCTCTCTCTCTCTCTCTCTCTCTCTGTCTCTCTCTCTCTCTCTCTTTCTCTCTCTCTCTCTTTCTCTCTCTCTTTCTCTCTCTCTCTTTCACTTGATTGATTGATTGATCGATCGATAGTCCCACACAGAGAGATGGGTAACAGGAAGTTCAGAAAATCAATTGCCTTATGGTTTACTCTGTCACCTTCTTACATGTATGAACACCGTATAATTAAAAAAAAATTTAAAACCATGATTTAATAAAGGAAAGATCATAGTATCTATCTTCATAAAGAATGACATAATTATTATTAATTGAAGCTGTAGCTGAAGTAGGTAGATTTGGGCATTCATCGTTACACATTCTTTGATTGATTTTTTGTAGACCATTACAACTTGGAGGACGAATGCTGGGACGTTCATGTCTTGTCTGGTTCCCTTAAACTGTTCTTCCGCGAGCTCAAGGAACCTCTGTTTACATTTAATTTGTTCGACAGATTCATTCCTGCCTTAAGTGAGTTTTGTTTTCTTGTAAACAGCAATACCACAAATTTCATGTTGATCGAGTTCTCATAAAAATGTACTTTTTTTTAAACGTCTTTTTAATTTCATGCGACTTTCTATAATTTCACGATTTGCCTGGTACATTTCACGGTGATTATAATGGATGATCATTATTTTTGTTAAGTCATATAATTATAGGGACGTTTTTTTAGCAGATAAATCAGGTTAATTAGGTAACTGTCTTAACCCCTTTATTAATAAGAATCTATGATTCTTTTAAAGGCCATGGTTTCCAGTTGATATATATTTATAGTAAAAAATTTACTTTTATTCTGTTGTAGGTAAAGAAAAAAATAGTGACCGTTTAAAAGCAGCGAGAGAGTTGATCAAGACATTACCAAATTATAACTACGAAACGTTAAAATTTCTTCTGGCGCATCTGTGCAAGTAAGTGAATTAACTATATATTGAATGAAGCATGTGGACTCATACGTAGCTGTATTCATTTAGTCCTATCGACAAGATCAAGATATAAAAATTGAGTTATTACATGTACCCATTTACAAATCTTGCAATAGAATTAAATTTAAATAAAAGGGTATCAAGGAATTGCAGTGAGCAATTCACTAAAGTTGTGGAACTTGTTTATCAATTGTTGTGATATAAACGAAATCCACTCAGTTTGCAAAAGGAGGTAAATATAGCCTAAAGATGGTCACCGTCCACCCATCCATCCCTCTTTTAAAGTTGTTATCTTCTGCAAGATGTGTTTCTTGCGATTTGATGCAGACATTTTATAACATTTCTCGTGCTTTATAAGGAATCTATGATAATCAAGAGATTACTATTTAGTGGCTTAAAGTTGACATATTCTAATTTACAGGGTCATAGACCACAGTAAAGAGAACAGGATGCAGGTCCATAATGTGGCCATTGTTTTCGGCCCGACCTTAATCTGGCCCGAAACCGTCACACCGAACCTCGCGGCAAACATGATCTACCAGAGTCGGATAGTGGAGTACTGCCTACTGGAGTATAAAAACATATTTAGGTGAAGATTCGCGAAAAAAAAAATCGCAAACCACTCCGTAATAACGAGTTGTACATGTATTATTCAGCAAAGAAAGAAAAACCAAACTTGAACAATATTGCTGACTCAGCATATTTTTTTTTTTCCTTCCGTTCAGCTCTTACCTACTGAGTATGGTAAGATGAGAGCCAAAAAGAAAGGGATAGAGTGATAGAATTAGATACTATCAGATGAAGATTATTCAAAGGGGTTCAAAGCAAAGTCAGTGGTTATGGTTGGGATGATAATTATTTTTTTTTTTTGGAATATATGTCTGCGAGAATGTGAAGATAGTCCAGAGTGAAAGATTGTAGAAAGATGAAAAAGAAATTTATACGAATTTTTTGGAGTACAAGAAAGTTAGGAACAAAAAATAAAGGCTGCTCAGCATTTGCCAAAATAAAAAAACCAATGCTCCACTCTACAAAATACTTTCATGATCTACAAATTTTAACTGTATGTATGTATAGAGTAAAGTCTTATTAGGTTTCTTTGCGTTGATTACTGATAATTTTCAAGTGAAAGAAACTGGAAACAAATCATAGAAGTTAAGACTTGGAAATTTCAATCAAAACTTGCACAAGCAGATTTTAAGATAGAATTTTTCATTTCTTTTGCTAGCTAGCTGTTTCAGACTTAAAAAGTGGATATATGTGAATAGTTAGTTGTAGATTTAATTAATCTATTTTTTTGTTGCACATCTGTTGTGATTTGAATTTTTAAAATCAGTGCTAAAAATGTATAAAAAATTCAAATTCTGTTGTGTTCAGTATTTTCGAATGCCTGTATTCCATTTAATAGCATTCCAGAACATTCCATTGTTATAATTTGTTTGTTGTTGTAGAGGTTTATCAAATTTCTATATTGAGAAGTTATCTATTTGGTGTGTTTAAGATGCTAAATGAAATTATACATTTAATATATATTTAATAGTCCTGAAATATTATTTACAGATGTATAAAATCATGCTGTTAATATTAGATGTTAATTCATTAACTTTCCAGATGTTTATTAATGTTAATTATAACCAGATAAGTTATATTATAAAGGACAAGTTCTAACAGTTATGAAGTCAAGGAAACCTAATGTGTACCTTATGTATTTGGATAATTTAAAAATGCAGTTAAAAGTATTATTACTTTTTGGCATTGTTGGAAACCCAAAGTCAGTCTGGAATACCCTTACTAACAGTGGTCCAACTCATTGAACTTTTCTCGCTCTCATGAATAATTCATGCTTTCTTCCAATTGGCTCCTCCACACTTTTGTGGAGCAGATCTCACTAATCCTGATAATGAATCCATCAACAAAGGCATGTTTTGATCATTCTTTCAAAAAAAAGAAAAATTTTAGCTTTAATTTCTCATTTGTGAATTAAGAATAATGAATATTTAATAAAAAAGAAAATTTCAATGAGTTGTTCCACAGTCAATTAGTATATGCGAGACTGATTGGGGGCTTCTGACGATGTTTTTTAACTTTTTAGCTGATAAAATACTTTTGACAGGCATTTAAAGTTTTGTTTTCCAAACTTTAAAATAACCACCATCATGTTAGGAAAAACAAGACAAAAACAACTAGTTACATCTAACTGCAATTACTGCTTACCTCTTCTTTAATGTTAATGAAAATTCACCAAATTTGTCTTGATATAGCAATGGTCCTTCTATGTATATTCCTGTTTTTGATACTGTTTTTGACATAAGTAACATTTTGATGTTCTAATTTGCAGTTGTAATGGAAATAATGATTACTAGAGTTGTCACTCAAGGCAAGTTTTGAAGCATCCTAATATTAATATATACATGTTATGTATATTAAATTTAATTATTTTATTATTATATATTTGATAATGAATGTCATATTCCATTTATCCATTGGTCACAAACATAATGTGTAACTGTTGAATTTTTTTTATTACTCCAAAACAGAAAAAATATTACTTGATTGCATGGTGAAAAGTAAATCATCTTTTAATTCTGAACCCTATTTGACAAAAGAATTCAAGACTTCACGAAAGCAAACAAAAATGTCAAAACTGTGTTCTTTCTTCTTCTTTTTAACAAGATATTTTTGGAAAAGCAAAAAATTCATACAAAAATGGAGATAGTGTTAAAAGCAAATGTGTATGCTCACAGATTTGGAAGGAAGATGGTAATCTTTTGAAATTGGGTCCAGTTTTTTCTTTTACAGTTAAATTTATTATTATGCATATTTTTTCAGTTTATAACAATACTGTAAATTCTTTATTTTATGCAAGTTCTTAATTTCTCAATTCCTCTGTTTTGTATCAAATCGCAAGAACACAAAATCATGCAAACCAAAATTTTGTTGCTACCGGTATTACACATAGTAAACTGGTGCCAGAAAAAAAAAAGCGAGATTTTAAAACCTGCGAGGGATTTTTCTTGCGATTTAAACGGAAATTAATTCTTTGCATTTAATTTGGAATTTACAGTATACAATATTTCAAGTTTAATTATAAAGGCATCCTTTTCTTTTTTCGTAAATTTTATTATTTTTGACTTTTTGTGCTCGTTTTTTTGCAACCATATAAGACATGTTTTAGTTTGTGTAATGTATAAAGTAGACAGATAGTGCATAATACTGAAATATTCCAGCGTTTTAGCTGAGGAAATCTTTTTTCAATTATGTCTTTTTCTCTGAACACTGAATCAGTCTGCAGTTAAAGTTGTTGGCCATTGGGCAAAATTTATTCAAGATCAAAGGCATGCATTGAAAACAGGACACAAAATAATAGAAACCCGGTTCTCAAAATTTCTCTATATTAAAGTGAGAATTATGGTATTAATGTTGTCTGTGAACAAACCTTTTATCAGTATGGGGGTATTTTATTCTTCTTCAATGGCAGTGAATAATTCCTGTCTGTATTGTGTATATCATAAATCAAATGTCTTTCATTTCTCTTGTTACTTATACTGTGTTAAAAGCTTACAAAAAAAAAAGAGATTTTATTTTTTTATCCTTGCGCAGTGTACATACATTCCAAAAGATAACCATGAAAAATTCATTATTTTTTTTGTTTGTTTGATTAATTATAATATAGCATGTAAATTTTTTGTACATGTGTTTAACCTCTATTGCTAAACTTGCCTTGGTAAACAGCATCACTGATTGTTAAATCTAATGAAGATATATTGTGGTTGTTAAAGTGTCAATCCATGCATTTGATGATGGGTCTGTAGTGAACTAGGTGTGTATGGAATCATGCGTTGATCTAGAAGTGGGCTGAGTTCAGAACAGGGCCGTCTTCTGGAAAATTAGAACTTAAATTCATTTAGTAAAATTACCAAAAATAGGCCTTGGACCCCCCCCCCCCCCCCCCCCCCAAAAAAAAAAAAAAAAATTATCCATGAACCCACTCTCCCCCTGAGAAAAATTCCTGGATCCGCGCATTGAAATGTGTCCTACATTGTATCAGAGGATTTTATCAGTCTCTACAGTAGGCGTCTTACCATACACTGGCTTGTTGGTTATTAGGGTTTGGTGTTATTTGTCGAAGGTCAATAATGTAATCTCAGTGAGATTCTTTGAGACTAAAATTGTACTCGCTGTTGTCATTTCAAGACTTGTCAATACAAAAATAATAGTCTCGGCGAATCTCTTGAGATAAGGTCATGTGACCACACTATTTTGAAACATTCCACTTGTTAGATTTAGGCCTTACCCATCTGCAGGAGACAATCTGCACTGTGCTTTTCTATTTGTTATATGTAAATACCTGGTCATATCACACCTGGCTACAGCAACACTCAAACATTCCATTATAGTTTAGGATTTTTTTTGTCTGTATTTTTTTTTCAGACTTTGACTTTTATATAGTCTTTGTTTATTTGTTTATATGCATGGAAATTGTAACTTTGTTATTATGTAGCATGTTTGAAATGAACCAAATGGTGGTATATATAGGTGCCAAAGTAAAGGTCATTTTTTACATTCTATTTTAAACAAAATTCAAATTCCTTTATGAATACGCAAAAAAACTAAATAGTGAAGTAATTTGTAGGCATTGCACTTCTATTTTCTGATTATCTTGACTAAAATTGTTCATTTTAAAATGAATATTTGATTTCTTTTCTCACTTAACAATTTTGTTTGGTTATATTGAGAACCATGATATTGGATAAGGAATGAAAGAAATAAGATAATAATTGGCATAAAATGCTGCACTCTGCAAGTTTGATTTTTTGTTTTACATTGATCACTTTGTTAATTTTGCAAAAAATTTAATGTTTGAACTTTGTCATGCTTTACTGCTGCAGTAATGGTGCTGTGTGGAGATTTCAAGTGTACATGTACTGCCTCTGTCTGTCTGTGTGTCCGTCGTCCATGAAGAGTTACGCCCCTTGTGTCAAAATGGCTTCATGTTTTATTATTATGGGAGTGCAAGGTGTGGTGTGTTGATACGCATGTAAAAAGAATATTTGGACGTGTTATATTTTGTATAAATGGAAAGAAGTTTTCATCTGTTCTCTGGTGTATGTTACATTTTGCACATAAGATGGTGTTTATTATAGTGAATTTTTTTTCTGATAATAAAAAATCATTAGCAATTAATGGTTAGAGACAATGGACTGAGGTTTGAAAGAAACGAAAAATCTAAACCTATGCAAATCACTTCTGATTGATTTAGCATTTATAAATGAAATAGGTTACCGTTTAGCAGCTAAGTGTCATGTGAAGAACTCTCGAGGATAAAAAGATGACAATATTAAGACTTAAGGTACCTCACTACACCGTGAAATAGTTTCTCAAATCAGCAGGAAATTAATTGATTATGATAGAAAGCATGATGGATAAGAAGTACGTATGTCAAATAGGCGAAAAATGTGCAATTTTAGATAAAAAATGATGTTTTCAAAAATTCCATTCGGTAACCATAAACAAAAGGCCCAGGTGGATTCGAACTCATGACCTGCGGTTCACAAGCCTGATACTTTAACCACTGAGCTATGACGATATACATCTGAATCGATTGATACAAACAGTTTAACAAAACATTTAAATCGCCATCTTGTGACGTAGTGTCTTAAAAAGTATAAGACTCGGTGTAGTGAAGTACCTTAATAGTGTTGGATTTTAAACGTATATTAATGTGTGTACATGTGGCATAAATGGAGATGTTATGTATTAGAATTGTGTCAAATTATGTTCAACTCAACGATTTTTTTCCCATGTTTGTATATTGTTGAAATATGAATGCATATATTATTTTTGTAAATATTTGTTACGGAAATTCTAATCAGTTTATACCAATGGTACATGTATGTACATTATCGGATTAATATTTAAGAGTTATGTGTTTCATTCCAACAAGAGAGGTATATTAATAAAATATTTAACAAATTTATTTAAAAGTCTGCCCTTCTGATTTATACTCAAAGTCCCAGTTCTATTGCCTTATGGTTTGTTGAAGAGAAAAATTCGTTGTGTTAAAAAAAAAGTGCACCAACTGCGCATGCCTCGATAATGATTCTTGATTTCTGTTGGATATTGAATCCTTATTGTCTGCTTTATGGATAATTAATGAATTCGATTTCAAATTGAGTAGATTTTTTTTTAAAACAAGAATATAATGTTTGTACAGTTTCTAGTATATTTTATAAAAAAAAAAAATGGCACGATGAACTAGGACCAAAGCATAATTACATGAACACACAGTATATACGATATTTTTAATTGAAAAAAAAATATCATAAATAATTGTTTGATTAATTGGTTAAATCTTTTTAAAACTTAAAACATAATAACGAAAGTTTAAAAAGGAAAAGGTAGAAGACAGTTATATTTTAATCAACTCTTCTATGCAGTTACTCAATCGCAACTTCTCGGGCCTTTCCTGCAGGCTCGGAAAAACACCTCGAATGTATTACCTAGGGGTCCATGACAACCCCCCTTTTTATAAAACTTTATATAAATACAACACATTTTACGATCTGTTGACATGTAAGCTGGACTTCATTAAAGAAAATGATATACCCTAAAATATAACACAGAAGCGACTTATAAGGCTTTCTAGCCGAAACTTATTTTAATGGGAAGCGACTCCATTTTGTATAAAATTCCAACACCCGGTAATGTTAATACATTCGAGGTGTTTTTCCGAGCCTGCCGGAAAGGCCCGAGAAGTTGCGATTGTGCAGTTACTCTGGCAAACCGAAAGTGAAACAGTGTTTGGACCTAAGCACAAATCATCACCACTGACAAGACTTAGTTCTTGAAAATAATAGATGAAGTCGGTGTATTGTATGCTGTACCATTGTTTTTCAAAAAAAAGTATCTATAAATACCTTGAAAATAGTCAGATTTTATATAGTACGAACAATTCAATTGTTTCTTGTAGTTGCATGTATTCCTACCCTAGAGTTCAATATAGTCTCGTTCAACCAGACGCTCGGCTGTCTCCGTAAATCTCCGACAAGCAGAGAGTCTCTCTTGGTAGTCGGAGATTAACGGAGACAGCCGAGCGTCTGGTTGAACGAGACTATAGTTCAATATTGCTTGGATCAAGACGTGCACAATTTTTAGAAACATTTCGATTACTGATACACAGTTTGATAGAATTAATTCTATCTTAAAATATTACAAAACATGATTCAAAAGGGGTTTTCTCCAAATTCTTGTCGGAAAAGTTCGAGAATTCAAATTATAAAAACTTGCATAACATATCGTTGATTTTAAAATTGATAATAATCAATAAAATCAACTCCCGACAGTAATTCAGTACTTTGATTTAAATTTAAAACTTCTCTTAAAATGAACCGTAAATACTCTCTCTCTCTCTCTCTCTCTCTCTCTCTCTCTCTCTCTCTCTCTCTCTCGTTTCATCATGACTTCATTACACACTTATAGCAACTCAATTAGAGAAATGGGAGAACATTAAGGTGGCTCTATACACCACTTTTTGATGACGCAGTACGCAAAAAAGTAAATCTGGAAGCATGCAATTCTGGTACTGGCTGATTTAAATTGAGGCGAATTCTGTGGGGGCCGTTCTTTTGAAAAATTCTGTTTTAAATGAATAGATTGAATTTCATAATTGTGTTGTATTATTTATCGAAATAAACAATAAAATCAAGTATAATTTTTTGAATAGTTCTTTACCATCATTGACATATTACAGCGTAGCGCAGTGGGTTGGTGGGTTCACTAAAAACCTATAGGTCATGAGTTCGAATCCCGTTGAGGACGTTAAAATTTTTAACTTTCCAAAATTTTCTTAAACGTATTTTTTGGTTAAATACAGTGAAAGGAAATTCTAAACTGGTGAAAGTATTTCAATTATAATATACTTTAATCCACATTAATATCGACAGATGTTCCTTACCACCTTGGGAGTTAGGAACGATAACTCTACCTGAGGAACTTTCATACCAAATAAAATTTGAAATATTTTTTGTGTTTTTTGCAATGCTTTTCATTCAAATTTTTATGTCATATTTATTAAAATGAATTTTCTTATAACATCAAACAGCTTTTTCAGATGATTTGTGAACAGAGTAAGAGAATATGAAAGATTATGTTTTGGGGAATTAATAAAAAAAATTGCAATAATAACATTTTTGAATGTTAAGAATTTTATTTTTTTTAGATGTCTGAAGAAAATATCCATCATATGACAAAAATTTCTCTCAATTTGTTAATAGTCAACTTTTTAAAAATTATTTTACAAAAACATAAATTAAAAAAGAAAAAAAAATTCTTTAAAAATACCTACAGTATCCCTATCATCATTTTAATATTTGATAATTATATGTTTTGTGGTCTTCTATTAAAAATTGGAATAAACTGTGGGTGTATAGAGCCACCTTAATAAATGTTACACCGGATCCCCTTTCAATGAACATCGCCATTACCTAACGCAAATAGAAAAGGATTCAATTGGAACCGAGTTCTCACTTTCTAAGCAAACAATTTCATCGGTGAATTTAAAACTTCCGTTCCTAACAAGATGGTTTCCGGGGTGTGTAGTAACGATCAGACCGTGCATCGGAAATATCCCGGCGTGTACCAAAACCACTCGCCGCGAAATCCAAGAACGCCAACGAGTGACTCGAGAACTTCTGTAAACAACTTCACCCATCTTGCCTTTTTTGTCGATTACATGTACAAAGAAAAAAGGGGAGTGGAGCATTGGTATTGGGTCAATTAAGCATGATGACGGACGGCTATAATCATCATGACAAGCCTTTTAAGCGTTGCGGGTACAGCTGTAAAGTCTCTCTCTGCCGTTACTTTTTTGAGATGAGAACGTGTGACCGACGCCATGTTTGGGCGCTATTTCTTATTCTGGAATTCTGCTTCTCATTTTTATTTAGAAGTCACAGTTGCTTCGAAGTGGAAGAAATGATATTGCGACCCAAACGCCAGCAATACTCGTCGTCCGAAACTTGTTCATTGAATCTCGTCGGTCTTTCTCTTTCTCACCATGGATGCCAACCGAAAGTTGTTACGGCGACTGCGTGTCGAGGCACGTGCCACTCACGTGCGGTGCCAGAATGGCGCTACGAGGACCAAGCTGTGCGTCTGATTAATTACTGCACATGCTGTGAACCAATGAGGTCGCTTAAACGGAGCGTAACTCTGACTTGTCCAAATACTTCCAGAGGATTTCGTGTTTTCCCAGTGGCAATCCCCGTGCAATGTGCGTGCAGACCGTGCACTGATGGAAACCCGGAAGCGGAACAACCCTACGACTATTAGAATCTTTCAGGTGTGTGAGCATGACGTGCAGTGCTGGCTGAGAGACGCCCGCTTAAAGTAACAAATCCCTTATAAAATTTTAGAAACTGTCATTTTTTTTCTTCGAGGGGAAATGGGGGTGGGGTATTTATTGCTGTGTCATCCAAATTAATTTGAATACAAGAAATTTTAATTTATATAAATGTAAAAAGTACATATTTGAAATGTATGATGAAATTTGTGATTTATATACTAGTAATCAACTTTAAAGAGGAAAAACAGATTTCAAAATTGTTGTTATTTTTCTTGAAACATGTTTTCTCCTACTACATTCTTTTCCTTTATATATTCACCGGCAAATGGTTCTCAAAATCTCGACGAAGAGTATAAAAATAAGCATGCTTAATGTTCGTCCTTGGTGATTAAAAAGTCTTTACCTTTTACCTTTTTACCTACATGTAAAGCTGACCTATGATTTTGAGCAGTTCTTTGAACAAAATATATATACATTTTTCAGTATCTTTGCCTTTGATAACACTACGTTACGTATCGATTTTGTACTATACATTCCAAAAAAAATCAAATGGCGTATAACTGCGGCGTAAGCGGGGTTTGCAAATTTATATTCAAATATTTCATCGTACAATTGCTGAGAATTATGTAAATATAAGTAATAAGGAATCATTCTTTGAATATTATGAGGTAATAATTTCGGTCGGGGTGTGACCAAATCTATCATAAGGGCTTTATTGGACTTGATCAAGCCCGACCAAAATTATCACCTAATAAAACTTAAAGAATGATTCCTTATTCCTTAAATAAAATCTTTTCCTCATATATCTGAAAAGATCAGGACATTGTTCGTGTTATTGACTGGCATACACAAATTGTTGCAAGACTTACTAATGCAATCCTTATGTAGTTGGAGTAACTTACCATATGTGGAAGAATTTGCTATTCCTTCTATGTGACGTACTGATCGATAATAACGATATAGTTTACACATTTCAACTCACTTAAGATGGATAGTAAAAGTTAGAAAATTTTAGTATTTTCTGCAGTGCTCGATTCCTTCATACTCACAAAAACCCAGAAAATATAGAAAATGTTATTGATTCTATATTAATATTAATTCTAGTGTGTTTTATTGATTGTAATACACATGTACATGTACAAAACAAGACAACTGCAATTACCTTTTTTCCATTTTATTTTCATTTTTACATAGAATTACGACACTACCTTTCTTTTCTATTTCTTTTTTTTTTCAACAGTGTGATTTTTCGATTCTATCGTCTCTGATGTGCATAGTATTCTACATTCGGCAAATCTTTGACTACGCATGCGCTGAGTGCACTTCTGTATACATTCATATCAGATGCGTCGAACCTGAAAATGGAATAACGTTGCGTGTACCATAAAGTGGCACAGTAAACTTGAGATACTTGGATTTTATCACACGCTGATTGGAATTTCTAAAAATGTAACGCACGACTGTTTACAACTTATTATTTAATTTAATTTAATTTTAGTGTGATGTAGAAAATGAAAATTAATAAAAACTACGTTATTTTTCTGGCATTGTCGGAACAGCCATGGCATGCTGAGAAGTTTTAATCATCTACATGTTACTTAGAATAAGCAATATAAAACAGTCAATATAGATAAGTTAAAGTAATATGAGCTGCAATTTTAATGTTGAATTTTTCTTGAACGAAAATGTTAGTTTCTTTTAAATGATAAAAATTATCATGGTTTTTAAATTTCTGTTAGCCATGTTTTTGTGGAATAAGCCATGAAGAAGCCTTAATTGGAGCAAAATTTAATTATTGTCGTTCTGTACAAAAATTGATCTGCTACGAATTCGTTATAGAGGAGAAATCTTTTTTCTGAGAAAAAAAATCCATATTTTTTTTCAATTCTTATTTATAATAAAAGTTTAAGTTACATGCAGACTTATCATACCAGCAGGTTTATGTAGCAAAATGAAATTCTAAAAACTGCAACCCATATTGCTTCAAGTTTTTATAAGTTTGAAGATATCTGCTAGCTGTTTTTACCACTAGTCCTCTTTAATAAAATGCTTTAAGACATACCATTCATCGCAGACCGGATCATAGCACTCCACAGCACATATGGTTGTTACTCCGTTGAAACCGCCCATTGCAAATATCATCCCGTCCATCACCTGTAAGGTAGGTAGAAAATGTATCGTTTGGCTTCCAATTCATAACGAAGTTTTTCTATTTTTCTTCGGATAAAATATATAACCTCAAAATTTTGGTCGAAAAATTGTTGAGGTCTGCTTAATCATCGATGTATTCCAAAATTTCGCGGGAAACATTTAAAATCACCCAAAGGTTCCAACAAAATCACATTGATTAAATTCAATGAAGTTGATTTGAATGGGAGATAAATCAATTTTAAAACCTTTCCTCCCCATGCCCTGAAAAATTGAAATTGCAACAACAACAAAACGGCAACCAGAGATACGCACCATGACAGCAAAATTGCTCCTTGGGCTACAGAACTCGGCGATAGGTCTCCACTGATTGGTTCTAGGACAATACTTCTCAGCCGAGTTCATCCGGGCAACACCGTTAAACCCGCCTAAGGCGTAGATCTCGCCCTCATAGGCGACAACGCCTAGTCCGCTCCGACTGCTGTTCATCGGCGGTATGAACGTCCACTGGTTGGTCTCCGGGTCATAAACCTCGCCGCTGTTCAAGCACTCGCCTCCATTGAATCCGCCACAGACATACAATTTCCCTGATGAATTATATGATTAAATAAATACATTTAATTTTCCAGGTTTACATTTTTTTCTCCGTAACAAAATCAACAGTAGTTAGCCGGTTTTATGCGGGATATTGGTACTAGTAAATCAAACAACCAAGCAAATTCTAAGTATAAGGTTATTCCTCCCTCTTGAAAAGCGTAAATGTATACTAGTAATATAGTTTATAAAATTAATGCATGCTTTTTTGGTAATTCTCTCTCTCTCTCTCTCTCTCTCTCTCTCTCTCTCTCTCTCTCCATTTTAAACAACCTGAGTGATAAATACTGTTTATAAAATTAATGCATGCTTTTTTGGTAATTTTCTCTCTCTCTCTCTCTCTCTCTCTCTCTCTCTCTCTCTCTCTCTCTCTCTCTCTCTCTCTCTCTCTCTCCACATCGTGGATACAGAATTAGCTTATACCGTTGACTGAGGTGGCGCCAGCATCGCTTCTCTCCAGAATCATCGGTTCTATGAAGCTCCACTGGTTTTTGGCGGGGACATATCGCTCCGCGCTGTTCAGCCTGTAACGACCGCTAAATCCGCCGAGAGCGTAAACATAGTCCCCTAATACGGCTGTACTCACGTAACACCTGGTGGGAAAATCAAAAATATTAAAAAACAATATCTTACAATAATTGATACACGACATTTGGTTTTATAAAGAACATACTTTTGGAAAACGAAAGCAAAGCTAAGTGCATGTATTCTTGAAATAAACAATTATAATTTCTATCGATTTTTTAATCATCTTTCATACTACATGTATAATTATAATTTGGACTATTATTCCTATTATTTGGATTAACAATTTAAACTTCTGTAGATCATTAACTTGTTACACATTTAACATTGTCACAAAGGGATTTAATGTGGCGTCAAGCACATGTTTTTGAAACAAGGAACCATTATTCTCTATAAACCTACAACAATATACTGTATTTTAAACGTATTATATTTGGCATGTACGATATTTGGCGGAAATTAGTTATTGAAGAAGTTGGCGTTGGAGTATTCCTGAATATTACTATTCTTATACATAGATGCATGACATTTAGCAATGTACTTGATTTAGCGGAAGCCGCATTCCGCCAAAAGCGTTAAATAAAATACACAGCCAAATGTAGTACATTTACAGTATATGTCATTAGTACAATGTATCAAAGATGGTTACCGTTTTGAGTTCATTGGTGCCACTTCGGTCCATTCCTTGGTTTTTGGGTCAAAGCATCGCACACTGCTGAAGTATTCCACGCCATCAAAACCTCCTATGACGTAGATCAGCTGATTCAACGTCACCATTCCATGATACGCTCTTGGAACTGAAAAAGTTTTGATTAAAAAACAATATATGAGCTGCAATTTTCACGTTGGACATTTTAATTTTATTGTGTAAATGTAACTCTTTACTAAAATAATTTCAAAAATTTTATGGATCTTTTTTTTTTTTTTTTTTTTAGAAAAGCTAATAGATACCATGATTAAAGCAGAATTACATTATTTTCATCATGTACAAAAATTGGTTTTCGATATATTTCTTAGTAAATTGATTTTTTTCTAATAAAATTAAGTAATTTTAATTGATCTTATATATAATGGAGGTTTAGATTACATGCAGAATTATCATGATAGCATTTTTTTGCAGCAAAATTATATTTAAAAAAAAATACAGCTTTAAGAGTACAAGTGTATCTAAAATATATCTATTTTGAAATTGTACGTAAACTATATAAACTGTCTAAACAGAAATTATTCTACAGAATATGCCTGGTATCAGGCCCTTTTACAATATTAGGTAATAGAACGTAACTAAGCTTAAGTTGGCCTCATTCTCAATTTATTTCTCGCTATTATGTATTCTATTTTTAAGTGTTAGAAATATAATTGAGATCGAAGAGTTGTATGACCATGGGCCTGATTGCTCACCCCAACCCCGACCCCTCAAGACACCGACCTTTATCGGCAACATCGCAGATCGTCCAGCGGTCTGCGCGAGTATCGTAAGTCTCCACGATATTCGTAGGAGACGAACGACTCCATCCCCCGATCACGAACAAAATCTCGTGCGGCAGGCGAGGTTTCGCCAAAGGAAAACTGCCATCACTGGTTTTATCTTCCGACATCTCTAGATCGTACAGATGTTTCAGTGTTTCAATGATTATTGGCTTACAAGAGTCGTTATCCTTAACATATGAATGATCTTTGATCTTTTCTACGAAATATTTGATCGGTACAAGACCGAGACGTACAGTTTTCAACAGGCAAGCGACATGTTCTTTCCTCACATCGGGGTCGAAATCGATCCATCTCAAGACTGCATTAAAGACTAAATCTTCATTTCTTACATTCAACCTGTCATCAATCAGGATGTCACAAACTTCCTCAATGCCTAGCTGGACGAATTCGTCGCTAATTTCGCTCACTTCTGCAAAGTTGACCATAAGAAATCGAAAGGCAGCCTTTTCTAAGTTTGAACAACCGTACGTTTTTGCAATTCGACGAACACCGATACAGTTCGGCGCAGTCAGATGAGATTCAAGAAAACTACAGCACAGTTTCATGAGGCCTAAAACGTGAAACTGATCGGCGACCGGTAGCAGACGTTCAATGTTATCTGACGTCACAGCGGCATCCGCGATGTAAGCAAAATCGATTATGAGACCCATGATGTCGGCCGAAACCCCCGGTATCACCACTTTCTGTGTATTTTTGTCGACTTCTGTCGTAAAAAGGGTCCTGAAGTAGGGACTACATGCCGACATGATGTTTCGGTGAATCGGAAACTCCGTGTTTTCCACCTTGATGACGGCATCACACAGCTGCTTGTTATTACGTAATTCCAACAGAATGTTGCTTGCTTCCATACTCGACATCTTTAGCACAAACCACTTTGAAAACTTTCAGTTCTCTTTGCTAGATACACAAGAATTTTAATTAGCTACTGACGTCACAATGGACGTTGCGTAACAGGCGATGACGTCACAATAAATAACGTAATAGAAAAAGAACAGTATACATCATTACATGATAAAATAATATTTTTGTTGATTCTTGTTTGACTCAAGATCAATGCCATAGTTTTGATTATTTGAATATATATTAATGGATTTTTTTTTCTTTGCATACAGTTACTTCTCCATATTCTACAGATTTTCATTTTAAAAACACAATATACGTGTAATCTAAATGTTAGAATTGTAGTTTAAAAACAAAACGCTTCCTATATAGCCGATTTTATACATGTATAATTATGTTAAATCAAATGTAAGTTATGCATCTATTTATATGCAGCAATTATAATGGTCAGATGGTCATACGATTAAGAGAACAATATTGTTTGAAGAAAATACGACCCGGTGCGATTGTTAACAGATATATACATGTACTTTAAAATACAGTACCAGGCATATCAATTTTAAATGTTATGATGTGTTAAAAAAAATCGATGCTTGAATTGATTGAAAAAAAAAACAGTACACCACTAGCCAACATACATACTGTCATACATGTATCTTACCCCCCCCCCCCCCCCCCCCCCTCTTTTTTTTTTAATGGACATATAGCATGCATCACGCAACCATTGTTTATTTCAGTTGCCGCACCTGTCACGTGTCACGTGACTTGTGTCCATCTAACGAATACTCTAAGGAACGGATGTGTATAGTGATGAAAAGATGTATTCTTTTGGTTATTACGGTTTTAATTCTAAAAACAGACGCTGGTAAATATAAAAATGAGTTAAATCATGCATATATCAAATGAATATTTTTTTTTTAAATGCCATCACTTAGGATTAAAACAACATGAGGTTTTTTTTTAAAGCGTGTTAATTTGATAATTCAGTATGTAACTTACAACATCGTAATAAAAATACAACTGAATCCTTTAAAAACCTTAAGAAAGATTTCTCTACAAAGGACTTACAAAGCAATTATGTACAGGCCTTTTACCACAAAAACGAGACAAATAAAAGTTTATAAACGAATAATTTGTGTTTTGTCATTTTAATGATTTACAACTTCAACTACATTAAAAATATCCAACATGAAATTAACAACTCATATTGTTTTAAGTTTAATTATTTTATTTTAGAACAAAACTTTGATGATACTTATTTGAGAGAGAGAGAGAGAGAGAGAGAGAGAGAGAGAGAGAGAGAGAGAGAGAGAGAGAGAGAGAGAGAGAGAGAGAGAGAGAGAGAGAGAGAGAGAGAGAGAGAGAGAGAATGAGAGAGAGAATGAATGACAGAGAGATTAAGTTATTAAAAATGTAGTAAAATATAATTTTTCTTCAGGTTTAACTAATTTTGAAACATCTTCAAGAGACTGGTTCAATGATCTCTTTCGAGACGACCTCAACTGGAAACTACACCGTGGTCAGGTAACAAACAGACATGGGAGAGGAAACTACCTATATCTAACCACTTCAACAAGTAATGGTAAATCTGCCATTCTAGAAAGTAGAATTCTCCGAACTGCCAAACGAGGTTCTTGTGTCTCGTTTTGGTATCGGATATCCGGTAAAAATCCAGGCGAATTGAAACTGAAGAGGATGGAAATGACAGGAACGAAAATTAGGACGAGGAAGTTATGGTTGCGGGAAGGAGACCAAGGAAGGGCGTGGAATTTCGCAAGAGTATCTATTCCGCCCAACCCCCACACACGGTATTATCAGATAATAATGGAGTCCAAACTTGGTTCTGGAAGAGGCGGAGTTGTTGCATTGGACGATATAGATCTTGATGCCAATCCATGCAGTAACTCGCTGGAAAACGGAGGTAATCAAATTCAAATTTGTTGTCCATAAAATATTTATAATGTCGATCGCTGTTTTTTTTATAACTTTTAAATCGTGCGATTCTATGACATCTTGTGTTAAACCACAATAATCAAATATTTTTCATAATTCATAAAGCCTAATTCAACAAGCATTCTGAGAGTATTGCAAAAACAATACATGTCCCCTACCGGTTTGTATTATTCTACGAAAGCTTCCAAGCACACAACTATTTCAGAGCTATTGTAAACGAAATGTCATGCTTTAATCAGAGATAAAAGAACAGACGCTGAGGAAATTCAAACTATAACGTTATAGTTGATATAGAAGTTAAATACAAAGTCGGTAAAATAATACTCTTTATTCTATCTCATGTAATTTCTCCAAGTCCATTAGGTATTCGCCGGTAAAAATTACCGTCTTCTGCACCCCGAATCAAACCAAACAGTTAAACAGCCGAACCCGACAACGAACCCGATTGTGATAATACAAAAAAAACCTGCCGATTAAATTTACAACACAATGTATCTATTTTACAGAATTTATTTGTTTGTTAGAAATGATAAAAGGAATGGTACAAGTAACGCACGATATTATTTCTAACTACACAGTGACCTCGTTTATTCAATACACACCGAACCCGATAACGAACCCGAACATTAAAAAATTGGAATATAAAAAATTAATTTTCTCGAAAATATGTCAACCAAACGCTATAAAAGTGTAAACTTGATCTGTAGTTTGACATTTTGAAGCTGTTCAGTAAGTTTCATATTATTCCTCAAATGCATAAAGAAAAAAAGTGTGGAAAACTGAAGTGGGACAGACAGACAGACGGACGGACAGACGGACTGACGGACGCAGAGGAAAGCTAAAATACCCTCCGGTGAAACCGGTAGGGGACTAATTACCGGTATAAACCTGTAATTCTGTAAAGGTTCATGTTGAATAGTTAAAAAAAAAGATTACAAAAATATGAAGTCTGTTGGATTTTTTAACGTTTCAAATGAACGTAAATTGTCATAATTATATCAATAAACGATTCATAACATATTCATTGTTTTTAAGGATTTGTGGTAGACTTCGAAACTAAAGTTACAGCAATGAAAAACAAAAGATATGGCGACCACTTTGACTGGGTTATTACTAAAAGCAGGGCACCAAATTCAGGCACAGGACCTGCTCGTGACGTCACATCTGGCATCGGCCATTATCTACACCTCAGTACCAAAGGCAAAACCCCCGGTCAGAGAGCAAGTTATAGCAGCAATCCTGTACCCGGAAGTACTAACGGCGCCTGTCTCTCATTTTATTACTATATGCACGGAGAAGGAGTCGGGAAATTAACTGTTTCGATTTTGCGTAGGAGCGGCTGGGTATCCGCCGGTAAATCGGTCTGGAGTAAGACCGGAAGCGTTGATGGCGGTTGGCATTTGGCGAGGATTTCCCTCCCAATCAGTCTTACAATGCAGAGGTACGACGTAATGTTCACGGGAACCGTTGGGAAGGGCGCTTCAGGGGACATAGCGCTCGACGATATAACTCTGATTAACACTGGTATTTGTTAATATGTTCTTTATTAAATAAGAAATGAAACATGATAAAAGTTCTGTCTAAAGACAACTGAGATCTACAAGGTATTCTGGAATATATTTTTATTAAATAAAAAGACGATAATTATGTACATCATTGCGATTCGGTATCATTCTGATGACGTCACAATACATTTTTTTTTTGTCTTCTATTATGACGTTGCATTATTATGACGTCGCATTATTGTGACGTCATCAATTCAATTGGTTTGGTATAGTGTTCAGTAGTTAGCAACATCTCAACAGCTTACAGCAAAAAAATGGATCAAGAAGTCCCTCCTTCAAGGGACGGACAAGTGGGAAAGAAGTTCAGTGTGGAAGCCTGCAACATATTATGGGAACTACGCAAAAGCAGACAGTTGTGCGATGCGGTGATACGAGTAGAAAACACCGAATTCCCCATTCACCGCAACATAATGTCGGCTTGCAGCCCGTATTTCAGGACTCTCTTCACAAACGAGTTATTCGACACAAACACTCGAGAGGTTGTGATCCCAGGGGTCTCAGCCGAAATAATGAGCCACCTGATCGACTATGCATACACACGGGACGCCGCAGTCACCGCAGAAAATGTGGAATTCCTTCTCCCCGCGGCGGACCAGTTTCACGTATTAGGGCTGGTCAAGCTATGCTGCGATTTCCTGATTTCCGAGCTCTCCCCGGAGAACTGCATAGGAATCCGTCGGTTCGCCAAGACCTACTTCTGCCACAATCTAGAGAGGGCCGCTTTTCGTTTTCTCATGTTAAACATAGCCGACGTCTTAGTGTACAGTAACGAGTACCTCCAGTTAGGTATCGGTGAACTCTGCGACATCTTGTCGTCGGATGAGCTGAACGTAAGAAACGAAGAGCTCGTTTTTGACGCGGTGTTGCGGTGGATCGACTTTGATGTCGACTACAGAAGAGACTACATCGCTCGCCTCCTGAAAACCATCAGACTCGGCCTCCTCACCACGCAGTACTTCGTGGAAAAGGTCAAAGTTCACCCCTACATCAAGGATAATGATTCCTGCAAGCCGATCATCATTGAGACCTTGAAGTTCCTGTATGATCTGGATATGGATGAAGACAAGGAGCTGGATCTAAACAATCCCCTCGCCAGGCCGCGCGTGCCGCACGAGATTCTGTTCGTGATCGGCGGCTGGAGCGGGGGATCGCCTACGAATATCGTAGAGACTTACGATACTCGCGCGGATCGCTGGATCGTGTGCGACGCTGTTGATACAGGTGAGCGCAATATTTCATCTTCTTGTTCTTCTTCTTTCGTGTATACACGTAATGTTATATGTTTCTATAGAGAGAGGAATTATTTCTATTTTTTTCGTATAATGCGTAATACATTTACATTCAAAATTGATATGAACTTTTGATACTTTTATGTACTCTTATCTTTTCTTACATTAATTTTTTACTCAAAATACACTGTCAAATATTGATTTCATAAACATAGTTACATTGTACATGAAATCATGACAAAAATAATTAATATAATGAATGAAATTATACAAACATTCAACTAATTCAAAATGCGTCCTTATTCGTGTTACTTTTGCAAAATGGATGCTATAAGATTACATTATTTGATCTGGTATTTTAGAAAAAAGTTGTAAAATTGAGAATGATTTACAAAACACCTGTTATCTGTTTAAGGCCCGAGGGCGTACCATGGAACCTCCACGATAGACCATATAGTCTACATCATTGGAGGGTTTGATGGAGTGGAATACTTCAACAGCGTGCGGAGCTTTAACCCTATGACAAAGGAATGGAAAGAAAAAGCACCCATGAATGCAAAAAGGTAACTTGCAATTAAGGGGAGAGAGAGAGAGAGAGAGAGAGAGAGAGATGTTGAGGTGTTCATGGACATCGAGTTTTGAGAAAGAATAGTGTACAGGGTAGTTACACCTTTCAACGAACGAGTAAGAGAAAACCAAAAATTTTGATAGAGATGTTAAGACAGTTAAAAATATTGATAAAATGGATGACAGTAGAAGAAATTTTGCCTAACCAACCATGAAAATGAATGAAACTTCTTAAAATTGATCCCTGCGATTTTTAGGTGTTACGTAAGTACCACCGTCCTGGGTGAGTTTATCTATGCCATGGGGGGATACGACGGTCAGGTCCGACAGAACACCGCCGAGCGTTACCTCCCCTCCAAGAACCAGTGGAGTCTGATCGCCTCCATGCATAACAGACGGAGCGATGCCAGCGCCACCGCCTTAGACGGTAAAAATAAATAAAGCTTATTAGAGCATTTAAGGTATCCGACCCATAATAACACCAGATTCAATGAATCTGGGTGCATAACACATATGTTTGGGCTTAATACTCAGTATACTTGGACATAATTTTCATATGTAAGTATCATAATGTTAAAGTGGAATGTGTCCTAATTAATGACCTTTTACCTTTCTTTTTGAGTTGCCTCTCTTTGATTTTAATCTGTAAAAATAAAATATAAAAAAAATTATACGGTAAAAAAATTATTTTCAATAGTTTTTGCATTCCTAATGATAAAATACATATTTCCACCAAAGCATTTATTGATATTCCTATTATTTATTTTTTTATTTTAGAAAATGTGCTTGTTCCCATAGACCATAATGCAATTTTGATCAATTAATTACTGCTTCGTTAATAATATTTTTGAAAATTTCTCTCGGTAAATCTTTTTCTACTCTAAAATGCTTTGAATTAATATCAGAGTATTTAATACATGATGGATATTCAAGTTGGGAAAAATTAGGTCCCAATATGGATCGGATACCTTAAGAAAAAGTTTTTTTTCCCCAACTCCTATTTTCTTTCGGTTTTTAAATTCATTAATCTTTCAGTGTGCATGTTTGTCTTTCACTAAATTTTATAGATTATTGAGAAAACTTATACATACGTACATACGTATGTATAAATTATAAATAGCTTTGTTGTATATTTTATTTGCTAAAATAAATTATATCAGGAAGGACATAATTATTGAAAATTGATTTGATTTGTTAAACTTCCTCCTGCACTTTTCTATATGAAAGTAAAAATGTTGATTCGCATAATAATGAGATGCTGTTCTTTGTGAAGTTATATAATTCCTGTCATCATCGCTTCCTTATTAGTGCAAACTATTAATTTTTTCGTACTAAGTTGTAACCTCTTCGTTGCATTCCCGCGTTGCATGTTGACAGCAAAGTACAATATAGTAGTGTGTTATGTCTAATATAATTATAATGGTCCTGGGCTTTATAATCCATTATGCAAAAAAAAAATATTTTTGGAAGGAGACGTGTCACAAAATTTGCGAAAATTAGGGTAAATAAATGAAAAATTATTTGCGTTAGTCATTTTTAGCGATTCCAACAATATACCGGTATTACGGGGCAAACAATACTGGATATGATTTCCAGCATTGTACTTTTTGCAACGTGAAAGTGAGGCTACCGATAAAACGAAAATTAGATCATCGCGAAAATCACTGGATAAACGGGCAATCTTTCTAAACATATAAATTGCATCCCTTACAGGTAAAGTGTACATCTGTGGGGGCTTTAACGGTCACGAGTGTCTGAGTACGGCCGAGGCGTACGACCCCTTCACCAACCAATGGACGCTACTGGAGCCGATGAGAAACCGGCGTAGCGGTATAGGCGTCATCGCCTACAAGGACGAGATCTACGCCTTAGGCGGATTCAACGGGATAACCCGGATGAACACTGGAGAGAAATACTGTCCCAAGGCGAACAGATGGAAAACCATTCCGGAGATGTTTAACCCCAGGAGTAACTTTGCTATAGAGGTATATCTAGCAGCAAATACATGCTACTCTTGTTTAAACAACTAAAGGGCACGCGGTATGATGCAACAAAGCTAATACTAGTATACACATTATTCAAACTTGCTCAAAAGATAATTTCTTTACATTGACATACTTACTATATGCATATACAAACACTGGTAAACGTACCAAGAGTTGACGAGCCAAAAAATCTTAATGCAACCATATCTCCGTCAATTTACCTATGAGAGTTCTGATGAATTAGCGCATTTGAAACAAAGCTTTTGTATTACTGTACTTATTTTAGTCATACATAAAATTTAGCGGACAAGAAATGGTGTGAAAAGCGTCATATTATGATAACCGCTGAAATTAGGTACGTTTAATAATTATTGGCATTGCATATATGAATATTAATACTGTATATGTATGAAATTATTTTACTTTGCTGCATAGGTTAACAAACAGCTAATTGATAATTTTAATGGATGTAATATATTTTGCTTTGAGGGTCTATAATACAGAATATTTCTGAATCATTTGTGAAATGCTAATTCAGTTCGATCAAGTGAAGTCAGACATCCAAAGGGCGTTAATGTAATTAGTTATATTGTTGTTTATACACAGCTAATGGGAGTTATCTTACTTTGCAACAGAGAATTACATACAGCTATACGGAGTTGGGACTATAATTCTACTTTGCTACAAAGGTGTTCATGCAGTAAATGGACGCGTGATGTTGTATTTTGCCTTACAAACAGTTTACGTTTACACCCATGCAAAAGTGGGCGTTTTACTTGTGCTGGGATATTATTCATTGTATATACATACATACTGGAGAGAGATAGGAGATACTTTTGGATAAAGCTCAAGATCTGAAAAATTGTTTTTTAAAAAAATAAACATATTTCTGGGGCATCTGCATTAAATAGGAGAGAGAGAGAGAGAGAGAGAGAGAGAGAGAGAGAGAGAGAGAGAGAGAGAGAGAGAGATTCTGAATGCTATTCTGGTATTGCCTAATATTTGAGATACAATGTACATGTACACACATGTTTAAGATCATGATTACACCTGACCCCTCCTGTTTTCTCCAGGTAATAGACGAGATGGTGTTTGCTATCGGCGGCTTCAACGGAGTCACCACCATTTTTAACGTGGAATGTTTTGACGCCTCCACCGACGAATGGTAAGGATGGTGTCATTCTCTTTGTCTTTCTTTCCATCTTTGCGAGAAAATGTGTCTCTTTAAGACTAAATTGATGCACTGCAGTTTCATCTTGATTTTATTATTCAGCTTAGGGAAATGTCTTCAATTTGAAGACTAATTTTCGTAGATTGATTTTATTTTCGTCCATGGGGCCATTGTTAATATATATGTACTGTAGAAAGTCCACGAAAATTGTTTGCCCGCGAATTTTATCAAATCAAAGTATTTGTGCATATTCAGTTAGCACCAGAAAGGATGTAAGGCTTTAATTAATCAATAGTCTTGTAGGTTTGTCCGGTTTCTTCTTATATCTAAATACTATGTAGAAGTAAGGTAACAGTCTGTTTCAGTAATTGGTTCTGGTGTCAATGAACACTAAAAATATTTCAGATATATGTGTGAATTTTTGAGAAATATTTGAGCTGTATTTTGCTGAAATGTATTTTGCTGGAAAAAAACGTTATTAATGATATTTAATTAAAATGATTATTCTGCATTTATTATAATTATTAATGGATAATATCAAGACAAATTTTATCGTTATGTTCAATTTCTATATTGCACGACAATAAGTGAATGTTTATTTTTCATTAGATCCTGCATAATTATATAGAATATTTTCCCACAATAATATGACCTACATACGTTTACAAACCATAGTTTTATTACCATTTTAGAAGCAAATGGCAGTATTAAAACAATAATATTGCAATTATTTTACTCGACTGAACGGTATTTCACGATCTACTTGTATATACCCTGTAACGGGTATATTTTCTGCGGCTGAAAATTTTTGCGGTTTAAATCCTAAACGGTATCAAATTAAATTCAGCGTTTCCAATTTCTGCGATCACATTAGAACGCAAAATATCAGTTTAAACATAGAATGCCCAAGCATAATGATTTTCATTCAACTCGAAAGAGTTAAAATGAATTCTACAGTCAAATGATTCATCAATTAATTAAATGTACTATTTTTTTGGAATATAAAACAGGCTTTTTCGATATTGTTTATTTTAGCATTGAATCATTATTGTTGCAGTTTTGAGACCACATCTTTAAAAAAAATAATGATTCAATGCTTATGTTTACGTTTTTTAACATTTATTCTCTTTCCAAAACACATGATTTATTTTTTTTTTAAATATCTGCCTTATTCAACGAGTAATGTTCAATTAACGGAAGAGCCATTGGAACAGCCGAATCATGCTGACAAAAATAGTGCACAGAGATTTGATAACTTATAAGCGAATTTTATTTTTCATTCTGTAATTTGATGAATTTACTTTTGGTATACTAAGAAATTAATCAATTGAATTCATTTTACTGTTAAAATATGTTTACATCAGTGAAATATTAATCAGCGTAAGTACATGTATAATATCAGGTCATGATCTGGCTTGAAGTCGCTAGAAGAGTCATTTATGTTCTTCGAGAAATTCTAAAGGAAGACTGTATTCATACGCACCAGATTTGGTAATTGGGTCTTCTGTGTACAGTTATGCGTATATATCAATGCAATTTGATAGGGGGAAAGAAAGTAAATGTAAATATTGTATCTTTAACGTTTGCATCAGTTGTATCTTTCTTGTTTTGTCCTTTTCAGGTATGATGCTACGGATATGAATTTGAACCGAAGTGCGTTGAGCGCATGCGTGGTGAAGGAGTTGCCAAGTGTCCAAGATTACATTCACAAAGAAAGATAAATTGTCTGTAGAATTAAAGTCTAAAATTTTATCGAAGAAAAAAAAAACAATCTTCTTGAACAATGCTAAATAAAAAGCTATTTTGAAAATTATTTACGTCTTTATCGAATGTTTAGAATCAAATTGGAATTGGAAATTCGCTTTCGTATCCGATTTACTGATCATGAAGTGCATTCAATTTGATTTTACCCCTTTGTTCTACAACAAATATACATATATGTCCCCCAAAGTTTTGAATATCGCTGCTCGATTCTGTCACGTGTGGGCGTTGTACGCGAGCCGGATTAAATGGGCCGGATTTTCAGAATTTTTTGTACATGTATATCAGATAAGGTTGATAGTTATCTACGCCATATGGCATTTTAAAAGCTCAGTTTTCATACAAAAATAAAATAAAAATACACGTCTTTTGATAGATTATTGTCCACATGTGATCCCTTTGTACTTTATTATCTCAATTAGCAGGTGAGATATCATGGTATAAGTGCGCTTTTTTACCCATGTTTTAAATTGGTTCGTTTTACCAGGCTGAGTAAGCGGATATCTTTGAAACTTTACTGTTTTTATTCAGCGTTGATCAAAGTTTATAACGTGATTTGCTTATCAAAATGCGACATCATGTGTCAGATTGAGATTGCATTTACACACCCTCTGTAATCGATTCAATTCAAAATTACATAACAATTTTTAAGTCATGAGCCTGGGAGAATTATCAATATAAACCAGTAGCAGCTATTTTCTTTCTTTATTTAAGTCTTTCCACCTTTCAGGTGAAAGACCTTTTGTATTCTTTATGTTTTTTATTTATTTATTTAATTACTCAACGTTATTAAATTGTGTGCATTTTAAACTGAGAAACAGCTTAATTTTACCTCGGATATGAGATAAAAATTTTCAGCAGATACGATGATAACATATATCGATACATCGATGATGTCGATACCGCATTGAACGATTCAAATTCATATTGAGTTTATATTGCTAAAATTTTATAAAAACTACATGTATGAGGCAAGCAAATATAATGAATATCAATAAATGATGTACAATATCGTTGATTTTGACATCATGGTTGGTCTGCAATTAAAAAAAGTCTCATTTTCACTGCCACAGAAAGAGCTGGTGCTTTTGCCAACTGAAACAGGAGCATCTTTCAGAAATACTTCGCTGCTAAATCTTTCAGTGTGTCCCATGTGAGGTAAACTATAACAGCTGTCAAGGGAATTATCGCGCACTTTATAATCTGGATCCCAATTGCTGACGTCACAGAAGAAAAGAAGAACACAACAATCTATATACCAAATACAAAAGAAAGTTCTTATTAATCACTGCAAAAACACATCAATCTACAATAATACGTATTGAAAGAAATCCGACTCACAACAAAAAAACACATTAATCTTACAAAATCAGGGAGAAATCTGATTAAAAATGACTAAGATATATTTCTTTGTCGTTCATGCTGAAATGATGGCATTATAAAAGGATTATAATAACACGCCAACATGCATGTCAACTCTTTCAGTTGGAACATCACACTGACGGAAGAACCAAATGTTCCATGTATGGAAGGGACAACAACTGTTTACTTGAAATCTGTCGTGTCAGTCTCAACTTCTGACCCATCCATTTTTGAAGGTAGCAAAAAGTTTTGGTCGGGAATATATAAAATTATTTTCCTATAACATTTAAATAGTGTGTTTAACTGTTCTCGAGTACATTGCATTTATACCTCTACAATCGATTTTTTTCATAAACTGTATGAACAACAATCGTTTTTTTCTTCTTGAAACTCAATAGATACACCTACACGTGTAAAGAGTATCAAAACTAGCTCGAGATCGAATTTTAGAACTCTAAATGATTATACTTACACTAATTACAATCTCAACGACTTTGTTGAGAATTGTCCAAGCGTGGTTCAGGATTTTTACCAACAAAAAAGAGGCAACCCAAGATAGGAGAAAGCACAGAACAGCCAGGAAACAGAGTTCTATGTAGGTCGCTGTTTCATCTATCAGCTCAACCCTCGGTAAAAATGGCGTCACAAAAACGAAATTTTCTCTCGTGAAATCGTGTGCTTTTACCATCCATATAGAAAACCATGATTCGTCTGTGCATAACAATATAATTGATTATAATTTAAGAATTTAATCTCGAATTATTTTACTGTCACCAAACATTACTTTATTAATACTGATGTTTTCATATAATAATAATTACATGTAATCATAATCTAATAAGAAACATGTACAATTTAAACAACATTATTTTTTTTCTCACACTATGTAATATTCTTTGTAATACGTTTACCCTGTCTTGATTCCAGTCTCTCCTTTAAGAAGATTTTTTAAAAATTGGTAATACAAGGTTAGTGTCGGACAAAAGTCCTTTTGTTGTTTTTATAGATCTTCTTCAAAGGTATTTCTTTTACGTGTTGTATGCACCAACCCCTCCATCTTCGTTAGCCAAGGATTTATGATTTACCTGATCGTAAGCCTTTGGCTAGCGAAGATGCACCCCCTCCTTCTCTCGTTGTATGCATGTTTATCATATACATGAATTACCGTGGAAATTGATATTTACCATTGATTTCTGTGCGTATTGCATCTGTAAATCTATGCCCCCCCCCCCCACACACACACACATGAATGATATATTGTCTCTTTGTCAACACCATGCAATATACATACCAACAACGAAGAAAGCAACGATCAGCGCAATGATTAGAATCACGGTGGCGACTAAACTTGAAGTGAGCATCATTCATCTGAAAGTTTTTACCATACAATGGTTTGTTTACAGTTATGTGTATAATGATCTCAGAGAGAGAGAGAGAGAGAGAGAGAGAGAGAGAGAGAGAGAGAGAGAGAGAGAGGGGGGGAGAGAGAGAGAGAGAGAACCATGCAGACGGACAGACATACAGGCAGACAGATAGAGAGCAAGACGGAGAGACAGAGAGAAAGCCATACAGCCAGAGAGAGAGAGAGAGAGAGAGAGAGAGAGAGAGAGAGAGAGAAAGAGGTAGAGAGAGATTTCAAAATGTACAATGTCTACTTACAAGATCTGCACAACATAAATATGAAACCGAAAGTACAAAAGGTTTGTTGTGCCATAAATAGATATTTGCATGCACACTTCTTCCTTCCTTTATTTCCTTTTATTAACGAATTTTATTACCGACTCATTTTTATTTTGAGAA
The DNA here is from genome assembly GCF_902806645.1 of Magallana gigas. Classification (NCBI taxonomy): domain Eukaryota; kingdom Metazoa; phylum Mollusca; class Bivalvia; order Ostreida; family Ostreidae; genus Magallana; species Magallana gigas. The sequence goes on from NW_022994945.1 coordinate 100,943, forward strand.
ATTCTACTGAACATGTCCTACATAAAAAAAATTAGCTCTTGCAGTCTGTCTTAGAAATTACGTCAGTAATTGCATGCTTTTTAAATACGCATGCCTCTATCAATAAAAAAATGCACGGTTAAAAATGGCTTTGTTTGCTTAATTTCTAAACCTGCTTCCAAAAAATCTACATTGTTTATTACAACAGGGTCGGGTTGTAAACTTCTGTATTGTTTGTTTTCGGGGGGAAAAAAATAATCCAAATAGGTAAAAAAAAATGTTTTTAAACAGAATCTAAAATTCCTATATGTTCATATATTGTTAAAAAGCGTACATGTATGACATTTTTTTTAAACGACTACATACGTGTATTACACATTTATCACGTCAAAAAAGATAGGGGTTCTTAGTGATTTTTGAAATACATAAGGACCAGACATTAGACTACAAATTGTAATTGTTTTTGTCATTAGAAACAAATCAATTGAAGAGGCACAAATCCAACAGCAAAACGTTATAATGCAAATTAGCTAGAAAGTGGAAATTGGGAAACCCGCATGAAAGGCATACTGTCTTAACCCCCCTACTCCCCCCCCCCCCCCCCCCCCGGGTGAAATAATTTCCAAGATTTTATTTTATGATCATGCATGAAATGTACATGAATTGTGCTTTTTATTACAAATATATGGCATACACTTACTTGAAAGTATTTTTTGTGAATAAAAATTGATCAGAAGCCATCTCATTTTTGAAAGGAAATGGGAGAATAACGCATGAAAATGCCTATTTTAGGGTAGATAAGATAGTGAAAAAAAAAAGATAAAAATAAAAAATATCAACAAATCTAGTAATCCTTTCAAAACTCGTTCCAAGCAATGTATATTCGACATGCTATAATAGTAACCATTAATTAGATAGGTTCGATATTTGGAATACATGCATACCAATTTAAAATCTTAAAAAAGTGTCATTTTTATAGAGATTTATTGCCTTTTATTTTATAGAGTGGGTTTGTGCTCCATATTTTTGTCAGAGTTTTAGTTTAAAAGCTCCAATTTCAGTAAAAAAAACAACAACAAAAAACACAAAAAAAAAACAAAAAAAAACCCATTAGAGTTATGAACCACTAAACATTAGAAAGAAATATCCTTTTGTCTAAACATTAGTTTTACGGAAAATTAATACAAGTACATAAAGTCGCGGCCAAAGTCGTTGAAAACTTCTTTTTATGGCATAAATGGCTCAGTGGCTAGAGCACCAGAACTGGGCATTTTAGGTTGAGGGTTCGGCACCACTAATGGTTTTTTTTCAGTTTAAAATGCACTTTCTGGGACAGTGTTTTAATTAAAATAATCAAACTGAATTTCGATAAAATATTAATTGTGGTTTTACAAAATTGTATTAAATATATTTAATATTTAAAAAGAATAGATTTCAATGGAAGAAAAAACAACCGTATATATTGTATTCAAGTTAATTTAAGAGTAAGTCAATGAGTATTTGCTTTAGTTTATTTCCCCATCTTTTAAAAAAAAAATCTTTTTTTTTTGTTTTTTTTTCTAATTTCTCTTTTTTTTTTGTAATGATGTGTTGAATGATAAGAGATGATTTATAGGTATTTTATAAATGTATAACATGTACAAATGTCGTGTGAAGTATTTGATTATTAACTATAATATCAAATACGCAGTTTGAATGCAAATTTTCCCCGTTTCCTATGATCTTAGATATTTCAAAGTACGTTATTTTTTGTCTCACTGTAAATGCTGGTTTTTTTTTTTACTTTTATAACATGATATAGATCAATATGCAAATAAAACATGCATGCAACTGAATGAGTTGGAGTATGAATGATAATATCCCATATCACAATATATGCACATACATATAATCAAGTCAGCTTATATACTCCAAGGATCCCCAACCTCGCCCATAAGAATGCTTTTACATGTTCTGGGGAAATAAAAACATTTTAATTTTTAATTTTTCTTGTTCCGCGTATTAACGCAGCTGAATTTTTTTTTCCGTTTTGGTCCGTCCGACTTTTACCGCGTACTTCCTGTTGATTCTACCCACCGAAGAGACCGTGAAAGGGGATAAGAGTTTCAGAATAGAAGGTAGGTTCAAAACTAAGTTAACCACTAAGAAAAACTGAATGTCTTGATTTAAACATTACCAGTGACATTGATTCGAGCGTTGCTTGAAGTTAGTTATATTTTTGAACTGTTTTACTTCAGTTTCGCGTACACTTCATTCACTCACTGAAATGTCGCGTTATCACTGATAAAAGTTTTACAAACTTGTATTTCCTGAAACACGTATGCATTTTATGAATCGCTTGGTTTACTACGCAATTTATTAGTTTGTCATGTTGATGTAAGGACACTATTAAGTACGTGTACATGTATATTTACTTACTAGGGTTAGGAATGTTTAGCACTGTAATAGTATTAAAACCTCAGGCACAAGTGCTTGTTTATAAACCCACCCAAACAATAACATTTTTATTGTTTAAATAGTAAATAAACGCATGAAAGAGAGAAGATAGGTATGGAACGAAAGGAGATACACATGAAACATTTTACTGTTGTCTTTGCTTATTGGGCATAGCTTAGTATCCTAAAGGTTATAATACATTTAATTTAAAAAGAAAACTAGTTGACATTTCTTTTCTTAATTTTTTATTTAACTTGCCTAAGTTCTGGATCTTTCAAACGGTAGAGTTGCAGCTGATTACCGAAACTTTAAAAATGCAAAAAACGCGGTTACATTTTTGTCATTTTTACTGTTTATTGTAAAATTACTATACATTTTTTGATTTTCACAATCTGTCAGTTTATATCCAATTTCCAAATGAGTCAGAATGAATTTAGCTCGATGTTTTATCCCAAACAGGCTATTTTAACCCATTTGGATTATTAGTCTAAACCAGAGCTGTTCCAATAGTACATGTATATATATATATACTAAACATACCAACTTATATTCACCTGTGGGAACTCGGTAGTCCCTGAGATTCTTTTAAATATCTATTGTATTATCATTATTTTCTTTTACAGAAATAATGTCAGTCTAATGAGAAATTTTGTCATAGCAAACCAGTTTGATAAATGAAATCGCACAATATGAAGTCTTTTAAGTGTAAAATTAATGAAATAATATATTTACATGTATATTATTATTTATATATACTAAGGTTTTATCTTTTTTTCATTGTACATGTATTTCTGACAATTTAACTGTCAACATATGAATTGTACAAAACTATTACTGTTAAACCTTGTTGTGAAAAAAGTTCAAGTACGTTAACATACCGTATGAGATATTGTAAGAGCAACTTTTTAACTACAAAGTTTCATGAAGTGTTCATTAAAGTCAGTAAAAATGAGCCCAATTAGGGGACACTTACGACTTAACATTTTTAAGTGCTTATTGTGGTATTTGTCCTTGATTGACTGTTTATATTTTATTCGTAATTGCATGGCCTTGCAACACATGTCAATTATAAAGTCTTCATATGCAAGTACGATTGAATAAATGAATGCATGATGTTTCCAGAATCAGATGTCGATTACGTGCTGATTATGAATTAAATCAAATCGTAAATCATCTGTATTAATAGTATCGATGCATGGCTTCTTACACTGTAGGTAAAACAGATGTAGTTAAACCACAGCTGAACCAAAAAAAAAATCAAAATCATATTCATCGAAAATTGAACCCACAATCCCTTTAAATCAATTTTTGTGGTGGTACAAGGGGCAGTCACAAAATTTCTACAATTCTGCCAATCTGGGCTAGCTTACTTAAGATGGTATGGGACAACTGTTGATATAAAAGTACATTGTATTCACAATACTTTCACCAGTTTAGATTTTTCAAATTTTAACAATATTTGACCAAAAAATGTTTTAATTTTTTTTTTAAAAGATAAGAAATATGAAAGCCCCAGCAGGATTTGAACTGGTGACTAACAGATTCCTAGTTAACCCTCTACGCTGTTAGGTAGCAAATTTTTGGTGAGAGTTAAATCAATTCTAAAATGATATTTGATTTTTAGCTCACCTGAGCCAAAGGCTCAAGTGAGCTTTTCTGATCACAATTTGTCCGTTGTCTGTCGTTGTCGTCGTTGTCGTTGTTAACTTTTCACATTTTCATCTTCTTCTCAAGAACCACTGGACAGATTTCAACCAAATTTGGCACAAAGCATCACTAGGTGAAGGGGATTCAAGTTTGTTCAAATGAAGTGCCACGCCCGTTTTAAAGGGGAGATAATTGAGAATTATTAAAAATTTGTTGGTATTTTTCAAAAATCTTCTTCTCAAAAACTATTCAGCCGGAAAAGCTTAAACTTGTGTGGAGGCATCCTCAGGTAGTGTAGATTCACATTTGTTCAAATCATGGTCCCCGGGGGTAGGGAGGGGCCACAAGACGGGGATCAAGTTTTACATAGGAATATATAGAGAAAATCTTTAAAAATCTTCTTCTCAAAAACTATCAGGCCAGAAAAGCTCAAATTAAAATGGGAGCATCCTCAGGAAATGTAGATTTAAGTTTGTTCAAATCATGGTCCCAGGGGGTAGGATGGGGCCACAATTGGGGGATCAAGTTGTATATAGGAATATATGGAGAAAATCTTTAAAAATCTTCTTCTCAAAAACTATTAGGCCAAAAAAGGTCAAATTTAAATGGAAGCATCCGCAGGTAGTGTAGATTCAAGTTTGTTTAAATCATGGTCCCCTGGGGTAGGGTGGGGCCACAATAGGGGGATCAAGTTTTACATAGGAATATATAGAGAAAATCTTTAAGAATCTTCTTCTCAAAAACTATTAGGCCAGAAAAGCTCAAATTAAATTGGAAGCATGCTCAGGAAATGTAGATTTAAGTTTGTTCAAATCATGGTCCCAGGGGGTAGGATGGGGCCACAATTGGGGGATCAAGTTTTACATAGGAATATATAGAGAAAATATTTAAAAATCTTCTTCTCAAAAACTACTAGGCCAGGAAAGCTCAACTTTGAGTGGAAGCATCCGCAGGTAGTGTAGATTCAAGTTTGTTTAAATCATGGTCCCCTGGGGTAGGGTGGGGCCACAATAGGGGGATCATGTTTTAAATAGGAATATATAGAGAAAATCTTTAAAAATCCTCTTCTCAAAAACTATTTGGCCAGATAAGCTCAAATTAAAATGGAAGCATCCTCAGGTAGTGTAGATTTAAGTCTGTTCAAATCATGATCCCCGAGGGTAGGGTGGGGCCACAATTGGGGGATCAGGTTTTACATAGGAATATATATAGAGAAAATCTTTAAAAATCTTATTCTCAAAATCTATTAGGCCAGATAAGCTCAAATTAAAATGGAAGCATCCTCAGGTAGTGTAGATTCACGTTTCTTCAAATCATAGTCCCCAGGGGTAGGGTGGGGCCACAATTGGGGGATCAATTTTTACATAATAGTATATAGAGAAAATCTTTTAAAAAATTTCTTTTTATAACTATTTGGCCAAGAAATCTCAAATTGGCATGGTACCATCCTCAGATAATGTAGATTCAAGTTTGTTCAAATCATGGTCCCTGGGGGTAGGGCGGGGCCACAATGGGGGATACCTTTATATATAGAGAGAGAATCTTTAAAAGTCTTCTTCTCAAAAGAATTAGGCCAGGAAAGCCCAAATTTGAGTGGAGGCATCCCCAGATCATATAGATTCAAGTTTGTTTAAATAATAGTCCAGGGGTAGGGTGAGGCCACAATGGGGGATGAAATTTTACTTAGTAATATATAGAGAAATTCTTTCAAAATCTTCTTTTTAAAGGCTATTTGGCTAGAAAAGCTTAAACTTGTGTAGAGGCATCCTCGGGTAGTGTAAATTCAAGTTTGCAAAATCACTAGTGGTAGGGCGGGACCGTGATGGCAGTTTGAATTTTTACATAGGAATATATAGAGAAAATCTTTAAAAATATTCTGGGAAAGTTTTTGGTCCAAAACTCAGTACTTAGTGTGAAAGCACAGGTTATGAGATTAAAGGTAGATTTAAGTTTGATGAAATCATGATTCCCTAGAGAATAGTGGGGCCACGAAATGGGGGGGGGGGGTATATAGGAATAGAGAAAAATATTAGAGGTACAACAACAAAAGGGGCTTGGTATTTACCAAAAAATAAGAGGTGGATAAAAATTGGCAGATTTTCAAATTTTTTTTAGCAAGATCTACTGTACTCGGTTGTCAAGATATTTTGATACTGTAATGCTAATTTGATCAGAATTAAGGCAATTGTTGCTCAGGTGAGCGATGTGGCCCCTGGGCCTCTTGTTTTGTTTATTTTGATCTGAAGTACGAAACAACATGGAGGGTCCCATACCACCTAAATATCCCCTATGGCTTTCCCTTCATTTTCCGTGTTCCATATGGCCTCCCTCTCACAGCACTATTGTTGAAATTTTGAGTTAAAAGAAATGAAATAAAAATCCAATCAATGAACACACTTTTTTACAGGGAATATTTAGAAATTTTTTACTACATTTGGGCTGTGGCAGGCAGACAGATAGTCCTTTGTATTGGTAAACTTAAATTATTCAGAAACTTAATCAGTCGATCTGTAATGGCAAAGATTTACGCAGATGTTGTACAAGATGCACTGATTACGAGTGTTATAGAGCCTGCCAGAAGACAAAAACGTGAAAGAACTTCTCGGTGCACAAAAAATTTACCATGCTTACTTTACTTGAAACATGTGGAGCAAAAGGTGTACAACACTCTGATTTGTTGATCAAATTTTATTTGTTTTTTATCTTTTAAAAATCAAATTGCTTTTGCTTTAATTTTTGTAGTCATGTAATGATGAGCATGATGAGGTTTGATTTCTTCTTCAATCATTAAATTGAGAGAGAGAGAGAGAGAGAGCGAGAGAGAGAGACAGAGAGAGAGAGAGAGAGTACATGTATCTCTAAAACCTCAAACATACAATGCGTCTGAAGATTTTGACGAAATTATCTCAGTTCAAAGACTTGTTGATTTGCATGGGTGGGATTGACAGAGAGAGAGAGAAAGGGAGTCAGAGAGAGAGAGAGAGAGAGAGAGAGGAGAGAGATAGAATGAGTTGTTTCATGGAGCGAGATGGAGAAATTTTGAGGCGAAAAAATTGTTGTACTGTTTTATGTCAGTCATGTCTACACCTCTTTTGGAGATGCTGGTTAGTACAGTCATGTATTACTGAACAATACACTTAAGAAGGTTTCATGGCTGTGGCCATTTTTGGACTATATCAACCTCCTTGATAAGAAGATCTCATTATGAAGACATACTAGAAAATGTTCAAATTTTTAAGCTAAAAATATATGGGTTTTTCTTTTTTTACTCAGTAATGCATGTAGTTTATAGGTGAAAAAATCAAAAGTAAAAATGATCCGACAGCTCCTTAATTGTAACCAAGTTAATAAATGTACTACTCTGATGCATGACTCATATGATTTATTGTGAGTGATTTTATCAGCATACTAAGTATAACTGATTCTGTTCATAAAATATCAAGAATGTAGATCTTTGTATCGATAGTTATTGATTATGAGAAAAACAATACCGCAAATTATGCACAGGATAGTAAAAAAAAAAAAAGAATCAGCAGCACATGAACGATTCTGCAATTAGTCCCAACTTAGGACTAGTTAAAAGCTCTAACTGGTTTTACCAGGCAAATTGTATGTAATGTTTACATTATTTCAAAGCAAGCAAGTGGAGAAAAAATCAAAACACCTGTCGAAAAAAGGAAACTTTATATGTTATAAGAGATAACTGGAGTGACTTCCCTTGAGCTAGGAGTTTTGTGTAGGCTGGTTTTTGGTGATAAGACTTGTTGTGTTGTCGGCCACTGATAAGTCAGCTAGTAACGTCGTAGCGGTCTTCCTCCACGACAAATCACCGTCGTTATCTCCGAACCGGGACTATCTACGTGTACATGTATATTTCTTGCTGACCTTTTTTCTTACCAGGTAAAAAAAAAAAATTTTATTCGCTCAATTAAGAAAACTTCACATATTGTTTTAATCTCATTGTCAAGCCTCTACTTTTATTAGCATTTTGGATGGCCCATTTAGTATGGATATCTGATATATAATTAAAAAGACCTTTTAAAAGTCTGTGAAGAAAATTATGGGTTTTAATTGGGAAAATGTGACAAGTTTTCCCCCATGTAACATTGGAATTAATATTATATGAGTATTGTATGACTTATAAAATGTTTGAATCTGTGGTCGGAAGTGGGCAGTGTTTTGATACTTATACATGTAACTTTTAACGTCTTATATTATACCATATTGTCAGTGTTATACTCGGATATATAGTACATACATGTCTTCAAATTCACTCACTTTTACAACAGGCAGTATATCGACATTGTTGAAAGTGGTTATTAATGCATGACATTTTATAAATATAATATGAGATATTCCAATAATGGGTGTAGTTAATGGTCTGTAAAATTCCTGGATAAGTGTTTTATTTCTTAAAATAGCCATGCTGTTATTACAGTGTAATGCTACGAGGTATAGTTGACTCCCCAGGGAATATATGTAGTTTTATTAAATAGATCACAAATTGGATAAGAGTGAGATGTTTTAATTATAAAGAAGTTAAATGTTGAAATTTGAATTTATTAGTTTTATCAATTTATCAATTTTTTTTTTTGGGGGGTAGGGGGGGATGGGTAGGGGTAACAATTTGTGATCGCTTCAGGGGAAGAGGTGTTGACATTTTCGTTAATGTTTGTCTGAAATTTATAAATTACTTATGCTACACGTCGGTCTGAGTACACTAAACTTGGGGTCTTTTTATTGAATGATTTTTCAATCAATAATTTCTTCAGTCATTTGTTCATCATAATTTGAGGTGAATTTATTGCACATCTGGTATGATATATTTATTGTTGATTGACAGTTCTGACACTTATTGGTGATATATATTTCTAGCCCACCTCAGTGTACCAGTATTTATTGTATTCTCTTCATAAAATACATAATGCTCGTAAACTAAGCTATATAAAGAATAATTCCTTACACATATTAATTGATATATTATAAGATTAGCTTTATTGAATAAAGAATATATGAGTTCAGGAAATACTGTGATATGTTTATTATCATTTTTGATTTTTATTATGCACCATTTGTGCTTTAAGAAAGTTGTAAAGGGGGGGGGGGGGGGGTAACTTACCTTTTGTATGAAACTCTTCCATGCATCATTCATGTTCAAGTAAACCATTGACATAATCAATGTTTTGTACAATGTGCTTGTCTTCAAATGCTTTCTTTGGTGATTTATGCAAGATAGGAAGGTGGCAACATTGCAGTAAAAATACATAACCTATGTATAGATTGTCAGTTTCTACAGAGCTATGAATTACAATCATTTTCTGTAAGAAACAGAGGAATCCTACTTGGTAGAAATGATATAGAACTAAACTATGTTTTAAAGTGGAAAAATTATTGTGTCAAAAAAGCCCTCACTTAACACTGAATTTCAAAGTAAATTAAAGTTCTGAAGGGGGGACTCTTCATGTTCTCCGACAAAATCTAGTAACTTCTACAATGTACTGTGTACTGGCATGGGTATATACACACTTACCGGGGGGGGGGGGGGGGGGGGGGGGGGGGGGGTGGGAACAAGGATAGGTAAGAGAAAGCGAGAAAGATGAAGTTCATTTGATATATATTAGCCTGGTAGGTTATAATTATATATATGTACTATGGTTTTAGATGTATTTATGCATTCCAAAGTGTGAATAATACAAAATTGCCTGAAGTTATTAAATAGTTCACCATAAAGGTGTAAAGAACTTGGAAGAATGGGCAAGGAGGGGGGGAGGGGAATGGACAGTGACAGTCATTTTATAAGGTTACTTTGAATACTATTTTACTGCGCATCATGATTGTATGTATGTATGTATTCATATGAAAAAGTGAACAAATACTGATTTGCCTGAAGTCATTAGTTCACCAAAGAGTTGTTACAATTTGTCAAGTATCGGTTAGTGTGTGGATCGACACTGCTGTCACAAAAGCATTGGCGTACCTCTTTGTGGTACCTTTAGGCCCATTTGTTACATGCATTTTATTACGACGGCAGCAAGCTGAACAATTGTCGAGTGTCAGAATTAAGTGCCTTCACATGTAAAGCTTCGAAATCAACTCGGGTTTTATAAATTCCATGAATTGGGCGCAGGCTATTGGAAAGCTTTTGGGGAAATTTTCTAGGTAATTACTTTTTTTTTTTTAAGATATACTTTTAAATATACTTTTACTGAAAAGAATAAAGTGTAAATTGTGGTTTTATGGCCTTTATGAAAATGTGTTTGCTGTATACGGTGCACTATAATGACTTGATATTGTACCTTTGGTCATTTAGGTTTTAAATTATCTTTAGTACACATGTGCTTTTAAATCTTGCAAAGATGAAATCATATTTAAGATTTATTGCTACTGTATATTGATTTTGATACTGATCGACTGCCATTCTGTGAAATGTACATGACTGTATATATATTGAGCTGTGGAAGATGTCCATACATCAGATACTGCTTTTTTAATAGCAAACCTTTTGTTTATGATCAATAATATAATCAATGCTTTTAATCATGTAAGTCTTATTGCCTCAGGATATTTGTATGAAGGGGCAAGATAATTATGCTAGATAAATAAGATAATGTTAAGAAATTCAAATAAAATTCATGATTTTTACAAAAAGTATCATTATACAGTAATCAAAGCTCACCTAAAAATTCACCTAAAACAAGACGGGAAATGTTCCAGATTTTAATGAATAATTTACATACACATATTTATCATGATTTTACTACCTATTGATAAACAACTGTTTACGTGTACAAAGCAGTTTAAACGTGGCCGACCTTTGACCCTATCACAGAAGATTTTGTTGCAACATTATCTGTGTTTGTTTTTAAGCTGGTGGCTTGGTCCTGAATCCTGATAAATGATATTGAACTGAAAGCTTTCTCTCCCCCCTGAAGGCTGTGTTTCTCGAGTAATATCCTTAATCTTATCACTGTCTGTGGTCCAAACATGTATTGAAATGAAAAATAATGTCCTCTAGTATGAATGTGGTATCAATCAGGTCAAAGCAGTGTGACTCAGTAAAGGTAAGGAAGTAGGTCACCTGGGGGGGGGGGGGGACTGGGGGGTGGGTGGGGGGTAACGGGTGGGTGGTTTAGGGATTGGGGGTTGGACTGTAGTCTTTTATTGAATTAATACATTGTTCCATGGCTGTATGTGTTTCCAGTCATCTTCCCAATTTAAGTTAAGAGGATCAGAAACCCTAAATGACTTGGGAAGATGGTGTTGCCATATTGCACCTGTATAAAAATCTCATAAAGAATAAAGAAGGTATGCTGTTGTGTAGGTATGATGTTGTGTAGGTATGATGTTTATTAAGGGTTATTGTTTTAGTTTTAGTGCTTGCCATTGTTTCTCATGTTGTTTGTAGTCCTGTTGTATCACAGTGCTTATAATATTGTATGTTCTGTGTGTACTAATTACTGTATATCTCTATGTCTGAGTTTTTCTTACATTTGTCTTATTTCCTGGTGAAAATTTTTGCTGTTTTTATTCCAAAACAGGTACATTTCCTATTTTGTGATTTTTTTGGGGGTGATTTTTAAATTGGTGACTTTAACAGTACAAGAGTGCATGCAAAACATTTTTTTTTCTGTAAATGAATGAATACTGCAAAATTAATTCAAAAGAGAATAGCACAATATGGCATACATAAACCAAGTTATAAAATACTTGTGCCATATAATGTACAACTTGAGGTTTTTAATTGTGACATTTTTTTTTCATTTTTAAGGCTTCTTAAATAGTCATTATGTTGCAATATAAAATCTTAGTTCCTCATAACTGTCAACACAGCAGGTGTAATATATGTCTGCATTAAGGTGTTCCAAATATCGTATTTGTTTATACATACCACTTACAACCGACTCTGTATAAAAGTGTCATGTATAATTTGTCTCTCTTCGTGTTATATCAATGGAAATGAGGCCGTTATTTACATAAAACAGATTACAAATCTTGCTACAATTAGGGCTGTCACTCAGAGACAATATTTTTGGAAGATATTTTTGAATTATATTACATGTTAATTTTTTAACCCTTAATCCTTGCTTCCTGAAACAACCCCCCAAAAAGTGCTTAATTGGGACATAGTTCAAGTAGTCATCTACTAAAACTAGCTGTCTCAGAATCTCTCCATTAGTACATATACCTGTATTGTATTGATATAATTACAATATCGTATTGATATAATTACAATAATGTAAATGTATAATTATCATTAACAGTATCTTTTTTTATATGGTAAAGATGAAACCTAAAAAGTATACTGGTAATTTAAAGCTATACACGCTATAATTTGCGTCAATTTTGAATGACAGTGAAAACGCATGTGTTTGTCTACTTATAAAAGTTATCCTTAATCTGTAAATTACAAGGGTGAATTCCATCTCGTTACAAAGATATAGATTTTTAATTGTTTATTTTCCTGCCAGGAAAATATACCTTTGAATATTGATGAAAGAAGAGCAAACCGACCTCATTGCGCATGTCCGCGGAGAACTAGGTGGTCGTTATTGTTTGCCTAATTAAATATCCAACTTGATTTTTAATATGCTTAACAGTTGTTAATTTGAAATACATACATGTATAATGAGTAAAATACGCTTGCCATTCACGATACCCTTACTTCTGCATTAACACTTATAGGATCTATAAATAGCACATAGGGGAAAAACACAGGTCTACGTCATTTCTTTAAAGGAAGTATTCATATCTACTCACAGGCTCGTTATTTTTTTCTTTTGTTTGTACTCGTATATCGGACAAATTTATGCTTTACTGAAAATATCCTTTCCTTTGTGAAACTATCACAATTACATGTATGAAGATGTTGACCCTTCCCCAGTTTTGGTATGATTGGCTAAATTTAGCTGTCGATATCACGTGATAGATTGATATTCACGAGGAGGCATTACTTTCCTGGCAGGAAAATAAATATTTTTTATTGTTTAATATTTGATATATTTGTTACGTGATCGAATTGAGCATTATAATTAACAGAATAAAGGTAACTTTTATTAGTAATCAAACACATACATTTTCCCCTTTATTCAAAATTGACGCAAATTATAGCGTGTATAGCTTTAAGAGTTCTGCATTTTGCAGGGAATTTACAAGCTAATTTCTTTATAATGTAGCGATTTCAATTTTATTGAGCTGTCATTTACAGGTAAATTGCATTCGGATTTTGTGCAATTTACATGTTACAGTATCATATATTGTAACGATACACCTGGAAATCTGAAAATTTTAATTTGCACTCACTCTCTTTGTCTCTTCCTGTATTTCACTTATTATTGTCATTTAATTGCCATTTTAATGAAATTTTAACAAAATTCATTAATCAGAATTTCATTAAAAAACTATTATAATAAATGCATGTGCGTAAATTTTACAAGTACACTAGACTGCAGTCCATATATATTATCTTATTCATAAAATTCCTAATGCTCTTCCAATTTATGCAGAATTAAAATGCATTAAAGACAAAATGTTTCCAGTTTTCTGTAATAAAATAAGCACTTGGAATTGCAAAAGTGTAAAAACTTGAATTCGCCTTTCTTTTCAATGGACCATTGTAATAGAATTCTATCAGATTGTGTATTTTTGGAATTTAGTGAGATGCCAGTCCGTTGTGTAATTATCGCGTCACGTATGACCTGACGAGACAGCAAGGGTCGACTTCGTTCTCCGAGATTAAAACTATCTGTCATTAGAGTCGGTCGTCAACAGATGAAATCCCAAAGAGTCACGATTTTAAAAGTTATTTATAGGATGCTGTGTTCAGAAAGACAGTTTTTTTCGGCTGCATTCATTAAGCTTATAACTGTTGCAAGTTGCATAAATGCAAGGCTAAACGATACTGTTTTTCGCAAAGTAATAAGAAAATGTAAATTAAAATGTCATTTGTTATCTGTGAATTTTACTTTTGAAATTAATTACATTTTTTTGGTGAGATTTATTCTTCCATGACTTGTTTTTAATAATTTTTTTATTGTTATTATATACTCCCTTACATAATGCATGTGAGGTCAATGTTTTATTTCAATTTTATGAAATAGTTTAGTTATGTAAGTTTAAAAGCTGTTCATTTGAAAGTTCATGCATGATTATTAGATGGAGAATGTGCAACTTGAATAATCAAACATAACTCCGGCGGGCCTACCCCTTAAAGTACATGAGCAAGTGAGCAGTGCAATTTTGATAAGCTTATTTTATACTGTGATTTGATACATGGTAATAATTAATTGTAGTGTAATTATGCCTTTTTTCCTTTTTGTAAATTAATGCGTGCTGTTTTGTCAGCTCTCCATTCTTACTGCATGTAATTGCATATGTCTTTAATAGCGTAGATTAATATCATTTTATCATTTGCCATTTGTTTTGTATTTCAAGTTTGTTTGTTTTTCTCTGAATGTCAAAACTCATGAGTTAAATCATCCGTAACATTATGCATCAACCGAATTCTTCAGAACTCTAGTCATGCACAATACAAACGTGCATGTATTTTTTGCTAAACATTTCTGCCAGCATCATGGTGATGTTAAACTATAGATATGTGTTATGCGATCACGAATCCCGGCAGAAATCAGGAAGTTTGTTGAAAGCAGGAAATGACTCTCATCTCCAAAGAATGGAGCGAAAAAAAAAAAAAAAAATCGGAAACTCATCACAATTTTGTAAAAACTGGTTGATGGTTGTTTTTTTTTTCTGTGCATTGTCACTAGGGATCATTCTGTTGTTGATTGCCTCCTTCCAGATTGTTCTGTGTACTGTAATTGCAGACTTTATTGTGGGGATGTAGTCTAAGAAAGCGTGAATAATATTCAGTGTTGAAATTTGCGTTCTCTAACTTGGGGGTTGATGGTAATTGATTGATTGTGCACTTTATTGTCATAATTGGTCAATAAAAGGGGATAATATGCTAGATTGCATATGTATCTTTCATTTTAAAGTTAAATTTTGTTTGTGCACTCTGCATTTGTTAATGCTTCATCATGTTCATAATCGGACCAAACAAGATTTTACCTATAGTCATGTTAATGTCCAATAATTACGATGATTGCAAAGCAGTTAAGGTAGCTAGGTTTTGATTTATATATAATACATGTAAATTGGATTGATGATATTGTGATAAATCTTGATGTGATGAACATATGATGAAGATCTTCTAAATATTAATGAAATTAAGATTGAATGAAATCATTAAATGAATCATTGAATCTAAATTTTCACCTTATTAGTGGGATCAAAGTGATTTATATTTAAAAGAACTGCATGTTGTTTTTCAGTACAAAAATATGATCTTCACAGAATTAAAGAGGAAGAGAATTGAATCATTAAATTTAAACATATTTTATTGAGTAATCAAATGGATTATAGGCAACAGGCAAAGCCTATATAAACCCTCTCCAAAATACAAAGTCAAGAAGTGGTGTTATAAAATAATCATAGAATATAGAGTATATAGTATGTAGTATAATTTACCAGTTTACAGAGTGATATATTTTTGATATTTTTTGTATACAAGACAAAGGATTGAATCATTGAAATCATAGTTATATGCACGTTTCACAGCTAAGGTGTCGTGTTTGCTGATCAAGGCCTTAAATGTTCAGTGATTGAGCTTGCAATAGTGCTGATAAAATCATTTTTAGATTCAGTCTCGGCAGTGTATCACTGAGCAATATTGATTTTTTCAAAAGTTTTACCTTAGAAGTATCGCAATTTTTTTCGATAACCTTTAAAGCATCATGCACAGTTTGCCCTGGTTGACACAATATCCTTATCCATTTATATCAAGCAGTGCAACGAAAAAACTGCGTATTATTTTCTGCTGTCCGCAGTTGCACGATAAAATCCTAGCTCTTGATCTGTGCAGGTATTCAAGGAACCACAAGCCCTAATAGTAGTACCTGTATTTGCTTTGGTTTGTATTTTTTTATGACTGATTCGCTACTGTCACTCATGTGTTTAAGCTATCAGTGTTGACAAATTAACACGTTCGTTAATTACAGGAGTGGACATTTACGTTGACATGTGTGACTGAGGGTCGGAAGCTCCTACCTCGTTATCCAGACCATTTGTCCACCGGAACCGTGTCACTGGACACTGTGCCAGAGAGTGCTTTATTCAGGTCAAGGTAGGCAACGTACTTTTTTTTTTTTTTTTTTTGAAATTCAATATTTATAGCTGTCGTGCATGGTTTTTAAATTCTTTTTTAATGATGAAATTCAATATGAGGCTGTGAATTTTTCAATCGATTTATTAATTATAAATTTATGAATGTGAATGCATCCCAGTAGGCCTTTATGTATGTATGTATCATACCATACATCAAGTGATGTTTTAATTAATATTCATAACCTCTGTGTTGATTAATTAGTAAAATTCATTTTTACAATAATTTCTTGGATACATTCCTATTTTAACTTTTCTGACTATTTTGGAAATTTGGAATTTTAAGATAATTTCTACGAATTACGCACTTAAGCTTTGAAATTTTTTCCAGCTATTTGTGTAACTAACGAGCTCAGTCTAATGTTGAAAACATGAAAAATGTCTGCATTTATAGATCAGTCATTGTCATGTAGCTGACATGTTTTTATTGCATTGAAATTCTTAGTTAAGTCTGTAAAAAAGGGGAAGGGGGGGGGGTATTCCAACTTTTAAATGCTCATTGCATATGCAGATCTAAAGGAATGGTCCAACCAGGCCCCCCCCCCCCTTGCTAACACAATTATCACCTAGAACGAATATCCCCCCTATGCATCGTAGTGGTACAGACTCTTATTAGTAAAATGTATAATGTATGTTTTATGAATCTTAAATGTATCTCATATAGTTATTAGAAAAATATGCCTTTACATTAAAAGTTGAGTACCGATTGTTTATTCATGATATTGCTCAAGTATTATTAAAACATATGTTCAGTACTTCCTTCTTCATTATGTAACTGTGCTGAACAATATTACATAATAATCCACTTTAAAAGGTTAATACTGCATTTTTTTTTAAGCTGGAGGTCATGTATCCTCTTAGTCTAATTAAGGATTTTGATGACTGTGGATTTTAATGAGCACAAACGAATTTTAAGGCATGATGATCTTAGAACTCTCAAAGAGGTTAATAAGAATATAATTAAAAAAATTTTCCCTAGATTTCTCAAATTGTTTTATATCTTGATAAATATGTTCAGCGAGACATTGGTAAAGAATTAAATTGTCCATAAATCTGGGATGTAGGATGAACAGCTAGCTAGGTCTTCCTTTTTACATCATAAAAACTAATAACCAATCTGTCTGTCTGTCAGTTCATCTCTCTCTCTGTCATTCTGACTGTCCATCTGTCTGTCTGTTTTTGACTATCAAAACACCTTACAAATCCATTGATATAGTGAACTGACCTGCTGTAGGACTTATAATTTAATGCAAGCTAACCCACTTGTTCCAACTTCGATGATATCATGACATGACTTTCTCTCATTGTGGCACATATAGGCCTGACAAGAAAATCTCTGCAGTTTGATCAGTAATAGCCTTCTTCCTTTGATCTCTTATCTGTCTGTCTGTCTGTCTGTCCAAGTGTCTGTCTGTCATTTTGTCTTCCCATCTATATCTGTTCAGACTCTCTAGTAAGAGCAATATTGGAACAGTGCCAATTCCAACACACCCTCAGAATTCAGTGACAGAGCACATTAACCTGCTTTGCTAGCCATAAACCTACATGTCCAGACTTTGATGATTTCATGTCATGGTCTCGCCTAGCTGTTCCCATATACTGGTATGACAACCAAGTCTCTGCATTCTGCTTGCTTGACATGCACGTATCAATAGTTTCTGCTGTATCAGTCATATTTGCAGAAGTTGACATGTCTTCACTTAAATTGGCTTATTTTTTTTGTAGGGATATGGGGTGAGATTGGGGCTAAATGTCTGCATGATATGTCAGATGTACAGTACCGGTACTAATACTGTAGCTCCAGGTCAGATGAGCAACTTGGAAGCTACTGTTTAGTTCCTTATGTGTTAAAAAGTTGCAATTTACGGCGCTTAAAAACTTTGCAGAAAAAAAAGCCGTCTTATTTATCAGTACCAAACTAGCATTGGCATTAGCACGGTAAATTGCAACTTTTTAAAACGTAAGAAACTGTAGCTCCTAGTTTGACAATTCAAATTTTTTTCCGACCGGGAGCTATAGATCTGCAGCTTACAATAATTATTGTGTACTGTATACAGGGAAATATTCGCCCCCATCACCCTCATTGACAGTGGCCAAATTTCAGGCTGGGCAAATTCAAAACAATTTTTTAACTACTATGTTGATTTAAAAGAGTACCTGTCATTATACACAGTCTAGGCGAATTCAAAATGGGGCGAAAGCGTTTGTAAGTATTAGAAGGGTGAAAAATAACGAATGGGGTAAAAATAACACCATACAAAGTATTCAGATTTTGAAAGGATTACATGTATTATTCAGGTATGAATAAAAGCCATATTTTATAGTGTATTATTGTTAAATTTTGTTGACACTTTCTGTATATTAATTGATTTATTTCCTTTATTTACCAACAGCTTAAATTAGGGAAATTAATTTCAACACTACTCAATACATCATATGACGAGTTTATGTGCTCTGAATTTTGTTTTGCTCTCCCCCATTATGATTAAAAAAATAGTTCACTGATTGTTTTCATTCTTAATAGTTTATTGTTTATAACTGTTTGATTAATGGTCTACTCAAACATGATAATGACCTAGTCTACATAACAATTCATTATTATAATTTGTCATATATTACTGCATATAAATCAAAACTAACTCATACTCTAACGATTCTCTCATAGGGAACCCTTCATTCTGCGGATAGCTCAAAATGGATTCTCTTTAAATCCGTTAATGACCCTATAAAGTATAATTGCTTTTGATACGCAGGGACTGACTGTATAAATCTATTGCGTTTGATACAGTGAGTGCCGACTGTTAAATTGTTATGGTCATGATTAGTAAGTTACTGTGCCACGAGGTGTCATCCCTGGACCCACAGAAATAGATTCAGGGTTCGTAAAAAATGAGATCAGACTATATTATCCAATATCATTTTTCATTACAAAATGTTTAGGCAACAACGTTCCTGTTAAGTGCCAAAAAGTAATGGGGGGGGGGGGGGGGGTTCTTTTTTTTTAGAACATGTTGAAGTAAGAAACCTGTGTTCTTTTAAGTTCCCTATAGGAGCAGGGGGACAGGGCACTTTTTGGAATCATCAAAGAATTATGATGACTTCACTGAAAACCCAGCACTGGGTCTCCTAGCCCTTGGGCAAGGCAAGGCAAAGCAAAATACCATGGACTCCATGTAGTGGTAGGCTGCCGGTGGGGGGTCGGCGCGCGTCAGTGCGGGGAGTTCGGACTTAGTCATTTTTCGAAGGAATGCACATTGCACTATGAATGATAATTTTTTTTCACCATCAATGTGTAACAGATTTGGTGTGTTCAATAAGAATTGCATTTTGAGGGTATCTTATACACCTATGAGGTTATGTAATGTGACTATATGTACAGTATATTTTTGCACCTTTCCAACTTAAAAATGACATATGATGACCGCCTAGTTTTTTGCCATTTTTTTTTTCAAGAATTAAAATGATGATTTAGAAATAAAATATTTTTGGAGTGCTCTCTAAGGAAAATGCAGACAGCGACATTCACTGTATCCTACCAACCAGTGTTTGATTACAGATCAATGCTGCACTGAATCTATACTTTTGTAATCTTTCATCAGCCATCCAGTAAACTGGTTAGCTATTATCATTGAGGTATAATTGTTCACAAGAAATGGTTTAATGAATAATTTCTAAGCAGCACCCACCTTTATCGTCCCATACTTTAACACTACAGTACATCTATGTGTTACTAAGTACTTCAAGTTGTACGATCCAACCTCTACACATTTTAAGTCTTAGATAAATCTTCTATGTACGGAAACAAGGAAAATGCACCTATAGCTATAATAAGTCTTGTCAGTGGTTTGAATATAAGGAAACTGAAAGCTTTCTAAACTGAAAGCTTTCTACATGTAGAATTAATGTCCCGGCCCAGATATTCAATAAATCTGGCTTAGAATCATAACAATATCGTGTGATAGTCGGCCATTAGTCTGGGTTTATTATGACTTGGAGAACATTTTGGATACCAAAAAAAACCCAATATATATATATTGCATGTGTCTAAGCATTGTCTGCACTGATGGAGTAGATAAAGACAGAGGTGATTGACTCGAAATAACGGGGAATCGGAAAAAAATAAAAATCTCTGCAGGTTGATGGAAGTTTTTCAGCAGGTCGTAATGCGCAAAATGTATTAAATCAATGTTATAGTCCCAGGTTAATGTTTAATGAATAAGGAATCCTCCCCACTGATTGTTAAGACCGCTGAAGCACCAGAGGGGTTAAAGGGATAAGGTCTATAGCTGTAACGTCTTCTTTGATCAATTATTAGTCCAGGGTGTTTATTCTTTAATGTACATTACGTGTTGTTTTAGATCAGAGCAGCTTTTGTAGGAGAAAGATCGAAACCTGTCGGTGGCCGAATTCTAGCTAGTGCAATTTAGTATACCGGTACATGTAACAAGTACTGTACCTAAGAATATTGACTCTTATTTATTTATAAGCAGTATTTTTGAGAATTATAATATTTTGGGTAAGTTAATATCAAACTTTAATATAGAATTATTCTAAATTACTAATGAATTTTCTTTCAATCAAACCATTAACTATGAATATATATACATTACCAGGTTACAGACAGACTCTGTCTCTAGTTACCTGGAAAAAAAAACCTTTGTTTTCTTAATTTTTTTGATAGATTTTATCAAATATTTCATCACAGAATGGATTTCATTACATTTATTCTCTAAAAGATTTCCACTGATAGGTATGGAAATGGAGGAGTAATACTTTCACTCAGAATTATTATTTAGAAAGATCTGAGCTACTGATACTGTCCAACTTCGTTATCTCGAACTAGATGGGACTGTTTAAAAAAAATTCAAGATATACGAGTATTCGAGATATTGAGGGTTAAAATTATTAAACTTACAAATCACTTTGACAGATACATCATACATGTATTTGGTATGTTAAATCTCTTCAACAGTATATATATAGACTCACAAATAAATTGAAAACTAAAAAAGAAACGTTTTAATTATTAAATTTGAAGTTAAAAACATGTATATTTTCCTTTAACATTAGACCACTAAACGTCGGCTTTGCAGTGCAAATAAGTGGATTGATATGAAAGGGAGATAAGCATTTCTTTTTGGGAAATATTTCTTATCTTATCTTCTTAAAGAACTACGAATTAGTAAAATCAATCTGTATTAATTTGCATCTTATCCTTGCAACACTTCCAGATCACTGAGATATTCTGAAATCTGTAAAGCGAAGCAGACTTCCGTTAATGAATTTTTATGAAAGACAGATGGTAATGTTGTCCATTGAAAATTGAAGACAGTCATCTTTATCGTATATATTAACTATAATACAATCTGTATTGAAAGACTATGCTACAACTCTTGGAATTTGAATTTTTTTTCTTGAAGATAGAATCTACATGTAATTGTGATGGTTCCTTTATGGTTAATGCCTTCATTGTCCTTTCCAAGGCTAAATCTATCCGGCTAAAGAAAAAGAGAAAAATTGATCAGGATTTTAGCATTCTGATAGATCAAGTGTTTTCTTATTCCCAGCTTCCACACCTGAAGGGATAAAACCCCATTCATTATTGATTGGGCGAGAAAAACGGTGCAAAGACCGCCTCGGAGCCGTTTGGGAATGGATGTTTTTAATCACCCTAGTCGACGTGTAAAATGATTGGAAAACATCCATTTTTTTCTCCTCAAAAATCGTCTCTCTTGTATTTAGAAGACTCCAAATTTCCGGTCTGGTGTGAAAAAGACAAGAGAATTTTTGGCGAATTCCAACCTTTCCATAAGTACAGATTTGGACAAGATTCAGAATCGCAAATAAGAGTATACGGATGTTAGGTAAAGATAAATACAGAATTTTCCAAGAAGCCTATTATAGTTGTGTATTTGGTTTTATCATGGGACTGTCCATACATTAAACTCTGATTTATTATTGAAAGAGCTAGACTTCGAAATTAGGTGTATGGTTTGATTTCTGGGTCGATTGAAGTTCTCATTAAATGATGCGAATATGCATAAAATCACATTGTGAGATGTGAGGGAATAAGTGGATTTTATCGCTCTCTAATTGTTCTTTGCCACACAGCAAAAAAAAGGGAAAAAAACCTGTTGCACAACCTTAAAAAAACAGCCCATCATTAGATCGAACAAGAGTTTTTTGCCTCAGACAGTAACAAGACTTTATCTCTGTTTTGACTGCTCCAGACATATAATTTAGACCTTGTGATTTTTGTCTGAATTACAAGGGGGAGAAATAGACGCCTCTGTTAGGCTCTAGGGTTAAACGGTGTTGAATGGGACGACTTTTGTATATCATGTGAGTGGGAAGAGAGGGCGTTATATACAGTGATGGTCAAAAGAATACAGATCATGATTTATTGAAGTACATGTATTTTTTTAAAGGGCGGAGGATCGGGTGTCAGTTTAAACTGCTGTCGAATCAGCATCTCCAGAAGAGAGCCAACTATTTCAAAGATTTTTAGGTCCTGCTGTTATTTTTCTGAAATGCATCTAAGATTTTGGAAGCAGTGTCTGGGTTGATTTTGTTCTGTCCTTTCATTTAGAAATAGACCTGCTGCTAATTTTTTATGCTAAATATAGAATATTTAATAAATATAGGTCAAAGGTTAAAATGATTAGCAAAGTTCAAGGCCATTTATCAACTTCAAGGATATAGATTAAACCTAATGTTTACCATTTATTTGGGTCCCACTTTTTTTGGTGCTGAGTTTTTGTTTTTTGGCATCATGACAAATAAACTTTCATCTCATACATTTACTTTTACCATCAGTATATCCATTAATACAGAGTATTCTTGTGGGAGGTATGAGAAATGACCCAATAAATGTATATATAATGTGTGTTTAGCATTCAAATCAATATGATACTTGAACTACAAACATCTTTTTTTCTGTATGCATCATGAATTCATTTTTATAACATATATATATAGTTGAATAAGACTACACTACATAAATGGTCGATACTGTGGAATCGTAAAATTTGGAGGAGGCCATTTTTTGTGGATTCCTTAGATTTTACAGGTTCCTGGAGACGTAATTTCATGTATTCTCTTATACCTACAAAAAGAAGTATGACTTGATTACCCTAATTTATAAATTCATGGAGGATGTTACTTTGTGGATGAGGTACCCATGAATTCCACGAAAATTGAGCCACCACCAAATATAATGATTTCAATCATTCCACAGTATCATTTTTTTGCCTCTACACTATTTATAAGTATAACAGTTGTATTTCTATTATTTTGATAATAACAGCCATGGTTGTAGATATCAAGACTTGTTCTAAACTAGATTTGAATCTATTTAAACCAATAATATAAGTCACTTTTGAAAAAGGATGTGTCGAAAAATGTAATTAGATACAGCTGGGATCTGTGGTGGTTTTTTTCCCCAAATCTAGTTTAAAGAAGATCGATCTATAAGTTTCTGGTGAAAATAAACTGCTGATTATAATTGAAGGATTCGAGGAATCTGCAATTGATCCTTATCTGACATAGATGAATTCTCGCTAACTTGATTGTTACAGAAAGAGATATTGTCACCGTGCAATCAGCTGATCCTCGGAAATTAAATCCACGTTCTCGATTATCGTGGCAAGTCTTCTTCTCCATCCGAGGATTCTGGCGGATAAATCTTCCCTTTCACTGTATTGTTTACCATGTTTGGATCAGTTTCATGTAAAGCAGGAAGAAGAATTAGTCTTGACATTCGATCTATTGCTTTCCATATGTCTTCGCTTTTTGTGTTATTTTTTGTACCGTTACACATACAATTCTTTTTAAAAAATTACAAATCAGAATCTTTAGATTCTGAACCTGGCATTTTATATAATATAGAAATGGAACTATTTAGATTTTTTCTTTTTAAAAATGAATTTAATTTGCCTCAGATAGCAAATAGATGCAGGTGTCTGAAGAGAGTTTTGAAACTTGTTTAAAATCATTACTCTTTATACTTGTTCTATATAAACATGGGTGAGCAATATATTTGTTAAAAAAACAACCCAATATCATTGATTGATTGATTGATTGATTGATTGGTAAGAGGATATTATATTTTTCCAATGGTGATTGCAATTTTTTTATCCACATTACATCAATTTTCCTTGGGTGGCTAGACGTTCGTATGCAATAAAGCAATTAACTACTAAGGTATGTCCAAGCGAAGTACTGGATATTGCAGCAATTCTCTATTAAAACAGCTCTTTGAGCTGACAGCCTTCAGCATGGAGGATGAACCAGGCAAATATCATGATCATTCTGGCACAGAAGAGTTTGTTGTTGTAAATCCACGTGGGATTTTATTACATTTTTAGATTGCTGTCTTGGCAATGGCCATATATCATATCGTATCTTCTTGAAACTTGCCGGACCATATATATCATCCCAGCTAGAACCCATGGGAAAAGTAAAATGGGAGGAAAAGCCAAAAAACGAAGAATATTTCCAGTCAGCTTCTGCGCTGGAGCATGGTTTGCGATAATAATGCAGCCACTTCGTAAAACAAATTTTCTACTAGCCTCTGAGAGTCGTTGCTGGGCCTGGGTCTTTTGCTATTTCGTTCTTCTCTCGGAGTAAATTTATTAGTACATTTCCCGTGTTTCCGTAATTGGAAATGCTGTCAAGAAGAACAAACCAAGGGGGGATAACTGATGAGGTCAATAAATGCTTGCTGGAGCCGGGAAATTAAAACTGATGCCGGAGATTACTGCGGTAAAGGGCTAAACTAAGATTTAAGTGTTTGATACGGACCTTGCCAGTCTCTTGTTAGATGTAGCAATTTAGCAGGGTATTAGATTATACAAGGTCTAGGTTTCTAGTGCTTCTGATAACAGAATATTTCTTTTGTTATTAATTACATTTTGACAATATTGGCATGGATTATTAAAAAAAAAAGTATGGGGACTCTTTACTGAGAAATGGAAATTAATTTAGCATGCAACAATGCATTATTATACCTTAGCTCTCCTTCAATCTGACTTATTGGATCTTGATCTCCAAGCAAAGACCAGGGACAAAAGCCTTTGAACATCAGATTTGAGAATTTGGTTAGTGATCCAAATTAATATCTTCCCTATTTATTTGGTATAAAGACCCAGGATGTAATGTCGGTGCTTTCCGGCCGTCGCCTGTCTGACTGTGTGAAGTCGAGCCATGTGTTTTTCCTGACCACCTTGTCTCAGAGGGACGGAGTAAGGACCCAAGCACACTGCTATCAGACTTAAACGAACCTGATAGAAATCAGGGTTCCATACTGGTACAAATAACTTAGAAAGGGGGGGAAACTTTATTATTTCAGACGGATCGTCTCCCCTGAGATGCCCAGCTAGATCGCCATGTTTGTTTTGGAGAAAGTTTTATACTCGACCTGAATGCCTCCAGGGAATTTAACTGTACGATAGCATCTCGATCAGACAATAGGAACCTAGAGGGAACTTTCATAGTAGACTATGTGCAACCACTGATTGTTGACTGTTATTTGTCGATCTGTTTTTCCTGCTATTTGTTGGGTTTTTTTCCCTTGACAAGTCTTGAGATTGTCATGCACGCACTTTAGAAGTTAGAAAAAATTAGTCCCACGGTAGTTATTTCCTACTTTTTACGAACTATAAAATTTTCAGGAACACATGAAAATCTGTATACATTGTACAAGTAGTATATTAGTCTTTACTTATGGGTATTTATAAATGTACTAAAAATTATTGATCTGAGATCTACATGTTTTCAGACCCACATTTTGGGTCAAAATCAGAGAAACCTTATAATTTAAGGTCCTCTTTTATCTCGCCATTAAATATAACAGCTTGTCCAATCGAGGTTTAGTTAGAGGTATTGAATATGTCCAGCGTGCAGTACTGGTTTAATTTGTAAAAACAGGGTCAATTGGTTCTCAGACGAGCCATTTATTGAGCTGAAATAATCTGGAAAGGACTTTAAACAAATTATTCCTCTTGTAGATTATTATTGATCATGTCTGTTTTGAATCATGGCTATTGAAATTTTTTTTTTTTTTTTTCTCTCTTGAATATTATGCCAAGACTGCAAAGCATTCTCGACAGTTAGTCCCATTTAATCAATTTCACGAATTTGCATGATTGATTTATACACACGCCAATGTTTCAATTAAATTATCCACTGTAATGACAGACAGCTGTCAACACTGTTACACAATCACCACTTGATATTTGAGAGAAAAAAATGATCATAAAGGAATAATGCAATATATAGACATTATAACGATGGTTATGATTTTCATTGGACCAGTTCGGAGGAAACAAACGAATCTTGATAGAAAGGTTTGATATACAGTGTACATATATACTTTTAGCTATTATAACTAGCTATGTCAATATTTCCATTTCATGCAGATTCTCGAACAAATCATTGTTGTTTTACTTTTCTGGGTTCAAATTTTCAATCAATATACTGTCAATTTTTTTTTTTTGGCTCAGGTGGAGGAATCGGTTCAGGTCTCTGAGATAAGATAACAGTATGTGTCTTATTGAACAGGGTTTGTTTAGCGCAGTGTAGGTAGTTTCTAAATACAGATTGATAAGAGACAATTTTAGGTCGGTGAGAGACGTTTAAGTCAACATTACACCAGGTATTGATAGGTTAAGATTGGCATGCAGGTCTCTCCTCATTAATTTAGTTTCAGTCCCTATTCGTAATGCCCTTCAATAAAAAAAACCCCAAAAACTAAACCTGGCCACCTCTACTTCTTTAAGAAATGGCCTTACTTGGAGAGGTAGGTAGCATAGCAATGGTGATATTGATATTATATGGTTTGACCTCTAAGAGTTTAGTAAAAACGATTACATTATTGATGTTATTAGAAGGACATTATCACGGAGCAGGTTTTAGAGACAAATGGTCAGTCAATGGGATTGTGACGGCCAGCTCACATAACCTCTCAGTTCCGTCGACAAGGACATTATTAATTGATCAGTGGAGTATTGATAAAGGGAACTTGCAAAGCCAGCCACTCTCAAACTCTTGCGCTTGTCTGTCCCTGTGTAGTCTTATCCGAGAATAAAGCAGCTGCTGGACTGGGTATTCCTTGATTCATCCGGAGAGTTTTTAATTTCCGCAGAGGTATCGACGGTAAAGTGGACTGGTCCCCGAGTGCAATACTGGTACCCGCTCTCCCCTCTGACTGGAAGTTCGAACTGTCAGGTGTGTGTAAAAGTAGATCCTGTTTGTTTGTTCGTGGTTAACTCTGCCTCCCTAGTACTCTTGTGTCCGGGTTCAAAATAGGTATTGAGTTTTTTAAAATAAAGGAATTGTACGTGGCAGTCAGAGGATTTTAAATGAACAGATTGTGTGGGTTTGTCTCACAGTCAAGCTGCAAATTGGGTAGGATTTTGTTTTAAATTTTTTGTTATTATTTGTTACACTTTAAATTAATGTATAGTGTATAATCTGACCAGAAAATAATTTTTAATTGTCAGGAATTTTGTGTAATTATGTGGATTTTAAAATTACCTAGCTGTCAGGTATTTTCATCATTCATTAAGAAAAATGATAATACTTCAAGTTTAAATTGGTAATGCTTTGATTTTTGAGAATTTTAAAGATTCTAGACTTATAGACTTTTTGTCTCAGGGTTTCTTATAGTGACATATGATATATGATATCGGATTCAGTGTTAATTTCACATGCATTCAAATTGTCATGTTTTTATCTGTCAGTAATACTGCATCGATACTGTCTTCAGTGATTTGATCTGACAGAATCTAAACTTAAATAACTCATTTAGAACATGGAACTGTCAAATTGTGGCATATATTTGTACAAGCTATTTAAAGTTCTGCTTGACCTAAATTAACCAATATCTTTTAGCAATGATATCACATACTCTTAAACTAAAGATGTTATTCTCAACATTGATATTTTTGATGAGACAAAATAAAATGTGTCTTTAAGCAAGATTTTTTTATGATTATATACTGGTATAAAGCAATCTTTGTACAATTCTACTAGTGGTTTGATTGACAAGATTTCAAACTTGGTATTGTTGAGATTTTATCCTTCTTATTGGCTGTGTGGTTTTTTTTTTACTAAGGTTAAAGGGAGGGGGTTTGACAATAACTGTATTTCTATGTTTCAACTTAATTTTCTTTAATTGATGAAATAATCCTATATGATTGTGTGGGCAGAGGTCGAAAAAACTCATTTAAAGATGGAGGCTGTATTTAAAGCGTTAAAGTCGCCACAAACATGATAGTTAACATGCTGTGTTATTAATTGTGCTGTTTAAATATTTAATATCTTTATACTTTTGGAAATATTTGCTCCTGAATTTCCTTGCAATTTACTCTTGCGTCATTACGCTGATTTTAAAATCTCGTAATTATCATGGCCTTTTATCGCAAGCTATATTTTTCATTTATAAAAGGTCTTGATGAAATTTGATTTTTTAATCATTTTGTTTTAATCGAAAAAGATGCTTCGGTCATTGATTCATTTGACAATTTTATAGCCTCCACCCACCCTTTATCTCCTTATCTACAAGATATATGATGTGCGTAGTAATACATGAAATCTAAATTTTGACAAGTGAAAGAATTTTCAAATGATTCTTTAGTATTTGATATTAAGATTGATTTTGTCTTTAGAAAAACAACAATTAAAGGAAAACATCTTGTAAAATAAATAGATTTATGTTGTAAGATCGACAGGCCCTTAGTGCATTTGAGGTACGTGCAATAAAAGATGTTAGATATCGTACCCTTATCATTGATGGAGGACTCGATTTAAGGCAGTGCAGGGTAACATATGGTGCCTTTGTCCAGGATCATTATTTACTTATCTGAAAGGGGATATCTCACAGCCAACAAAAGAGTCAATCATTTAACAATTCAAGGCTCATCCTGTAAAGAAGAACAATTCTTTTGTAATAGGTGATTGATTTGTGTTAATTAGTTGTTAGAATACTGTGCCCACCTTTTCCACTCATAAGCGTTATGAAGTGCAACAGCTTTTTTGTGTTGCATTATTCAACTTGCTCTAATAGTTACTCTGAATTATGAGAGAGAGCAGAGAGCAATATATGGTACACTTGGTTACACTGCATTATGAAAGAGAGAAGAGAGCAATAAAAAGTTTTGTTACAGGAGAGAGAGAGAGAGAGAGAGAGAGGAGAGAGAGAGAGAAAGTATTAAATTGTTTAAAGAGAAAAAGCGATTGGCAAGGTAGAGAAATAAAAGTAGAGTACGAAAAAATTAACATTTTCATTTACTATGGTTAATTATATTCGTAAAGAATCTGACTTCTGTTTGTAGTTGAAGGAGTTGAATTATGCAATATGAATCTTTGATATTTGTCAAAGAGGTCTCAGCTAGGTTAAAATTCCCTTTTAGAACTATTGAGAATTCTTATTAATTTGTTGACAGAAAGGTTTTGATTGGATGTGCAGTGTCGGAGATGAAAGTTTCAATACGTACAGCAACTGTTTTTCATTTATCGAGATAAATAATTTGCATCATATGGCAGAAACCTGTTTTATTGCAGTAAAAGCAACTGTATTTAAATGAGACAAGATTTTTTTTTTTTTTTAAAGAATGACAATCTTGTATGATAATTAATCTTTTTATTATAACGTTGCGGTAAGCTAATGGTGTCACTCACAAGGGAGAAACTCCTAGTTCTCCATAGTTTGCATAAATTATTTCAGAGCTTACGCATCTTATTCTTGAAGACCATCGAGTGTTGGTTTTCCAATTCTCTTAGGCTTGTTTTCTTCACTCCAGGTTTTCAGGGAAAAGGTTTTACACAAGTTTGAGGATCTTCAGATATTACTTCTTTTTTTTTGGAATAGCCTGGAATTTATTCAGTTTCGGAATTAACATTTTGTCTTGAAACGGTAAGTTTCCTGTTAATTGTTGTTTTGTTTTTTTTAATACCGGTTCTATAAAAATTAAGACGTCATCAACTTAAATACCTATTGAATTGACCTGAAAATTATAAATATGATTTTTTATTCTGGCTGATATAGTAATGAAAAAATTGCAAATGTTAAAACTTTTGAAATTTGAATATTTTCCTTTATTCTTAAACTGCTACAAATATATTAATTTTTTTTCCAGAAAATTAGAATATAATTTCAAAATTATAGTTACCACCCAGCCTTGTGTAAATGCACAGTTATTTTATTTTTCTACAATATTGTCTCTGCAACTATCTAGGATACAGGGAAATCGTAATGCCTTTTTTGATTAGGTTGGAATTGGGGGGGTGGGGGGGGGGGCTATTTGATACATGAATTTATGAAGGCAGTAAGAAGATTCACCTGCAATCGCAAATGTCAATTGAAAAGTCGAGCATGCAAATTTAAATGAGAGGATTCACCAATCGCAAATGTCAGTAGGAAATCAAGCATGAAAATTAAAAAAAAAGGATTGTATATATACATGTATACGTGACCGTCTGTAGATGTCAATATTTGACAAGCTAGGTGACAGTTTACTGAGTTTAGACGTCAACTTTTAACACTCCATTTCTATTTATGGGATGTTTTATCAACAGCGATCGGGCCGTCTAATTTTTTAATTACTAGATGCATTGTTCCAGAGGCGGTACATATGTTGTTGATCAAATTCTGATCTTTTAATTTTTTTTGATAATAAAAACTTTTGATTTATGGATGGCTTTGGTGAAAATTTAAATTTATTTATATAAACGTAACATAGTGTCCTCCATTTAGATCATGCACTGGAGATCAATAATGGTCCATATATACCTGTATCTTTACAGCCATTGTGAAATGTGTGATGTACGTAAAATACTGTGTATATTATAAAAAAATTTCTCTGAGCTCCTGACAGGAGAAGTTATAAGTGTATAGGTCGAGGTTTAAAATGAAGAAGGTGGAATTATATTATATACCTATTTGACTGGCTATGGGGACGATAGCAATAAGTTTATTACGTACTTACATTACATACTTAAATGTATTAAAGTTTCTATGTAAAATAACAAAAAACAAATTGTGTGCCTCCGATTCAAAAACGTGCACTAATTTCAAACCCGACGAGATTTTTTGACCACAATGGTTTCCAAAATGACTATGATCTATCAAAACAAGGAACGTATTTTGAAGAAAAGCGGTAGATTTTCTTATATAAGCGGTAGGCGGGAAGCAGAGCTAATTAAAAGCATTGAGAAACTGTACGTATGTAATAAAGGGTAAAGAGGGCATGTTTAAGTTACTTGTAAAATGTCAATGCTTTCGTGATCCAGTCAATTTTAAAGAGTAAATATTTATGAGGGAAGATCATAATGTGCTCACCTGTTGGGGTTAGGTGTGGTTAAATAATTTCATCTGAATACATTTTTTTGCTATTTCCATTATGAATTTGTAATATATTTGTTTACAACCAGTTTATAGATTAAGATTTGTCATCAAAGGTTATTGACTCTGTTTATAACTGCCCCTCCCTCACATTTTATGTCCCGAAATTTTTATACAAATACTGTACTCTGTTTAACAATACTTTATTATAATGGATCTAGTACAAAAGGTGGAAGGGTGGGTCTGAGGGGGTGGGGACCAGGTTGTCCATTGTCCCCCAGTTTTAATTATATACACCCCCCCACCCCACCCCCGACCACCACCACCATTATCCCCTTCTCCTGGATCTGCACTTCTGATAAATTCATTGATACTTTAAAGATTTTAAGAAATCATAAATGTAAGTTTGAAATGAAATATTAATGATTTTATTAGCTACAGTTTGATGGACACGATAGGGTTTTTTTTTTTTTTGATTGGCAAAATGATATTCACTGCTTAAACCTGGCTATTTCAGGGGAAAAAAGACTGCTGAATGAAATGGGGGAAATATTGTATAAAGTGCTGTATCAATTATGTTCAGCCTTAGGCCTGTCACTGCTTTTCTGAAATTTCTGAAATTGCCAAGATGGACATGAATATTTCTGCAAGTGTAATTGAATATCAACATTTCGTTGTGCTTCAATAAAGAGTCTTCTGAAGATTGAAATATTAATTTTCTTGTGATAACAATAATAGAAACTTCAGAACTGTGGAGAACAGACTGACAACTTGTTAATGCAGTGGGCTTAAAAAAAATTGAGCCATGCATCTTTTAATGAAAAAAGAAAAGAAAGCGATGGCCAAGATGACGGAACAATTAAATGGAGAGATATGTGTCGTGTCAAAGAGACAGTCAAGACTGGTATGCTATTACCTAAAGTCATGCGCTGCGGTTTTATGTGCATCTAGTAAATAAATCTTGTTAAACATCACTTTAGACATGTGTAAAGTTGTAAGACTGCATTTCTGGTTTTAATTCCAAAACAATTAACTTTGCATTATTCAAATTACATTACTTGTCAAGACAGCTGTTGGGTCAGCAGTTTCATGTAATAATGTATATCCACTTTTAGAAGAAATTACAATCTGAATAATGCTTTGACAAATATCCCCCTCTCTCTCTCTCTTTCCCTCTTGCTCTCTCACTCTATCCATCCAACTATATTTCATTCATTCATTTCATTCATTCATTCATTCATTCATTCATTCATTCATTCATTCATCTCTCTTTCTCTCATTCATCTCTCTCTCTCTCTCTCTCTCTCTCTCTCTCTCTCTCTCTCTCTCTCTCTCTCTCTCTCTCTCTCTCTCTCTCTATTTTAAACACAGTGCAACCTGAGTGATACTGTATTGTGTCTGAGTTTAGACCTTCAATGTTTACTGTATATAACCAATGACAGTGTAAATGTCATTCAATCTGACAACTAAATGCAGCACAATGGGACAATATGACAATGACAGTATTGTCCCAGAAATTCTATAGCCTCCTTCCAACCCAACTCCCCCAACCCTTAATCATCATCTCCTCCTGGAATAAGGTTGGGGGGGGGGTTGCTAGCTTTCTGTTTTTAACACCCCCATCTTGGTTTGGGAAGTTTAGGGTTTGCATCAGGGGTCGGACAAATTGGTCCATAAACCTGTCCATTAAAAGTTGTGGGGGGAGATCCCTAAGGGATGCCCACCCCACACAGTCTGATAATTATAGCAAGTTCTACTTACAGGCTGGGGAATTAATTTGTATATATTTAGCTTTAATGGTCCTCCCTTTGTATTAATGGTAACAATTCATGCAATTTATTTATTGTTTGCAGTAACAGTAGTGTATTTTTCACATTTTATCTTTATTTTACATTGTAACAGAAATTGCAGGCATAAATCATTTTGGACAGATAGAAATTTTCTTGACTTTTTATTGTTAATTTGTACTGTAAATAATAATGGGGGTTTGGCTATATTGTACTTTTAAAAAAATGGCATTGATAATTGGAGTGCATGAGTTGTTGAATTAATAACAATTTCTAGTAAGTGTCTAGCAATATTTTTTAATGGCTTTTTTAACATATCTGTATAAGGACTGCAACTGCATCCTGATGGTAAATGAAATGTGAATACATCCTGACCAAATTCTAGTTAAAATTAGATCTTTGATAAGCTCCTAATAGATCGCTATTAGGAGCGGATCAAAGATCTAATTTTAATTAGATTGCATCAGGACCTAGTGCATGTGTAAATGCATGTACATATTGGAAGTCTTCAAATAAGAAACATTCATTTTCAACACAAAATAAATTTTTGTCCACCTTTACATTTTCTTTTTTTTTACACCATATACATTGTACTTGCATAATACCTGATGAATGTTGAATACTTATATCCCAAGTTGAAATGATGTATTATGGGGACATTCATTAATGCTTACAAAGTTCAGTCTGATTTTAAATTTCAAAGCTGCATCTGTGTTGAATCGCATTCAGACATTAGTTTCTTAATGTTTGCTAGCCTGAGAAGAGAATTACCAGGTTATTCGTTTGTATTCATTATTACAGTAACTACAGTCTTATGGTTGCCATTGCCCTGATTTATATGCTTGTCTTTTAAGAATGGGCGGAATGTTTTAATAGTATATGTGTGGTCAAGTTACCTATGGTAATTGTCTATTGTTCAGAAAGTGATGTATTTATTCTTTGGGTTTTTTTTCTAAATAGTAGGGGTTGTTGTTGTTTTTATGGGCTCATGGTCACAGTGATTTATTGTTCTATGAATCAGGTCAGACAATACAAGCACTGATGTTTTATACAATAGGCTGGAGTTGGTCACTAATTTCGACTATAAGTATATCTTAATTACTATACACTGTTGATGTCGAATCCTATAGATGCTTCCCCCCCCCCCCCCCCCCCCCCCCCCCCCCCCCCCCCAAATAAAAAATTGTATGTTAAAAATTTTCTATATATCTATTGTAAATTGTATTTAATATATGTGTAGTCATCTCAGTTAAACACTAGGATAAAATTGTTACAAAGTCATGTAATGGCATTGGTCATGGACGATAATTAATAGATCTGTACATCTTATATAATTATATATCTGATCATGCAGTTATCATTAATTACTTTGCCTGTACGAATGGCTATGTAAGTAGTATTGTAGTTCGCTGCTATTGCACTGCTCATGTTAGAATGGCGTAGTGTTATAACTGTCTGTGGGCCAGGGGTTTCTTAAAATTTGGGGGCTGATTAATGGTTATAAGGTAATATTGTTTTTTTTTAGTCCGAAATGTTGTGGTTTTCTTTTGTCCCATTGTATGTAAGTTAGGGAGTACTATTTTGAATAAGAAATGCATTTAATAAAATGACAGCCAGACACTCAGAACATTTGTTACTGAAATTCAGGACTACTGCACATCTGCAGATAAAATTTTTTTTTTATTAAAACAAAACCACTATTGTCAAAGACTCTATAAATATTTGTATATTTCTATGTAGATTCTTTTATATTTATAAATAGTTTTCATAATCTGTGTGAATTCTGCCCATAAATTTTTACCAGAGATATATTATGTATTAAAATTATACTGACTGACTTATGCAGATTAATTACTGTTATAATGGCAGAATGCTTAAAAGTCTCGAATGTTTCGAAGCTTAATGTTCAAACTTTTATAAGCATTGGCATGAAATATTAATATCTCCCTTAAAATAATTTTTATGATGCAGAAGTATGTGAACTTATATCTATAGCCTTAGGTATGATTTATATGACTAATCTATATTCTAACTTCCATATTATTTTCATCATAGTGTTGTATATTTTTAGATTATACCATTCATACAGGAAATAATGCAGAAATATTGAGGAATTTATCTCACTCTCATGTTTAAATCATTGATGATTGATTACAATAAATGTCCACAAAAAAAGTTTTCAATCGACTAGGCTGTACGTTATCCAATAGAAAATATTTTCTGTATCATTATGTAGAATCAGAAAATTTAAAGGGATATGGTAATTGCAGACAATTTATGATTTATTTCTCTGCATGTATTTTTAGTGAGACCTTTTTCTCTGTTATACATTTTATAGTTTTTAAAACATTGTAGTGAATTCCATTTTGAATTAATTTAGTAACCCTGCCTCGAAACCAAACTCATAGCTGAATATGCAAGAAAAACTGACATTATAGACAACTAGAAAATATGATATTTAATTATTTAATAGCTTGACGATTTTCATAAACATAATTTTTTGTATATTTTTCAGATAAAAAGAGCAAGATGTCTTGACACCACACACTGCAAAGGGAAAGAACTCCTTATTTGACAGAACTTAAGATCTCAGCAATAATCGTGACACAATGGCCAGCTTCTACCGAAGAAAACGGGGTCTCATTTTCAAATTCATCGTCGGAATTCCAGCCTTATGGTTCTTAATTGTGATATTTACAACATATCAGGGCAAGCTCTCAAACAGTGACAGTGACACTGAGAAACGTCAGGAACGCGAAGTGATTCACAGAGAAAAAGACATCGTTCCCCCGCGCGATAATCATATACATTTTGGTGATGGTGATAAATTAAGACACGATCGCAAAATTCACGAAGAGGAGAAGCTGAATTTGGCGAATAAAATTCAGTTAGACATGCACGAGAATAGGCAACAGCGAGAAGATACTGGGCGTGAGTCTGCCAAAAAGGACGATACGCTACGGTACAAACGGAAGCAGTCTTTGCCAGAGAGGCCTTACGTGGACCCGAATGCACCAGGTATAAATTCACTAGCAACGTTGTTGAGATGTAACTAAAATTACTTCTTAATGTCGAGGCCTATCAGTTCAGTTTGAGAAATTTTGATTGAGAATGTACTTGGTTTGATTTGCCTGCACCTTGATATGCAAAGAGAAGTAGTTTTTTTTTTTTAAATTAGGTTTTCAAGATTTCAAGATATTTCATAATTATGAACTCTAGACTACTGGATAATTGATAAAGAGAAAGCTATATATATTTCTAATGCTCTTTCTTTTGATATGATTAGACAACTGACTTTCAAAGAGGAATGCATATACTTAAAATTTAAACTAATACATCATTCAAAATAGACATCAAATTTGCATGATTACTTTTCGCAATTTATTTAACATTTTCTTTGAAGCCTATTTCCATCTAAATTTTATTTTGCGAAATTGGATTGATTTTATGGTTGTTTGAAGTATGAAAATGCATTTAAAAAAGAAAATTTTTTGGTTTGTTTCATGTTGATTAAGCAAAACTTATTCTCAGTACTGTAAATTCCTTATATCACGCGAGTACTTAATTCTGCAATCCTGCTGTTTTGTATCAAATCATGATAATATAAAATCACGAAAGTGGGAGATGTTTTCATATTTCTGATAGTTCTCAACTCTCAGAAAATAATAGTGAGGTTTTAAAATCAGCAAGGGATGCCTCTCGTGATTTTAGGCGTACATAAATTTGTCGCATTTTATAAGGAATTTACAGTATCTCAGTATACTGGTTTCAATAAAGTAACACAAATGAACGCAAGAAAGATCTAAGTCAGCTGTTGAATATTTCCTCACAGTGTACCGGTAATGAAAATGACATTTATCAAAGAGTCAATGAGGTAAAATGATAACCTTTTCTTACTGAATTTATTAAAATATTCCTTGCATAAAATCCCCCTTGAAAATATGGTCACATCTGGCAAAGAGAAACAAGACAGATTAGGCTGGCACTGCTTATGTAATGTAATAAATTTGCTTGCATGCAGTAAAACTGGATTATAGCAAACCTCTGGAGATATGGAAGACAGGCCAAAATGACTAAGTTAGAATGCTTTGTTCTTTCTCATCATCAATCCAAATTATTCTGGTTTTCAGGAGGGAATTGAATTTGAATCTAATGGTGTGGTGTTGTCAAAATATATATCTGTAATTTGTCCTAGTTGTTTAAAAATGCTTATAATTGAGCTATATCACAAAGTACTATTGTCAGAGTATTATATTAGTTCATGTTGGTGCTTTAAACTGAATGATAAATAGCTGACAGGATTTCTCAATAATGGGGTACACACGTTATCTATAGCCAGAAAGATCCAACTGCATCTGCCAAATACATGTACTAGAAAGCAGAAAATCCAGTTTTGCAATCAATAATGAAAGTGCAAATTTAAAGTAAAAAGACCTTAGATGTGCAGAAATTGTTTTGCATGGTTAGCATAAAGTCTTGAGAATCTGAGAACTTCACAGTGGTATTTTAAAGTCATTCAAAGCAATACAGGTGGAGGAGTCCTTGAAAGTCTTCGAAATTATTAGTGTTTGTTTTCGAAAAGACTGGTACTCGAATGTCATATTTAACCTTCCTTCCAATGTATTCGGAAATCAGAGGTTGAAAGACACTCATTTTCAGTATCTTTGTTTTTTTTATGATTTTGTCAGAATCTTTTTTAACTGGTATTTTTTTTTTATCCAAACTACGATTTTATATTAAATAGTGCTTTAGTTAAAAGAATAAAATGTAGGTCTGGGTACAATGTCAGGAAGAAAAAAGTCGAAGAAAAGTGGGTATGAAACTATATTTGAGCTGAATTGCCTCACTCATTTCCTTCCAAGATTAATCAAGATGCTCCTTTCAAGATAAATCAAGAAAAACTTTCTGTCAACGGTGACTAGGTTTTACTGTTATGGAATTTATCGGGAACGGCACAAAAAGCCTTATATATCGTCTGGACTGGGGTTTTTTTTCCCCTTCGTCTTCTAGTGGCTTGATCCCTGCTTTGTAACGAGTTTTGAAATCTATTTGATTACTTGATGGCGGCTTGGATAATCGCGGACAACATTAACGAGGTTTGATGTATTGGCTTGACAGCATAAAACAGCAGAGGATTGAAGACTTTCCTCCCTACGTTTGTGCTCTCCATAAATCTCCTTCTTTCTCGCTTTCTCGGCTCCTTAGAAAGCTTTAAAAGGAAAGAGGCTCTAAAGTGAGAGCTTACAGTGTTGTTAGCTAATGGAGAATTGTAGGACAAAACACAGTTTCTTTTGTTGATAGATGGTCCTATTTGTGTTGCGCACTGTCTTATTGTGTGGATCTGATGTACTTTGGTCTCTTGGGGGGTGGGTGATATATGTTGCCATTTTCTTCTTTCTGTCTGCTTTCATTAGCTTCTCAGCTGAACAGTTGGATTCTGATGTATTGGAAAGGATAAGATATGATGATTTTACAGTTTACATATGCATTAATATACAATTATCATACATGTACATTGAACATTGCAAGGCATCAATTTAAATCAAAGCAAAAAAAAAAAAAAAAATTAAGAATATAGAATAATTGTCCATACAATTTACCACAATGTTTGATGATTTTCTGTTTGAAAGTAAAGGCTACAAGGCAAGTAAAGCAAAAAAAAATTAAAAAAAATTATGATATTAAAAAAACTTGCTGAGACGAATTACCACCACATTTGATTTACATGTTCGAAGGTGAAGGTGGCAAAGCAAATGACACCCACCCCCTCCCCCCTACAATAAAAAAAAAGATTATAAAAAAGATTCACTTGCTGAGCCAATTACCCACCATGTTTGATTTTCTCGTTGTAGGTGAGGGTGGCAAGGCGGTGGTGATAGACAAGGACAAGCTGTCTCCAGAGGAGAAGAAGAAGTTTGACGACGGCTGGCAGAAGAATGCGTTTAACCAGTACGCTAGCGACATGATCTCGCTGCACCGCTCCCTACCCGACGTCCGCGACCCAGAGTAAGTGTCCCCCCCACGCTCCACTATGAGTGGATCAAACAACCCTTAATGTCATCACTTTGTGCTCCACTGTGTGTGGATCAACAACAATACTTATGCAAGTATCTTCATTGTGTATAGAGAAACACATAATCTCTCCACCAGTGTTAATTTCTCCACTGTGTGGATCAGTAACCCATTGTCAATTTACTGTGTGGAGTGGCCCATATTAATCACTCCTCCTTCCACCTTGCGTGGGGCACCCATTATCTTTCCACTCTTCACTTTGAAGTGCAGCCCATAATTTACTGTGTGTGGAATTACCTACAGTAACATTAATTTCTCCACATTCCACTCTGTGTGTGGCACCTATTATCTCTATAATTTTCACATCTGTAATCTCTCCACATTCTAGAAGCACCCATAATCTCCCTCATTCCACTTTGTGTTTCTCTCTTTTCTTCACTGTGTGGAGAACCCAATATCTCTATTCTTTGATATGTGGATTACCCAATATCCAAACTCTC
The DNA here is from genome assembly GCF_902806645.1 of Magallana gigas. Lineage (NCBI taxonomy): Eukaryota > Metazoa > Mollusca > Bivalvia > Ostreida > Ostreidae > Magallana > Magallana gigas. The sequence goes on from NW_022994945.1 coordinate 140,863, forward strand.
TATTTTGTATGGAGGACCCATTATCTCCAATTCTTCACTGTGTGGAGAACCCAATATCTCCACTCTCCATTTTTTTTTTATTGAGGACCCATTATCTTTCCAGTTTCTACTTTGTGTGGAACACTAAATATCTCTCCAAATACCAATGAATGTTCATTTTTCATTCAATGCGAGTAGAATATAATCATAGCAATCAGAATAGCAATGAATGATTTTTTGCAAATTTTGTGCATTGTGGATTGCATTCTGTGGAACCAATATTAATGCAAAGAACAAGGGACGTTATTAGCCGTATTTGGCCGCAAAATTTATCATATTTTCAACGTCTTAGTTTTGTTTTTTGATGTGGTGCATTTTACTTAGTTCGATACTGGCTAAATTCTACAGGCACCAAAATGACGTCATTTTTCATTAAGACGTCATTAGTGTACGCTGAACATGGAATGATCTCCAAAAATCGTTATAATATATAGAAATATGAATAATCTTTGCTGAAATTAAAACCTTTCACATGCATTAACCACTTTTATATTTAACATACTTATTTTCTGTATCATAACAAATTCATATACTGAAAATGGTGACGGTTAATAACTGTGAACAATGTAAATTTTAGCAAAAAGGATTAGAAAAATTGCACAACGCGATCCGACACGGACAGTTACTCGGCGTAACACGCGGTTTTCACCGGTGAAAGAGGGTTTATCTTATAAAAATCTAAAATAATTTTTTGTATAGGCTACGTAAGAGAAGCCAAAAGGAAAAAAGAAATAGAAATTGCAAACGAAAAATAAATACATTGATAAATAAATAAATAGAAATTAAAACACACACACTATTTAGATGTAAACGATTATATAAAATTTTTACAGTGGATTTTTGTTGAGATCATAACAGAAAATAATCGCCGACATATTGAAAGGATTGGTCAAAGCACTAATAATCTCCTCTTTAAGTAAACAGTTTATGTTTAAGTCCATTTGGATCCGTCATATGTGAACGAAGTAGTTTAACCAATCGTAAAACCAGAACAGACGTTAGACATATTGTCATATTGTCTTCGTCTTCCGTGATCTTTTCTTACTTTCGACTAGTACCGATGGTCGGCTGATTAAATTCACCTGTTACTTCGTGGGCATTGCTTCAATTTATCGAGGAAAAGGGTTCCGCGCCTGACCGCCGCTTATATATTAACCGATAGCCGGTAAATGTTAAACCTAATCCGTATACGGTTGATCGTAGCCGATTTGTCAAAATCGCCCCAAAGACCAGTTGACCCTCGATCGTCAGTCGGCCGACATTTAAGAAAATCCAATTGTCGATCGACCGAGCGACGACAGACATAAGAACTGTCTTCCGAAGGTCGGAAGATGATTGAGAATTGCTCGATGGACTACTAGTATTGAACGACTGGTTTAACTGAAGAAATCGGCCGCCGACGCAGAAAAAAAAATTGTAACTTGGCCCGATGGACACAAAATTGGTCGGCCGACAAAAAATGAATACGACATCGTCCAAGACAACGACTGATGAACTGCCGACTGTTACCCGATTAATCCCATTTTTACCCACCCCCCTCCAAAAAAAAAGTCCGCCGTTGCTAGTTTTTGGAAAAAAAGTCTCGGGTTTTACTCTATTCAGCGATATCAAATCTAAAATATTAATGAAAACAATTATACCTTCTCGATAAAAACGATAAATGCAGTTAATTTCAACTTTGGTTCATGATTTTATTATTTTCTCCCTCTCCGTAAAAAATCGAGAAGACCAAAGTTATTTTCTTACACTACATGGACTGATTTCTTTGATATGCCGTGGAGATATATAGTTTAAGCATACGATGTAAGTGCGTAAAATGCGACCAAATGCTTACAAAGTTCTAGAGGATGCATGTTTCTCGACAACAGTCTTGAAAATTGTTGATGCTGTCAGGCTTTAAAGACATCTTACAACCTCCCAAGAGCAACTGTTTATTCACACCATTTACATAAAGGACAACAATTGTCTTTAGACTTCACTGTGTTTTAAACTTTGAACCAAATTAATTTTTTTGTCTCAATCTGAGATCGGGAGCTACGCTACAGTCCTGCAGCTACTTTAGTTTTTAAATCCCAAAGTTCATAGAACGTACTTTTCAATATTTTCTTTCTATAAATTTTTTTTATATTTATTAGCATCTATTTTTTTCCCTATAAAACATGCACATGTTTCATACAACGGTATATTGAATATTCTTTAAACGTTATGAGGTGATAATTTCGGTCGGGGCGTGATCAAATCTATCATAAAGCCCGTCGGGCTTTATTGGATTTGATCACGCCCCGACCTAAATTATCACCTCATAATACTCAAAGAATGATATCTTATTACTTATATTCATATAATTTTCAGCAATTGTACGATTAATTATTGGAATATAAATAATCAAACCCCACTTGCGCCCCAAATATACGTCATTTGAATTGTACAAAATCGATACGTAGTGTTATCACAGGTAAAGACACTGAAAAATGTAAATATTCATTATTTTAGCGCGCAGAATTAGTGAATCGGTAGATAAAGTGTCTTTCGTGATCTTGTCTAAAATTTTAGACTTCATCTTCATCAAACCACTTAGAAACCTTTTGTTTACAGGCTACATCACTTGTTCCAAGAAACGAGAGAGAGAGAGAGAGAGAGAGAGAGAATGTGTGATAGACTCAACTTAACGTACATTTAATTTTAAATCACTAATATAAGCTATTTATTTAATCTAGTTGTCATATATTAAATCCTTTAATCAATAAAATAATGCACAATAGCATATTATGATGAAATTCAACCAAGCAGTTTCAGAGTCCACGTGCTATATATACTCAGCCCGTTAGCTGCATCACATGCTCCTTCCGTGAGTCGACAACAAAAACGTGTCGTTCCTTTTTTTTTCAAGTCCGAAGATAATACTTACACTGCGAGCGTGAAGTTTAATTTGTATATATTTCTATACGTTGAACAAACTCTCTCTCTCTCTCTCTCTCTCTCTCTCTCTCTCTCTCTCTCTCTCTCTCTCTCTCTCTCTGAATGTATGTTTGTGCATACTAACAGTGACTGAACTACTAATGTCTTATTTGAATAAATTTTATTTCTTCTAGACTCACGGTTTAAACAACGATCTCCACACAATGACTAAAAGTTTGTATACGATCTATGACCAGGTTTATAGGTTTTATCTATACAAAGCACACGTAATTAGATTGAAAAGAAAGTGCATTGACCTGTGCTCGTTCTTAATACTTGCTAGAAGTTATAATATATTATTCATCTGTTTAATTAATGAGTTTTCTTGTATATTAATGTACCGGTTGGTAAATGATTTTCTTTGTGAAATTTCCGCATTTATAAAGTTGCTAAATTGTTTTATCTACGCGCGTCGATTGTCTTAAATTACATGTACGTAGTTGTTTGTGTATTAGAAAAAAATCAAGAAACTAACAAAGTAAAAGTAAGGTATTAAACAATAAAATGCTTTCTATGGTGATTCATGCGGTAAATGAAGGTGGCGACATTGCAGAAAAAAATTACATTACCCGCGTTCTTTTTCTCTGCATTGATCGCTAATTTATTGTTTATATTTACATCTTTCTAATAACAAATTAATAAATTGGTTGAAAAAAGTCAGAAAAATTAACAAAATTATTGTTACGTACATCAGTACGTTAGGCATAAGAAACAGCCAAATCGTCTCCTATTGGAATTTGATTCTGACATCACCATGATTATTTCGTGTAGTCCGGGATTTTTCTTAGGTTGCTGAAGGTTTCGACCGATCGATAAACTAGTAAGAACTGGATCGTTTATATTTCAGTTCTGTCAATTTCAACAGAGCTATGAATGTACAATACATTTTCGTAATAAAATAGAGGGAATCATACTTGGTATATATTCATTTTCCTCTACTGGCTTTCGAGTATTTCTCAGCAGTACGGATTCCCTAACTATGTCGGGTTAGTTAATATGAAATTTTTATTCTAAACAAAGGGAATGGAAAGTTTGGAAATAAATACTAATACCAAGAAAAAAATAGAAGAAAAAAAAATAAGAGAAATGTTTGGTTGTGTTAAAATCCAGTTAAGCCTGTCCGTCATGTTTATAACGCCGCGTTAAAGGCTTCGTAAAATGTCGACGTTTCGTTTTAAAAAGGCGCCGTGTTTAACGTAAAATGTATCATACTTACACTAAAGTTATATGAATAAATCATATACCATTGAGTTTTGTTTATTCTTGGCTTTTGAAAATGGTAGGTATCATTAGCTTTTAAAACACGGCATTTTTTGGCCAATAACGTCCCTTGTTCTTTGTTTATATTAAATCACCCCTTTGTCATAGGTTTGATATCTGAGCATGAAATTAATGCATTTGTTTTAGTGATTATGTGTTTTAAATCTAATCATTCTTATCAGCAAGACTATTTAGAGTTAAAAAAAAAAAATTAAGTTGATTTCAGAAAATTCATGCAATTTTGAATCCCTGATGACTCAATGTAACATGTACATTAAGTTAATATCCAATCGCATGATTTTCACATATTCCTGAAATATAAGCTCAGAGGATGAGGAATAAGAAAATTTTGATCCGACCAGATTACTTAAAATGCAAATATTTTTTGGTAACTATTATCTGATTTTTTTCGCCATTGCATGTAATTGGATTAATATCAGTTGATTGGATGAAATTCCAGCGTGTCATCGCATTCTTACTTCTCCGCGGTCTCGTTTTCCCATTTATTATGTGCATCTGAGGAATAAATGGAGAGAAAATGTCGGTTCTAAACACCGTTTTAGGTTCACTTTATGATGCATAAAGTGAACATGGTACAATTATGATCCATGCAGAGAGAGAGAGAGGAAGATGGGAATGTCAGAGAGAATTAGCGCGCTGCGGTTTATCCGGTTTAATTTTTTTCTCCGCCATTTATTGGCTTCTCATTACGTCACTGTGCTAAAGTTGAATGCGTTGAAGTTCCGTAATATGCAATTTGTCCTATTTAGATGCTCGCTGCATATCCTCGGCTTTTGTTAATTACTGGCTTTTCTGCAATAATAAGCAGTCCGTCAAATCAATTTTCAGAGAAAAAATTGTCTTTTTAAAGTCTTTTTAATGATCATTACTGAAAAGTCTTAGGTTATTTGGGTGCTTCAGAAGTGAACAAGAAAGCCCAAGGTGGTATTTTGTGGATCCATAATATGAGTTTTTAACTTTTGAAGGCAGTATTATCATGCTCCCATTTCTTTTAATTGTAACGTTAATAGCCTATAATTCTATATGGGTCTTTTCATTGTAATTAAAATATTTCATCTTCCGAGGGAAAGAATTGATTGGCAAAATGACATAGTGCTCAGCTGGTTTTAAAATTGCTATTTGAAGCAATTAATGTTTAACTTTGCAGTATATGATCAAAGGATTAGAAAAAAATAGATATTTTCCTTTGTGAGAAAACTTTTTGAAGGTTAATATTAATTGCCTTGAAATGATTTGAATGGTCAGATTTGATGGAGTTCTTTTATTGTTTCAAATAGAAGAACACCCCAACATTTTCTCTTGTAGTTACTTATAGTGCATGAGGCTGCACTTATTTGATAATTATATGATTCATCTGAATTTCTGCTACACAATTAATGTACATGTATGTATGATAGTATTGATAAAATATTTTCAAACTTGTATAATCTCTAATCATGCCTCACATTGGAATTAAAAAAAATAAATGTAATTTTTAGAGATTAGTTTTCACAAGTTTCATGCCTAATAATATAATAAATACGGTACCCTAATAAATAAGATTATAACATTTGTTCTACTTTTGGGAAAAAAAAAAAAAATGTGTTAGCTAATCTTTTATGAATGATTTGTAGATGTAAGGACTTGAAGTACAAAGACAATCTGCCGGACACGAGCGTGGTGGTGTGTTTCCATAACGAGGCTTGGTCCGTTCTTCTGCGTACAGTACACAGCATCATTGACCGATCCCCTCCCCACCTGCTGAAGGAAATCATTTTGGTTGATGACTTCTCAGACATGGGTAAATAAATTGAAAATATATTGGGCATTTCATGGTTAACATTAACCTCTTAATGGTTAACTATTATGTACTGTAAATTCCTCAATAAGGAATTAATGGCCGCGTAATACTGTTAGAAGCACGTACCACTTGCGAACAAGTTTATGAGTAGTAAACTTGCCTAACAAAGTTGTCTAAAATCAATCATGGCTCATATTTGCTAAGTTTCATCTTACCATGTTGTTGCCTTTCAAAAGCTGTTGCTCCTTGGACAGACACCCCAGGTGTTGAATTCAGGATGATAATTTTTTTCTTTCAGAAAAAGCGTTTTTTTTTGTTTTTTTTTTGTTTTTTTTATGTTATGATGTGGGAAGAATTGATAAAAATTTGCATTCCCAACAGCATTTATTTAATTATTGATACAAAGTTTGTTTCGCTGATGGGAGGTTAAAAGGTCTGTCAGAAAACATTGCATATTTAGATTCCCATCAGCATTTATTTAGTCAATATTTCATCGATTTCCAATTTGCCCACTGCAATTGCAAAAAAACATGCTTTTAAGTTATGAAATATCACGAATATAATGAGGAATGTAGGTGTATGAAGTTGAAGAGGTTTTCGTAGCATTTGAAAATGGTGTATATATATTCAGTATGTGCATATATATACTTAGTTTTGATTGATGATTGACTCGGGGGGTGCCAAAAGACGAAATGTTAAACGATTTTAATTGATTTAAAACAAAACCCCAACATGTTTGAGGATCAACCACAACGCGTCACTTTTGATTAATCTCCGTCGGTTCAAGATTGATGGCAGAGCTATAGGAATAATTTGAAATAAATATCGCTGAGACAATTCAATGCGAGCAATTTTTCCTGGCATTGGTACCTGTCTGTTTAGCATATTTCTAAAATAATAAAATTACAATGTCGGCCCAGCACATTTGTTTTTTGGGATGGGCCTCGGGGAAGATATGTTAATTTTTGAAGATTTAAAATTATAATTTAATATTACTCTATTTGTATTTGTCAGGCATGAGATATTTTTAGATTTGCTGTAACCTTGTATGCCTGCTTTTTTTAGTAGGTTTTTGTCATTTAAATTTTTTAAAAAAGTTTATTTAAGTAAGATTTGAAAAATTAATTTGAAGAACAGTAAGTATATTTAAATTGCTAAGGGTTTTTTTGTTGGTTAATTACAGCATCCCATACATGCATGTCTTAATGGGAATTATTTCCACCTACAAACTTTACTTGAATAATATGAATGAATAATATAAATTAATAATATAATTTGGGTAAGCAATCTCCACATATACTGTAGATTCCTTATTTTATGCAAGTACTTAATTCCGCAATTCGATGATTAACCAACAAATCGCGAGAACATAAAATCACGAATGCCGAAATTTTATCATTGTTTCATGTAGTTTACATGTGTCCCAAATTTAAAAGCGAGATTTTAGAATTTGCGAGACGGGCTTCTCGCGATTTCACGCGGATATTAATTCCTCGTGTTTAATCAGGAATTTACAGTAAAGGTTTGTTTTTTTTGTACAATAATATGTATCGTTAATCATTTTGATTTTTTTTATATATATATTATTTTTCTTTTTTATACAAATATGAAAGAATTTTTAAAAAGGTTTATCATCTGTAGGAATAAATTTGCACCTGTTCATAGAAATAATTTTTAAAGATTTAAATTGTATTTTTCCATTCAAACAAATATGAAAGACTTTAATAAGGGCCTTATTGGTGTTAATATAAAATAATTGTGTTATGTTTTTTAATTTTTCTTTTTTCTAGACCACCTAAAGCAACCATTGGAAGAGTACGCAGCCAAGCTTCAAAAGGTCAAGGTCGTGAGAACGAAGAAAAGGGAGGGGCTGATCCGGGCGCGTCTCCTTGGTTACTCCGTGGCAACAGGAGAGGTGCTGACATATCTGGACTCACACTGCGAATGCGCTGAAGGTAACATAGAGTTCATTGTCAATAAATCGAGGAAAAAAAAAAGTTTGACGATCACAAAATTTCCAATCCATCTTTCGGTTAATAAGAACTTAATATGTTTGTTTGTACAGAACTTTTAGTGTTGAAATTATAACTTTGTTCTTTCGTGTTTTTGGTCATGATATGAACTTAAACTAATATTTTTGAACAGTTAGGTTGTTTTTGTACTATGGTTTTGATAAAAAGTTTTGAATTGGATTAATATTTTCAATTTGAAAGAGTGCTTTAACAACATGTTTTAGAAATTACATCTTATCTTTTGTCATGTTCATTAGCATATAATCATTGTTTAAGTTACATTTTTCTTTTCAGTTTATATCATGTTGGAAGTATGAAATTATTTACTAATTGATATCATTTTCAGACACATGATTAAATTTCAGGTGACTTCATCAAAGTGTAACCAATCATCATCCATTCTTTAAAAAATAAGAATGACTTTTACTATCAGTTTTATAACAAGAAGTTATGTGCCCTTTATAGGTTGGCTCGAACCTCTCCTAGATCGAATTGCAGAAAACAAATCCATTGTCGTTTGTCCCGTAATCGATGTAATCGAAGACGACTCCTTCAAATATCAGTATGGCAATGCCAGAGCCACAAGTATCGGGGGTTTTGATTGGAACATGCAGTTTAACTGGCATGCGATCCCCGAATACGAACGCAAGCGCAGAAGTTTCAAAGATTACCTCCCTGTCAGGTATTCATTGCTCTGTGCTGCACGAGAAAGTTGTCCTTTGGATTCAGTGTTGTGTATATAAGGGCTTAGGTTGAGATTGTACGTTGCACTTATATAGTTGTGTCATTTTTCGTTAAGAGAGATACTTTAGAGTTGCATGCTCAGTGGTTGCATGAGCGGCATGGCTATATTGGTACTTTCGTACCTGCAAGTAAGGGCCTCTAGGAGAAATGCTCTGTATTGTACATGTTATAATAACGCCTGCATGGGAATGGGAATTCAATTAATACTTAGAGCAGCAGCGGCATTGGAAAGGTTTTACTAATTAGCACAAGCGACATTTATTACCAGTCTTAAATCCCATCAGTTTTCTATCCATGAAGGAATCATTTTTTGCTGCAGTCCTTTTCACCCTATTTTTATTGCTGTCTTAATTCTCTAAAATGAAAAAAAAAACCCAAAATCTTTTTGGAAAAAAAAAGAGCTTTGCATCTCATTTCAATCTTTGGCTGCTGATCTATAAATAGTCTTCTGTGGTTTTTTAATTGTTTTTTTTTTTAAAGGATAAATTTAGGGTTCTTTCACTTTTGTATTTTTTCCAATCTTAGAATCCTCTCATAAATTCTCTCTCGCCTTTGTACTGTTTGCCTTTTCATTCAAAAGTAGTCCTTGCAATTAACTCACCCCAATACTAACAGAACTCGGAATGTATCGGACAATGATCATGTCCAAATCTTATAAGCCTGATACAGTCGTACTTCAATTAACGCAAATGGCACCTTCTTCATGAACAATGCAACGGTTCTTTCATCTTTTCTTTTAATCTTCTTCCTAAAATTCAATTATTCATTAAATCGGTTTCTTAAATAAGCAGTAAAAGCTAATGAAGTCTTTAAGGCTTGAAATAAACATAAAAAGCATGCATCCATCAATTGACCTTCTGCATTTTTGATATACATCTGTGTATTCCATCACTTTATAATTGTTCAGCCTTCAAACGACATCATGCTTTGCATTACAAATACTTGCAACCATCAACCTGACTTGAAAATGATTCAATTTACAATGTTAATTAACCTGTTTTTTTATGCCTTGTTGATTTCTTATGTCCTTGCTAATGTTCCCAACATAATTCTCTTGTCCTCAATTTCTGGCTCTCCAGTGCAACCAGCTTTAAGGAGTTAGAAAATATGACAGTTGTGAACATGGAGTCGATTTTAAATTTCTGGCTTTCCTTTGCAAACAAAATTAGGGATGGAGTGACAAAAAAGCCAACCATTTGTGAACATGGTGTCTTTAGTTTGACTTTTTATACCCGCCGGTTTACATATGCAGTATGTTTCAGGATGGACAGAAACACTGCTCACATTGTGTCACAGTGATGAATGGGTTCATTAGAATGCAAGGAGAAAGTCACAATGTGTCACACCAGATCATTTGCGAACAGTGGTGCATTTAGATCACAGTTGGGGAGGAGAAATCAGTAGAGTTTATTTTTCTTTTCTTTTTTTTTGAGAAAAAAAATTTGATTTTGTTCTCCATAAACTCTGCAGGCTGGCTGGAGCCTCTACTGGGAAGAATCGCCGAGGATAAGCGACATGTAGTCGCACCGGTCATCGGCAACATTAACGACGACACGCTCCAGTTCGCCTGGTTCAATCCCGACCAGATTCACGTCGGCAAGTTTGACTGGGATCTGACTTTTAATTGGATGCCCATTCCGTCCTATGTCAAAGACAAAATGAACAGTAAAGTTGACCCGATTAGGTTGGTTTCAGATTTCAATGGGGTTTTTTTTGTAGGGTGTTTTTTTTCTCATGTCTATAAGGGGCGCACAGTGGCTCCCTTGTGATTTTCCCTCTGCTAGCTGCATTCTACAGGGCTATGACCCCACTCACCTAAAATCTTTTTGCAAATTGCAAGATAATGCCTGCTACACAAAATCTCTGCTAGTTAGCACTTAAATTAATAAAAGGCTAGACACATGTACTGAATCCTTCCTCCATCTTCAACTTCCAGCATCTTTTTCCTTCAAAAAGGCTGAACAATTCAACCTTGCTTCAGAATCGCAAAAGCTAATCTGCCAGATGAATACCTTAGCTCTCAGTTTGTTTTTCAGCCATGCTTCAGAAACAATTGAAACCTAGCCTGCTGCCAGATGAATTCCTTAGCTCTCCGTTTGTTGGTCTGTCCTCTATGTTTCCAGTTTTCCTTGCATGTTTTTCATCCTTTTAGAATGCCTGAGCCAACTTAGCTATAGATTTCAACCCTTTTTCAGATGATCGGTTCTTCTGAGGACATCAAGCAAAATCTTATTACTGTGGTTGTGTTTGCTGACACATACCTTGAAAGATCTAACATTTGTCTGAAAAGAAAACGCAAAATTTGGAATTTGTTTGAAAAGAAAACGCAAAATTTGGAATTTGTTTGAAAAGAAAACGCAAAATTTGGATAGGAAATAAAAATGCGTTTGATAGAGAAAAACAATTACGCTTCTATTTCCAAAGCAAACTGACAGTTTGTTTAAAGTAGCACTCCCAAGTATGGTTACTTTTATTTCCATCTACTCTTATTGTCGAAAAAAAAACCCCCAAACCAACAGATCAAAAGGGTATAGACAACCCCCCCTTTCCTCCCCTGGATTTTTATTATATAGGGTTTCTACTGTATCTATTTTAGGATTTACTTGTAACATTTATATAAATCTGCATCCATGCCTAAAAAGAAAACATGAATTTCACTACATTACAGATACTCATTCAAAGGGAACAGGGTTTTGGGGTCAAGGTTGTAGAATAGGTGACACTGCGATGAAGGGGGGTGAGGTGGGGCTGCAAAATCTTTTTTGCACCAAAAATCATTGTTATTTTTATACAAGGCGCTTTAATGGAAAGTAAAAGGCAGCTATTGATCAGAAAACTTTAATTTTGACACACAGGTTGGCTGGAGCCCCTTCTCGACCGAATTGCTACAGATCGTAAAAAAGTTGTTTGTCCCGTTATCGACAACATTCTGGCGGAGACCTTGTACTTCCAGAGTCTGAATCAGTACTCTGTCGGGGGCTTTGATTGGAGTTTGGTCTTCCGATGGAAATCGGCCAAACCTCACAATCGTTACTATAACTCCCAGAATAAGACAAGCTTAAGAGCTATTAGGTATATAAATCTGCACTAGAGGGTTGATATTATCTGTGTAATCTTCTGGTATTTGTTGTACTGCCAATTTTAGCATCTTAATCTATTATACTGTCTCAATCTCTTGGTGTATTTGGGTCTGCACAATTTTTATATATTTATATATACATGTACACTAGAACTTTTTACAGTCGCACCTGTTTTAAGCGGCCACCTGTGGGACAATGCCAAACTGGCCGCTAAAGACAGGTGACCTCTTATTCCAGGTTTCAAAATAATGGAAAAAAAAACATCGAGTATTTTCATTTTGGCTCTATTGCACAGATTTATTAATAGCATCTGTAATGGCGGCGTACACAGAGATGGTGAATGCACAGCTCGGAATGCTAAATAAACAGTTTATATTAATTCTAAATGGCCGTTTTAGTTCCATTTATCTATCAAGGGATTAAGAACAAAACATTTTCTGCTAAATACGCCCAAACGATAATTTTCAAGGGATTAAATGCGGCAAACAAACAGAAGTAGCGTTTCCGTACAAAGGCTATTTACTGAACTACGATAGCCGATGTTTTACCTTTTAAAAAAAGTATCAAAATTCCATTCTTATATATATTAAGAACCCGTTTTATTATCTCAAAGAAATTTTCTAGGAAAAAAGTGCATACTACCGGCTATTTTGCACATGTTAAGCTGTTCAGCGCAAGACTGGCCATATACAATGACTTTGTAATGAAGTATATAAGTACGTGTCGAAATATAAACAACACAAAACAGGTGTTATGATAATCAATTATCACATTAAATCTCATCAGACTTCAAATAACACACTCAATTATTTGTCATTAACTCATTATCAGCTTTCGAAGTTTGGCTTCTTTCGATACGGGGTCACAAGTCAGATTCAAAAGTCATGTGACAAAACAGACAAAATGGCCGTTGAAAACAGGCATGTTGAAGCCACGGGACCTAAAAACAGTGGCCGCTGGCTGCGTTAGACAGGTGGCCGCTTAAATCAGTTAAAATATAGTGTAAAACTAAACGGGCGGGATTAAAACTGGCCACTCATGGCGAGTGGCCGCTGATTAAAGGTGGCCGTAACAGCAGGTGCGACTGTATTAAACTTTTTTTTCCAAAAAAAAAAAAAATGATATGGTTTGCATATATAATGTGCACTTAATACATTATTTTTTCTTTGTCGAATGCCAATGAATGTCTATCATATTTTGGCTTTAAAAATTTGACGTCCATATGATATAGATCTCGGACAAGTTTCAAATGATTTAAGCACACTTGAGATATTCTAATGCTTTGTTTCTTAGTTATGTTAAGTTTAACGGTAACTATTATTGTTTTCTACGAATCAAGCAACAAAAATTAAAAACTATGATATGAGAATTATCGTCTTTATGGAAATGTTTTTAAAACAGTAATCATCTGGACAAGAGTTACTCCATTAATTAAGGCCAATTAATATCAAGTATAGAGTTCTGTATAATTAATGATCTTGCTGTTATCATAATATCAGTAACATTCAAAATCAATTTTTCCAGCAAGATGACTTTGTAAACTATAATGTCTTTCATCTTTTCTTTACCACAATTAAGAGAAGAACTTTTCGTTATTGACAAGTTTTCAATGAATTGAAAAAACCCCTGAACTTTATTTATTTTACAACGATTGTAAACAAGTTATAGAACTTATATTAATATCTCTCGTTGGCACGGGTGTTAACGCGAGGGGGTCATTGGTGTGGGAAGAAGCTGGAATACCCGGAGAGAACCCAATGAATTCATAAATGTAGTGAAGTACATGTACAACCATTGATAAACGGGGAAAAAAGAATTTCATCTTTTTGTGTGATGTGTAACAAAGTACACAGTTCTATATGGCTTTTTGAAGTCGACGTCAATTTTCTTGCTGTGATTTGATCTGATTCGGATCTCGGACAGATGTTGCCAGGGTTCACTTGGAGGGACTTAGGGTCGCGAGCCCAACAATACGATATGTGTGTGTGTGGGAGAGACTCGACTATGGCTGTCCAGTTTCAGAAATGACGCAGTTGGAATAAGACAGTCCTGATTTACAAGTGTTAATTTTTTTTTTCTTTTTCGAATACATCTTGTCAAAGTTGGTAGCAGCTGTTGATCTGAGCTTCTTTGTTGTCATTGATTATATAATAAGGATCGAATAATTTCTTTTGTCTTTTCGTCCATATGTCGTTGATGACTGACTAATCTTGTGAATTGACACTCTGGGATAGTCTTTGCTTTGTTTGCTTTGATCTTGTCATCAGATATTGAAATATAAACATACAAAAAAATCTTTATGCAGGCAAAAAAGTGAAATTTTTTTCCCTTTGTGAATTTTTTTTCCCCTCCTTTGTGATTTTTCAACAGCAGATTATGTGTCTTCAGGATCAAAAATTTGTATGAATTAGTATTAATAATGTCATTAAGTTTTTCCAAGGTTACTGTAGTTTTGCTCTATGAAAGCCTATTGAAATATTGGACTTAAAGCTGAGGAAGCTTAAGAACTCGATATTTGTATCATTATCTGCTCGTCACACTATTTATTCAGATACAATAAGCATAATTACTCGATCCATGAGCTTAAATTTTCAGTGTTTGTAAAACTTGGAAGTTACAGAAATTTATATATCAATGTGTTAGGTCCCAGAATGTTAATTCTTATTTATATACATATAAAAAAATCCAAAATTGAAATCTTAAATCAAAGTTCGGCAGTCCTGTAATTTTATCTACATCAGTGGCTGTTTCTGGAGGAGTGAGTCCACAAGTCTGAGCCGACTAAAGACAACAGACACAGTTTGAATATAGCTACGAACAGAACACAGAGTAGTTAATTTCTTTCTTGTTTTCACTGAGTGCAGGCTGGCTCGAACCATTGCTCGCTCGGATAGCGGAGGGAAAGCAGCACGTGGTAACCCCGGTCATAGAAACGATTAAGGATGACGATCTCACGTTAAGAGGCACGCCTGCTAAAAGTATATTTGTGGGCAAATTTAACTGGCAGCTGACTTTTGATTGGATGCCGCGGCCGTCTGATTACGATCGTAATGATCCGCTGGCACTTGTCAAGCCCGTTAGGTGGGTGTTTTTCTCAAATCGTCTCAAGTTGCGATTTTTTTTTTTTTTTTTTTTTGTGATAGAGAGGCATCATTCCTGTATGATGTTTCACATGAATATTTTATTCTTACTAGATTTCTGATTTAACGCTCCTGATCTTGAATGTCTTAACAACATTAAATGTGTGCCTTCTGCTAAAATCACAAATCTTGTTACTAGGCAATTTGCACTTCCTTGACTGTCTTTCTTGGATATTGATTAATTTCAAACTTTCTATAAAAAAAAAAAAATTATCAACACTTTTATCCTAATATATTTATGTGTCTTTTGTAATCAAACAATTAATTAGGCTTAATGGTTGTTACCAGTATTTTTTTTTTTATCTCCGCATAAAGATGATCAAGTTTAATTGCTCAGTGAATGTGAACTGAAGTGCAATTCAATCAATAGGTTGACAAAAGTCTGCTGAGTTTTATTCTGAGACAAGATATTAATAAACTGAGATGATGGTGTTGTAAAATTATTTATGATCAAGATGATTTTATGGACCAATAATTTACTATGATCCAGACTCCTTAAACCAACTGTTGTTTGCAAATATAACAGCTTATAAAAGAGTTAAAGCGTAATTGTGTGAATTACAATCTCTTAAATAAAACCACATTTTTATGGAATTTTGCATTGATTAATTTATTGAACAAAATTAATTATTTCATAATTCTTGTAAAAATAGAAATTCATTTCACAGTTATAGTTAGGAATTCAAGTTTTAACCTTTTTTAAATAAAAATGATTGGAAATTTTCTGTTGAGAAATTGATCTCTTGTTGGGTCCTCTCTTAGTGAGAATTTTTGAAAACCTGAATCTGCATAGCTCTAATAAAGTGAATAAAGTGTAATGTAAATATACAAAGAACCATGAACGCTAACGCCTGTTTCCCGATTACATTTTACATCCAGATATTTCGGAATTTTTGTCAGATATTCAAAAACAAATTTATCTACTAAATAGTATGATCAAATCCTAATTGACCTATATCAAAATAAAATTTGTAGTCAAATTATTAATTTTTAAACAAAAGTTTTGCTTACGGGGGGGGGGGGGGTCTAAAAAAAATTCATTGAAATCGGCCTCTATGAGTGAAGAAAATATCATTTAGCGGCTGATATGTGCTTAAAAACTTAATATATTTTTATGATAGATATTAATGTAAAATTTCATTTTACTTCATATCTGTTAATTATTTTTTGAAAATTTCCAAAGCTCTAGGCGGCTAGACAATGCTATCGTTCGCAGTCCTTTACTGTTTCAAGTTGAGATCCTTAAATTAAATTATGACGTGCAGTACCCAGAAGCGCCATTTATTTTGATGTGTGATGGTGACAGACTTAAAATGTCTGAGAGATAAATTACCAATACAGAGGGGGGAGGGTGTTCATCTTATATACTCTGCTTGTCAATGTAAGTTAGACACTATTGATTTCAACTTCTCTAATTCTTCAAGGCATCTCGGCTTGTCAAATTTCATTACTGGGCAAAAATCACCAGTAATTCTCAGCCGACTTCCTGTATGATCTTTGCAAAACAAGATATGGCCTTAAAGAAAAAATGAAAATTATGCTTGAAGTAATTACAAATAAGAAACCTGATAATGGGTTATCAAGTTCTGTATTATAAATACCGGTACTCAATATGCACAAGGCCACATGCTCCTGACCTGACCCCTTCCCAAACCCCCTCCCCAGAGATTTAATTTTAATTTTTTTTAAATTTGTAATCATATTATTATAATTGCAATGTAAGGGAACATGTTTTGCTCTAAAACCTATATTTAACATTTCAAATTGCCATCAAAATTTCTAGTAATAATAAATTGGTACATGTACATGTATATATTATATATATCCATAGTAGATATATGTTGTCTACACCTTAATTGCTAGATGTTTAAGAATTCTGAAACACTTTTCTTGCATGAAGTAGGCACAATTCATTTAGTTGCAATTTTAGTGACTAAAAGCATCTATAACTGTGTGTGCAATATCCTATGCAGAACAGCGGTGCATTTGCAAACTTTAAGATAGAAACTTTAAATGTGTGTGTATATATGCCTGTCAGCTTAATTGTGCTCAGTATCTATGTAATATGCATATATATGCGTGTGTAAAAGTGGAAACAGTTGAAATTGCTTGAATTAATGCTTTGTTTCTTTCTATCAAACTTTATAGAATTGAATACGTTTGAACTGTTTTCAAGTTCATTTTGGAATGAAAAATTGTACACATTTTGGTACATGTGAAGATGCATGTACAAGAATATACATGTATTCAGGACATGTCTATATTGTTTGATTTGCTGTATTATGTATACAGTTCCAACACTGCTGACTCTTCCAGACTGGATCTTGTACCAGTAAATTGCTACAATCCTTAGAAGGTCAAAGCTTGAATGCACTAACATCTATAAGTGTCTATTGAATCTGATACTAACCAACCTGGGTCATAATCCATAAACGTTTCCTTAACCGTCGAGACACCGAAATATTCAGTATTTTATTCAAGTTGAAGGGGCACACTCAGCAATCAGGGTGACACAGCCATTTTCTGACGATTTTAACCTTCTGGATAAAAAGACCTCTGCTGTATGCAGGCAGCTTCAACATTTTATTTATCCATCAGATCTACCGAAATTAAGATTTTTAGCCATAGATTTTATTATTATTAAAGAAAGAATTAAAAAATTATAGGTTTAAATTATTAAAACTCTATGCAGATCAAATTTTTTTTGCTAGAGTCAGGAAATTTTAAATATATATGATCAGTTTTAATTACAATTATGGTCTTTACCATCCAGCTCTCTTTAATTGAAATTTAAGCTTGGACTTGTATTCATTTTTTACTGAATTGTAAAAACTGGCTAAAAAAAACACCAAACTATCTATAATATCTAGGACTCTGGTGAAACTGCATGACTGTTAATTTGTAGAGAGTGAGCCTTTCTAAGTCAAAAAGAATATGAAATTTCAGGATTGCATGGAGTCGCATGCAGACCTGGCAATGTGATTATGACACTTTGAGGAATATGATATGCAAGTGTCTTGTTGATTAAGTTACAGAAAAAAAATTGGTTATGGTAGCTGACGTTAATGGTTTTAATTAATCCCCATTTGGATTTTCCTGGAACATTCGCCTCTTGCTCTGATCGTTATACATTGTACTTGCCCCTGGCAGATAGGATGTACATACGTATCAATGGGATAAAGAATTCTTTTTAAAAAAAATCAGGACATTTGAAGACATATCGCTTGGTTTTATTCAAAGTTGTGGATGCTCTACATTTTCAATGATTATTTGATCAACTATTCATGGGATTTTTGCAGTGATAGGGCAATTTTTCTGCCTGCGATTAAACTACGTAAACTATGTGGACCATTTAGAAACTGAACTGCAGATTGTTCTGAAATAAAATAAAAGTTTTGATTGTTGATACTACTCCTTTTGATAGGGTGGTTGGAACCTTTGCTAGACCGAATAGCGGAAGATAAGCGGCATGTTGTGTACCCTCAAATGCCCAACATAAAAGACGATACCTTAGAGTTTCGAGCCTTTTCGGCCCGAAACATACAAGTCGGTCGTTTCGACTGGCAGTTGATTTTCCGATGGATGGAGCTTCCCGAGTATATCAATAAAACTCGGAAATCGTTCATAAGTCCCACTCGGTGTGTTCAGTAGGAAGTAAACAAAGGATTATGCTCGCATTGCAATAAGTTTTGACTTCTTTTTAGCTGCTAGAATGCCAGGCATTTGAATTGTCAATTTCTTGCAGACATATTTCTCCCTCAATAGCAAGAGTTGCTGATGGCAGTGAAGCGTATATATAGTCTTGAATGTGACTATATGTCTAACTATTCAGATGCTTTTTGCTAGTACTTTCAACTGACTAGTTTTGCATCTCTTGCCCTATCTAAATGTAGTTGACGACCAATGATGCAATGTCTACAGTTTGTTGAAAATATGCTGCTGTGATAATTTATGAAAAGAATATTGCGATGAAAATTTATATAAGACTTTACTTGCGCCATAAAAAATATTTTTTTCTTGTATATAATAAATGACAGCTTGATTTGAAGATGTCCTGGTAAATATCATTAATATAAGCCCCATTTGAAAAAAAGATAATCTAGTACATGTTATTTTTATAAATATAAGCCTGGGCGTTTGAAAATCCCACATCTACAGTTAGCCTACATCCTTCACCAATTGATTTTTTTCTGACCGCGCATTGAAAAAGTTGTCTCCTCTAGTAGCTGATATAGTGTATAGATAATCATCATTAGAGAAGTATGGATCCACCGAGCTTTTAGCATTGTTATATCTATATGCACCCAGACTCTTGATCCCAATTATAGCATTATGGCATTTTGTATATCTGAGCTTTCTGAACATATGCCCGCTTTTTTTTATGGGGGAACCCCCCCCCCCTAAAACAGAGATTTACTGGTGTATATATATGGAATAAATTGCTGTTAGATATATTTAATAACGAGATATTGACATTTAAAGGGAAAAAATGGGGATATGAAGTATCAGTTCTCTCTTACCATTTATGATTATAGCTCTCTTTTTTCCACTTTTTGAGGGGGATTTTAAAAACTTAAGTACACATTTTATATAACTTACATTACTGTAAATTCCTTATTTTACACGAATACTTAATTCCGCGATCCAACATATTTCCATCAAATTGCAGGACCATAAAATGGCAAATGCCAAAATTTCATCATAGTTTCATGTAGTTTACATATCTCAAAAAATTAAAAGCGAGGTTTTAAAATTCGGTATAAATTTTCATTCCAATTCAACATTTGTTAGATAAAACTTTTTAGGCCATCAAATATTCATTATTTTGATATTAGATTAATTTTTTTTAGCACCATCCCCTTTAAAATCATGCATAAATTATATTTTATAAACTGAATTTTAAAATCAAATAACAGGAATAACGTTAAATGCCTCCAGGATAACTAATTAAATGCCTCTATGTATCATACCAATAAAATGATAGTAATTATAAATTTTGCTATGATGCCATTTTAAATGAATTCCAATGGGATCCATTGGTTCTATTCTTGTCATGTTATAATGGGTTGTACTAATCAGCGTCTTAATCAGACATGAGGTCATGTACACAGAGAATTCAGAACTGAGGAAAGAGCCATACCAATTTATAATCTCGGTGGTTTTTGAAGAGAAGACAAATTTGTAGACCCCAGCAGCCCTGGGCAGACCAGCAATAAGTCTGGTGATGGTCTTCTATTTATAAAAGTCTCTGAATCCTGAGAATTTAGGATGTCTCTGTGGGCCTTTAGCAGTTGTTTTTTACTCCCCCGTATCGCTCTGAAGTTATTCAGTCAAAGAAGGCTTGATTTAATCAATGGTCTTGGCAGATGGTGTGTGTGGTACAATCATTGTAGACCCCACAATCATAACCACTTCTAAAGGTACTTCAGGTTCTATGGGAATTAAATATAAAAAAAAATCCCCCCCCCCCCCCCCCCCTCAAATAGATTTATACATTTATTTATCAATAATGTCCATTGGAAAAGAAACTGCTGAGATCAGCAAAAAAGTTTTTGTTAAGTATTAAGAAATCCATCAGTAAGAAGTTGTGTAATTTGATCAATAATAAACCAATTAAGAAATTGCGACTAACGATATTTTTGGACGACAACTATGAAGTTTTATGGGAACATATTTTTTCATCAATCTTTATTGAAAGAGGTGTGCCATTTGTGGCTAATTGAGGTTTTTTTTTAAGATAAAAGAAAAATCCAATAATCCTGAAAAGATTTAGCGCTAGATATTTATCATGTGTTTTATAACACAAGGCCATGATCAGAGAATTTATGATGTCTATGAATTGCAGTCTTAATCGATGGATTTTATAGTACACATGCATTTTCTAAATTAATTTTTTAGCTCACCGAGCTGAAAGCTCAAGTGAGCTATTCTGATCACATTTTGTCTGTCGTCCGTCTGTCTGTCTGTCCGTCCGTCTGTCCGTCTGTCCGTCTGTCTGTCTGTCCGTCTGTCTGTAAACTTTTCACATTTTCAACATCTTCTCAAGAACCACTGGGCCAATTTCAACCAAACTTGGCACAAAGCATCCTTAGCCTAAGGGGATTTAAATTTGTGAAAATTAAGGATCACGCCCTTTTGCAAAGGGAGATAATTAGGAATTTATGAAAATTTTCGAGAAATGTTCAAAAATCTTCTTCTCATGAACCATAAGACCAGGAAAGCTGAAACTTGTGTGGAAGCATCATCTGGTAGTGTAAATTCTAATTTGTGAAAATCATGACCCCCGGGGGTAGGGTGGGGCCACAATGGGGGGTCGAAGTTTTACATAGGAATATACAGAGTAAATCTTTGAAAATCTTCTTCTCATGAACCATAAGACCAGGAAAGCTGAAACTTGTGTGGAAGCATCCTCAGGTAGTGTAAATTCTAATTTGTGAAAATCATGACCCCCGAGGGTAGGGTGGGGCCACAATGGGGGGTCGAAATTTAACATAGGAATATATAGGGTAAATCTTTAAAAATCTTCTTCTCATGAACCATAAGACCAGGAAAGCTGAAACTTGTGTGGAAGCATCCTCAGGTAGTGTAAATTCTAATTTGTGAAAATCATGACCCTCGAGGGTAGGGTGGGGCCACAATGGGGGGTCAAAGTTTTACATAGGAATATATAGAGTAAATCTTTAAAAATCTTCTTCTCCTGAACCATAAGACCAGGAAAGCTGAAACTTGTGTGGAAGCATCCTCAGGTAGTGTAAATTCTAATTTGTGAAAATCATGACCCCCGGGGGTAGGGTGGGGCCACAATTGGGGGTCGAAATTTAACATAGGAATATATAGAGTAAATCTTTAAAAATCTTCTTCTCATGAACCATAAGACCAGGAAAGCTGAAACTTGTGTGGAAGCATCCTCAGGTAGTGTAAATTCTAATTTGTGAAAATCATGACCCCCGAGGGTAGGGTGGGGCCACAATGGGGGGTCGAAATTTAACATAGGAATATATAGGGTAAATCTTTAAAAATCTTCTTCTCATGAACCATAAGACCAGGAAAGCTGAAACTTGTGTGGAAGCATCCTCAGGTAGTGTAAATTCTAATTTGTGAAAATCATGACCCTCGAGGGTAGGGTGGGGCCACAATGGGGGGTCAAAGTTTTACATAGGAATATATAGAGTAAATCTTTAAAAATCTTCTTCTCCTGAACCATAAGACCAGGAAAGCTGAAACTTGTGTGGAAGCATCCTCAGGTAGTGTAAATTCTAATTTGTGAAAATCATGACCCCCGAGGGTAGGGTGGGGCCACAATTAGGGGTCGAAATTTAACATAGGAATATATAGAGTAAATCTTTAAAAATCTTCTTCTCATGAACCATAAGACCAGGAAAGCTGAAACTTGTGTGGAAGCATCCTCAGGTAGTGTAAATTCACAGTTGTGAAAATCATGACCCCCGGGGGTAGGGTTGGGCCACAATGGGGTGTCGAAGTTTAACATAGGAATATATAAAGTAAATCTTTAAAAATCTTCCTATCAGAAACTAATCAGCCAGGAAAGCTGAAACTTGTGTGGAAGCATCCTCAGGTAGTGTAAATTCAAAGTTGTGAAATTCATGATCCCCAGGGGTAGGGTGGGGCCACAATGAGGTGTCGAAATTTTATTACATAGGAATATATAGAGTAAATCTTTAAAAATCTTCTTCTCAGAAACTAATCAGCCAGGAAAGCTGACACTTGTGTGGAAGCATCCTCAGGTAGTGTAGATTCAAAGTTGTGAAAATCATGACCCCCGGGGGTAGGGTGGGGCCACAATGGGGGATTGAAGTTTTACATAGGAATATATAGAGTAAATCTTTAAAAATCTTTTTCTCATGAACCATAAGACCAGGAAAGCTGAAACTTGTGTGGAAGCATCATCAGGTAGTGTAGATTCATAGTTGTGAAAATCATGACCCCCGGGGGTAGGGTGGGGCCACAATGGAAGGTCAAAGTTTTACATAGGAATATATATGGTAAATCTTTAAAAATCTACTTCTCAGAAACTAATCAGCTAGGAAAGCTTAAACTTGTGTGGAAGCGTCCTCAGGTAGTGTAAATTCAAAGTTGTGAAAATCACGATCCCCAGGGGTAGGGTGGGGCCACAATGGGGGTTCAAAGTTTAACAAAGGAATATATATGGTAAATCTTTAAAAATCTTCTTCTCAGAAACTAATCAGCCAGATGATTCTTTATAATTGTTAAGACTTTGGCCCCAGGACAATTCTTTGGCCTCACAAGAAGGTTCAGAGTTTATGTACGTTTATATCCCATATATAAACAATTGTTAAGGATCTTTTTGAGAACCGCAATACTCAACATATGATATGACTATAAAAATCGTCCTGTTAGAAAAGGGACTAATGATTATAAACATAAGAATATCCAGGGGAAAATGGATTTTATTTATACGGGATCTACATGTATTATTGTACATTGTCCAGATAGTTTGTATTATGACTCCATTAAGCTGATTTTATCATACCTATTGTTCCTCAGGTGAGCGATGTGGCCCATGGGCCTCTTGTTTATCATTAGGGACTGGAAATCCCAAATTTAACTCAACTAACATTTCATTCTCTGCATGTTTTTTCACTATTTGCCTTTTATGTGTGTTCTCTGCTTAAAATAATATTCCTTCATTTAAGGTGCATCATTCCTCTGAGAAGAGAAATAACTTTTGGTGGGATAGCTTTGACAACAATTTTCAATTTTCAGGATGCTTTATGTCATTTATTAATTCATCCTGCAAATATATAAAGTATATTATACTGGTAATATTGTGTGCAATGCAAGTACGATTTTGCAGAGATATTGATTATCAAAAATGCAAAATTCTACACAGTTAGTGGAAGAGAGGGATAATGTACCTTAAAATACATTACATACAGTGCAACTTCTGTTTAAATCAACTTACTTTTCACTCAATTTTCAATAATCTTTTTAGATGTAAAGATTATTGAACTTGTTGATTGAATTTAGGTTTCGCTGTACTTATTAGAATTCAAATTGGAACTGCATGCATTTTGTATTGTTTCTTCTGATACTCTTCCATCTGCTTGCTAGAAAAATATCATCACTGTGCTATTATTCTTCTAGTTATAGTATTTCTTTTCCAATACATGCAACAAAAGTATTGAAAAAAAATTTGTGTGTTTATTAGATTTTACAACATAATCGAATATTATGAACTTTAATGTTGTAAAAAAATTGGTCTTCCAATATTCCTGTTTTGTTAAATGAATTTAAGAAACTTAAAAGCCTTGAATCATTAACTTTCAAATATGTTTATAAAAAGACATGAATAAAAGTAAATGATAAGCAACATTTTTATACTGAAATTTGAAACATCATTTTATATTTCAATCCTATGTATTCTTAAACTAATGATATCACAGGTCGCCCACGATGGCCGGAGGTCTTTTCTCCATCAGTAGAGAATATTTTACGGAACTTGGTACCTACGACCCTGGAATGGATATCTGGGGAGGAGAAAACTTAGAACTGTCATTTAGAGTAAGAAGGATCCTGGTCACGGCACCAAATTTCTTTTTCTTGTCCATTCTATATGTTGAAAGAACATTTACAGTTTGTAATTTTTTTTAATTCAGGAACGTTTGATGAGTCATTACTTTTTTTCAAAATAATTTTTTCTTTAATAATGTCTTTTAACTGGTTACCTACAAAAAAAAAATATTATGATATTATGACAGTTTGGTTTGATTTTTTTTTCATTTTGAAGGTCTGGATGTGTGGTGGTACCTTAGAAATCATTCCATGCTCTCATGTTGGTCACATCTTCAGAAAGAGAAGTCCGTACAAGTGGAGGACTGGTGTCAATGTTGTCAAGAAAAACTCAATCCGATTGGCCGAAGTTTGGATGGATGAATACAAGAACTATTATTATGAAAGATTCAACTATGATCTGGTATGAAATTTTTAAAAATTTCTTTTGATTTTTAGTTCCCTGAATATGAAACTAAAGTAAAATCTGTCTGTCTGTTTGTCAGTTAGTCTGGCCTGCCCCTCTTATCTTAGCTTATTTTTTTCTGGATGATTTTAAGAACTGATTCAGAAATAGAAATTGGGGCAGCTTTTAGATGATGTTTTGGTTGTGCAATACTCTCAAAATGTTTTTAATTTGTTATGAAAAATGACATACTCTTGAATAACAAATTGAGGATATTCATTTGGAAAATGTAAATTGTATAATGTAAAGTCAACAATAATCTAATTAAACTAATTTAGATAAATAATGGATGAATACATTGTTTTCCATAGGGAGATTACGGAGATGTCACCGACAGAAAGAAGCTCCGGGAACGTTTGCAGTGCCATAGCTTCGACTGGTTCGTCAAAAATGTCTACCCAGACCTGTTTGTTCCAGGGGAAGCCATTGCTTCTGGAGAGGTACGAAAGATAAGATCATCATTTTATCGTCTCATCTTTCATTGTTTTCATGTTTTTTTTAATACAGACAAGATTGAAGTAAAAAAAGAGCTAATCCTGTGCCATATTAGATATTTATGGCCCTAAGAAATAGACTTGCTTTAAATTGCTATATTGAATTTCAATGTTGGATAGGTCAGCCACAACAGTACAGTTAATTTTCTCAAATGAAGAGTAACACGCATAATCAGGTTATTTAAAATGTTAGCAATACTATGATAATATTGCATAACAAACTACATATATTTATCTTATTCAACACGCGTATTCAACACGTATTCAACAGGCGTACCCACTGCCATTGAAGCCTAATATATTAGAAAATTGGCAATTTTAAAGTTTGCATAAATTTTAACGTTAAGTTATGCATTGGTTACAGATCCGCAGCAAGGCCAAGCCGATGTGTATCGACAGTGCGGTGGATAACCACAACTACCACAAACCGGTCAACATGTGGCCTTGTCACAACCAGGGGGGCAACCAGGTGGGTGTGGTCAAATTCACAGATATTGATTGATTTATCAATTGATTTAATTTGATAAGTATTTTATTCAAGTATAAATGAATACAATGAATTGGATTGAACAGCAGGTACATTGCCTATAAATGTTCTCTCCTAAAATTATTTTAAATTATGAATATGATTATAAACATTAAAGTTACAAATTATCTACTATTTATTGAAATTGGTTTTGTAAAAATAAATTGTCCTTAGTAGTACTTAAACTGTCTTTTTTTTTAAAATTAAATTTCATGATATGTTTGAGATTTACCTATAATGTTATGGTTGAAGGGTATACACTAATTCAATGAAGATTTATATATATTAAGAACAGTATAGTATTTAAAGTCTGGAGTGCAAGATTCTGTATTTGCATTTCCATTGTTCTTTCCCACTGTAAGCCCATATGGAGGAGCTGCAATTATTTCTCTATAATCGCAATTGCTCTGTCAGTATACTATGACGTCATAAAGGTGTAATGTTATTAATATATACTTTTCCATGACGTTATAGATTTAAACCACTATACGATACATCATGATCATGTGTTTTTCTCCAACTCCATTAAAATTAACGTATTCACATGCAATATTAAAACATGTTTTTGATAATATTTTAAATTAAAAAGATACATTACAGTCTGAATGTTTACTTCTGATGTAATAGCTAAATGTCAAGGTCTAGGCTAATACAGGGTATTTGCGAGTGGTAAAATACAAATATAAGTAATAAACAACGATTATTTAGTGAACATGGCGTTATGAATAGCAACTGCTCTGCTGGCATATTTTCCCTGATGCGCTAGCGCACATCATGGAATATGCCAACAGAGCAATTGCTATTCATAACGCCATGTTCACTAAATAACGTTGTTTATTTCTTAAATGACTTTTTAAATCCGACAGGAATTGATGGTTTTATTGTATAATTGTAGTATTGGATGTTGAGTAAGAACGGAGAAATCCGTCGAGACGATGGATGCCTGGATTATTCTGGAGGAGAGAGCGTCATTGTTTATCCGTGCCACGGCCAGAAAGGAAACCAGGAGTGGCAATACAGAGAGGTAGGTCAAGGTCAAACAAATAAAAAATTATTATTAAATTACTGTGAAATCATTAAAGTTCGTGGGGCCATTTTTCATGGATTGCTGAAATTTTCAAGGTTTGTGGGGACTTTATTCGTGTATTCTCCTAAACCTGCAAATTTATCCCAATTTATTAATTTATGGAGGATGTTAATTCATGGATGAGAGGTACCCACGAATTAAACGAAAATTGAGCTACCATGAAATCTATTGTTTCCACAGTAATATGCAGTGACTCTATGTTTGCGACCACCATTTACATAAAATAAATGGTTTAGGGTGACCTATAAAAAAAATTACTGTTATTCAGCTTTTATTTACGCCGACTTTTATTAACACTTTTCTAGGGATTAAATGATTTAGAATGACTCATATTGAAAAGACTGGTTTACGGAAGATATTTTATCAACTTTTATAAATTTTTTCTTGTACACGATAAAAGTTGGTTAGCAATATTGGCTCCATCAATTAAAGTGGGGTGAATAGTACATGCATACCTGTACATTCCTTTTCATACATTGTAACTTTCATGAACAGGACAACTCCATTTACCATGCCAACACACAGAAGTGCATGGAGACCAGCGTGGACGGTCAGAAGCTGACCATGAAGACATGCACAGGGATAGACAGACAGATCTGGACCTGGAAGAGGAAGTCACCTAGTGGGATAATCAGGAACAACTAAGGGGCAGACAACTACTGCTGCTGTGGTGTGAAGGGTTCTCTCCCTTTGGAGAGAGAAATATTCACCCACCAAAAAAAAATGTTCAACTGCCAAACCCCAATATTTGGGATAACAGTTTAACATCATACTGCTTAAAAAACACGTGTGATAAACTTGATAGTATATTTGAAAAAAAAAGAAAGAGGAATATTTTTCTATGCAAACAGTATTTTTCTATGTTGATGTGACAATGGTTTCTTAGTCGTAAACACTTTGCTAGATCTGTGATCTCTTTCTGTATGCCATATATAACTGCAGGAGGGAAAGAAGAGGACATACATTGTCATCAGAGAAAAAAAATCATGTTAATATTATTCATATATCTTGAAGAAGTCAGTCATTCAAAGAAGGAAATATGCTACCTTGACAGTACTTTAAACATAATGTACTTATAGCTTTAGATTTTTGGAATCTAGAAAGTACTTTAACTTTAATTCAAAATCTTAGATTAACAACTAATTGATTTGATTTATTT
The DNA here is from genome assembly GCF_902806645.1 of Magallana gigas. Taxonomy (NCBI): domain Eukaryota; kingdom Metazoa; phylum Mollusca; class Bivalvia; order Ostreida; family Ostreidae; genus Magallana; species Magallana gigas. The sequence goes on from NW_022994945.1 coordinate 169,160, forward strand.
TTCATTAAAGAATTTGTTTTGCTCAGATTAATTTTTTCATAGGTATGCAAAAATCTTGAGGCGAAATAAAGTCTCTGCAATGATCAGTTATTTTCATTTGGGGTTATTTATCATGTTTCTACGCTTTATCATACAAACAAATGTATAAGTTACACAGTTTTATTGCAATAATCATTTAATTTTTCAAAGTTGCGGTCAAGCTTTCAAGATCTAATTGGTGCTAGTTAGTTAAGAATTATATTGTTCACATTTTGCGATAATTTTATTTGTCATACAGAGAAGTCTGTGATTTTTTGCCAGACATTCCTGCCCCATTGTTGTTGGTTTTGCTCAGAGAATCACAAACTACACAAAAAGTTGACTTAAAGTTGATTAAAGGATATGCTTGTTTGTTAAAACTAACTTAAATTATATATCTGTGTTTTAATTGTCGGCTACAAAATATTTTAGCAAAATATTCAAAGCGTTGTTTTTATTGTTGAAGATTGTTCATGCATGTGAATTTATTTATCACATTTTTTTTTTCTTAAAAGAATATTTCTTCAAATAGCTTCAGTATTTTTTCTGTATACCGGTATCTGAATGGACACAATATACTAACATAGCCTTATCTTGAAGTATTGTACAATGTATAACTGGTTATTAATGCAGACATGTTAAGATCCAAAAAGTAGGTACATTTATATTTTGTTATTTTTTGCAATCTTAAACCAATGACTCAAATTTTAAATAAGAATAAGTATATAATTTCTCTTTGGCTAATAATCTTTTTATTAGCAAAATTATCCCTTTATCTCCTGAAAATTCCAGTTAAACACACAATATTTGATCTTCATTTGTGGGATTTTTCAAGTGTATGTACATGTATTTGGCATTTAGCTTGGTTTTGAATATGAAGTCAAATTGACTAATATTTTATTGACTTTTAATTCTTTTTGACAAGCCTCTATGAATGCATGAAGGAGAAGTCCAGATTGTCAAACTTTTAGCGGATAGCATGCATTTCTTACTGCATAGACCCAGCTAAAGGTCTTGGACAGTTTTGTTGTAGAATTTTAGGGGTCCAAGCTTTAAACATCCCTTTATCCAGCCTTTATTTGCAAAAAAATATGCATATATATTTTGGACATGCCATCGACCTAAGGTCGAACTGTGTGTCTGCTTAAAGCCTAAAGTATAGAATGAAAAGTCTCCTTTATACGATACATTCCATGTTTGTTTTTTACTTTGTGTATAATGAAGAGTATATATTTACTTTGATGTTGTTATATGCTATTGAATAATGTGGAACGTGTTTGGTTTTGTATATTTTAATGTATATATATGTAAGAATTAGTATTACATACTTCTTTAATCAGTACCAATGAAATCCAATACCCATTGTGTTATATATGTGATTCTGGCGAATATTTGAGATAATTAACTTAATTGGCTATTTCTTGTTTTTTGTTTTTGAAAGTATGTATTAATTTGCATATGTTACATGTACTAGAGGCTGTGTCCTGTATGTGTATTCTGACCAGATATGACTGACCAGATTATATGAACCTCTCTCTCTCTCTCTCTCTCTCTCTCTCTCTGTTGAAAGGAGAGCAAGAGCCAACATAGGTAATGTTGAAAAATCATAACTGGATACCTAAATTATCTGTCACCTGTTTTCTTCAGTCTGCTGAGTTTGGTTTAGAATTTGTTCTGTTTGCTTTACACATGTGGTTGATCTGCAAATACAAGTTAATTGGAATACATGTAATCAATTTTGAAGCGCATTTACATATGTTTATCTATCAAACACCTTTTTTTGTTTACAACAATCCTACTTAAGGAGGGTGGGCGGTTAACAAATTATCCATTAGATCTGTTCCAAAAAAAGTTGATGGTAATATGATATTTTTGGCTTGTATCTAGTGAAACAACAAATTATCTAACAGATCTGTCTAAAACAATTACCTGTATTATATTATTTTTGGCTTATAACTATTATTAACAAAAATTCAAATCTTTTAGCTCTAAAATGTTAATATTTTGCCTAATTCTCTTTGTTTCAAGAAGATTATTATAGTCTAAAAATGGCAATGACCAACAAGTCCTACTTAATGAATTTGGAACTTATGAAATTGCTTTAAAAAGACAATATCCTCAAGCTGTTGAGCAAAATCATTCTGATCAGCATGTGTGAAATTAATATGAATGCCTGTTTTTCAATCTTCACATATGTTTTTGAGAAATAGTAACGCAGTTAAAATGGCATTCTGATTTTTGTTTTAAATATGTATAAACTAGTAGTATGTGTCCATGCATGAGAAGATCTTTTTTTTAAATTTCTCTCTATTCTGAAGCACAATCCATGATACATTCATTTATTATTGTTACTTAACAATTTTATAATCAGTTTGCATTATGTATTCTTCATTTCAAGTCACATAGAATGACTGAAAACTAAACCTGTGTGATCTATAGGTCAATTTAATCTCATGTATTATCCTTCAAATTTACATGTTGATTTTTGAATAAGTATTGATTAAAACTGTATTCTTTTTTTCTCTCTTTCTATTTTTTTTTTAAAATAATTGTCTATATCTACATAATGATGTTTCAGTATTCTTTACTTTTCAGTATATTAATTAAGACTAGAATATTTGATATTTTTAGCTCTCAAGTCTTGTTGATGTTTCACAAAAGAATACAATATTAACTGAAAATGTATAATTAAATCTGCTTGTTTTCTTTTATATTGTCTTTTATGGTATATACCATATGTTTCAAGTATATACATGTATCTAATCAGATGCATCAATATAATTGTCAGAATTGAAAAAAATGCATTGACTGTATTATATAAATGTAAAACCATCTATTTATTTTATTTTTCAATGGCAAAAAAGGGGGAGGGGTCATTTAGATGTTTATGTATGTATCAATTCTGGTGCACATCAAAAAAGGATAGAAATGCAATAAATATGTGCACACTTGTATAAACTTGTCAGAATTGCAAGTCTGTAAAGATTTTCTGTAATTCTTTTTTTTTTCATAATGTGGTATATACATATGTGTATTATATATAAAGATAAAACTGGTGGTGTATGACTGGGGAAGCGAGGGCTGGTAACCAGCCAAGTGTGCCTTAATAAATTCAACTTACAAATGATACTGGTGTTTTGTTTTTTTTACAACCGATTTGAAATGTGTAAGAAAACAGAACTGTTACATATCTCTGTATTCTGCATGTATAACGTGAAAAATAAGGGCAACAAACAACCTATAACTAAGGGGGGGGGGGGGGCAAATTAAAACAAGATAGATGATTTGATGATGTCGAGATGGAGGTGTAACTAAATAGGGGGGTGAACACCTCAAAAGGTTAAGTGCGAGTCAGATAGTGTAAAAGGGGGAGATAGTTTGGTTTGGGGCAAGGATTGCTATCATGCCATTCCATGACTACCACTCTAGAACAAAGTCCATGAGTTTTGCACATCCTTCATTTATGCTCATTTTGACCGGGGTAGGGATGGGTACATGTATGACCAAATAAGGACAAAGGATAAGAGAAAAAGTGTTGTTTCGACCTTGGCATTAGAAACAACTCGAGGTCACTGCACTCTTCATGTTAACACTGTAGATGAAGAATGAGTCGCACAAAAGGAAGAGAAAATATTCTTGGACAAGGATTTTGCATGAATTCATAAGACCTTGACCTCTGACCAAGTGACCTTGACCTCTGGCTATGGAAACTTCGAATCCTTTAGGTGATGTGAGTATTCTTTGACTGTTTGAGCAAAGTAGTAAAAAAATATGCTCCTGACTAAGATTTACTCAGCGATGTGATATGACTTTGGTTCAAGGGCATAGTACGTTTGTTACGAAGGAAAGCTGCAGATCTGTTTACTAGCTCTCTGGTTGAAAAAATTTGTATAGACAAATCAGTTTGTTTATCCGATTATTTTTCAACCAGAGAGCTACAGATCTACATCTATTACGAAGAGACACCCTGTTGGTGAAGTTTCAGCAATACGAAATGGCTATAGAGATACGAAACTTTACATCTTTATAAAAATGAGATTTCCATGTATTGCTTGTTTGATATTGTGATCATATTCCAAAAAATATGATTGTATTCATTTGTACAACATATTAAGCATTACGTTTTAAAAGGCATAATTAGTAGTAAATGTGGTCTACTTTCAACATCATTTAAACTGGTATGCTTTTCTAATAGAACTATGCACATTATATAAATAGTGCCTGTTTGGGAGGGTAGATGTTGAAAGTGATGCCCCGAGAAAGCTATTGTCAACCAACGCGAAGCGGGGGTTGACAATGGTTTTCGAGGGGTGTCAATTTCAACAGTTACCCTCCCAAACAGACACTATTTATTTTATTATCCTGAATGTCTTATTTTTAAAGAAAATTTTACTGCTTTTATATAGAAATGAAGTGAATTCTACGGCGAACCGTACGCGCATAATTTACGCGCATGTAACAATTCGTTGTGTTACCCGTTCCCAAGTGTGTTGCTGAGGCTGAGGGTATTAGAACGGATTATCAACTGCGTCTAAACCAATCAGATTTCAGTATTTTACAGGGAAGTATAATAATTGTACATGTTTTACGCGGAAGAGATTTTCCAGGTTATCTTCCGTCCATCCATGAACCACGGCCAGGGAAAAGATTTCAAGTTTTTAAAAGACAAAACAAAAACAATAGACTCTCGTGTTGATACAAGAATAAAATATAAGAAATGGTCAATATCGTGTGCTAATATGATCAGTTTAATGTAGGTAACTTTAAATATATATATATATATATATTACATGTACATTGTTTTATATGTTTTTCAAGCACGCCCATATACATGTACTTCAACTCTAAATAGTAATGGGAATTTGGCCAATTCATACACACCTATTTTTTAAAAAAAAATACTCAATATAGCGTGAGAGCCAGAATTATGAAAATATTCATCGAAACTCAGTTTGAATCAAAAATCAATATTTGTACACCCCGAGGTTGCATATACCTGCATTCATCTTTACAGTTGGTTCGTGTTGCCGAATTTTTATTTTTTGTAGACAGTGCTGAAAATTGAACATAAATGTAAGTATCATGGAACACATGCACTGTACATAGACCTTCATTTAGGTAATTATTTCATAAATTATATAGTTTGACCAATTATACAATTATATGCATAGGTCTGTGTTCTGAATTTGTAAATGAAAAAGTTTTAAGAATGTTTTGAATAAATATATCAGTCAATCTGTCTGTTTGTGCAATTTTGTCCAGGCTAAACCGGCCACTGTTTTAGAGAATTTTGGAATGTCAACAATATCAACTTTCTATATAAAGAAGCAATATCCAACCCATGTAATCTTAACAATCATTCAAGAATGTGATATCTTCAACACATTTCACATCTTTTGGATGGTATGCATGGTCATTCTTCAATAAGAGACACCCCGATTTCAAATAGTAATGAAAATAATGAAAACTGATCATTTTATAAATTTCAAGAATTTTTTGATTTGATTTGATTTGAATTATTTTTGATAATTTTATCAATGAATATTTTTTGATATTTTATATCTTATAACAGAAGATAAAACTATGAACATCTTAAAACTTCATAATTTGTCTTGTATACTTGGAACAGCTTTCGAACAGTGAGCAGCTATTCCTCCATGTTCTCCAGAGCTCTTCCTGAATCTTTTCGAAAAGCAGATTCCACTTTCATGTCAGTTGCTAATTTTCATAAGAACCCCCTTAATTTTATCACAGTATGCTTATACAGCCTTCAGTAAGCGGGCAAATTTAATTGTTGGAAGTCATGGTTTATTTTTAATTTATGAATGTAGCAGTCTCATATTTTATGATTTAATTACAAGTACATGTATATTGCATATGCATCATTTCATTTTGATATTTTCATGATTTTTTGAATGCATATATATTGGATTTTATAATTATTTTATTGATCTTAAAATACATTAGTGTGCATTCATTCATGACAACTTAATTTGTAGAAAGGTCCAGAGTTGCCTTTAGGGCAGTGATTATATTTTGGTCAAAGTTAAGTTGTGTCTTTTAATCTCATTGGTGTTTTAGTTTGTTTCTTGTTTGTCTATTGGTTGGTCGATTTCCCTCCAAAAGTTCTTTGGGTTTTAGTTTAATCTTTGTCAAGGGTTTGAAGAGAGCGGACTGTAATAAAGGTGTACAGACGTTTTTGACAAATTACATCTCTTCTTGAATGCACATAGGGCCTATTCCCATAGAATGAGTCAAATCAAATTATTTATATAACTGGTGATGATAATAAAAGCCCGTTATTCGAACCCTAACAGGAGTGTTGATTTCTTCTTTACATCAACGGATAAACCTGTTACATGAACCTGCATTGAATTTTGTTATCCATGATAAAACGATATTTAGTTTACAGGACTTTTATTTACATTATTTATGTAGGTGTGAAATGTTTACACATAATTAATAGCCTTTTATTTTTAAACCCATAGAATACTCAAGCGCAATTAGGCACGTGTTTTCCTTTGTTCAGATACTAGTAGGTTAATTAAATAAAAACAAATCAAAATTAGTAAAACTTGACAGCACGTACAAAATATCCGATATACGGCATTAGATGTTTTACATTACAAGGCGTCATTTAAAAAATGGGCCGCTGAATTGTACGTGCTAATAAGATTTCATCGTATAATATCAGCATAATGAAATTCATGCACAACAAACTGCATTGATTAATTTCGAATTCTATACTGTATACAGTATATGTCAAAACTCCAATATTCTTGCATACATGTTCTTCATTTGAAATTAAATCATCGCATCGTGACCATGTTGACTGTTCAGTAAGGAAAGAGAAGGGTAGTTTTGATAAAAGGTTATAATACATGGGGAATAACTCTAATTGTTTTCCATTCTTGGTGTCATGTGACTACATTCCATACAAGCAAACTCAGCCATGTTTAAGTTAAGTGTACACGTCTGCATGTTTGATGTCCGATTCGACGAATATGTAAATTGATTTATTTTAAACAAGGTTTGTGTCGCTTATAATTGACTTAATTTATTAGACGAAAATTGAGATACCTACATGTAACGTTAGTCGTTTTAAATTAATATCTTTCAAATAAGTACTTTCGTTTTAATTTTCTTTATGAGTTGACCTTCAACAAATATATTTTATGCTTAAATGCTTATCAATTAATGCAAGTTGATTATTCTATTTGGTTATTGTAACCCTTGATAAAAGCAGGGCTGCATCATACGGTTTTCACGTTGGCTCTTAATATTAACCATTAACACCCAGAGACATAAATAATGTTATTTATGTCTCAATTAATACTACATTTTCTTCTGGATTGAAAACAAACAGTATATTTAATTTTTCATTTAATTTTTTCATTATATTTTTAGAAAAGCGATGGATCCTCGTTCTAGTGCCCAGGACGTGCACCGATGTGACCTTTGTGAGACCGCTTTAGTACACAGCTACTGTGACTTTTGTCATGTCAACCTCTGCAAGCTTTGTATAGCTGATCACATCTCAGATGGATATGACAAACATAAAATAGTCCCTTTCCAGGAGCGAAGATCAACTCTGATTTACCCAAAATGTGGGACACATCCACACAAAAACTGTGACTTGCAGTGCAAGAATTGCAACGACATATTTGTTTGTTCTTCTTGTACTGCATCAGAAATACACAGAGGACATATATTTGTAGAGGTTTCCGAAGTGTACACGACAAAGAAAAATGCTATTGCGGACGAGGCAAATAAGTTAAAAAATCTTATTTATCCTACATATGAAGAAATTACACTCGACTTGGAAAATCAGCTTGCCAACCTGGATGGAGGATATGAGAAACTTACGACAGCAATGTCCAAACAAGGAGAGCAATGGCACAGAGAAATTGACATCGTTGTCAATAAAATGAAAACTGAAATCAGTGAGATGAAAGTAAAACACAGAGACCTTTTAAAGAAACACTTAGATGAAATCAAACAGACACAGGCTCTCATAAAACAAACATTACTAGCCATAGAAGAAATCAAAAAGTCCACTGAAGTATCTCCTACCATTGAATACAGCTCTAAGATCAGAGAGTTCAGCAAGCTGCCACCCAAATTAAAGATTACATTGCCAACATTCATTCCAAAACCATTAGACCATAAAAAGTTGAATCGCTTGTTTGGACAGATCACTCCTTTGTCTACTGCTACAGAAGAGAATGTCTTGTCATTAAACCAACCAAACACTTCAGTGAGAGAACTACTGGATGAACCGGAGCTTATTGCCACAATACAGACAGGGTATCAAAATGTTTTCAGTGTTACCTATCTAAATGAAGATTGTGTTTGGACATTCGGATCGACGAAGGATATTAAATGCTTTAACATGAAAGGTGAATTGCTTCATACAGTTAGCAACAAATCAGAACAACCACCCAGTGATATAGCTGTAGACAGTGATGGGAATTTACTTTTCTGTGACTGGAAATCAAGAACAGTGAATAAAGTAAATAATGGACAGACAGAAGAGTTGATCAGATTACAGGGATTGGTGCCTGGTAATCTGTGTGTCACCTCTAATGGTGATCTCCTGGTTACCATGGTCAGTGATGATGTAACTCAATCCAGAGTTGTCCGTTACTCGGGATCTACAGAGAAACAAACAATTCAGTTTGATGATAAAGGTAAACCTCTGTACTCAGGGAATGATTATTTTAAATACATCACTGAGAACAGAAACTATGACATATGTGTAGCTGACTATGAGGCTGGTGCAGTAGTGGTGGTTAATCAGGACGGAAAACTCCGATGGAGATACATCGGTCATCCCTCAGTTACCAAAAAGGAACCATTTCACTCAATTGGTATTACAACAGACAGTCAGAGTCGTATCCTGACAGCAGACCCTGGCAACCATTGTATTCACATTCTGGATCAGGATGGACAGTTTCTCCGCTACATTGATAACTGTGATCTAGAGTATCCGTGTGGTTTATGTGTGGACAACAATGACAATCTGTTTGTATCAGAAGTAAAGAAAGGCAATGTAAAGAAAATAAAATTTCTCAGATAGACACCAAAACTGAGTGATATAGATTAAGCAAGACTATTTCCATGAATTTGATGATTTGTTGTAAGTAAAGTAAACTTTGTTCATATGAGTGGTGCAGAACACGTATATTTCATATTATGTATTAATAAATATTAACATTCAGTGTACATTATTATGATTGCATTGAAAATCTGCGATGTTCAATTTCATTTGTCAATGAATACACTTAGCCTATTCATGTGTCAGAGCACGAATTAAAACGTCATCACGCATTTTGAGTTATTGTAAGACTAAAGGAAACGTTCACACTTACCGGTACATAATCAATTTGATATTTATTATGATATAATATCATATGCTATAATATAATACACACAGTAAAATACATGTAAACAAAAGATTACAAGAAATCATGTATAGCAAGCATATTAATTAATTGCCTTTGTTTGTACTAAACATGGTGGCGGTGAATGATTCATCAAAATTAGGCATTTTATCCACAGAGGCCAAGCCCGTTTCAAAACATTAATTTCCATGTAACCATAAAATTTTATTCATTTATCATATGGTTACAATTTGTTGAAATTAATGTTAAAACGGGCTTGGTCCCTGTGATTACGTCCGCATGGAGGGAATGTGTCCGGGTTGGGGGGAGGTGGGGGGTCTACACGGAGATGATTGTGACAAGTTATGTCTAACTGAATACTGGATCTTTTAGGATCCAGTAATTGTTAAAACATCTCACCCATAGATCTTCTGACACAGTATTCTACAAATTTCAGTTCAAGAGAAAAGGGATGTGGGGTGACGAGGCCTATGTCTATTTTTTTAATACTACCGGGTATATTTTATTTCTCCAGGGAGGTTTGGACTCGCCCCCCCCCCCCCGATCAATGCACTTATTATTTATGTCATTGGACTTTCCTCCTCAGCAGATTTAAAGAAACATGCAGTTTTGTAACGTTAGATATCGCGAGTCACTGAAAATCATAGAATTATAAAATAGCAGTTTCTCTAGCAGTTTAGCTATGTCTTATTTATTAACTATAACGATAAAACCATAACAATTATCAAAAAGAAATTCTGTCATGGAAATGTAAGGAGCTAAATCAATAAAACTCTTCGGGTATTTCACCTTATTGTATAACAGTTTAATTGAGGTGCAAAATTTGTTTATGTGATTGGTCAAAGCTCTCTCTCTCTCTCTCTCTCTCTCTCTCTCTCTCTCTCTCTCTGAATGTTTGTTTTCTGTTTAGAAAAAATATAAAGAGAGGCATACAAAAACTATTCAGTTATATTTGAAATCTTTTATGTCACAATTTTTTTAATTCTCTAATCCGGAATTATACCGTATCGCTTACGGTTTAAATTTTATGAATGATGTACTAAAATAATTTCTTTTAAAAAGAGTAAATTTGTTTGCCCGACAAATTAAGGCCGTTAGGGTCGTTTAGACAGAGCCCAAATGTAGATAACTAAGGAGTAAATATTGACAGGTATGCATTTTACAAACCAGTTAATGAAGCTTAATCTAAATTTTTAATGATAAAGTTCTAACCATTGTTTTCTTCGTCAACATTACGAAACGTGTTTAGTCCGAATTTCCTCGAAATAACATATTCGGTACAAAGTTTCTTTGGAGTAAAAAAATTATTTGCTGACTAGAAGGTACTATTTTTAAAGATTTATTTCCAAACTCATCTCCCTGACAAAAGAAAAAGAAAGACGCTTCTATCTTGTTGAATATACCCTGTCTCATCACTCTCAAGATCAAGTTGAGGTACAACAGTACAATATCTGAAGAATTATGTAAACAGGTTGGGACCAGTCGCCTAAATGGAATATTATTGTCGTTTGGGAGATATTATCTTAAATGGGATATGAATTTTAAGTGCTAAAAATTTGAAATTAGCTAAAAATATGGTAAATCCGCATATGAATACATGTACATGAAATGGAACAACTTATGATTAACAACTTTTTCTGTAACCGTTCTATTACACAGATTGTTCCCTCAGTATATCCAAAACTTCTTGAGGGTCAATCTTGCAAACTATATGCTTTCTGGAAAACTTGCTACCCAAAGGTGTTGCATGTAAAAAATTACCTAATCCAAAAAAAATTAATTTTTGCACTTTAAATTTATATCCCATTTGGGCTATTATTTGTAAAATTGTTTTTATTGACATATGTCTGTGTTGTTCAAGATTTTCCATTATCTCTAAATTAAATATCAAATTTTTATTTCTGAATTCTAACTTTACCAAAAGCTTGACAAATTAAATTTATTAACCTTATTTCTTTTTTCTTATAGAATTTTTTCAACATGTCTATTGATTTTGCAGATAGTGACTGTGATATTTTGAAAATGGAATTAACATTGAGTACTTTACTTCGTGTTTTACACAAAACCCAGACTGTGATTTGCCGTAGAATCAGCCTGTGTCACACACGCCTCTTTCAAAATCGTGTGAATGAAAAGTCACTAGTTGCAGCTAGATTGAGCACAAAGTCAGATATTGTACAGTAACCGAGAGGACTCTGTTCCAAATGTTGCCTGTTGTTTACTGGCAGACTGACAGACATATGAGGAGATTGCCATAGAGTGTGAGGCTGAGGACATACCCAAGGAAACAAACGAAGAAGGTCAATAAGTGATCAAGGTTAGTCCTGGGATCCTGTTAGCTAAACGAGGCCAAAAATAAAAAAAAATAAATGATTTGTCACTCCAAATGCTGTTGCAATGATTAAATTTACTGATAACTGGAAAGAAAAATAAACTCAATTTTAGGCTTAAATATTAATTCATTTCCCTTTGCAACTCTTGCAATAAAAAAATAAAATTGCCTACTTCATTAGATTTTGAACAATTTGTTCAAGAACCAATACATTAATTTTGTTTGTCTGGCCTACCCTAAACCGCCTCCCCACTCCTACTTTCAGTGGGGTATTTTTTTTTATAGAAAAATAGATAGGAATAAATCAACTGAGCTTCCATGAATATCAATGATTTGGTAATATAGATATATTAAGTAAGATATTGACATTAAAGGGAAGTTCAGTTCATTCAACCATTTAAGATTATAAATCTCTTTTTTTCCATTTTTTATTTTTATTTTTTTTTTGGGGGGGGGGGGGTTTAAAAAACTTAAAATACACATCTTATACAACTTACATTATTTATTATAAATGCAGATTTACTTCAAAGGAGGCATGTAGTCAACAAATTAACCATCACATCTACATTTTATTTTAAAAAATGATTTGTTTAGCTATTAACTATTATTTAGTAAGGCCAATAAAAAAAAAAAGGTGTGTTTCCTAATTCATCAAATTACTGTTAAGCAAGATCATTCTGATCAGCATGTGTGAAATTAATATGAATGAATCTTCACGTTTGCTTTTTTAGAAATAGTAGAGCAGTTAAAATGGCATTCTGATTTTTGTTTTAAATATGTATAAACTGGTAGTATGTGTGCATGCATGAGAAGATCTTTTTGTTTTTTAAATTTCTCTCTATTCTGAAGCACAATCCATGATACATTCATTTATTATAATTGTTACTTAACAATTTTATAATCAGTTTGCATTATGTATTCTTCATTTCAAGTCTTATAGAATGACTGAAAACTAAACCTGTGTGATCTATAGGTCAATTTAATCTCATGTATTATCCTTCAAATTCACATGTTGATTTTTGAATAAGCATTGATTAAAACTGTATTCTTTTTTTCTCTTTCTAATTTTTTTTAAAGTAATTGTCTATATCTACATAATGATGTTTCAGTATTGTTTACTTTCAGTATATAAATTAAGACTAGAATATTTGATATTTTTAGCTCTCAAGTCTTGTTGATGTTTCATAAAAGAATACATTATTAACTGAAAATGTATAATTTAATCTGCTTGTTTTCTTTTATATTGTCTTTTATGGTATATACCATATGTTTCAAGTATATACATGTATCTAATCAGGTGCATCAATATAATTGTCAGAATTGAAAAAAAAAATGCATTGACTGTATTATATAAATGTAAAACCATCTATTTATTTTATTTTTCAATGGCAAAAAAGGGGGAGGGGTCATTTAGATGTTTATGTATGTATCAATTCTGGTGCACATCAAAAAAGGATAGAAATGCAATAAATATGTGCACACTTGTATAAACTTGTCAGAATTGCAAGTCTGTAAAGATTTTCTGTAATTCTTTTTTTTTCATAATGTGGTATATACATATGTGTATTATATATAAAGATAAAACTGGTGGTGTATGACTGGGGAAGCGAGGGCTGGTAACCAGCCAAGTGTGCCTTAATAAATTCAACTTACAAATGATACTGGTGTTTTGTTTTTTTACAACCGATTTGAAATCTATAACAAAACAGAACTGTTACATATCTCTATATTCTGCACGTATATAACGTGAAAATAGGGCAACAAACAACCTTTAACGGGGGGGGGGGCAAATTAAAACAAGATAGATGGTGTATAGATGAACTTTTTACTAAACAGGGTACATGTAGTGACCATCTGAAAAGGTAAAGTGCGAGTCAGATAGTGTAAAAGGGGGAGATAGTTTGCTTGGGGCAAGGATTGCTATCATTCCATTCCATGGCTACCACTCTAGAACAAAGTCCATGAGTTTTACACATCCTTCATTTATGTTCATTTTGACTGGGGGAGGGATGGGTACATGTATGACCAAATAGGGGCAAAGGAAAAGAGAAAAAATGTTGTTTCGACTTTGGCATTAGAAACAACTCGAGGTCACTGCACTCCTCATGTAAACACTGTAGATGAAGAATGAGTCGCATGAAAGGAAGAGAAAATATTCTTGGACAAGGATTTTGCATGGAGAATACATACGACCTTGACCTCTGACCAAGTGACCTTGACCTCTGGCTATAGAAACTTCGAATCCTTTAGGTGATGTGAGAATTCTTTGACTGTTTAAGCAAAGTTGTGAAAAAATATGCTCCTGACTAAGATTTACTCAGCGATGTGATATGACTTTGGTTCAAGGGCATTGTAAATTTGTTACGAAGGAAAGGTGCAGATCTGTATACTACATGTAGCTCTTTGGTTGAAAAAATTCGGATAGACAAATCAGTTTGTTTATCCGATTATTTTTCAACCAGAGAGCTACAGATCTACAGCTATTACGAAGAGACACTCTGTTGGTGAAGTTTGAGCAATACGAAATGGCTATAGAGGGTCGAAACTTTACATCATTTCCGTGTAATGTTTGATTGATATTGTGATTAATACGTATTCATACGTATTCATTTGTACAATATATTAAACATTACGTTTTAAAAGTTATAATCAGCAGTAAATGTGGTATACTTCAACTGTTACATGCTTTCCGAATACAACTATGCACATTAGTACATGTTTTATGCTATGCGGAAGGATATTTTCCAGGTTATGATGTAATCTTCCGTCCATTCATGAACCACTAGGGAAAACATTTAATTTTTTAAAAGACAACAAAAACAATAGACTCTCCTGTTAATACAAGAATAAAATATAAGAAATGGTCAATATCGTGTGCTACTATTATCAGTTTAATGTAGGTAACTTTTAAAAAATATATATATATATCTTCCATGTACATTGAGTTATATGTTTTACAAGCACGCCAAATTTTTTGTACATGTACTTAAACTCTAAATAGTGATAGGAATTCAGCCGATTCATACATACCTATTTTTAGAAAAATTATTTTATATAGCGCGAGAACCAGATTTATGAAAATATTTATGGAAACTCAGTTAGAATTGAAATCAATATTTATACCATCTCAGGTTGCATATACCTGCATTCATCTTTACAGTTGAAGTTTCATTTTGCCGAGTTTTTAGTTTTTGTAGACAATGCTGAAAAATTGAATATAAATGTAAGTATCATGGAACACATGCACTGTACATAGACCTTAATCTAGGTAATTATTTCATAAATTACATAGTTTGACAAAAATACTATTATATGCATAGCTCTGTGTTCTGAATTTATAAATGAAAAAATTTTGAGAATTTTTGAATAAATCTTTCATTCAATCTGTCTGTTTGTGCAATTCTGTCCAGGCTAAACCACTGTTTTAGAGTATTTTGGAATGTCAACAATGTCAACTTCCTATATAAAGAAGCATTATCTGAGCCATGTAATCTTAACAATCATTCAAGAATGTGATATCTTAAACACATTTCACATCTTTTGGCTTATATGCATGGTCATTCTTGAATAAGAGACACTCCGATTTCAAACAGTAATGAAAATAATGAAAAATGATCATTTTATAAATTTCAAGAATTGTTTGATTTGATTTGATTTCTTTTTGATAATTTTATCAATGAATATTTTTTTTTGGTATTTTATATCTTATAACAGAAGATAAAATTATGAACATCTTAAAACATCATTTTATCTTGTATTTGTATGTTCTCCAGAGCTCTTACTGCATTTTCATTTTGTTTTCAAAAATCGGATTCCACCTCCATTTCAGTTGCTAATTTATAAGAATCCCCTTAATTTGAATATGCTTATACAGCCATCAGAAAGCTGGCAAAATATAAATGTCGGAAGTCATGGTTTATTTTTAATCTATGAACCTGCATGGAATTTTTTTATCCATGATAAAACGATATCTTGTTTACGGGACTTTTATTTACATTATTTATCTAGGTGTGTAACGTTTACATATAAATAATCGCCTTTTTTTTAAATCCATAGAATACTCAAGAGCAATTAGGCACGTGTACTCCGTTGTTCAGATACTAGTAGTTTAATCAAGTCAAAAAAAAAAATTAGTAAAACATGGCAGCATGTACAAAATACCCGATATATATATGGCATTATCTAAAGAATGTAAGATGTTTTAGATTACAAGGCGTCATATAAAAATGGGCCGCTGAATTGTACGTGCTATAAGATTACATACTATAAGATTTCAATCTAGAGGCATAATGAGATTCATGCATAAAACGCTGAATTGGTTTATTTTGAATTCTATACTGTATACAATATCTGTCAAAACTCCTACATGTACTTCATTTGAAATCAAGTCATCGTAACTGTTCAGGAAGAAAAAAAGGGGGGGGGGGGTGATACAAAATTATGATACACGGGGAATAACTCTGATTGTTTTCAATTCTTGATGTCAGGTGACCACATTCCTAAGCCATGCAAGCTCAGCCATGTTACCTGTACACGTCTGCACTTTTGATGTCCGATTCGACGAATAAATAAATTGATTTATTTTAAACAAGGTTTGTGCCGCTTATAATTGACTTTATTTATTATAGACGAAAATTGGGATACCTACATGTAAAGTTGGTTGTTTTAAATTAATATCTTTCAAATAAGTACTTTCGTTTTATTTTTCTGCATGAGTTTACCTTCAACAAATATATTTTATGCTGAAATGCTTATCAATTAATGCAAGTTGATTATTCTATTTGGTTATTGTAAACCCTTGATTAAAGCAGGGCTGCAACATAGTACGGTTTTCACGTTGGCTCTTAATATTAACAATTAATACCAGAGAGATAAATAATGTCATCTATGTCTCTTTTAATACTACATTTTCTTTCGGATTAAAGACAAACAGTATATTTAATTTTTCGTTTAATTTTTTCATTAATTTTTTAGAAAAGCGATGGATCCTCGTTCTAGTGCCCAGGACGTGCACCGATGTGACCTTTGTGAGACCGCTATAGTACACAGTTACTGTGACTTTTGCCATGTCAACCTCTGCAAGCTCTGTATAGGAGAACACATCTCAGATGGATATGACAAACATAAAATAGTCCCTTTTGGGGAGCGAAGATCAACTCTGATTTATCCAAAATGTGCAACACATCCACACAAAAACTGTGACTTGCAGTGCAAGAATTGCAACGACATATTTGTTTGTTCTTCTTGTACTGCATCAGAAACGCATAAAGGACATATTTTTGTAGACGTTTCCGAAGTTTACACGACAAAGAAAAATGCTATTGCGGACGAGGCAAATAAGTTAGAAAACCTTATTTCTCCTACATATGAAGAAATTGCACTCGACTTGGAAAATCAGCTTGCCAACCTGGATGGAGGATATGAGAAACTTACAACAGCAATGTCCAAGCAAGGAGAGCAATGGCACAGAGAAATTGATATTATTATCAATAAAATGAAAACTGAAATCAGTGAGATAAAAGTAAAACACAGAGACATTTTACAGAAACACTTGGATGAAATCAAACAGATACAGTCTCTCATGAAACAAACATTACTAGCCATAGAAGAAATCAAGAAATCCGCTAAAGTATCTCCTACCATTGAATACAGCTCAAAGATCAGAGAGTTCAGCAAGCTGCCACCCAAAGTGAAGATTACACTGCCAACATTCATTCCCAAACCATTAGACCATGAAAAGTTGTATAATTTGTTTGGCCAGATCACTCCTTTGTCTACTGCTACAGAAGAAAATGTCTTGTCACTAAACCAACCCAACACTTCAGTGAGAGAACTACTGGATGAACCGGAGCTTGTTGCCACAATACAGACTGGGTATGAAAAACTACGCAGTGTTACCTATCTTAATGAAGATTGTGTTTGGACATGTGGATTGACAAAGGATATCAAATGCTTTAACATTAAAGGTGTATTACTTCATACACTTAGCAACAAATCAGAGCAACGACCCAGTGATATAGCTGTAGACAGTGATGGAAACTTACTTTTCAGTGACTTGAAATCAAGGACAGTGAATAAAGTAAATAATGGACAGACAGAAGAGTTGATCAGACTACAGGGATGGACGCCTTCTAAACTGTGTGTCACCTCTAATGGTGATCTCCTGGTTACCATGTACAGTGATGATGAAACTCAATCCAAAGTTGTCCGTTACATGGGATCTGCAGAGAAACAAGCAATTCAGTTTGATGATGAAGGTAAACCTCTGTACTCAGGGATTAGAAAACCTAAATGCATCACTGAAAACAGAAACTATGACATCTGTGTAGCTGACAGTGGGGCTAGAGCAATAGTGGTGGTTAATCAGAACGGGAAACTCAGATGGAGATACATCGGTCATCCCTCAGTTACCAAAAAGGAACCATTTAAACCCTTTGGTATCACAACAGAAAGTCAGAGTCGTATCCTGACAGCAGATTGTCACAACCATTGTATTCACATTCTGGATCAGGATGGACAGTTTCTCCGCTACATTGATAACTGTGATCTGCAGAATCCCTTTGGTTTATGTGTGGACAAAAATGACAATCTTTTTGTATCAGAACATTTTAAAGGCAATGTAAAGAAAATAAAATTTCTTAGATAGACACCAAACTGGGTGATAGAGATTAAGCAAGACTATTTGCATGAATTTGATGATTTGTTGTAAGAAGTAAAGTAAACTTTGTTCATATCAGGGGTGCAGAACACGTGTATTTTATACTATATATAAATGAATATTTAATTCATTGTATATTATTATGATTAAAGCATTTAAATCTGCGATGTTCAATTTCATGTGAATACACTTAGCCTATTCATGCGTCAGAGCACAAATAAAAACGTCATCACGCATTTTGAGTTATTGTATGACTAAAGTAAAACATCCACACTTACATTTCCAATTTGCTATTTACTTATGATATATGATATACTATTGTAATAGTATAATGCACACAGTACAATACATGTAAACTTAAGATGACAAGAAATCATGTATAGCAGATTAATTGTTTTTGCTTGTACATAAACATGGTGGCGGCAAATGATTAATCAAAATTAGGTATTTTATCCACAGGGGCCAAGTCTGTTAAACGCTAATTTCAATGTAACCATAAAATTTTCTTCATTTATCATATGGTTACATCGAAATTAATGTTAAAACGGGCTCGGTCCCTGTGATTTCGTCCGCATGGAGGGAACGTGTCCAGGGGGGGGGGGGGGGTACACAGAGGTGATTGTCTTATAGACAACATGACGAATTACATGTATACCTGATATTGGATGTATAAGGATCCAATAATTGTTTACAGTGATATTGGATCTATAAGGATCCAATAATTGTTTACAGTGATATTGGATCTGTTTTAGGATCCAATAATTGTTTACAGTGATATTGGATCTGTTTTAGGATCCAATAATTGTTTACAGTGATATTGGATCTGTATTAGGATCCAATAATTGTTTACAGTGATATTCGATCTGTGTGAGGATCCAATAATTGTTTACAGTGATATTGGATCTGTATTAGGATCCAATAATTGTTTACAGTGATATTGGATCTGTGTTAGGATCCAATAATTGTTTACAGCATCTCATACATTGATCATGTGACACAGTATTCTACAAATTTCACTTCAAGAGAAAGTGATATACTAATACATTGTATTTTCATTGGGAGTTGAAAGGGGGGAAAGGAATGGGGGGGGGGTGGCGAGACCTATGTCTATTATTTTAATACTATGTTTGATTTCTCTCCCCCCCCCCCTTATCTAGATGAATGCACTTTTTATTTTATGTCAGTGGACTTTCCTCCTCAGCAGATTTAAAGAAACATACAGTTTTGTAACGTGAAATATTACGAGACTCCGAAAATCATAAAAATATAAAACAGCAGTTTCTCTAGCAGTTTAACTATGTCTTATCAGAGACATAAATAACAATTTATTATGTTATGTTATGTTATTTATATCTCTGGTCTTATTTATTAACTAACGGTAAAAGCATAACAAAAGCATAACAATTACAGCAATTGATTATAGATTTTTGGCGATAAAAAGAAATTCTGTCATGGAAATATAAGGAACTAAATCAATAAAACTCTTTAGGTATTTCACCTTATTGAATAACAGTTTAATTAAGGTGCAAAACTTGTTTGTGTGTTTGGTCAAAATTCTCTCTCTCTCTCTCTCTCTCTCTCTCTCTCTCTCTCTCTCTCTCTCTCTCTCTCTCTCTCTCTCTGAATGTTTGTTTTCTTTTAAGAAAAAATATAGAGAGAGGCATACAAAAACTATTCAGTGAAATCTTTTATGTCACTAATTTTTTACTTCTCCAATCCGGAATTATACCGTATCGCTTACGGTTTAAATTTTATGAATGATGTACTAAAATTACCTTCCTTTAAAAAGAGTAAATTTGTTTGTCCGACCAAGGCCGGTTAGCCGTTAGCAGTCTAGACGGGACTCCCAAAACGGAGTAAACTCCCAAAACGGAGTCTTTGGCTCCATCATGCATTGCGGTAAAATGGCGTTTCTAATGTAAACAACGTGCGAGTTATGCCCCTTAGTTCTAAATAAATCTCTAAAATGGCCAAAAACACGACAAAAATTAATTCTAAACTTTCAAAAACATTTCTGAACGTATATGTGTCATATTAATGTCATATGTTCATGACCGTTTACTTGTATTACGCAAGATTAATTTTTAAAATGAAAAATTCACCAAAAACTTCAATCACGCACAACCATAACCAGCTGATAACTGTTTTGAAATAAATTGAACGCTTGGATATGTTTATTTGTCATTGTTTGTTAAAAGTATAGTCTCATTTTAATCTTTTTCATGCTAAATTATTCAATTATCTTGAATAATTATGTATTTAACATGGTTTCCTAACATCGCAAATGCCGCGAGCGATTATAATTGTTTTGATGATAATTATCAGTTCAATTTAAAGAGTTATTGTATCTAGAGTGACAATTTGTTTCATTTTCTGGGATTTCAGACAACCAATCCTATTTTTTAAATACCAGAAAGACGTTTTTAATCATCGCTAGAGCAACCAGTTTTTGTTAGTAATTGAGGCTTTTTTTCGTTTACGCACATAAAAATTCGTATGTTTGGTGATTTTAAATTGTAACACAATACGAAAGAAGTAAAATTTAATGCAATTTACCTTTTATTAACGATTAAATTCCATGAAAAACACAAAATAATCACTTTTTAAGCATCGTCCAAACGTCCAACTTCGAAGAGAAATAACTTTCTTAAGTGCAAATAAACCCCTATTTCGTGCAAATACGATCGATAGTACATTATATACTGGGTCTTTTAAAACATGTTAGAAGTCTGCCAACACATGCAGCACTTTGCAAGACGATTTCTTGTTGACCCCATGTTTTCATCGAAAAATCGCCATATTTGGTACCAGTGCGCATGCGTAGACTCCCAAAACGGAGTCCAAAATGCTTGCAGAAATTCACTTCCGTTGACTCCGTTTTGGGAGTCCGTCTAGACTGGTTAGCACGGTTAGGGTCGTTTAGGTACAGCCCAAATGTAGATAACTAAGGAGTGAATATTGACAAGTATGCATTTTACAAACCAGTTAATGATGCTTAATCTAAACTTTAAATAATAAAGTTCTAACCATTGTTTTCTTCGTCAACATTACGAAACGTGTTCCGACCGAATTTCCTCTAAATAACATATTCGTTACAGGGTACAAAGTTACTTTGGAGTAAAGAAAAATTGTTTGCAGACTAGAAGGTAATATTTTTAAAGATTTAGTTCCAAACTTATTTTCATGGCAAGATAAAAAGACACTTCTCTCTAGTGGAATTTACACGTCTCATCACCCTCAAGATCAAGTTGAGGTACAATATCTGGAGAATTATGTAAACAGGTTGGGACCAGTGCATAAATGGAATATTATAGTCTGTTTGGGAGATAATATCTTAAATGGGATATGAATTTTAAGTGCAAAAAAATTGAAATTAGCTAAAAATATGGTAAATCTGCAAATGAATACTTGTACATGAAATGGAACAACTTATGATTAACAACTTTTTCTGTAACCGTTCTATTACACAGATTGTTCCCTCAGTATATCCAAAACTTCTTGAGGGTCAATCTTGCAAACTATATGCTTACAGGAAAACTTGCTAACCAAAAGTTGTTGCATGTAAAAAATTACCTAATCCAAAAAGAATTGTTTTTTGCACTTTAAATTTATATCCGATTTGGGCTATTATTTGTAAAATTGTTTTTATTGACATATGTCTGTGTTGTTCAAAATTTTCCATTATCGTTAAATGAAATATCAAATTTTTATTTCTAAATACTAACTTTACCAAAAGCTTGACTACCCGGTAATTAAATTTATTAACCTCGATCATTTCTTTTTTCTTATAGAATTTTTTCAACATGTCTATTGATTTTGCAGATAGTGACTGTGATATTTTGAAAATGGAATTAACATTGAGAACCTTACCTCATGTTTTACACAAAACACAGACTGTGAGTTGCCGTAGAATCAGCCTGTGTCACACACGCCTCTTTCAAAATTGTGTGAGCAAAAAGTCATCAATCCCAGCTAGATGGAGCACAAAGACAGATATTGTAGCTGAGAGGACTCTGTTCCAAATGTTGCCTGTTGTTTACTGGTAGACTAACAGACATATGGCAGGGCACAGTAAATTTTCTAACATCAAACATCGGAAAGAGGCGCAGGACAGTAAAAAGTCAGCGCTGATGGGACAGTATGTCAAGCTAGCACAGTCAGCTGTAAAAAGTAAGTAGAGAGAGCATCCTGGATTGTATCGTATATTGAAATTTCACATACCAGTAATTAAACTTTTAATTAATATTTTTAAAGAAATCTCTGCTGAGATAGGTGTTCGACACTCATAAGAAAATCAATCAACACATTTACAACCAAAAAAAGAAAATAATAATTCACACACAGTACCGATCAGACCCAACCTAACACCAGAGTAAATCCAAACTAAACCCCAAGTTTACTTTTTGGGTTTACTTGGGGTTTACTCTGGGTTTACGTTTTGAAAATGTGGGTCCATTCGGGGTTTACTTTGGGTTTACTCGGGGTTTACTTTGGGTTTACTTTGAAATTGCTTTTGAGGTCAATTGTATGCACTGAAGTGTGAAGCAGACTAGTGTTTTATCTTACCATCCTACTGCCTGTAATTCCTACCCCTTGTATATTCCAAATACACAGTTAGCGTCTGCTTTCAGGTGTATACTTCTGACTGGGTTTACTCTCTGTGTCCACTCTGGGTTTACTTTGGGTTTACTCTGGATTCCAGTGGGATCCATTGGTTCTATTGTCATTATAATGGGTTATTAAACCAGCGTTTGAATCAGACATGGTCATGCAAACAGAAAATTCAGAACTGAGAAAAGGGCAATACCAATTTAAAATATCGGTGGTTTTTGAAGAAAAGGTTCTTTTGAAGAAGAAATTTGTAGACCCCAGCACCCCTGGGCAGACCGCCAATAAGTCTGGTGTTGGTTTTCCATTTATAAAAGTCTCTGAATCCTGAGCGTTTAGTCTGTCTCTGTGGGCCTTGTTGTTTTTTACTCCCCCGTATCACTCTGTAGTTATACAGTCAAAGAAGGCTTGATTTAATCAATGCTTACGGCATATGGTTTGTGTGTTACAATTATCATTGTAGACCCTACAATCATAACGACTTCTAAAGGTTTTTCAGGTTCTATGGGGATTGAATATAACACCCCCCCCCCCATAAAATTATACATCAGCAAAAAAGTTTATGTGAAAGATTATTAGAAGTAATTCATTAGTAAGAAGTTGTGTAATTTAATCAATAATCAATCAATTAAGAAACTGCGATTTTTATGGGAACATATTTTTTCATCAATCTTTATTGAAAGAGGTGTGCCATTTGTAGCTAATTGAGGTTTTTATTTTATGATAAAAGAAAAATCCGATAATCCTGAAAAGATTTACCACTAGATATTGATCATGTGTTTTATAACACAAGGTTATGATCAGAAAATTTATGATGTACATGAATTGCAGTCTTAATCAATGGATTTTATAGTACACATGCATTTTCTAAATTAATTTTTTTTTCATTAGGGACTGGAAATCCCAAATTTAACTCAACTAACATTTCATTCTCTGCATGTTTTTTTCTTCACTATTTGCCTTTTATATGTGTTCTGTGCTTAAAATAATATTCTCCTTCATTTAAGGTGTATCATCCCTCTGAAGAGAGAAATAACTCTTGGTTGGATAGCCTTGGCAACAATTCCCACTTTTCAGGATGCGTTCCGTCATTAATTAATTTATCCTGCAAATATATAAATTATATTTTACTGGTAATATTGTGTGCAACGCGAGTACGATTTTGCAGAGATGATTATCAAAAATGCAAAATTCTGCACAATTAATGGAAGAAAGGGATAATGTGCCTTAAAATACATTACATACAGTGCAACTTCTGTTTGAATCAAATTACTAATCACTCAATTTTTCAATAATCTTTTTAGATGTAAAGATTATTAAATTTGTTGATTGAATTAGTTTCACTGTACTTATTAGAATTCAAATTGGTACTGCATGCATTTTGTATTGTTTCTTCCGATACTCTTCCATCTGCTTGCTGGAAAAATATCATCACTGTGACATTATTCTGCTAGTTATAGAATTTCTTTCCCAATACATGCAACAAAATTATTGCAAAAAAATTGTGTGTTTATAAGATTTCTAAACATAATCGAATATTATGGAATTTTTATGTTGTAAAATTTTTTTTGTCTTCCAATATTCCTGTTTTGTTAAATGAATATAGGAAACTTAAAAGCCTTGAATCATTAACTTTCATATATGTTTAAAAAAGACATGAATAAAAGCAACATTCAACATTTTATACTGAACTTTGAAACATCATTTTATATTTCAATCCTATGTTATTCTTAAACTAATGATATCACAGGTCGCCCACGATGGCCGGAGGTCTTTTCTCCATCAGTAGAGAATATTTTACGGACCTACCCACGACCCTGGAATGGATATCTGGGGAGGAGAAAACTTAGAACTGTCCTTTAGAGTAAGCAGGGTCCTGGTCAAGGCACCAAATTTCTTTTTCTTGTCCATTCTGATATGTTGAAAAAACATTTACAGTTTGTAATTTATTTATTTTTTTCAGGAAAGTTTGATGAGTCATTACTTTTTTTCAAAATTATTTTTTCTTTAATAATGTCTTTTAACTGGTTACCTACAAAAAAAACCAGTATGATATCATGACAGTTTGGTTTGATTTTTTTTTTTCATTTTGAAGGTCTGAATGTGTGGTGGTACCTTAGAAATCATTCCATGCTCTCATGTTGGTCACATCTTCAGAAAGAGAAGTGGAGGACTGGTGTCAACGTTGACAAGAAAAACTCAATCCGATTGGCTGAAGTTTGGATAGACGAATACAAGAACTATTATTATGAAAGATTCAACTATGATCTGGTATGGAATTTTTAAAAAAATAATTTTGATTTTTAGTTTCCTGAATGTGAAGCTGAAGGAGAATAATTATATGTCTGTCTGTTTGTCAGTTAGTCTGGCCCGCCCCTCTTATCTTAGCTTATTTTTTTCTGGATGATTTTAAGAACTGATTCAGAAATAGAAATTTTATTTTACTTCGATTTATAATATATGTTTTGTTTCTACAGTTAGATTAAGAGTTTGAAAAATGACATACTTTTGAATAACAAATTAAGGATATTCATCTGGAAAATTTAATTTGTATAATATGAAGTCAAAAATAATCTAATTAAACTAATTTAGATGAATAATAGATAAATATAATGTTTTCCATAGGGTGATTGCGGAGATATCACTGACAGAAAGAAGCTCCAGGAACGTTTGCAGTGCCATAGCTTTGACTGGTTCATCAAAAATGTCTACCCAGACCTGTTTGTTCCAGGGGAAGCCATTGGAGAGGTACGGAAGATAGTATCATCATTTTTTTGTCTCATCTTTCATTGTTTTCACGGTTTTTTTTAAATACAGACAAGAATGAAGTAAAGAAAGAGCTACTCCTGTGCCCTATTTGATATTTATGGCCCTAAGAAATAGACTTGCTCAATTTATGTTGCTATATTGAATTTCAATGTTGTATAGGTCAGCTACAACAGTACAGTTAATTTTCTCAAAAAATTCCTCCTTTTACTTTTATAAAAATAATTTCATAAAATTATAAAATATCACCATATTAAAAAAAATGACAAAATTATAAATATAATATAGCAGTTAAGACACATTCTTTACAAGAAATGAAAAGTCACATGATAATCAGGTTATT
This sequence comes from Magallana gigas, assembly GCF_902806645.1. Classification (NCBI taxonomy): domain Eukaryota; kingdom Metazoa; phylum Mollusca; class Bivalvia; order Ostreida; family Ostreidae; genus Magallana; species Magallana gigas. The sequence goes on from NW_022994945.1 coordinate 195,289, forward strand.
TAAAATGTGAGCAATACTATGATAATACTGCATAACAAACTATATATATTTATCTTGTTAAACACATGTACCCACTGCCATTGAAGTCTAATATATTAGAAAATTGGCAATTTCAAAGTTTGCATAAATTATAATGTTATGTAATGCGTTGCTTACAGATCCGCAGCAAGGCCAAGCCGATGTGTATCGACAGTGCGGTGGATAACCACAACTACCACAAACCGGTCAACATGTGGCCTTGTCACAACCAGGGGGGCAACCAGGTGGGTGTGGTCAAAATTGCAGATTTATTGATTGATTTATCAATTGATTTAATTTGATAAGTATATTGAACAGCAGGCGCAATGCCAATTAATGTTCTCTCCTAAAATTATTTTAAATTATGAATATGATTGTAAAGATTAAAATTATGAATTACCTACTATTTATTGAAATTGATTTTGTGAAAATGAATTGTCCTGTAGTAGTACTTAAAATGTCTTCTTCTTTTTTTTTATCAAATTTCATGATATATTTGGGATATACCAATAATGTTATGGTTGAAGGGTATACACTAATTCAATGAAGATTTATATATATTAAGAACAGTATAGTATTTAAAGTCTGTGCAAGATTCTATGGCTTTTCAAATCCGACAGGAATTGATGATTTTAGTGTATAATTGTAGTACTGGATGTTGAGTAAGAACGGAGAAATCCGTCGAGACGATGGATGCCTGGATTATTCCGGAGGAGAGAGCGTCATTGTTTATCCGTGCCACGGCCAGAAAGGAAACCAGGAGTGGCAATACAGAGAGGTAGGTCAAGGTCAAGTAAAGAAAAAAATTATCATAATTTAATTACTGTGGAATCATTAAAGTTTGTTGGGGCCATTTTTCATGGATTGCTGAAATTTTAAAGGTTTGTGGGGACTTTATTCGTGTATTCTCCTAAACCTGCAAATTTATCCCAATTTATTAATTTATGGAGGATGTTAATTCATGGATGAGAGGTACCCACGAATTAAACGAAAATTGAGCTATCATGAAATCTATTGTTTCCACAGTAATTTGCAGTGACTCTATGTTTGCGACAACTTTAATCCACGATTTAGTTAAAATAAATGGTTAAGGGTGACCTATTAAAAAAATCACTGTTATTCAGCTTTTATTTACGCCTACTTTTATTAACAATTTTCTAGGGATTAAATGATTTAGAATGACTCATATTGAAAGGAATGGTTTACAGAAGATATTTTATCAACTTTTATAACTTTTTTCTTGTACACAATAAAAGTTGGTTAGCAATATTGGCTCCATCAATTAAAGTGGGATGAATAGTACATGCATACATGTACATTCCTTTTCATACATTGTAACTTTCATGAACAGGACAACTCCATTTACCATGCCAACACACAGAAGTGCATGGAGACCAGCGTGGACGGTCAGAAGCTGACCATGAAGACATGCACAGGGATAGACAGACAGATCTGGACCTGGAAGAGGAAGTCACCTAGTGGGATAATCAGGAACAACTAAGGGGCAGACAACTACTGCTGTTGTGGTGTGAAGGGTTCTCTCCCGTTGGAAAGAGAAATATTCACCCACCAAAAAAAAAAATGTACAACTGCCAAACCCCAATATTTGGGATAACAGTTTAACATCATACTGCTTAAAAAACACGTGTGATAAACTTGATAGTATATTTGAAAAAAAAAAGAAAGAGGAATATTTTTCTATGCAAACAGTATTTTTCTATGTTGATGTGACAATGGTTTCTTAGTCGTAAACACTTTGCTAGATCTGTGATCTCTTTCTGTATGTCATATATAACTGCAGGAGGGAAAGAAGAGGACATACATTGTCATCGGAGAAAAAAATCATGTTAATATTATTCATATATCTTGAAGAAGTCAGTCATTCAAAGAAGGAAATATGCTACCTTGACAGTACTTTAAACATAATGTACTTATAGCTTTAGATTTTTGGAATCTGGAAAGTACTTTAAATTTAATTCAAAATCTTAGATTAACAACTAATTAATTTGATTTATTTTTAATTAAAGAATTTGTTTTGCTTAGATTAATTTTTTCATAGGTGTGCAAAAATCTTGAGGCGAAATAAAGTCTCCGCAATGATCAGTTATTTTCATTTGGGGTTATTTATCATGTTTCTACGCTTTATCATACAAACAAATGTATAAGTTACACAGTTTTATTGCAATAACCATTTAATTTTTCAAAGTTACGGTCAAGCTTTCAAGATCTAATTGGTGCTAGTTAGTTAAGAATTATATTGTTCACATTTTGCGATAATTTTATTTGTCATACAGAGAAGTCTGTGATTTTTTGCCAGACATTCCTGCCCCATTGTTGTTGGTTTTGCTCAGAGAATCACAAACTGCACAAAAAGTTGACTTAAAGTTGATTAAAGGATATGCTTGTTTGTTAAAACTATCTTAAATTATATATCTGTGTTTTAATTGTCGGCTACAAAATATTTTAGCAAAATATTCAAAGCGTTGTTTTTATTGTTGGAGATTGTTCATGCATGTGAATTTATTTATCACTTTTTTTTTCTTAAAAGGATATTTCTTCAAATAGCTTCAGTATTTTTTCTGTATACCGGTATCTGAATGGACACAATATACTAACATAGCCTTATCTTGAAGTATTGTACAATGTATAACTGGTTATTAATGCAGACATGTTAAGATCCAAAAAGTAGGTACATTTATATTTTGTTATTTTTTGCAATCTTAAACCAATGACTCAAATTTTAAATAAGAATAAGTATATAATTTCTCTTTGGCTAATAATCTTTTTATAAGCAAAATTATCCCTTTATCTCCTGAAAATTCCAGTTAAACACACAATATTTGATCTTCATTTGTGGGATTTTTCAAGTGTATGTACATGTATTTGGCATTTAGCTTGGTTTTGAATATCAAGTCAAATTGACTAATATTTTATTGACTTTTAATTCTTTTTGACAAGCCTCTATGAATGCATGAAGGAGAAGTCCAGATTGTCAAACTTTTAGCAGATCGCATGCATTTCTTACTGCATAGACCCAGCTAAAGGTCTTGGACAGTTTTGTTGTAGAATTTTAGGGGTCCAAGCTTTAAACATCCCTTTATCCAGCCTTTATTTGCAAAAAAAATATGCATATATATTATGGACATGCCATCCACTTAAGGTCAAACTGTGTGTCTGCTTAAAGCCTAAAGTATAGAATGAAAAGTCTCCTTTATACGATACATTCCATGCTTGTTTTTTACTTTGTGTATAATGAAGAGTATATATTTACTTTGATGTTGTTATATGCTATTGAATAATGTGGAACGTGTTTGGTTTTGTATATTTTAATGTATATATATGTAAGAATTAGTATTACTTACTTCTATAATCAGTACCAATGAAATCCAATACCCATTGTGTTATATATGTGATTCTGTAGAAGTGGGCGAATATTTAAAATAATTAACTTAATTAGTTATTTTTTGTTTTTTGTTTTAAAATATATGTATTAATTTGCATATGTTACATGTACTAGAGGCTGTGCCCTGTATGTGTATTTTGACCAGATATGACTGACCAGATTATATAAACCTCTCTCTCTCTCTCTCTCTCTCTCTCTCTCTCTCTCTCTCTCTCTCTCTCTCTCTCTCTCTCTGTTGAAAGGAGAGCAAGAGCTAACATAGGTTAATGTTGAAAAATCATAACTGGATACCTAAATTATCTGTCACCTGTTTTCTTCAGTCTGCTGAGTTTGGTTTAGAATTTGTTCTGTTTGCTTTACACATGTGGTTGATCTGCAAATACAAGTTAATTGGAATACATGTAATCAATTTTGAAGCGCATTTACATATGTTTATCTATCAAACACCTTTTTTTGTTTACAACAATCCTACTTAAGGAGGGTGGGCGGTTAACAAATTATCCATTAATTCTGTTCCAAAAAAAGTTGATGGTAATATGATATTTTTGGCTTGTATCTAGTGAAACAACAAATTATCTAACAGATCTGTCTAAAACAATTACCTGTATTATATTATTTTTGGCTTATAACTATTATTAACAAAAATTCAAATCTTTTAGCTCTAAATGTTAATATTTTGCCTAATTCTCTGTATAGAGCTCTTTGTTTCAAGAAGATTATTATAGTCTAAAATGGCAATGACCAACAAGTCCTACTTAATGAATTTGGAACTTATGAAATTGCTTTAAAAAGACAATATCCTCAAGCTGTTGAGCAAAATCATTCTGATCAGCATGTGTGAAATTAATATGAATGCCTGTTTTTCAATCTTCACATATGTTTTTGAGAAATAGTAACGCAGTTAAAATGGCATTCTGATTTTTGTTTTAAATATGTATAAACTAGTAGTATGTGTCCATGCATGAGAAGATCTTTTTGTTTTTTAAATTTCTCTCTATTCTGAAGCACAATCCATGATACATTCATTTATTATTGTTACTTAACAATTTTATAATCAGTTTGCATTATGTATTCTTCATTTCAAGTCTTATAGAATGACTGAAAACTAAACCTGTGTGATCTATAGGTCAATTTAATCTCATGTATTATCCTTCAAATTCACATGTTGATTTTTGAATAAGTATTGATTAAAACTGTATTCTTTTTTTCTCTCTTTCTATTTTTTTTTTAAAATAATTGTCTATATCTACATAATGATGTTTCAGTATTCTTTACTTTTCAGTATATTAATTAAGACTAGAATATTTGATATTTTTAGCTCTCAAGTCTTGTTGATGTTTCATAAAAGAATACAATATTAACTGAAAATGTATAATTAAATCTGCTTGTTTTCTTTTATATTGTCTTTTATGGTATATACCATATGTTTCAAATAAATACATGTATCTAATCAGGTGCATAAATATAATTGTCAGAATTGAAAAAAATGCATTGACTGTAAAACCATCTATTTATTTTATTTTCAATGTCAAAAAAGGTGGGGAGGGGTCATTTAGATGTATATGTATGTATCAATTCTGGTGCACATCAAAAAAGGATAGAAATGCAATAAATATGTGCACACTTGTATAAACTTGTCAGAATTGCAATTCTGTAAAGATTATCTGTAATTCTCTTTTTTCATAATGCGGTATATACATATGTGTATTACATATAAAGATTAAACTGGTGGTGTATGACTGGGGAAGCGAGGGCTGGTAACCAGCCAAGTGTGCCTTAATAAATTCAACTTACAAATGATACTGGTGTTTTGTTTTTTTACAACCGATTTGAAATCTGTAACAAAACAGAACTGTTACTTATCTCTATAGTCTGCATGTATATAACGTGAAAAATAGGACAACAAACAACCTTTAAAGGGGGGGGGGGCAAATTAAAACAAGATAGATTATTGGATGATGTCGAGATGAAGGTGTAACTAAATAAGGTAGTGACCATCTGAAAAGGTAAAGTGCGAGTCAGATAGTATAAAAGAGGGAGATGGTTTGCTTGGGGCAAGGATTGCTATCATGCCATTCCATGACTACCACTCTAGAACAAAGTCCATGAGTTTTACACATCCATCATCTATGCTCATTTTGACCGGGGGAGGGGTGGGTACATGCATGACCAAATAGGGGCAAAGGAAAAGAGAAAAAATGTTGTTCAGACCTTGACATTAGAAACAACTCGAGGTCACTACATTCATGTAAACACTGTAGATGAAGAATGAGTTGCACAAAAGGAAGAGAAAATATTCTTGGACAAGAATTTTGCATGGAGAATTCATACAACCTTGACCTCTGACCAAATGACCTTGACCTCTGGCTTTAGAAACTTCAAATCCTTTAGGTGATGTGAGTATTCTTTGACTGTTTGAGCAAAGTAGAGAAAAAATATGCTCCTGGCTAGGATTTACCCAGAGATGTGATATGACCTTGGTTCAAGGGCATTGTACATCTGTTACGAAGGAAAGCTGTAGATCTGTATACTAGCTCTCTGGTTGAAAAAAAATTCGGATAGACAAATCAATTTGTCTATCCGATTTTTTTCAACCAGATAGCTACAGATCTACAGCTATTACAAAGAGACACCCTCTTTGTGAAGTTTGAGCAATACAAAATGGCTATAGAGATACGAAACTTTACATCTTTATGTAAAGGAGATTTCCATGTATTGTTTGGTTGATATTCCTCCCAAAAATGTATTAATTTGTACAACACATTAAACATTACGTTTTAAAAGTCATAATCAGCAGTAAATGGGGTCTGCTTTCAACGTCATTTAAACTGGTATGCTTTTCGAATACAATTATGCACATTAATACATGTTTTATGCGGAAGGGATTTTCCAAGTTATGATGTAATCTTCCGTCCATCCATGAACCACCAGGGAAAACATCTGATTTTTTTAAAAAGACAACAAAACCATAGTCTCTCGTGTTGATACAAGAATAGAATATAAGAAATGTTCAATATCGTGTGCTAATATGATCAGTTCAATATGGGCAACTTTTAAAAAAAAAAATATAGTACATGTACATTGTATTATATGTTTTACAAGCACGCCAATATACATGTTCTTAAACTCTAAATAGTAATAGGAATTCGACCAATTCATACATACCTATTTTAAAAAAAATATATTCTATATAGCGTGAGAGCCAGATTTATGAAAATATTTATGGAAACTCCGTTAGAATTAAAATCAATATTTTTACACCACCAAGTTGCATATACCTGCATTAATCTTTACAGCTGGGGTTTCGTTTTGCCGAGCTTTTATTTTTTGTAGACAATGCTGAGAATTGAACATAAATGTAAGTATCATGGAACACATGCACTGTATGTAGATCTTAATTTAGGTAATTATTTCATAAATTACATAGTTTGACAAAAATACTATTATATGCATAGCTCTGTGTTCTGAATTTATAAATGAAAAAATTTTGAGAATTTTTGAATAAATCTATAATTCAATCTTCTGTTTGTGCAATTTTGTCCAGGCTAAACCACTGTTTTAGAGAATTTTGGAATGTCAACAATGTCAACTTCCTATATAAAGAAGCATTATCTGAGCCATGTAATCTGAACAATCTTTCAAGAATGTGATATCTTAAACACATTTCACATCTTTTTGATGGTATGAATTGTCATTCTTGAATAAGAGACACTCCGATTTCAAATAGTAATGAAAATAATGAAAAATGATCATTTTTGATTTGTGATAATTTTATAAATGTATATATATATATAGATAGATAGATAGATAGATAGATAGATAGATAGATAGATAGATAGATAGATAGATAGATAGATAGATATATTGTTTGATATTTTATATCGTATAACAGAAGATAAAACTATGAACATTTCAAAAGTTCATAATTTGTCTTGTATGTACTTGGAACAGCTTTCGAACAGTGAGCAGATCGATATTCCCCCATGCTCTCCACAGCTCTTCCTGCATCTTCGTTTTTGTTTTTTTTCAAAAATCGGATTCCACCTCCATGTCAGTTGTTAATTTTCAAAAGAATCCCCTTAATTTTATCACAGTATGCTTATACAGCCTTCAGCTAGTAAGCTGGCAAATAGAAAGATCGGAAGTCATGGTTTATTTTTCATCTATGAACCATCATGGAATTTTTCGATCCATGATAAAACGATATCTTGTTTACAGGACTTTTATTTACATTATTTATGCATGTGTGTAATGTTTACATATAATTAATCCGCAGTACAGTTAAGGCGGTCAATAAAAATATGGGCAAATTTTTGTGATGAAAACACGTATACTTTAGTTAAACTGGCATGTCCTTTTTAAAATCAATAACAGTCACTCAAATGCAATATATTTCTAAAATATATATATAACAGTACAATATTTTATGTTCATAGTGGTCACGTGATATGGCAGTCGCATGGTACAAGCAGATGTATTTGCGGTTTTGAGGTCATTTAAAAAATTCAATATTGCAAGGGCATAATCATGTCAAAATTCACAACTGAATTATGAAATAACTTGATGTTATATCGTAGATTTTGAAAAACGGTGCGAACTTTTTAAGATAAGAATATTTGTTAGTAGAAACCGTAATCTATAATGCATATGTTGAATAATTTTGAAGGTTACAGGGTTAATTTCATTAAAAAATAATTAATTTGTAAGATTTTACGAGGATCGTAGAAGTTTTTAAGTTACATAGCATATTTCAAATTCACATGTAAAAGTTTGTCGGGATCAGGTAAGTGTATGCCCTTGCAATTAAGTGATTTATTTAGGTACTCAGATTTTAGATATACGATATTTTATACAAAACCGAGGTGGCTTCTTTATACGATGCATTATTTTAACAAAATGAAAATAAGACTATATAGGTAGCATTCTACTAATAATAATTTTAAACAAAATATTCATTTATACTTTTATCAAAATTGTAAGTAATAGCATTTGTTGTTTTTAATCAAAAGATTAGTATAAGTTAATTTTACTAATAAATAGATTAATAAGTACTTTCACTACTGTGATGTCATAATGCACATTTCCCGTACTTTTTGTCTGAACGGAGTTTATTGACAGCCTTAATTAACTGTGCTGCGTCGCCTTTTATTTTTATAGCGAGCGCAGCTCGCCGGCGCGCAGCGCCGGCGCGAAGCGAGCTCTACCGGCAAGGCGTGTGTGAATAGAAAATTCGGACTAGTTGCACATTCATTCAACGGATTTTTTTGGCGTCAGTAAATCGGACCAGTAATGCCTTGTTTTAATCGTCCCAGTAATTCCCTATAAATATGGTTTCCCATTTCACACTCTCACGAGAACAAGATAAAAGACTATGTACATAATGCATTGTAAATAAAATAATTCCATTACGTAAGACTAACAGAGTTGTCGTTCCTTCGAGTGACGTCACAATGGATTTCTTGCACATTGATCCCACAGAATTTTTCGGAGTCAGTAAATTTCGACCCACAATGCAATTTATCAATGTCGGACGATCTCACTAGACTTGATTCCTTCTCGCGAGAATCAAAGTTAAACTTTTGAGAAACAGATAAATTGTGTAATTTCAAGAATATCATGCTTATTAAGTAAACAAAACAGTATATTTCACTTAGTTTTTTTTTCAGGGTTTTTTTCAAAGAGACAGACGACACTTGACCGACGTGAACTTTGACGTCACAATAAGGGGAAATTACTCTAAGTAGTTATTGTAAATCTGCTGAAATATAAATACCAAAATCTTCTCAAAATCTTGCAAAGCTAACGAATGGGGGCATTTTTTTTTTAAATAGGAAATAAAACAGTTGTAACTTGCTCTCATTTGGATGAATGCTCACATTTATTTTATTCACTATATATTTACAGTAATTTCCAGGAACGTTTTTTAAAAGGGAGCGCGGCAGCATCATTCAAAAAATATTTACAAGCAAAATGAAAAAGAAATTCTCAAAATCAGGGAAATTCTAATCCGGGTAAGGAATGGTGAGTGCGTAGTATGCATTTAGCTCTTTAACTGCTCAACGGTATCTTTGTTTTCACATTTATTACATCCTCCCCGGGGGGGGGGGGGGGTCCAAAACCGTTTTTCTTATATGATCAGCAATTTTTTTTGTACGTAAATTACATTTTTTTTAACGGGGGAGGGGGGACTCTATGATAAGTCAATTTTTTATATGTACTAAGTTTAAGAAAAATGTCTGCTACAAGAAAAGAGGAAATAAACTGCAATAAACATTATGTTAAAATCTTTATTATTCAACAACATTGTATCTGAGATAAATTATATTTAAATAAATAAACAATCTTATAAATTCTGAATAATGAAAATTTACTAGAAAAAAAGGCATGTTTATATTTTATTTTGCATTCAAATTCAGTTACGTTGATACTTTTATTTTTATTGATTTATCATAATTCATTATTTGATCACATGCTGCGCTCGCCCCAACGGTCGCACCGTAAAACATATTAGCAATAGAATACTCATGCGCATGCATTAGGCACGTGTTCTCCTTTGTTCAGATACAAGTAGGTTAATGAAGTAAAAAAAAATAAAATTAGTATAACATGGCAGCACGTACAAAATATCCGACATATAGGCCCTATAGCTGTATTATCTAAAGAATGTAAGATGTGTTAGACTACAACACTGTACAAGGCGTCGTAAAAAAAAATAATTAATTGTACGTCACTGCACGAAAAGTCGCGTTTAATATAATTTTATAGATTCGTTTACCAAATTATATTTCTTGTTTTTAATATAATTTGTGTATAACGTTATATTATATGCAAAATATAATGTCATTTACTTGATTGGATTTTATAATAAAGTATAATTAGATTTAATGCGATATACAACAAGAATAATGTAGTTTAATAGAAAAAATTATACGTTTCGTTTAAGAAAATTGACATTCATACGTAAATACATTTATTCATAAAGTTTAATAATGTTTCTGGTATTCAGGAAATATATATGATAATTGATGTGTCAATAATATGTTATTTTATACAAAATAAAATGTTGTTTACGTACTCATTATTGCAAATACACAAAATCGTCTATATGTATCAAACTATCTGATTAGATACAATATAAAAAAAAAAATAATAAAGTTTAATAGAAAAAATATAATTTTTATAACTATGATAATTTTAGTTTGATTTTTATATGTAAATTTGCTTATACTTGAAGTTTAACTAAGTTTGATTTGCATTAAATATACGTGATAATTAATGTGTCATTAATACATCTTTCATTTAGAATAAAATATTGTTTATACACTGATACAAACAGACAAAATATTATAAAGCATCCAATATTATTATATGCTGCAGCTCTGAACTTACATGTACGTGGAAGGGGTTTGGGACGAAAAAAAAACCCCACTAAATTAATCACTTCAAGGATGTTTGATTTGTAGTAAAAAAAAAAACACAAAGCAAATAAAAAATATTTGACTATAACAATTGATTCAGGATGAGAGAGAGAGAGAGAGAGAGAGAGAGAGAGAGAGAGAGAGAGAGAGAGAGAGAGAGAGAGAGAGTTTAACCTCTACGCGCATGCGAATCAAATTAAGCCAATCAAAAATCGAGAGAATTCTGAACCCGCCAAGCTGCGATGGAGATAACATGTCGGATTCGAGTGAAGTAGCGAAGTAGATCTATCAGAATTTAGTGCTCTTGGACTGATGAATCATCAGATTCGTACATCGACGAAATCTTTAGGAAAACATCCATTGTCAAGTGCCGAAAGGGAAGAAAAAGTCACCACCATGTCAAGCAGTAGAGCGCTCGTGAGAAACAAGATTGCGAAACAGTCCCACAACGTCAGTCCTTTGCCTCAACTTCTGTTTTTACATGTAGCAGCACCTTGGAGATAGGTTCGCCGGCCAGTAGTACCAGTTGTTTAATAGGTATGGTGGTGATTACGGTATCGATAAACAAGCGTCCCATTAACACATGCTCTTGTAATTTTATAGTTACTTCCCCTTGTAAACATGATTATTTCCCTTGTAAGAAGTACAGTCAACTCGTAACCAAACTGATTTGTAATCAAATAGTCGAATAGTCCGAGTGAAATATAACTTCAAATTACATGATTATGCCCACAGTCATAACTTTTTAATATTGATATTCATTTAAATAAATATTGTCGGGTATGTCATATTATCAAATTACCATACTATCTACCGGTATAAGTATTTGTACTCACAGATGCTTGGGGACGGGACCCCAACCCCCATATTCACCCCCCTTTCCCCCACATTCACAAGTTATTTTTTCACCATTTGACACCTTATGAAATTAAAGAAACCATCATCTCCAGCCGGTCAGTACTTTTTCAGTTATGAGCCCGTCCTATGATATCGCTGTAGTTATATTATTTTGTTAAAAAATCTATCAATACGAAAATATTTCCAGAAACTAATGTTTTGTGAGTTTATATACCTCAGTTTTGTTTTACGTGTCTGTTTTCAATGTCTAAAAATATTCCGACATCAAATGTCAATTTCAGCGCGTGCTACTATAAGTAAACAGAAATACTGCGATACCATAGAACCAGCGATATGATAGAAACAAGTATAAATAATTTAAGGATTTCCTAGCGAGGTGTCAAATTTTACAAGATGGTGTCTGCTGACATTGCAAATTCTTTGCTTTTTATACCAGGGGTATATATTTTATTTCTACATAGCTTTTGCGTTAATAGTGTTTTTTAAATGTAGCATAAATCAACATATAGTTAAAAATAAATGATAAAAAAATAACCCAACAATGGAGGGGGGGGGGGGGGCAATGATTAAACACACAAGTTTTAAATTTATAATTTGTCCCAAGTTATTGTTTCCATCACTTTTTGATGATTTTTTAATAAAAATACACCTACACTCAAATAGAAGTACAGTTGAAATCGATGAAATGGAAAATATATCCAAGATATCTCCACTCAATGACACATCATTTTTCACTCATAAAAGTTCACAGGAAGGTAAATAAATTTCTTACGGAAATTTATAATAGGAATTGTCTACATCTTTTCACCATCTGGAAATCACTTGGAATATATACCTTGCACAATTGTTCGTTATCCAGGCTATTTCATGGCTGGTGCAATGAAAAATCCCCATAGACTATTTTGAGTTGTATATTGAGATCTGAAGGGGCAAAAGCCAAAGGGGTGTTTCAAAACAGATAATCTGAAGATATTTCATATCTATTTTGAGGATGAACATAATTTGAGAACATAGGTATTTATGACTATCAAAATATCAAGAAAAAGTGAACGAAGAAAAAACTTGGGACAGAGTGTAGCTATTAACCAAGAATTGCTACCCATTATAGTCACAATCTGTGACCTATTGATTAAGAGTCGGCTTGGGTATACGAGTTGGTTTGGGTACGACTTGACTTGATTCCCCTTAGAGGCCTAGAATAACTCTTCAATGCCTGTATTTTGATTTATTTTCACTATTTTGATGAATAGGACCAGCATCGTGGCCACTTTTCAAGTTGAGAAAGATTGAGTTTCAGCAGGAAAAAATCTCAGAGGGGCAGAAGGAAATCATCGCTAAATACTCTCTGAAAGTAATCCATCGCAAAAGAAAGGAAATAAGAAAGTTAAAATATGTGTACCCAGCCAAGTACATGTAAGTATATATTTGATGTCGATAAAATATTGGTCTGATTTGCTATATTTAACATATAACCGCAAAAAAATATAGGGATGGGACAATACACCAGTGCATCACGGTATATACTTTGACGATATTTGGATCGATACATTTACCATTAATACAACGATACCGTAGCGAACCACTATTTTATTTTCATAAAATATCCGAGCTTCATATACCAGCTATTTTAAGTCCGCGCGCCTAATATGAAAGTACAAAGATAGCAGAAAACCTCGTAAAGTTGTCAAATCGTAGCTAAATCTGGAGTGTGGAAAACTTTCGGATTACTTGTTTATGAAAAGTAGTGAATACAAGACGAAAGTAATCTGTAAATTGTTCAACGTTCATTTTGAATATAATGAAATCACTTTGGACATGTGGTAATACATAGACAGATTCAATAAATTTTAAGCCCTTATTCATGTTTTCATTAAGTTGCAATGTATCGTGATATGTATCATATCGCATCTCATGTATCGTGATTTGTTCCAAATCTGCTAAGGCCTAAAAAAAAAATAGGTTTGTTTCCGCTTTCAGGCTGAAAAAAATTAAGGTCGGTCGGTCGGCTTTTTTTTTTTTTTTAATCTTTTTTTTCCCCTCTCCATCTGTTCAATTGTGCATATTAAACCATATATCTATTAAACTGGGTAAGATAAAAAAAAACAAGTATTTGTTGTCATTGTTTAAATGATGTGATGAACTTTTTCCCCGGCTGGTGGGAACATTTCTCGAGCTCAACTGGCACGACATGTGCTGCCATTTGTAAATAACAAACATCTACACAACACTGATGACATCTCAATAAGTTCTATAAGCGTTTTTACGACTTAAATTTGGAGGACACAATAAATTTTTAAATCGGATAAAAACGAAATTTTAACAAAAAACGGATAAAAACGGAAATTTACGAAAAAACTCGAAAAAAAAATTTGGGTCGGCGGGTTTAAGTTAGGGTCGGTCGGGAAAGCGGAAACAAACCTATTTTTTTTTTAGGCCTAAGTAAAGTATCGTCCCAGCCCTGAAAAAATTCATGACTGAATTGAAGCTGCAGATTTTTTTTTCAGTGATTAATCTATTGTAGCTTTTTGTTTAAATGTTTTTTGAATTAGGTTTTGCTGGAATCTTGTTTGGGTGGGGGTGGGGGGGGGGGGGCTAAGAATTAGAGGATTATGCGGTACATTCTCTGACAAAAAACAGGAATTAAAACAGTAGGCTTCATCTGAACACAACATTATACAAAGCTTTGGCTAAAATAAATAAAAGAATTGGGTGATAAAGCCTTTCATTTTTGTTGTACACCTGATTTCCACACCTAAAACTCATGATGTTCTGTATACCTTACTGATTTTTTTTTTTGCATGTTTGAATGTAATATTGCTGAGACATAAGATACATATATTTGATAAGCATAAATGTTGTGACTGGCTTGTATATTAATATATATTCAATCATTTGTACACATCTAAAATTTTTGTTAATTGTATTATACAGGCTTATACTGTAATGTACATGTGGAGCGTATTGAGAGGAGTTATCTCAATATCAGCAACTACATAATTGTATGGCCTTGGTATGATATTTTGTGAATGCATACTTTCAGATTGCTGTGCATTATGGATACTCCCATGGAATTTCCCTAGGATTGTAGTGAAAAATGAAATCTGATGATGGAAACCAAATATTGAAGTAAAACTTTTTAAAGAATTAATAACTTAGACCACACCAATAAAAATTTTTGTTTGCAGGGTTCGACACTAACCTTAGTCCGTTAGTCACAGACTAATAGATTTTCATACGGATTAACAAAATTTCTGTCTAGTCAGTCCAGTCAAACTAATAAAAAGTTTTGCTTACATAATGTGTAAATTAACGATGTGTGATTGTCGACATTATAATGGAAAACACTGACTGTATTTTTATTATCTAGCATATGATACATTGCAGTGATTATAGAGTTACCGAGCAAAACAACAGAGGTATGCAGGATATTATGGGTGACTTGATTTTTTCTTTGCCGTAAGGGGATGTCCAAGAAAATTAATAGGTTACAAGCGCACGTGTTCACAACAACAGCTTCGAAAGGGACGCTTATGGGTTTTTAGCTCACCTGAGCTGAAAGCTCAAGTGAGCTATTCTGATCACATTTTGTCTGTCGTCCGTCTGTCCGTCTGTCTGTCTGTCCGTAAACTTTTCACATTTTCAACATCTTCTCAAGAACTACTTGGCCAATTTCAACCAAACTTGGCACAAATCATCCTTAGGCAAAGGGGATTCAAAGTTGTGAAAATTAAGGGCCACACCCGTTTTCAAGGGGAGATAATTAGAAATTAATGAAAAATTTCGAGAAATTTTCAAAAATCT
The DNA here is from genome assembly GCF_902806645.1 of Magallana gigas. NCBI lineage: Eukaryota > Metazoa > Mollusca > Bivalvia > Ostreida > Ostreidae > Magallana > Magallana gigas. The sequence goes on from NW_022994945.1 coordinate 210,787, forward strand.
TCTTCTCAAGAACCAGAAAGCCCTGAAGGCTGAAACTTGTGTGGAAGCATCCTCAGGTAGTGTAGATTCAAAGTTGTGAAATTCATGACCCCCGGGGGTAGGGTGGGGCCACAATGGGGGGTCGAAGTTTTACATAGGAATATATAGAGTAAATCTTTAAAAATCTTCTTCTCAGAAACTAAACAGCCAGGAAAGCTGAAACTTGTGTGGAAGCATCCTCTGGTAGTGTAGATTCAAAGTTGTGAAATTCATGACCCCCGGGGGTAGGGTGGGGCCACAATGGGGGTTGAAGTTTTACATAGGAATATATAGAGTAAATCTTTAAAAATCTTCTTCTCAGAAACTAAACAGCCAGGAAAGCTGAAACTTGTGTGGAAGCATCCTCAGGTAGTGTAGATTCAAAGTTGTGAAATTCATGACCCCCAGGGGTAGGGTGGGGCCACGATGGGGGTTGAAGTTTTACATAGGAATATATAGAGTAAATCTTCAAAAATCTTCTTCTCAAGAACCAGAAAGCCATGAAAGCTGAAACTTGTGTGGAAGCATCCTCAGGTAGTGTAGATTCAAAGTTGTGAAAATCATGACCCCTGGGGGTAGGGTGGGGCCACAATGGGGGGTCGAAGTTTTACATAGGAAAATATAGAGTAAATCTTTAAAAATCATCTTCTCAAAAACTAATCAGCCAGGAAAGCTGAAACTTGTGTGGAAGCATCCTCAGGTAGTGTAGATTCAAAGCTGTGAATCATGATCCCTGGGGGTAGGGTGGGGCCACAATGGGGGGTCGAAGTTTTACATAGGAAAATATAGAGTAAATCTTTAAAAATCATCTTCTCAGAAACTATTCAGCCAGGAAAGCTGAAACTTTTGTGGAAGCATCCTCAGGCAGTGTAGATTCAAAGTTGTGAATCATGATCCCTGGGGGTAGGGTGGGGCACAATGGGGGGGGGGGGGGTTGAAGATTTACATAGGAATATATAGAGTAAATATTTAAAAATCTTCTTCTCAGAAACTAATAAGCCAGGAAAGCTGAAACTTGTGTGGAATTATCCTCAGGTAGTGTAGATTGAAAGTTGTGAAAATCATGATCCCTGGGGGTAGGGTGAGGCCACATTGGGGGGGGGGGGGGTGTTAAAGTTTTACATAGGAATATATAGAGCAAATCTTTAAAAATCTTCTTCTTAGAAACGGATCAGCAAGATGATTCTTTATAATTGTTAAGACTTTGGCTCCAGGACAATTCTTCGGCCTCACAAGAAGGTTCAGAGTTTGATGCAGCTAAATATCCCATATATAAACAATTGAAAAGGATCTTTTTGAAAACTGCAATACTCAACATGTGATATGACTATAAAATTGAGGCAGGCAGCTATTTTTTCATTAAAATCTTTTTGTATTACTGTATTGAGTTATTGCCCTTGATTTATTGATTCTTGATTATTTTAATTAATGCATCCACTGTTAACCAATTATTGTGATGATTATTTTTATACAATAATAAATATTCAATGTATATAAGTTGTTCTGCATAAGTAGTTTTGGGTTAGGCCGGATTAGTTAGTTTATTTTTGATTTCCAATTTTTAGATACTATGAATTATTTTAGGCCGGCACATATATAGGGACAGTGTCTCTTGCAGTCGACTGTGTGGGGTTAAACTTGAACAGTTACAGATAGATTGAGTGTGTGGACACCCCTGTTTTATCTAATCTTCGTGTTTTCTAACCTATGACACAGAGTGTGCGCTCTTTCCTGCCCTGTATCGCATTAATACAAGTGTGCGGTCATACTTGCTTGTGTTATGTTGAGCTGTTGGCGCAAGTGTGTGGTCATTCCTGCTTGCGTTAACGTTGGTACCTGTTGAGTTGCGTAGGTGTGCGGACATCCCTGCCTGCGTAACATTGAGTCCCTATACATGTGCAGGAGCGGTAATTAAAGTCTGCTCTTGTAAATATTGGCAGTAATCGGGGCTATCCCAGTTCCAAGGGGGGAAAATGGATTTTATTTATACAGGATCTACATGTATTATTGTACATTGTCCAGATTGTTTTTATTATGACTCCATTAAGCTGACTTTATCATACCTATTGTTCCTCAGGTGAGCGATGTGGCCCATGGGCCTCTTGTTAAAAAATATAGGTGAAACGAATCTCCTGTGAGTTGTTTAATTTAAATGAATTGTTTTACGTTAAATAATTTGTGATAAATTGCTTATTATTTTAAACAGATTTTTAAAGAACTTAGACAATGAAAAGAACAAGGTAGCTCATAGCCTGGATCTAATTTGCATAGATCTATTTATAACATCTGTAATGGCGGCATACACCTAGTACACAGAGATAGTGAATACGCAGCTCATTGCTATGTACTGCATAGCACAATACAACTAAACATGTGCAACACCTGTAAGAAAAACATTATAGTGTATATTATGCACCCCTTTCTTACAAATGCTATTTAAAAACTCCATACTATATATAAGGCAAATACGGTAATGCTTTTTAATTTATTTCTGACGGGCACATAAAATTGCTTGCGGACTAGTTAAAATGAACAGGCACTAGTCCGGCTGGACTCATGCATCAAACAGTTAGTGTCAAACCCTGTGTTTGTCAGATCCCCCGCTCTTGTATTTAAATAAAACTTTACAAATAATATTATAATTTTTGTTGCAATGTTATATTTTAGATGCAATAAACAGATATTTCCTGTCTATGCAAGATAAAGGAAGGAGAGAGTCGATTCTTTCAAGAAAGGAATGGATCTGTATCAAAGGAAACAAGGGTATGCCCAATTATATGCACTGCATGTTTTGAGAGTCTAGACCATACATATGTTCAAATGTCCCTGTTTACAACTGCCAAAATCATGACCTTGTATTGAAGTTCTAATTTATGCTGTATTATATACAGTGACTGTTCTATTGGTTTAACTTACCTTTTAAGATTGATAAGGAGTTTTGATGTATAAATCGCATTTGCAGATAAGGCAAGAATTAACAGAAATGTAAATACTTGTTATTATGCCCCCTTCAGACAAGGGAGGGAATACTACATTGCTGTTGTTGATCGGCCGGTGCACCAACAATTTCCTTTAACGCAGAGGTTGCTCCTATTGATATGAAATTTGACACAAAGATTCATCATAATAATATTTTGGTCAAGTTTGATTTAGAGTCTAATTAAGCAATTTTTGACAGAGTTATGCCCCTTGGAAATGGGAAAATCCCAATTATTTGCTTTTTCGTTCATTTCTTTGTAGAGGTCTCCAAGGAAGAAGGGGACAATTGTGTTTCACAAATATCTCTTGTTTTTTGAAATATATAGTCTCATAACTGCAATAGTGTGTGCAGACAAATTTTCATGATGCACACATGCCTGTTACTCCTCTTTCAAAAAACAATGATTTAATGCTTAAATAAATTGTCTGAGGAATTTAAAAGAAAAGCCTGAACATTTTACAATGTTGGCTTTTTAAAGACAATATGTGTGGATAAACATGTGTTTACATTGGTTTTTTAAAGACAATATGTGTGTATAAACATGTGTATTTATGTGTGTATATATGTTGTAGAAAATGGAAGTTATACTATAGACAGGCTGTCAGGCTGTATTTAAACAAAAGACCTCCTGGATGAGGAGAAAAAGAAACAAGTAGAACCTGTATTTCTTGTCGAGTACTTGATGATGTCATCAGAATATGAAAATGATTGGGAAGATGACACAATATATGAAATCACATCTCTAAAGTGGCGCTCTGACGAATGTTTAATTGGACACCAAAAGTTCCGCTCTGAAATCCAAATGTTCAAAAAGGCAAAGTATAAGACGTATAAGGACCAACAATGAATCATCAAGAGACAAACCAGCAAATATATCAAATGAACAGAAATGGGCCATTTGAGATTTTTAAAAGAGTTGCAACTGTCATGTATAATTAGCTCACCTGAGCTGAAAGTTATTCTATGGTTTTACTGATATGCAAGTATTTTGACATATACATTGTTGATTGTATAAAATTGTTAACTCCGTCCCATGGACAATTTTTGTTCCTCGTAAGAGGTTCATATTTTGATGTAGGTTTATTATCCATGTATAAAGAGTTGTTTAACACTTCTTGAAAACTGCAAAGCTCAATATGTGATATGACTGTAAAATCATTGCAAAATAGCTTGATGTATTGTTGTAGTATGATGAACCTAAAAATATGCTGGGTATTTTTTTAAATACAGGATCTGATATTACTTGTTCAACTCATACTGTTATATAAAAGAATATTCATTGTGTATTTTTTTATTGTTGAATTTTTTTTTATGCTGATCAATTACAGATAAAATTTGGCCATTATGATTTTCAATTTTTGTCATATTGGCATGAAACCAAGTCATACTTTTTTTTATCTCAATTTATTTACAAATATGTTTAAGTTTATTTCCAGTAATTAGTGCATACATCTCTATAGCATAATAGGACTGAAGACAATAGGAAGTTATTTATTTTTAAAGGGAGCTCTGTTGGCAGTTAGTTGCAGATCTTGATACCCAAGTAAGAGAAAGGTGGCGTCTCTGACCGATCCTTTTGCTCTTGCTTGTGGGCGAGTGAGGCTTCCCTGTCAAAGGCTTGTATAAGTTTAAAATCATAGATCAAATTATAAACTAATCACATATATGAGTGATATAAAGTGGTTATTTTAATGAATATTTTATCATAATTTGTTTCTTTTGTTCTAAGTAAAGAGTTAAAGACTAGATTTTTGATAATTTATTGAGTAAAGAGTAGTTTTTATGGACATCTTCGCAGTTATACAGGCCTTTTTGTATGTATTCTTTCAGAGCTTGTTCCTGAAACTTGGGCGTAGACTAGAAAATTTACGGAAAAAATACAATTTTTATCTCAAGTTATTTTAATCTACATATTTGTACAAGTTTCACTTATTTAATTTATTAGCTTAATTAGCTCTATAGTGAACAAAATTTGTTGTTAAAAATATACAGGAGACAATGCAAGAGTATTTTGAAAGGGCTTTGCTGGCAGTAAGTTGCAGATCTTGATACCCAAGCAAGAGAAAGGTGGTGTCTCTGACCGATCCTTTTGCTCTTGCTTGTGGGCGAGTGAGGCTTCCCTGTCAGTTTCTTACAGATGCAAGGATTAAACAAACAAGACTTGATAAGACATTTCTGAGTAGAATAATGGGGAACTGTTTTCTTTTTATGATAAGTAAGATTGAGTTGAATATTTATAGTGTCATAACTATATTTTACATTCTGTACATGCATATGCCAGGTCTTATTTCAGACCTTAATAGGATAGACTAGAAGAATTTTTATTGAAAGTGAATTTTAAGCAGGAAACAATGAAAGAGTATTTTGAAAGGGCTCTGCTGGTAGTAAGTTGCAGATCTTGATACCCAAGTAAGAGAAAGGTGGTGTCTCAGACCGATCCTTTTGCTCTTGCTTGTGGGCGAGTGAGGCTTCCCTGTCAGTTTCTTACAGATGCAAGAGATAAACAAGACTTGATAAGACATTTCTGAGTAAAATATTGGGGAAACTGTTTTCTTTTTATGATAAGTAAGATTGAGTTGAATTTTTATAGTGTCATAACTTTTTTAAATTTTGTACATGCATATGCTTGATCTTATTCCAGACCTTATTAGGATAGACTAGAAGAATTTTATTGAATTTCCATGATTTAAATTTACCATTTCGCCAAATTTTGATAATCAATTATTGTTTGCATTGGAAGTTTGTGTAAATTAAGATTACTTTATATAAGTTCCAAAATGTTAACTGAATAGTCTGGTCATTAGAATATGTATTTTTCTTTTCTGTATAATAAATTTTCAATATTATAATGTAAAACCTAAGGAATTTTTTTTAAAACCACATGAAGTGTTTAAAATTAGAGATGCACATGTACATCCTATTATTGAATAATTTGTTCATTCAATTTAGTATAATTTGGTATTTGTATGCATCATATATATAAATATATAGGGGTTTTTCAATGCTATTACATATAATATGATTGTTAATATATATCTTCTCTGAAGTGGTTTTCATGGAAACTCTTATCTATTTGCAGTTATGAACTATAGAGTATGTATGTAGTATGTATGTTTCTATGAAAACATGCTATTTTCAAAATACATGTACTATGAAAGAAAATTTGTGTGTGCGTGTGTATGTATTTTAGTGACCAGTAAATAAGTAAAAAAAAATTGATTACTTCAGTATTGTCAACTTTCAACAATTGCTTTTCTTTATCCACATGCATTATATAGAAATACTGACTTTGTGTTGTAATTTATGTTGTATATGAAAATACGCAAGTTAAGCTAGAATTTGTTATTTGCAGACCATGCAGCAATTTTTATGGGTCTGTTTCAGTTGTGGTTTTTTTTCCTACTAGTCCATATAGATTCCATTATTTCCATTTAATGTGTATTAGCCTGCATTTGCTTAAGTCAAATGTGCATTTCACAATTCCAAATTTGGACATTTTACCTAAGTATTTTTTAAGAACTATATCAGAAATTGTAATGGCATCCATTCCATATGTATCTGATCATGACGTACGTATTGTAATTTTCTAAATTGTGACTTTTATGCTTAAAACTTTGAAATGTTTTGCTCTGTAAGAATACATGTATTTATTTTTTTACATCATTGAGACTTTAACATGCAATAAAAACGAATCTTAAGTGGACTTGTGTGTGATTTTAATTTTCAAAAATGATAGCAAAAACAATTTCAAAGAAAACAACTGGATGTTTGAAGTTATATAAAGATGTATGCGGTGGTATAACTATTTAATTAAACGAAAATATTAATGACGTAAAATATATACAATTCCAGTTTATATTGGCAGGTTTAATCAAAATATTATCGTCGCATAAACAAGATGTATAATGTAAGTTGATAAAAGCGTTTATTTGAATGTTTTAGGAAGTTTAAGGTATCCGTATATAGTTTAATTTTTGACAGTTTTATAATGTAAAATGTAAATTAAACGAGAACAAATAATGAATTAAAATTCAACATTAAATTTTATTAACCAAACAAATTTAATATATCCATTAAACTTAATTTTTTGAGCATGTTTAATGAAAATTATACGTTTTATATACAAGAGGTATAATGTTAGTTTACGGAACACTTAAATCTGTACGTATGAGTAAGTTTACAATTTTTCTGACATTATTAAATTTGTTCTTTTACGGAATCCAGTAAACTCATATTAAATGCTAATTATTTTTAAACGTTTTCGGGCACACAATATGTAATACTACATACTTAAATTTTAAATAATCGTAACGTTTAAATTGCATTTAAGGTGAAATTAAACGCGACTTTTCGTGCAGTGCGTGCTATGAGATTTCATACTAGAAACATAATGAGATCCATGCATAAAACGCTGCATTGGTTTATTTTGAATTATATACTGTCTACAATATATGTCAAAACTACTACATGTACTTCATTTGAAATTAAGTCATCGTAACTGTTCAGTAAGAAAGGGGGGGGGGGGTGAGACAGAATTATGATACACGGGGAATAACTCTAATATTGTTTTCCATTCTTGATGTCAGGTGACCACGTTCCATACATGTTCACGTTTCGTGTACATGTCTGCATTTTTTATGTCTGATTCGACGAATATGTAAATTGATTTATTTTAAACAAGGTTTGTGCCGCTTATAATTGACTTTATTTATTAGAGACGAAAATTGAGATACCTATACATATGTAAAGTTGGTTGTTTTGAATTAATATCTCTCAACTATATGTACTTTCGTTTTAATTTTTTGTATGAGTTGACCTTCAACAAATATATTTTATGCAAAATGCTTACAGTATCAATAAGCCTAATGCAAGTTTATTCTATTTGGTTATTGTAACGTTAAACCCTTGATAAAAGCAGGGCTGCAACATACGGTTTTCACGTTGGCTCTTAATAATATATTAACAATGAAAACTACATTTTCTTTTGAATTTAAGACAAACAGTATATTTAATTTTTTCATTAAATTTTTAGAAAAGCGATGGATCCTCGTTCTAGTGCCCAGGACGTGCACCGATGTGACCTCTGTGAGACCGCCATAGTACACAGCTACTGTGACTTTTGTCATGTCAACCTCTGTAAACCCTGCATTGGAGATCACATCTCAGATGGATATGACAAACATAAAATAGTCCCTTTCCAGGAACGAAGATCTACTCTGATTTACCCAAAATGTGAGATACATTCACACAAAAATTGTGACTGGCAGTGCAAGAATTGCAACGACATATTTGTTTGTTCTTCTTGTACTGCATCAGAAAAACACAGAGGACACATATTTATAGAAGTTTCCGAAGTTTACACGTCAAAGAAAAATGCTATTGCAGATGAAGCAAATAAATTAGAAAATCTTATTTCTCCGACATATGAAGAAATTGCACTGGACTTGGAAAATCAGCTTGCCAACCTGGATGGAGGATATGAGAAACTTACGACAGCAATGTCCAAACAAGGAGAGCAATGGCACAGAGAAATCGACATCGTTATCAATAAAATGAAAACTGAAATCAGTGAGATAAAAATAAAACACAGAGACATTTTACAAAAACACTTGGATGAAATTAAACAGATACAGGCTCTCATAAAACAAACATTAGTAGCCATAGAAGAAATCAATAAATTCACTGAAGTATCTCCTACCATTGAATATAGCTCAAAGATTATAGAGTTCAGCAAACTGCCACCCACAGTGAAGGTTACACTGCCAACATTCATTCCAAAACCGTTAGACCATGAAAAGTTGTATAATATGTTTGGGCAGATAACTCCTTTGTCTACTGCTACAGAAGAGAATGTCTTGTCACTTATCCAACCCAACACTTCAGTAAGAGTACTACTGGATGAACCGGAGCTTGTTGCCACAATACAGACAGGGTATGAAAATGTTACCAGTGTTACCTATCTAAATGAAGATTGTGTTTGGACAAGTGGATTGACAAAGGATATCAAATGCTTTAACATGAAAGGTGAATTGCTTCATACAGTTAGCAACAAATCAAAACAACGACCCAATGATATAGCTGTAGACAGTGATGGGAATTTACTTTTCATTGACGGGATATCAAGGACAGTGAATAAAGTAAAGAATGGACAGACAGAAGTGTTGATCAGATTACGGGGATGGAGTCCTTGTAACCTGTGTGTCACCTCTAATGGTGATCTCCTGGTTACCATGTTCAGTGATGATTTCACTCAATGCAAAGTTATCCGTTACTCGGGATCTACAGAGAAACAAACAATTCAATTTGATGATGAAGGTAAACCTCTGTACTCAGAGAAATTAAAGACTAAATACATCACTGAGAACAGAAACCATGACATCTGTGTAGCTGACTCTGAGGCTAATGCAGTTGTAGTGGTTAATCAGGACGGGAAACTCAGATGGAGATACATCGGTCATCCCTCAGTTACCAAAAAGGAACCATTTGAACCAGTTGGTATTACAACAGACAGTCAAAGTCGTATCCTGACAGCAGATTGTTACAACCATTGTATCCACATTCTGGATCAGGATGGACAGTTTCTCCGTTCCATTGATAACTGTGATCTAGAGTATCCGTGTGGTTTATGTGTGGACAACAATGACAATCTGTTTGTATCAGAACATTTTAACGGCAATGTAAAGAAAATAAAATTTCTCAGATAGACACCAAACTGGGTGATAGAAATTAAGCAAGACTATTTCCATGAATTTGATGATTTGTTGCAAGTAAAGTAAACTTTGTTCACATCAGGGGTGCAGAACACGTGTATTTCATACTATGTATTAATAAATATTTACATTCAGTGTATATTATTATGATTGCATTGAAAATCTGCGATGTTCAATTTCATTTGAATACACTTAGCCTAGTCATGCGTCATGAGCTCAAATAAAAACTTCATCACACATTTTGAGTTATTGTACGACTAAAGGAAATGTTCACACATACATAACTAATTTGATATTTACTTATGATATATGATATACTATTGTAATAGTAGAATGCACACAGTACAATACATGTAAATTTAAGATTACAACAAATCATGTATAGCAACCAGATTAATTAATTGTTTTTGTTTGTACATTAACATGGTGGCGGCAAATGATTCATCAAAATTAGGCATTTTATCCACAGGGGCCAAGTCTGTTTTAACATTAATTTCAATGTAACCATAAATTTTCTTCATTTATCATATGGTTACATTGAAATTAATGTTAAAACGGGCTCGGTCCCTGTGATTTCGTCCGCATGGAGGGAATGTGTGGGGGGGATGGGGGGGGGGGGGGGGGCTACACGGAGGTGATTGTCTTATAGATAACATGACGAATTATGTCTAACTGATATTGGATCTATTAGGATCCAACAATTGTTTACAGCGTCTCATACATTGATCATGTGACACAGTATTCTACAAATTTCACTTCAAGAGAAAGTGATATACTAGTACATTGTATTTTCATTGGGAGTTGAAAGGGGGTAAAGGAATAAGCGGTGGGGGGGGGGGGGGGGGGGGGGGGGTGACGAGGCTTATGTCTATTTTTTAATACCATGTTTGATTTCTCCATTGAGGTTTGGACACATCACCCCCCCACCCCCCCCCCGATCAATTCACTTATTATTTTATGTCAGTGAACTTTCCTCCTCAGCAGATTTAAAGAAACATGCAGTTTTGTAACGTTAGATATCACGAGACTCTGAAAATCCTAAAACTATAAAAAAGCAGTTTCAATAGCAGGTTATGTCTTATTTATTAACTAACGATAAAACCATAACAATTATCAAAAAGAAATTCTGTCATGGAAATGTAAGGAGCTAAATCAATAAAACTCTTCGGGTATTTCACCTTCTTGTATAACAGTTTAATTGAGGTGCAAAATTTGTTTATGTGATTAGTCAAAGCTCTCTCTCTCTCTCTCTCTCTCTCTCTCTCTCTCTCTCTCTCTCTCTCTCTCTCTCTCTCTGAATGTTTGTTTTCTGTTTAGAAAAAATATAAAGAGAGGCATACAAAAACTATTCAGTTATATTTGAAATCTTTTATGTCACAATTTTTTTAATTCTCTAATCCGGAATTATACCGTATCGCTTACGGTTTAAATTTTATGAATAATGTACTAAAATTACCTTCTTTTAAAAAGAGTAAATTTGTTTGCCCGACCAAGGCCAGTTAGCCGTTATGGTCGTTTAGACAGAGCCCAAATGTAGATAACTAAGGAGTGAATATTGACAGGTATGCATTTTACAAACCAGTTGATGATGCTTAATCTAGACTTTTAATGATAAAGTTCTAACCATTGTTTTCTTCGTAAACATTACGAAACGTGTTTAGTTCGAATTTCCTCTAAATAACATATTCGGTACAAAGTTACTTTGGAGGAAAAAAAATTGTTTGCTGACTAGAAGGTACTATTTTTAAAGATTTATTTCCAAACTCATCTCCCTGACAAAAGAAAAAGACGCTTCTATCTTGTTGAATATACCCTGTCTCATCACTCTCAAGATCAAGTTGAGGTACAACAGTACAATATCTGAAGAATTATGTAAACAGGTTGGGACCAGTCGCCTAAATGGAATATTATTGTCGTTTGGGAGATATTATCTTCAATGGGATATGAATTTTAAGTGCTAAAAATTTGAAATTAGCTAAAAATATGGTAAATCCGCATAGGAATACATGTACATGAAATGGAACAACTTATGATTAACAACTTTTTCTGTAACCGTTCTATTACACAGATTGTTCCCTCAGTATATCCAAAACTTCTTGAGGGTCAATTTTGCAAACTATATGCTTTCTGGAAAACTTGCTACCCAAAGGTGTTGCATGTAAAAAATTACCTAATCCAAAAAAAATTAATTTTTGCACTTTAAATTTATATCCTATTATCCCATTGGGGCTATTAATTGTAAAATTGTTTTTATTGACATATGTCTGTGTTGTTCAAGATTTTCCATTATCTCTAAATTAAATATCAAATTTTTATTTCTGAATTCTAACTTTACCAAAAGCTTGATAAATTAAATTTATTAACCTCATTTCTTTTTTCTTATAGAATTTTTTCAACATGTCTATTGATTTTGCAGATAGTGACTGTGATATTTTGAAAATGGAATTAACATTGAGAACTTTACCTCGTGTTTTACACAAAACCCAGACTGTGAGTTGCCTTAGAATCAGCCTGTGTCACACACGCCTCTTTCAAAATCGTGTGAATGAAAAGTCACTAGTTGCAGCTAGATTGAGCACAAAGTCAGATATTGTAGCCGAGAGGACTCTGTTCCAAATGTTGCCTGTCGTTTACTGGCAGACTAACAGACATATGGCAGGGCACAGTAAATTCTCTAACATCAAACATCGGAAAGAGGCGCAGGACAGTAAAAAGTCAGCACTGATGGGACAGTATGTCAAGCTAGCACAGTCAGCTGTAAAAAGTAAGTAGAGAAAGCTTCCTAGATTGTATTGTATATTGAAATTTCACATACCATCTTTTAATTTTAATGAGTTTATTCATTGATTTCTTATCAATATATAAACTAGTTTACAAGACCGAGACCTGAGCCTTGAAAGTAATCAAAATAAGTACAAAAATACTTCATTACTTCTTTGGCTAAAAGTATTTGTTTTTATGAAAAACTTAAAATTTTAATTTTTTGAAACCTCATATACCAGTAATTAAACTTTTAATTTATATTCTTAAAAAAATCTCTGCTGAGGTAGGTGTTCGACACTCATAAAAAAAATAAATCAACCCATTTACAGCCCCCCCCCCCCAAAAAAATATAATTCACACACTCTATATATATGATATGCACCTTTTAATTTTAATGAGTTTATTCATTGATTTTTTATTAATAGATAAACTAGTTTTCAAGACCAAGAGCTGGGCATTGAAAATAATCAAAATAAATTTTAAAATATTTTATTACTTCTTTGGCTGGAAGTATTTGTTTTTATGAAAAGTGTGTTGGAAAACTTAAAATTTTAATTTGTTTACCATGCAGGGTTTGAAATAAACAGTCGCCCACTCGCCATTTGCGACTAAGTTTTCGTGTGGGTGATTTGAAAATGCAATTCCAGGGGCCCACATGGGGATTAAACAATTCCTGATGCCAACACATCTTCTTTCCAAATTTGTCTGAATGTTTCGTATTTTAATTTAGGTTAATCACTCAGATGCTTATCTTTACCTATCTTCACTGTGAAGTCTAAACGTCTTGATGATCAAGAATACTCAAGGTCTTCATCAGTCAAGCGTTTCATAGCTAGTGTACCAAGAAACATTACTTTCAAAGCGTCTGATTTCGGCATTGTTATAATATTTCGATTTATGGCAATGGTTGTATCAGCCAGCCAAAAGAAAAGGATTTTTATTTGTAATAGGAGATAGATTAACCAATTTAGATGTAAAGGAACAACAAGACATGTGGTTAATTCAGAAGACTTGAGTTATGAATTTTAGAAAATGAAGTGTTTGAAAATTTGAACAAAAATCGAAAATTAATATGAATGAATATATATGTACAATGGCATGTTATTAAATGAGATTTAAAAAACCCCTCTTATTTTATCTTTTTTAAATGAAAAGTGTGGGCAACTAAATTTTGATGTGGGCCCCTGGAATGACGAAGTTTAGTAGCCCACATGGCTAGCAAAAAATTCAAGTTAGTTAAAAACCCTGCCATGTGAGCTAAAGTTGGTTAACTGTATTATATTTACATCCACCAAGTACATGTATGATTCATATAAGCTATGTAGAAACTGACAAGATTGAAATCTACTTGCCCCATTTTTTGATTGGCTGAAACTTTCCGCCACCTATTAAGAAAAATTGACGATTCATGTGGGTTATGTATTTTTTCTGCAATGTCACCATCTTTGCATGAATTAATAATCAAGAAGGCATTTTATTGTTTAAATAGTTACATTTGGTGTTATTTCTATTTCAGTGGGTGGCTCTACTGATCCCAAACTTAACCCCAAGCTGGCCCAGGTTATAGAAAGTGCAAAGAAGAGCAGCCTGGGTGTTGAAACCATAAAAAAACTACTTGAAAGAATGGTAGGAAGAACTTTGATTTAGATTTGCTGGATTTTGTAACATTAAAATTGATTTAGATTTTCATGACCTACAAAATAAATAGGTAATATACAATTTAACACCCTTCATGACATAAAACATATATACACGTAATTATATACATGTTCAGTACATGTATATGATTGATAGGAGATGAACCAATCTAATTAAAATTAGATCTTTGATCCGTGCTTTTAATGGATCGCTAAACAACTTCCTTGTCATGTTTCAAACTTTGTGTACTGATCTATTTGCAGTGAATCAAAGATCCAATTTTGATTAGACTGGATATGAACAAGTCTCCCCTTCTCAACATTATCAAATTAAAGATTATGATTTGAATAGAATATGTTACTTTTGAACTTTTTTTTATTTGAAAGAAAAATAAAGAATACAAAGATATTATGATAGAAGTTTGTGGACCAGCCAACTCCATTTTCTTGGTTATGGTAGACGCAACGAACCAAGTCAGTGCTAGGACAGAGGTGAAAGCTGCAATGAGGAAACATCCGTAAGTTTGTTTGTTGTTCAGGTAGAAATGGAAACATTATCTGTATTAAAGTTTGTATGAGTTGTTAAAGCAGCTATGTAGAAATTTTTGTGCAAATCTGTATTAATTTAAGTCAAAGCAGATTACTAGTTCAAATCTCTACATAATGATGAATTTTACTGTAGACAATCTTCGCTAGCCAAGGGTTTTCGGTCCACTCAGCTCCCCATTAATCCTTGGCAGATCTCGTTACGAAATCTTGATGACAAGCTCCGCTTTATGATTGGCTGCAGCCGTCAGTAGCTGATCCAATCGCAGCATTTACAACAGTCGCTTGTCAATAAACGTTTAAAGAAACACACGTGTGATCTTTTGTAATATATTCGGTGCTTTAACAAGTTGAGACACAAGTGCTTGAGTACATTGCCTCCCAAACGACGGTCTAACCAGATTGCTCTAAAAAACGATATAATTAACTGCATTGAACTGAGATTTACAAACTTGTCAAGGCTAGTGTGATAGTATGGGAAGTAAACATGGCGAAAGTAGCCTCGGAAGTTGCCTATCCCGTTAGTGTGTAAGTTCCTGCTTATGGCTATTGCTTTTAGATGTTCAATGAGCTGTGTTTTATTAAATTTCTTTTGTCCGCAATATTCACGAAGATGATACCTGGTTTTATAGAATGAATGCTTTCATATATCGGCGACTTTTTCACTCCCAGTACAGGTCCCTACAAATACTACAAATAAAACATTCCTTGCTTTCTTTAGGTTATATCTTCATTCCTATTTCAGGGATAGAGATTAACTTTTCAGTCCACTTGCCTTTCGGGCAAGTGAACTGAAATTCTGACTTTCCCGAATATAAAAATTGGTAGCCCGAAATTACGCTGTAGTAAGAAGACAACACCACATTCCTTAATTTTATTTGAGTAACTCACAAATATGATAACCAAATACGTTTCATTTCGTAAGCTCAGTTGCTGGACCACAATTTTTGGCATCTTAAACCTTGCTAACATTTAGTAACATGTCTTGTTTATTATTTGATGGATGCTTCTCCCCTAACAATTTATTAACAAAAAAGACATTATAAAATAAGATCTTATAAATTCTGTGAGTAAGCAAATAAGGTAAAGTACAGTTTTATCAAAAGAATGTAACATATTCATGAGATGAGGGTATAATTTATTTGATCTAGCAGGGCACGTAGAATTAAATTTGATAATTGATTATGCGGAAATACTGGACTACATATCTCAAATCAAAACAGAGGCCTTTCCGAGTTTCCATATGCAAAGATGCACAGTGAAAGTTTATTTTTACGTTTTTAAATTATTTTCACTAAATATTTCTATCAAAATTTTCTCTTGCCAGTAAGTTTATAATTTCACTTTCCAAAAATGACATTTTTACTTGCCCCAGGCAACTGGGCAACCGTTAATGTTGATCCCTGTATTTAATAGCATTATTAATTATGTTCCGAAACTCTCTAGTCAACATGTTTTTAAGTTGTGTTTATGCTGTAGCGTGTATGTAACCCCTTTTTTTATTCGATTAAAATGTAAAGTACATATGCAAGGCGCAACTCAAGTTGCTCACCACCACATCACAGAGTTTTTGTAATGAGATCTGCCAAGGGTATATGGGGAGAGAAGTGGACCGAAAACCCTTGGCTAGCAAAGATGACATATACGAAGGGCTTTATGATAGATTTGATCACATCCCGACCGAAATTATCACCTCATAATATTCAAAGAATGATTCCTTATTACTTATATTTATATAATTTTAAGGCATCGTACGATTGAATTTTTAAATATAAAAAAGCAAATGGCGTCATTTGAAATTATGGGTTATATAGTACAAAATTGATACGTAGTGTTATCACAGGCAAAGACACTGAAAAATGTAAATATATATGAATAAATCTTAACTTCTAAAGTTAGATATCAAAATACACTAATAGTCTTGTATATTTTAATAATTGTCTCATGTCCATATTTACCACTGTGAGATCAGTATAATCCCTTTGATTATAATTCGGCTTTGATTTCATGCTATGATTTTAATACAGAGTGAAAGTCAGCAACTCCCCTTCAAGTCTGCACTTATTCAAGCAGCAGGGAATTTTGTACGTGACCCCTGACCCCGAACGCCCCAACCTTGACCTTGAGGAGATTGCTATCGAGTGTGAGGCTGAGGACGTAACCAAGGAAACAAATGAAGAAGGTCAAGAAGTGATCAAGGTCAGTTCTGGGTTTTTGTTCGCTAAGACCAAAAAAATAAAATACAGTCAAACTTGTACCAAGCAGTCACCTGCGGGTGGCACCCAAAGTGACCTCTCAACAGAGGTGACCTTTGAATAAAGACTTGTGAATTTGCCAACATCATATACCTTATTAAAAGAATTATCACAATAAAACAATAATGTATCAAAATGATTGATAAAGTAATTGATTTGATTTTTAGCTCACCGAGACGAAGTCGGGGGGAGCTTATGCTATACCCTCGGCGTCGGCGTCGGCGTCCGGACCTGGTTAAAGTTTTTGTTGCAGGTCCTGTATCTAACTTATTACTTGTCCTATCTTCACCAAACTTGCATGAATGATGCATCTGGACCTACTAATGGACTTGAGAGACTTGGATGCTGAATCTGGGCCATGAATTTCAGATGCTGGAGGAGGTTAAGGTGTTTGGAGCAGGTTAAAGTTTTTGTTGCAGGTGCCCTTTGATAGCCATTTCTAAGTTACTACTGGTCCAAACTTCACCAAACTTGCATAGATGGTGTGTCTTATGATACTGATGCACCTGACAGGCTTGAATGCTGAATCTGAGCCATAGGTTTCGGATGCTGGATGAGGTTAAGGTTTTTAGAGCTGGTTAAAGTTTTTGGAGCAGGTGCCCTCTGATGATTATATCTTACTTACTACTGGTCCTTACTTCACCAAACTTGCATGGATGGTGTGTCTTATGATACTTTTGCACCTGACAGGCTTGAATGCTGAATCTGAGCCGAAGGTTTCGGATGCTAGATGAAGTTAGGTTTTTCGAGCAGGTTAAAGTTTTTGTTGCAGGTGCCCTTTGATAGCCATTTCTAAGTTACTACTGGTCCCAACTTCACCAAACTTGCATAGATGGTGCGTCTTATGATACTGATGCACCTGACAGGCTTGAATGCTGAATCTGAGCCATAGGTTTCGGATGCTGGATGAGGTTAAGGTTTTAAGAGCTGGTTAAAGTTTTTAGAGCAGGTGCCCTCTGATGATCATATCTTAGTTATTACTGGTCCTAACTTTACCAAACTTACATGGATGGTGTGTCTTATGATACTGATGCACCTGACAGGCTTGAATGCTGAATCTGAGCCATAGGTTTCGGATGCTGGATGAGGTTTAGTTTTTTTGGAACAGGTCACATGTTTAATATATGTAGGTAATAGCACTATTTCAAACTTGCATATATGATCTAACTATAATATAAATGAATGGCAGAGGTAGCTTCAGATGCAGATCCTGATCTCCATTATCAAGGATGCTAAAAAATATATCTTAGTTATTTCTGGTCCTAACTTCACCAAACTTGCAAGGATGGTGCGTCTTACGATACTGATGCACCTGACAGGCATGAATGCTGAATCTGAGCCATAGGTTTCGGATGCTGGATGAGGTTAAGGTTTTAAGAGCTGGTTAAAGTTTTTAGAGCAGGTGCCCTCTGATGATTATATCTTAGTTATTACTGGTCCTTACATCACCAAACTTGCAGGGATGATGCATCTCATGATACTGATGCATCTGACAGGCTTGAATGCTGAATCTGAGCCATAGGTTTCGGATGCTGGATGAGGTTTAGTTTTTTGGAACAGGTTACATGTTTTATAGATAATAGCTTGCATAATTGATTTAACTATAATATAAATGAATTGCAGAGGTAGCTTCAGATGCAGAGCCTGATCTCCATTATCAAGGATGCTAAAAATTCTCCTACCTCACTCAAACCTGCTTGATAGATGTGTTTGTTGTTAAATGATTTAACATGATTCCTATGATATAGTATTCTATGATATGATACACTATTGTTTTATATGATACAATGTAATATCATACATTATATTGTAAAAAGTTATATGATATGATATGATATTGTATCAATTTTTTTGTACATTATTATATGATATTGTATTATGATATTGTTATGTATAGTATTGTATATTATTATACAATATTGTAGAATATGATATTGTATAATATATTATTTTATCGAATGATATTGTTTCATATTATATTGCAATATATGATATTGTATCATATGATACGATTTTGTATATTATAATTATAGCATATCGTATGATAAAATATTGTATAATATGATATTGGTTTATATAATATATTGTTATATAATACATGAAATTGTATTATATGATATTATAAGATATCATATAATATGATATTGTATAATATGATATTGTATCATATGATATGATATTGTATAAAATGATATTGTATTATATAATATCGTACTGTATCAGATGATATTGTATCATATGATATGAAACAATGTTTTATCAAATTATATTGTATCATATGATACAATATTGTGTATCAAATATGATACAATATCATACAATACAAAATTATACTATATTATACAATATAATATCATATGTTACAATATTGTGATGTATTATGTGATATGATATAGTATCAAATAATGCTATATTGTATTTATATTAGATATTATGATATTGTATTATGTGATTAAATACAATAATGTATAACACGATACAATGTCATATTATATGTTACAAAATCATATTGCATCAATATTTATTACAGTATTATATTGTATTAAATGATATATATTGTAAGTATCATTGGATGCAATATCATATTTTATATTATTGTATTGATAAACATTGTATCTTATAATAATGTATGAAATGAACATAGGATTATCATACAATTTTTTACATATGATATACGATATTGTGTCAAAACAGTATCCATGAATATCCAAGATCATTAACTATGATTTTCATATCATATGATAAAGGTGGTTTTAAAGGTGATGCCTCATAAAGTTGATGCCTCGTCTCGGTGAGCTTTGTAATCTGTGATTACCTATGTTTTTTTATAGGATTCATTATATTTACAAAAAAGTACAAATACATAACAATGCATTGTACATGCAATTGTTATTTTTTTTTTAAATTTTTGAAAAATTGGTTAAGTGGTAAAGCTGGTCATTGACATTTTCAGAATAATATCACTAACTATATTCGTGAGTAACGATTATTTAGGAAACAAACACTGTTAATACAATTCAACAATTTATTTTTTAACCGACCGTATCTGAACTCAAAATCAAATTTTTCAATCAAACGATTTTCTCGTGCCTCGTTGCGGACATTTTTCACATTTATTTCATGAGTTTGTATATCAAACAAACTTTACTACATGCTTAAGCAATTTGCTTGATACCCATTTGTATCTGAACTGCCAATTTTATAAATACATCAATGGATTTGGTTTCTCTCGCCTCAGGCCTATAGTTATTGTTTACATTAATTACCTGACATTTGGGAGCCATGTTTAAAATCCCCCATGTAAATCATGTGACCGACCAAAATGGCCGCCTAATGCATGTCGACTGTACAGTCTTGGATAAAAATACGATGACCGCTGACCGTTTTAAGTAGGTGACCACTCTTTAGTGGACAATCATATAGGAGATTTCATTGGGTGGAAATAAAAAGACCCCATACAAAAAGGGACTTTAATAGGGGTGACCGCTTCGGCAGTTTTGACTGTAAATGTTTTATTTTTCAGGCACCGCCACTTAAGGTCAAATGCATCAAAATGCTTCATTTTATTGCCATATTGAAAAGAAAAATAACTTAATTTTCAATTTAAGGTAAAATATTATTCCCCTTTGCAATTCCTGTAATAAAAAAAAAAAATACCTGCCTGCTTCATTAGATTTTGAACATTTTCCTTGAGAACCAATACATTTTTTTTTGGCCTAACCTAAACCCATTCCTACTTTCAGAGGTTTTTTTTTTTTTTTACATTATAGAGAAATTAAATAGGAATAAATTTTCTGAGCTTCCATAAATATCAATGATTTCATAGTATTTTTGTCTGAATTTTCCATTTTTGAGATTTCCCTTTCTGAATTTCCCTTGCGACCCTGCTCTTTGCTCTAAAATTTAAACCATGTTAAGTTAATTAAACAAATCAAATTAAGCCACCTTGAATATTAATCATTCCATCCTTTATTATCTATTAATTTTCTACTTTTTTTTCAGTTTTTATGTGACCCTGCTCGACTCTCTGAGGTCAAAACCATGCTGGAGGGACGGAGTTTGACCGTGGAGAATTTCTACGAGCAATACGAGCCCTTGGCACCAGTCACGCCTTCGGAGGCGGAACAAAAGGAGATTGACAGCATCACGGAAAAACTCGAGAACATGGACAGCTATGTAGAGATGCACACAAATATAGAGGCATAGGAAGTTCATGTATATAGAATGTGCTGTGTTGTTATCGTGACAGAGACCCATGAGGTTGATTTTTTCAGTGTCGATGGGAAGAGCGGAGAGCGCACATTATAAAGACTGTTAATTATAACTGTGTACAGATGTGAAATGATTGTAATAAAAATGTGATAGTAAATTAATTGTGTCTAGTTTTGTTTCTTTTATTGTCAGAAACTCTCAACCAGTGATTATATAGTTAATTGTGTCTAGTTCTGTTTTTCTGTCATAATGAGAAACTCTTGGCCAGTCAGACTTTGAATGTTTACATATATATGTATAAGTTCAGACAGAGCTCTTTTTCATAAGTTTAGGATATTTATTTAGTCAGAAAATGGCCACAACCATGCATTCAGCCCTCTTAAAAACATGCTACTGTTAATATTATGATTAAAATATGTTTGAGAGATTCTTGCCACAAAAATGTGAAGGAGCCAAATGTAAATGGGCATAAAGTACACTTTTATTCAAGACGGTATATAAATTTGGTGATTTACTGATGATAAACTGGTTTGCGACGACTGATTTCCCGAGTTAGCCCTATAAAGCCCCATGTTGTTATCAAAACCATATACGACAAAGGGTGGTTTGTGGTGAGAAATATTTGCGACGACGAGGTTCTCGCAAAATTTTCTTGTACGTGAATAAAAGTTGGTTTACATTAGAATAAAAAACTGTAAAAAGTTAGCCCAATGTCAGTAAGTTTCTCTAAGTTTGGTTCAATGATGTGCCAATCCATACTAAAAAAATTATTATGTTTTACAGTACTACTGGATCAGATCTAGATTGTCTGAAAAAAATTGAAAAACAATGTCACCATAGTCAGTGATTTATTTGAAAATTTGATATATGAAGTTTTGGATGATTCCATTTTTAGTTCACCTTAGCTCAAAACTCATGTGAGCCTTTCTGATTACATTTTGTCTGTCTTCTGTCTGTCTGTCTGTCTGGTCTGTCAGTCTGTCTGTCTGTAAACTTTTCACATTTTCAACATCTTCTCCAGATCTACTTGGCCAATTTCAACCAAACTTGGCACAAAGCATCCTTAGGTAAAGGGGATTCAAAGTTGTAAAAATTAAGGACCTTTTTTCAAGGGGAGTTAATGAGGAATTATTGAAATATCTTGAGAAATAAAAAATATCTTCTCAAGAACCCAAATTTGAAACTTGTGTGGCGGCATCCTCTGGTAGTGTAGATTCAAAGCTGTGAAAATCATGGTTCGAAATTTTACATAGGAATATATTTTGTAAATCTTTGAAAATCCTTTTCTCAGAAACTACTCAGCCAGGAAAGCTGAAACTAAGGTAGGGTAGATTCAAGATTTGTTCAAATCATGATCCTCTGAGGATGGATTGGGACACAATGTTGGGGGGGGGGGGGGCAAAATTTACATAGGAATATAAAGAGAAGTATCTTTAATTTTTTTTTTTACCAAAAACCATTTTCCTTGAAAAGCTGTAACTTTACTAAAAGCAACATTATATAAATAGTGCCTGTTTGTGAGGGTAACAGTTGATATTGACACCCCGAGAAAACCATTGTCAACCGACGAGAAGCGGAGGTTGACAATGGTTTTCGAGGGGTGTCAATTTTTACTGTTATCCTCCCACACAGGCACTATTTATTTTGTTATACTGAATGTCTTAATTTTTAAGAAAATTTTACTGCTTTTATATAGGAATAACGTGAATTCTACAGCGAACCGTACGCGCATAATTTTCGCGCATGTAACAATTTTTAATGTTACCCGTTGCTAAGTGCGTTGCTAATGCTGAGGGTAATAGAACGAATTATGAACTGCGTCCGAACCAATCAGATTTCAGTATTTAACATGAAAGTATAACAATAGATAATGTAGATTCAAATTCTTTCAAATCAAAATCTTGAGAAGTAGGGTAGGGCCACATTGAGGATCCAATTTTACAAAGGAAAATATTTTAATTATTCCCAAAAAAATGAAATCTTACCATATTTGGTTAATACTTACATGCAAGCATTTTGACATTTTGCTGATCTTTGAAATTGTTTACACTTGGTCCCTAGACGATTCTTGTCCCTCACAAGGGGTTCAGAGTTTGATGTAGGTTTATATCCCATATATTAAAAGTTGTTTCGGATCATTTTGAGAGCTGCAATGCTCAACATGTGATATGACAATGAAATCATCCTGTTAGAAAAGGGACTTGAATTTTAACATTAGAATATCCAGGGTGAAAAAATGGATTTTTATTTATTCGGGATCTACATGTACATGTATAACACTACATTGTCCAGATACAGTGTAGTTTGTATTATGACTCCATTAAGCATATTTAATCATACCTACTTATTGTTTCTCAGGTGAGCGATGTGACCCATGGGCCTCTTTTTATACATTTAGAACCCCCCCCCCCCCCCCCCCCCCCCCCCCCAAAAAAAAAGAAAAAAACAAACTTCATACACTATAAGAATGTCTCTTGAACTGAAAAAAATCTTGTCATGGTATTAAATTTTGAATCGACTCCAATTTTTCGGTTCTTGTAGCAATTCTTATTTTGTATGATGCACAAGTGAAACATCTATCGGCACTTTTTAGCTCGCCTGGATTTAACCCATAGGGCCAAGGAAGATTATACATGTATTTACATGTACATGGCGTCCGCAAAGGGCAATCTTGTTTATAAAATTGAAAAAAATGACAATTGTACATTTCAAAATATAGTTTTGATAATTAGGAAGGTTTCTGAGACATGCATACATGTATAAGGTGACCATTTCTAATTAATCGCGCATGTGCTGAAATTGTAGCCCCTGATGAATCTGCTGAAAAATTCTTGACGCTAAAAGAAATTCTGATTAATTGCCCTATGCAGTGTTCTCACCGAAGTTTATACTTTAGCACATGTAATTTATATCCCTCGTGCATATAACTTAAGAACTACATGTATTTGAAAAATATCTGATTATTGTAAGTTACACCCAAAAAAAAGCATTTTATGTAATTTATGTAACAAGTTTCATCTTTGTTTGATTCCTCGCGTTTACAAATCTCAAATGGTAAATGGTTCATTCAGTCCAGCAAACCATGCTCTTAGTAGCCTCATGTTATTAAAAAGTACGTAAATTAGTTTCGTTTTAATTAATTTTTTTATTTTGAATATAATAGTTACGGATTTTTCATGATCTCTAGATTATGTTGGCCCCCCCCCCCCCCCTTGCAAAACTGAAAAATTCTAATTTCTTTATATAAACATTAGAAAATTACCAAAATATGTCTCAGATCCCCTGGCAAACTCAAATAACCATCGGAACAACCCCCCTCCTTGATTTTTTTTTGGATCCGCGCATGCATTATGTACATATATATTATCCTTTATCGTCATTAATTCATTGTGCATTCTCATTGCCAACAGTACATTATCACCATTAAAAATTTACCCGGGATCCAATACCATTAACGTGTCCTATTCCATGTTTAATATAATTATAGGTTAATGTCCGTTTTATTACTGTGAACCAATTTTTATTTCTCAGAAAAAGAATCAATCAATTATAACTTATAATCAAATCATCGATGAGTCCTAGCAAAATTCAGGAAGGGCTTTGCACATGCTATGTCTTGGATTTCAATAAATTTTATTGTATCACTTCATTTTAACATTATCGAATACATGAAATTATATTATATAAAAGAAAAAAGTTCATAGTATGCCTAACTAGGCAGTAAAGACTGTCTGTTTTATTACACTGACACATAAGAACCAGTTTTTATTTCTCAGAAAAAATCAATTGATTACCTTATAACCAGAATATCGATGATTCCATGAATAATCGGGACAAAACCGCGGCATGTGCTTAATTTTTTTTTTCATTTCGTAGAATTTTTAAATTAAGGACGATTTATTCTTACAGGTTTCTTAGAATATTTGGTCAATGTATTGTACTGCAGGTGCATGTAATCCTAAAGCTACATACCACGATTCAGAAGCTTTGTTTTGCTTTGAAACATATATGAGGAGTAGCCGGAATTACTCATCAAATTCTAATATAGACTCTAAGTAACGCTGAAGGATTCCAAGAAATCCACGAAGATTTTTTAAGCTTTTATCAGTGTTCATGCGGTCAATTTAAATGACACATAGTGCTATTTTGATTAATGATTATTGCATAATTTATCCTCCTTTGTTTGAGACTTCGTAACTTGGGAAGAAAATATAATGGAGAGAAAGAGAGAGAGACTGGGGCGACATTGACATGTCCTATAAACATCCTCATAACCTTCATTGTGAACATTAGATGAAATTGTTACATAGTTTCAGTATCAAATATCAGTGTCTACATAATGAATGTAAGATATACGGTAACAGACACCTACTTATATATCGTATGTACATCTTTAAATGGATCTCTCTCTCTTATATATCGTATGTACATCTTTAAATGGATCTCTCTCTCTCTCTCTCTCTCTCTCTCTCTCTCTCTCTCTCTCTCTCTCTCTCTCTCTCTCTCTCTCTCTCTCTCTCTCTCTCTCTCTCTCTTAAGTTACTATACTAATACTCAAGTTAAATCTGCTATAAAAGCATAGCAACTACGTATATTTTAGAATGTCTATAATATACAAAATGTAAGTTGAAAAATTGCATCCCAGAAATGAATTAAATTTTTATTTAGCTGTTTCTAACCATCAGATATAGTTTTAAGAATGGGTATAATCTATATTTATGAAATGATCCGTTTGTATAAAAAAAAAAGTATAAATACACGTGATTATGTCAAATCCTTCTTTTCATTTCAACTCAAGGAAATCCCGAGTTTTTTTTTTTTACAATGTCACTGTATATTGTTTCTTACTGGGTAATACAAATCATTTTATTTAACGTGGGAGTTAATAAATACCCACATTGTCATGAAAAAAATATGTAACAGGAAGCTATTTGTTAATTCATATTTCATTTGTTTACTGCGTTTTTGTGGATTTAAATGTCCTTTCAAACAAACGTAGATAAAAATGTTTGACCGAATCGAGGATCTCCTTGCTTGGCTATATAAAGGCATGCAGAAGTATGTTTGCATTTAGTTTTACAATGGATGAAGACAAGCCACAGGTGAACGATGAAAATGATACTCCGGTGATACAGACCCAGGTCAATGGGACCTCGGACGATTCGACCCTTTTAAAGGTCAACGTAAAAAGTATCGCCCAGAGATTTGAAGAGAACTATAGAGAATTGGACAAGAAGAGCCCGGTGAAGGATCTAGGTTTATCTAACAGAAACACACTTTTCCCGAAAGAAACGACAGAAGGAAATGATGATGCAGTAGATGAAAAGGAAGAAGACGAAAAAGAAGAAGACACAAAAGAAGATGATACGTTTACCCCGGAGGAAGGCAGAATTGCAAATTTTACGAAAGAAACGAAACAAGAAAATGAAAAACAAGAAGACAAAATTATAGGAGATCCGATCACCGCAAAGGAAGCCGGTTTCGTATTCGACGAAACAGGAGATTTGATCACAGCAGAGGAAGCCGACAGAATCGCAAATTTAGAGAAGGACACGGAAGAAGGAAACGAAAACAAAGATAACGAAAAAGAAGATGTTATTACTGTAGAGGATTCCGGACTATCCGGTAGAATCGCAAATTCGGCGAATGACACGAAAGAAGAAAATAAAAAAGAAGGTGATATGTACACTGCAAAGAGAGAGGAAAAACCAGACAGAAACGCAAGTTTTACAAATTTTAAAGATACGAAAGAAGAAAATAAACAATTGCAAGAGGACGTGATTTATAAATTCTTTAAAAAAGCAGACACGCAGAATTTGGGATTTTTGACAATTAGTCAGTTTGCTGCAGCTGTGCGCAAGCAAGGATTCTCGGGAAAGGACTCAGAAATAACGGTAATAGAAAAAGAAATGTTTTCAACGTCTATTCCATGTTAAAATTTAAATTTCTTATTACGTATATATCACACACCATGCATACTTTGTTATAAATCACTTTCTCTTCAAACAATCGAAAAAATTTAAATCCAGAAATAACACAAACCAATTTTGGGCTTTAACTTGGTAGAATATTATATAGACACTTTAACCACTTTTATATTGACTTTAGCAAACAAACATTACATCAATTTTTTTCCCGGGCCACCCTGTTCTAGACCATTCTAAATCCGCGCATAATAGATCTGTAGTTTTTAAGAGGGGTCAATAGTCGTATCAATTTTTTTTATCTCCTTGAGAGGAAGAGTTTGATATATGAATATTTAAGGTAGATCTGATATCTAATTTGTTTACCACCCAGCCTCTTAAAAAATATGAAAGCAACATGTGTATAATTTATGCATAATGCTATCAGATGTAAAACCGTGTCGGAATGTTCGTTTAACACGTCTTTAAAAATACTCTCCGTCTGTAAAATTAGCACATTTTAAATCTTCCTGAATCAAAACTGTGCTAATTCATGCAGCATATACCTTTACAATATTACGTAATTGTTAGCCATCGTGTTTTTAATAAAGATTTTCCATTCATCGGACTAACAAAACGATTATGTAATTAGAATACGAAGTTGTTCAGAAATGCATTTCTAATTTAATAACTGCAGCACAAATTTTTGGTACTGAATATTTGTGCTCATAATATATGTATTAGAAAATTAGGTTAGTCTGCCCAAACTCACACAAGCTATTCTGCGCCGTAAATTGAGTGTATGGGAGGAATTTTTAATCTCCGGCAATCCCGTTGATCCACAGAAGTGGAGGTTGACAATGGTTTTCGAGGGGTGTCAATTTCAACTCTTACCCTCCCAAACATGCAGGCACTAGTATTATACTGAATGTCTTAATTTTAAAAATTCTATAGCGAACCGTTCGCGCATAATTTACGCGCATGTAGCAATTCGTTGTGTTACCCGTTGCCAAGTGTGTTATTAACGCTGAGGGTAATAGAACGAATTATCAAATGCGTCTAAACCAATCAGATTTCAGTATTTAACATGAAAGTATAATAAACTCTTTTGTTGCTGTTGGTAACTTAAATAAGTTTTGTTGAATTGATTTGGAACTTGTTGTGTGTAGTTCATAATGAGAAACTACAAATCAAGTTTAGGTTTTTTATTTAAGATTGATAACCATGTGAAGAAGAAATGTCAAACAATTGGGGTGCAGATAGGGGACATCTATTGCTTATGCAATATACATGTACTTAAAATGCTTGTTCTGTTCGTAGCTAAAAAATATTTATTTTTTTTTGGGGGGGGGGGGGGGGTGATGAGGTAATTTTGCTTGGGGACAAGATGACATGTACAATTCGGCAAAATATGTGTAAATATCGTAAGTTGAAAAAAAAACCCATGAAATGAACACTTCCGGTAATTATCGAAGTAATGTTTAACTATGTTTCTGTATATACCCACTGACATTGAGAGACACATTTATATGGCTTTAGAAAATATTTGGGAATAAAAAGAATGAACTCTCTTTGTATTGCAGACAATGTTTCTTGACCTTGATGCCAATAGGGATTGTGAGGTGACCTTAGAGGAATATATGGACGAGATGGGGAAGAGAGACTTCAGATTCTTAACGTAAGTTGTAATCACATCATGAACATCATTAATCTTTTAGACGTTTTCTCATATCTATATAAAAAAAAAAAGGATTTAGAAAAAATTAATAGTTGCAAATGACTCCCAAATTGAAATCTGGTACCTTACCGAGCAATCTTTAAGCCTTCTTATACATATAAGAGAGAGAGAGAGAGAGAGAGAGAGAGAGAGAGAGAGAGAGAGAGAGAGAGAGAGAGAGAGAGAGAGAGAGAGAGTTTTAAGTATCATTTCTCTAGTTAGAAACCATATATTACTAAAACCGATTTGGTTTGACTTTTCCGATCGCGTCGCGTTCAACTTTTTCAGCTACGTCATACATAAACAATACCCGCACCTTAACCACAGTTTTTTTATTGGTGGATTCAGCTTACCGCTGATTGGCTGCTGGTTAACTAAGACTAAATTATGCACGGACAGAACAACAACATATCAGAGAATAAAAAATTCACATGGGTACTCGTGACTGTCCAAATTGGGCTATTTTTCGAAAGTGTACACTTGTGATAAGACAATACATACGGTACATCACATATATAGCTGTAGCTCTGTGTATAAATTTTGGGTTAGAAAATATAAAGCTACAGTGCATACAATACTTACATGTACAAAAAAACTTTACGGCAATTTGCCGCGTATAAAAATAACACTATTTTTAAAAAATATTTACATCATACCATACCACATTTTGTGCAAATAATCCATTTAAATAATTCTTCATTTAGTTTACTACTGTTAATAATTGTAGCTTTACCCGCCCCAAACTTTTTCCTATAAAACAACCTTTAACCGTACTCGGAAAGCGGATCAAGAACTGTATTTTTTATGTATGTAAACAAACCAGTGTTCATGTATGGAGGGGGTGATCGGGGGTTCAGAGACAGGTAAAATAAAGAAATCTGCAGTAAATGGTTTGTGGATATTTTAGTATATATATTTACGCCGAAAGTGACAGGGCAACAGAAGAGAAACGAATCGGACACTTGCCTAATGAAGACGCACATGTACAAACCTCCTTGCACTCTCCACTTCCGTCTCGTTCTTCCACATCATCGTTTTATTGACTGTCGATTGCCGATCGAAAGGTGTAGAAATCGAGGAATTCATACCTATCACTTTGACTGGCAAGTTAGTAGGTAATACATGTGCATTATACATTTACGGTATTTACATGAAATGAACGCTTAGCACATGCAACTTTTAAATATTATATTTTTTATAACGCCGTACTCTGGACCGTAGCTTGAGGCTATGGTTTAACGCCCGTTTACACACAGAGAGAGAGAGAGAGAGAGAGAGAGAGAGAGAGAGAGAGAGAGAGAGAGAATTTAGCACAGAATTTAAACATACGGGATAGTCGATTTTGAATGAATAATATTGGGGGGAAATAAACTGTTCTGAGAAATCCTTCAGCTCTGGCATTGCATAAGCGTATACTGATAACTCGGCCTAAAAATAGGAGTTAACCAATCATACAGTTTTCACACCGGCGGCGTGTATAATTTATGCATGACGTAGCTGACAGAAATGATCGTGACGCTATAGGAAAAGTCAAACCAAATCGGTTTTGATAATATTTAGATGTAACAGCAGTTCAAAGTAATGCCTGGAACACCTAGTACATGTTACACCTTGATATTTGATAGGGAAGCTGACTGGTTGGACATCTTTAGAAAGTTTGACAGGAACAAAGATGGCTACGTCACGCGCGAAGAGTTGCAGACGACACTTGAAGAGCGCAATATGAGACAGCTTGAGATTGATATGGATGAAGTTATGAAAAAGGCAGACAAAGATGGCGACGGGAAGCTATCGTTTGACGACTTCATCAAATCATGCGGCTTAAAAAGTCATTGACATTGTTCTTGCTTGCAGATGTAAATACGAGCTAACTTAAAACAACTTCCTCTCTTTTAATCATACAAGTATTGTATCAATATTTGTTATGTGAAATGTATGTGCGGACCTGGAAGGGGGAGGGGGTTGGTTAAAAATTTCTTTGATTTGAAATTACCGACCCCCTGGCAAACTAAAACCCCCCCCCCCCCCCGGAAAAAAAATTTCTGGCTTCGCGCATGAAATGTATGTTCATAAAATTAGCACGGTTTAATATTTGTATACCCCAGCAGACTGCATTAACTTTACGTGTATTACAATATATAGTAACTGCACCTTACGTAATACAGGAAATATACAGAACAATACCGTCTGCGAGCAGAGAATAATTTTTTTTAAAACGATCAATGTTTATCGAATTATACGAAGCATGGGTTATGCAATACACTGAATGCCTGGGAGTCGTTATCCGTGCCAAACTCGGTTTTATTTTCTGTATTGCTTGAATACCAAAAATATCACTAAATGTTTTTAAATGTTGTGATGTAATTTTGTTATCTTGATCATGAAAATATATTAACCTACATGTTCAAAGTTTGCACGTGTATCTAGAATTACATTGCGCTTCATGAGATTTTGAAGAATGTTGCCCTCATTTCAATGCAATTAAAAAAAATAATAGATGGGTTTGATTGAAATGAAAAACTACATTTTTTTTTTTCATTTTTGATTGTTTCTTTTAAACACGTAGTTAAAAACATATATAAACCTCGGTTCATTTTAAGCAACGAAGAACAATATACTATTGTTATTCATTTGTATATGAACCATGATCTTTATAATGGCAAGAATTAATAAGGGCTATTTTGCCTGCTGTTGTATTCATATTCACTGTATATACTCACATGTATCATGATGTATGTATATATTATGAATAAAATTCTTCTAAAACTAACGTCATCTTGAATTACGTTAAGAAAGATAACTCTGATAAAAATGATTGTACAAGTTTTCTGCACGTAAACTAGTCGACTTAAGTTATCATTGAGTTTTTTTTTAACCTAATTCAGCATGTTTATGAGGAAATTATGCTATAAACTAAATCTATCAAAGGTACCTGCTCAATTTTTAATGACATTTTACCGATATGAAAACAGTTCCACATTGAAGTCGTGTACATGCACTGATTCAATACGTATAGTACTTTGTTACCAAATCCGTAGCATCCTTAAGCATAATGTTAAAAGATTGACATTTTCAGCTGTTTTAATTGTCTGTGATAACATTGCGAATCAATTTTGAACCATAAAACAAATAACTTCATAAAACATGGTTGACACAAAATGGGCGTGTCTTATATATAGCATAACCGAGAAAAAAAACGGTATTGGCTGCGCCGCGAAGTAACACATAGCATGTGCTACTTAAGAAATAGTGGTTTTAGAATAATGTTGTATTAAAGTGTACAGATTGGAGATAGTATAAATATATTAATGAGGAATCATTCTTTGAATATTATGAGGTGATAATTTCGGTCGGGGCGTGGTTGAAATCCAATAAAGCCTCATGATACTCAAAGAATGATTCCTTATTCCTTAAAAATGTAGGCATGTACTGGAGAAGTCTCATCATATAGAACCGTTTTAACAAGAGCTTGGACTTTGGGTAGTTGTGTTAAACAGCAATGTGACGTAGGCCTGTCTATTGGCAATCGGTTTTTGGAACGCAGTTCGCAATTGATTAGTGAACTGCGTTCTAGAACGCAGTTTGCAATTCAAAATTTAGAATTCATATTTGGGGCCCGAAATTTTCAGGGGCATCTACTAGTAGTATTTCACTACCACTGTGAAAATATGGTGATGGTTCCAGAACGCAGTTCACTTTTCAATTGCAAATAAGCCCAAATCTCAAAAAGTAGAGTTGGCCACTTCACCATATTTTCAGGGTGGTAATGGTAAACCACCATCAGATTACCCTGAAAATTTCAGACCCGAAATATGAATTCTAAATTTTGAATTTCGAACTACATGTACATTCTAGAACGCAGTTCACTATTCAATTGCATATACGCCCGATTCTCAGAAACTATAGATAACTGCATCACCATATTTTCACAGTGGTAGTGAAATACCACTAGTAGATGCCCCTGAAAAATTCGGGCCCCAAATATGAATTCTAAATTTTGAATTGCGAACTACGCAGTTCACTATTTAATTGCGAACTGCGTTCCAAAAACCGATTGCCCTGTCTATTTCATCGCTGGCCACTCAGTCAAAGCTCTGTGAAATCAATAAGATTTGTCTGGCTTTTGAGATAAGACTACGCAGTCGGTGTATATTTCGCTTGAAACCGCGTCATTTTTAACTTCTTTTGATGTAAGAAATAGATAGCTACGCCCAACCAAAAGTCCAAGGTCTTGTTAAAATGGTTCTAATAAAGAAGTATTAGCATGCAATGAAGCATCATCTTATTAAAATGTTTAGGGAGGTATTATCATTGTACACATGAATATCAATTGTATCCACTTAAAGCAGTTCTTTACGGCGTTCCATATAGTTAACAATTAGGTTTCCTCCAATGTGTAGAATTCCGTTACAATTACATGTGGTATCAAATGCTTCTAACCATAAATATGCTTGCATGATTTGTACTAGAAATACTGTTTTATCTGGTACATGTAACGATAAATTAAAATTGATAAATTTTAAACTTTTTATGTAACACATGTATCTGCACTTTCCATCGATGCAGAAAAGCAATCCACATGAATTAAGTGGTCATTTTCCACATGCGCTTATTTTGAATGACCTAAAAATTTATATTATAATGAGTATATAATGAGAATAAAAACGTTCACACTGTATCTTGTCAATGCTGAATTCGCTTTTATTATCGTATTATTCTTTACTAATTTCAATCTAAAGTTAAGAATAATCACAATCATGACAAATGACATATGATATATAAGTAGTACATGACATTATTGCCAATTAGGCCAAACTTGGTCAGAGAACCCCTTTTTCGGATAAATTCGTGATTGATATTACGTATATATGTTCCAATACATTCAAGCTTGTACATTTTACACCTTTTAGTTTAAACCTTAAAATAATATCTAACTTCCTTATTTTCCACCTTGAAAATGTCCTTCAGTCTTATATTGTCTTGCACTAAAATTGCCATTCACTTTTTTCCAGGACAAGTCGTTAAGTAGTTAAGACATTTCCCCCTTTTTAACCGAGCCACAGTAAAAATCAATAAGTTATAGCCGTTATCACCCTTTGAGAGAATTGATGTGGATCCTCTGTCCAAAAGCTGATAATGCTGCTGCAGAAATTGCCAACCCAGCGTCTTTTAGATCTTCGATTTTTTTTTGCATTAACAGGTATTTCGTTATGCACTTTAAATAAAAAATAACTGTTATTGAAATTTGTTATTTAAATATTTCGTCGCTGCATCTTTGTGGAATTCGCTGCATAGAGGTTTTAAATGCCTCTCTAGCTGTCGATTGATTTCGAACTGATCAGATCTATAGAGAGTCTCACGGGGGTATTTAAAAAATGACAATATGATTGTACATGTCCAAAGTCGTCACGTGACCCAAGTCGACACTCTACCAAAACAAACATCGTAAATATCTGACCGGGTCGGGGGAATCTGCTGGGGTATAAAAATGCAGAGGTACACTTTCCAGCTATCAGTCGGTAATCGGATTTCAGATACGATGGATGAGCAAAAAGAAAACAACAAGCCGCAGGTGAACGGTGAAAAAGATACCCCGGTGAAACGGGCCCTGGTCAATGGAAGCTCCTCCTCGGACAATTCGGCCGTCTTTAGGGACAGCAAAGTTAGGAGTATCGCAGAGAGAATTGAACAGAATATCAAAGAATTGGACAAGCAGAGCCTAGCGGACAGGAAGCCGCTGTATACCGCGGAGGAGGAGAAGAAGTTGCTTGACAGGTACACGAGTTTCCCGAAAGAGAAAAAAGAAGTGCATTATAAATTCTTCAAAAAGGCAGACATTTACAATTTGGGATTTTTGACTATTTATCAGTTCGCGCAGGCAGTGCGCAAGCAAGGATTTTCGGGAAAGGACTCAGAAATAGCGGTAATGATGAAAATGTTTTGATCATATGTCCATATATCTATTTACCCCCCCCCCCTCCCCCGATAAACTGTTCGTGAATTAAAGCTCCCCGTATTGACACTGTGTTGATATCGCTACATTTGGTGATTTTGTCTTGACAGCAGGTCGCCGATTTAAATCTACCCTCTTTTCAATAAGTCAGTTTGTATATCAATTGAGTATAGACTTCATTATAAATCCCTTCCGTCATATAAAAAAAGAAAGATTTTAAATCCTGATTTAGACTTTGCAGCCAATTGTTTGGCATGAGTATTAAAATCCAATTAAAAAACAAACGATACTAATCGCAATATAAAAAAAACTTCAAGGGTGTAATACGGATAACCATTTAAGAGTCGGTTCGCTTTGGTATAAAAGTCCTAAAAGTGCTATTTCTTATCCTCCTCTTGAAAAGAAAATTGAAACGTAGAAGATGCCCAGAGCCAAGATCAGGATACGTGAGCGAATCAATAATTTAAACGCATTGTTATCAACAAAATCAATATATATACACAGTGACATTCCAGTATGTCTCGATTGACATTCTCTCTCTCTCTCTCTCTCTCTCTCTCTCTCTCTCTCTCTCTCTCTCTCTCTCTCTCTCTCTCAGAAATACAATATTTTGCATCTTTCTTTTAATCTACAACATAGACATCTACATGTAAATATATTTGTACGTGCAAATTCTCTCTCTCTCACTTCTCTCTCTCTCTCTCTCTCTCTCTCTCTCTCTCTCTCTCTCTCTCTCTCTCTCTCTCTCTCTCTCTCTCTCTCTCTCTTGTTCTGTGATTTTTTTCCCCATTTATGATCTATGAATATAGATTCGTTTTCCCTTAGGGAGATATATTTGTCTAACAACATTTGGCGTTATTGAATTATTCCATAATTTCGAGATCATAGATATCGTACCCTTATGACTGTCTGCCTGTCTGAATAGAGAAAAATATTGATCAAAGGTTCACATGTACAATAGGAGACAATTCTACCACAAAAAAAGGATCAATTTGTAAAGAAAAATAATGGCGTAGGACTGTAGAAAAAAAAGGAAAGTGCCCCACAAACCAGAATTGGGTTCGTCACTTGTTTTGTTTTCTTTAAAAACATGGTACATTGTACACGCGGGACCCTTCATTGTATTGCTACATGTATTTGACACCGAACAACTTACACAAGGATTTACATGTACATCTGATAAGTTCCTTTCTCTCGCCCGACACATTTAGTTTTAGTTTTTGCATTCTTTTGAATTTAGACACGAGGGAAATAGAAAATAAAATTGATGTAAATAAGAGGTATCAACTTTTTAACACGATCACACGCGAAAAGAACAAAAAAAAAATTCTACTCATGAAATTCGCCACGAAAATGATACATATACAATGTAATACAAAAATGCAAGTGTGTTTTACATATTTAAATCTTTTGTAAAATTTCAGAAATTCTTTCGGATAAAAAAAAAAACAACCCAGGCACTGCGTATAAAGTTTAACATCCTGGTATGACAATGTGTATACGAGAAGGTAATTTATGTGTATAAATGTGATATAATGAAATGAAATTCCATTCTTTTTATGTAGATTTATAGAATACAATATAATTCTGCATAGTTTAAAGATAGTTCAAAATTAGGCACCTATCGTTTAAGGGGGCTTGATGGTCTTGACTATTTTACAGATCATATTAATCTCGTTAAGAAGAAGAGTTTTTGATAAATATATATTAAACATTACATGTGTATAATGTTTTAAATATGTTTTTTTTTTCAAAGCAAAAGTAATGTGATTTTTTCATTATTCAATAATAGTATATAAATGACGATAGAAATCATCTCTACAACTTAAAGACAATTTTAAGGTAAATCTACAGGGGTGATTTGTTGACCATGCAACCATCCTCCTTAAAGCTAATTTCGTTCCTGGGTGTTTGTGTAAAAATTTCAACCATGACTCGGGCATAAGGTCAAGAAAAATAGTAATTAAACGCTATACAAAAATTTTCCTTTGGGGGAGAAAGCAATAATTTACTCCTAAATTGTTCTTTGTTTGGAATGCAGCGTTAAATTCAAGTGACTCAAGAATATAAAACAGAAATAAAGTTGGGCCCGTGTCTCTTTGTCCAAACATGCTAAAAGCAATCTACATGAAAGTGTTTCTGATATTGGAGATAATCAGTTACTGTTAGAGCTTTCTTAAAAAGTCATTATGCATGGATGATTATGTTCCATAAATGCTGAGGGCCGAAATACAATGTAAGTAAAGCTATCGTTGTTAATTATTGGTAGGATGAAATTGGTACAACATGTAACAAGAAAGAGGGAGGGGTTCTGTAGGCTTATTTCATATACACAAGGTTCACCCTTCATTTACTGAGTAGTGTACAAGGAATTAAAAGGCAGCAACCCCCTTCCACCCCCTTCACTTGCACGAGAGAGAGAGAGAGAGAGAGAGAGAGAGAGAGAGAGAGAGAGAGCTATCCCATGCACCTAGCTTGCAACTATGGATAATTTACCACATATTAAAATGTAGTAAAGAAAATGTAACCTTTAAACTTCAAAAACTCTTCTACAATCTGAGAGTTAAATTTATTATGTCTTTAAAAGGGGCGTTGGTGTACTTTTCAATAGCTCTGAAGTATTTCAACTGATAATCACCTAATAAACAAAACCGTTAACGGTCTGCTCTTGACCCGGATTGGTGTCTGAAGCCCACGCCTTGCGGGTATAATACTAAGGTTTTATGAGGTTTCCACAGCATGTGTTCTTTGTAGCGCTTTGATATCTTTATTTCACTGTAAGAAAGATGATAAGCTTGACACGCCTTATACGTTCATTTTATACTAAATACGGTATTTTGAAACAAGCTCTTAATTCTACTTTGTCATACGTGCAGAGGTTTAAAAAAAACCTTAACACAGTACTCAACATCCTGTAACGGGTTGCTGCAGTTAAATTGATGAGTTTTGTGATACTAGTACATTATAATTATGTCACAAGTTAAACTAGTTTTTAAGATCTATCGTTCTATAGTAAGAACGAAAAATTATTCTGTTTGCATTTGTCCGTCCGGTCCTCCCTCTCTCTGTCTGTCTGTCCGTCCGGTCCTCTCTCTCTCTCTCTCTCTCTCTCTCTCTCTCTCTCTCTCTCTCTCTCTCTCATATACAAGGACAAGACTGTATGCCATTGACAGATATGGACTTAAATTTAAAAGAAAGCTCGACGCCGTTAATTGATATTCCTTTTTTCCGAGAAAAAGCTTTTAAGGCGAAACAATAGAATTCCTCACATCTCTTAAAAGAAAGTTTATATGATATGATAAAATTAAAAGTAACCAAGAGCATGCAGTTAAAATTGATATGCACAGATGAAAGTTGAACGGACCGAGAAAACTCTGTACAAGGTCAAATAGAGGGGAATCCAACATGCAACTACATATTAAATATACACGTATATTCGTTTCATTTTATCTCATTCCATCTTTTCCAACTCATGAACTGGCCAATTCTCAGAGTTGCGAATCTCAATTGTTGCTAAAAAAAAAAAAAGCCATCCTAATATTCATGATCTATAAATCGATCGTACATGATTCCACGAGTTAATGCAAAATTCCCAAGTTTTGCCTTATATATATTTGCTATCGGATAGGCTATGGGGACATAGCATTCTCCAATATCTTGGGTATAATGTAAAAATTTTCCCCTATGGTCGATACACTTCGAATGGCATTAGCAGGGATAAAGTCGCCGTCAATTTTTGTTTGACATGCAATAAATCAGCCTATCCTATACCCTTCACGTAATATTTTATGTGTCCCCGCGAGGGGTCGCTTTCAAGAGGGAGGCTAGCAGGGAGCGTGTTGTCCCTGATATGTTATTAAATCCTTGTAAAGATTGTGGGACACATTGAAATCAAAACACTCCGCCCACACGAGTCAAAGTTGGAGGGTTTTTTTTTTTGTAGATAAAAAATGTGCTAAATCATGAAATATATATGCTGTAACACTTTCGTAAAATACTAAGATGTGGTATTAAAAATGTCATCTACATTTTAAACACTTTTCTTTTACAACATACATACATGTATATGATGAACAAAAAGGCGATGTTAGTCAAATGTCCAGTTGCAGTGAAATTGCATAAGCATTCTTATTGTTCTAATTTTAAAGGCGTAAACCAGTAATATTTTACTTAAAATTTATATTGCCGAAATAATCATTTCAACGTAAGCAAAATAATAGCATCAAAAATCTTGTTTCATGGAAGCCTCTATTAAAAAATACCAACATATTAACATGGCTATATACCGATATGCAATAAAAACGTTTCTGAGTATTTAAAATGATTTTAAAAAAATATCAATTTAATAGATTTTCCATTTCATTTTAGACTATGTTTGTCGACCTCGATGCCAATATGGACTGCGAGGTGACACTCGAGGAATACATGAACGAAATGGCAAAGAAGGACGCCAAATCAAGAACGTGAGTTTCTTATCAACAATTATTCATTTCGTATAGGTCACAATGAGAGCGCTAATAACAGCAGGACCCTACAGGAATAAGTTACCTGATATGTGTACAACAAAAATGTACAAAAAACTTGGGAAATCGGCTAGCAGGCTTGGGAAATCGTCTTTATCTTTAGATTGAAAGCAAGGGGTCCATTTTCTCTGTAAATTAAACCTTTGTTTGCTAAGGTGGTGCAGGTCAAAAGACCAAGAAACCTGTAATTGCGGTTTTATACTTATTACCCTTACATGGTCTCAATGTACGCGGTTCTAGAGCCACGCCTATATTCGTATTTTAATGAGACATGATTTCCCTCGGCCATGCTACGTTATCGGGAGACATTTAGGTCGTTGTTTACTTGCGTTGTTTAAAGGTAGATCAACATCAATCGTTTCTATATCCTCCTTTTGACCACAAACGTCCTTTTCGGGGGTGGAATGGGGTGGTCACTTCCGGTAGATTTTAAATTAATTACCGACCCCCATGGGAAAGAATGCCTCTTGAAAAAATCGCGTTTTCTCTTTTTCTTGAGAATGAAATATCATAACGATGATTGAAAAATTTGAATGGCGTTTAGTTGTCCTCATTTCTACCTTTCATTAAACAAAAAGTTCATAAGAAATGCAGATAATTTTTTCACTGGAAAAAGAAAATGAGCAATATAAAATCATTGGTGACTTTTACTTTTGCCAAAGCATCTTGGCTGAAAACTACAGATAGCGTGGAAGAAAAACTTTTATCTCAAAAGATCTGTTTTTTCTCCCATTTTATGTGTTTCTTGATATTCACTATCTAATTTCACCCTTGATATTTATGTACACAGGGAGGCTGAAATGTTGGACATCTTCAGAAAATTTGACAGAAACAAAGATGGCTACGTCACGCGGGAAGAGTTGCAGACGACACTTGAAGAATGCAAAATGAGGCTTCTTGAAATCGACATGGACGATGTTATGAAGAAGGCGGACAGAGATGGCGACGGCAAACTATCCTTTGACGACTTCATCAAATCCTGCCGCTTCAAAAATCAATGAAAATTGTTCCGAATTTCCTATGTAATCATGAGCTAACTTGAAGAACTGCCGTTCCTCTCATTACTCAATATTCGTCAATATTTCCATGGTCAGCTTCCTATATAGCGGAAGATTGAGTGAATATGTGCGTTTTTTGGCACACGCTACGCAATTCTGTACCAGTCGTTTATGTTTTTTTTTTTATTTAAGCTCAGGACGCTCAGAGATAGACAAATCTGTTGATGCAATATGGGATATTCGAATTTTGCATTTTAAAAGTTGTAAAGAAGAGTTTTTATGCTTGCCAAATGCTGTATCAATTTCTTTGTTACTTGAATATATTATACGTGTATTATCATTAAATTTTTATTACAAATGGTATTATTTTTCCGATTTATTGGAGTTTAACTGCGATATATCACACACAGATATATATGCTACTGTAACATTTTTTACTGTTTTATTAAGGTACCTCAATACATCAAGACTTGTACTCTTTTAGACACTACGTCACAAGATTTAAATGCTAAAAATGTTAATTTATTGTACTTTTTTCAACTTTAAGGTGGAATAACACATCATCACGATATGGATGACCGCTGATCGAAACGACATTTTGTTTTTTTAAAAAGATTTTATGGACTAAACCATAGTGTCGGACTTGTGATTCGTACATCCCGAGTTCGAATCCCGCAGGGGCTTTTGTTGTTACTTACCGGAATAATTATTTTATTTTTATTTATTTTTTTAACTCCACACTGCAAATTTTCGCTTACTAGTAATGATTTGACATTTGTACAGTTTATTTATCATTATATCTTTCATTATCAAAAAAATTCCTGCTAATTTGAGTCACTTTTCCCAGGTGTGTTAATCAACGTTAATATCGAATAGTTTCCCATACCACCTCAAGGGCCCTCCACACACCCGAAGAAAGTTCTGCATACAAACCCATTATTCTAAATTACTTAAAGATGTGGATTTTTAGCATGTGTTAGACAATTAAATGGCCATAAATATTTTTATTTTTTCCCCTCTCTTCATGAAAAAAAAGTCCTGCGGTAATCGAACTTGGAATCTGTGGATTGGTAGACCAAAGCTAAACCGATTGTGCCACAGATCTAGAGATAGACAACAATTTTTAGCGATATATTTGCATACATTGTAACCATTGTTATTTTCCACTGTAAGTCCATAAGAAGGAACTGCAATTATATTTATATAATCGCAATTGCCCTGTCTGTATATTATGACGTCATAAAGGTGAGACGTCATATACTTTTCCATGAAACCACTGTATGATACATCATGTGTTTTTCTCCAACTCCATAAAATTGATGTATTAATATTAAAACATTTCTTATAATGACATTTTGTAGGAATTACTGTTATAACATAATAAACATATCATTGATTCTGTCAACAAATCTACGTGAATTAAAAAAATACATTACCGTCTGAATGTTTATTTTTGATGCAATAGCTAAATGTCAAACTCTGGGCTAATACAGGGTATTTGCAAGTAGTAAAATTCAAATATAAGTAATAAACAACGATTATTTAGCGCGCATCATGGAATATGCCAGCAGAGCAATTGCTATTCATAACGCCATGTTTACTAAATAACGTTGCTTATTTCTTAGATAAACTGTTCCACATTGCGTTAAAATCGCCATGCTGTGACGCACTGTCAAAAAAAGTTATAGTCATGGGATGTCGAGGATCCTAAAGTAACGAATTGTAGTAACACCGTCTTTAATACATTTGTATGGATAGCTTTCTTTTATTCAATCATGTGATGAGGATGGTCTTTATATTTGTAAGGACATGCATTGCTCACTTTTTTAAAAACAAACATACAGAAAAAAGAATTCCCCCCCCCCCATCTTCAAATCCCCCCCCCCCCCCCCCCCCCCCCCCCCGACTGTTAACAATTTAAAGTATCATGACTGCGAAGCACTGCTGATTTCAAAGATTGTTGAGGTTAGTTTTTTAAAAATGTTTCTGTTTATCGAGACTTAAGCTTGGAGTTATTAGCTAGCTGTTTTTACTTTCAAAATTGATGCTACGCGCCAGTACATTTGGTCGAAAGAATGCTATACACAGTGAATTGTTTGACCGCTTTACAAGTCGGGCACGTAGCATTGGGCGGGGGCTACTATACGTTTTTCTCGCTGCAAACATTTTCTTTTAAAAATTTACGTTTAGAAAATTAAATTATCATGAATCTCGCCCCCTACTTTATTCGAATTATGCGACACAAGGCTAAGCATAGTTTCATATTTAGAATTTTAGGACAAATAAGTAAACACCTTCAAGTGCGCGGAGTAGAAACAAGAGTTACCGTTCCTTTACTTCTCGGCCATATAACGTACATGAATACGTGAGCGATTTATGGTTTATGTATATTTCCTGCTTTGCTTGTTAGCTTCTTTATCCATTGGAATACTTCTTTTTTTTGCAAGAATGCATGTAATGAATTTAATCGTTCTATAAAAATTGTTTTAGCCCTGTTGCAGTACTTATCAGACAAATTTGCAAGTTCTGTTAATTTCTGTAACCTTATATCTACTTCAATTTCAGGTCCAGACCTCCCCCCCCCCCCCCCCCCCCCCCCGGAAAATTAAATGCATCAATCTCACATAGCAAAATCTCCATAAATATGCCCCCTCCCCGGAAAACAAAATTATCCCTGGAAATTTTTTCCGGATCCGCGTAAGAAATGATACATGTAACGTGTTGCTGAACTTTATTTATTTTACAACGAATGATAAACAAGTTCTACAACTTAAATAAATATCTCTCGTTGGCACGGATGTTAGCGCGAGGGGTCATTGGTGTGGGAGGAAGCCGGAGTGCCCGGAGAAAACCAACGTGTCCAAGCGCGGGCGACCGCCATACCCTATCACATACAGTAACTGTCGATCACGGGGATCGAACTCGGGTCGCAGCGGATGATAAGCGAGTCCATTGTCCACTACGTTCCCTGGACACCTAGCATGTTGCTGTCATTGGTTGGGACTTACCTACACTGACAACACATGTTGGCTGATGTATGACAGCTCATTGAAATAGGTATGTTTTTTTATTCGTTCAAATAAATGCGCACGCCTCGAAAGGTTTTCGTCAAATTATTGCGCTAATCCGCCTCAACATGTGATGACGAATTACCAGGACATCCTACACCAAGTTAATTAATTAATTGATTAATTAATCTGCCACACGTCGTTTCCGAGCAAATTTATAGCTTAGGAGTCAATATCATATACATGTATATACTTATTTTTATAGACGTCAATTGCTGTTCAACTTCCTTTAATAAGAAACCTTATTCAATACTACATACATCTACATGATACCATCATGATAAAAGCATCACATCACTTAGAAATACCTTTACATGTATACCCCCATCCCCCAAATCTGATTTCATAAAAAGCAGTAGTTTGAGAAACTTGTGGCAATTTCCTTTGGTCGTTTCTCACACATATTTGAAAACAATTGTTGTGTAACATATTCACCAATCACGGGAAATCACTTCCATTTCAACTCATCAACTTGGGATGACACATATATTTTTAGTTAAAAAAATATAATTCGAAATCTTGTATCATGAAATATGACTCAATTTCAGTTGTTATCG
Source organism: Magallana gigas (assembly GCF_902806645.1). Taxonomy (NCBI): domain Eukaryota; kingdom Metazoa; phylum Mollusca; class Bivalvia; order Ostreida; family Ostreidae; genus Magallana; species Magallana gigas. Next base: position 254,627 of record NW_022994945.1, read on the forward strand.
ATTGAGGACAGCGGTAATCATAATTTTATCAATAATTTGAATTAGTATTCATTATAGATAAAATTGATATGATACATTCTAATAACGTGCTTTCAGCAGCTTCGCCTGACCTTGGCAGAAGATTAAGGATATGTGGAAGTTTGTCTGTGCGCATGAGTACATAACAATGAAGTTGTTTTCTTTTTTTTTTGAACTTTTAAAATGTGTCTACAATATTAATTTCCGTGCTCCGCCTAATGCTGCATGTACGTACCGGTGTATAATACACTGATTGGGAGAAATTCTAAGATAAAGAATATATTACATTTAAAGTTTAAAATTCATCAATTTAAACTTAACTAAAACTGTTATAGTGAAGTTTAAATTGATAAATTTTAAACTTTTAATGTAACAAATATACAGTAAAACTCGTTTAGTACGAACACGGATGTAGCGAGTTCACGGATATAGCGAAGTCACCTTGGATCACCAGCTATGTAAATTTAATGAATTTCCTATACGGTTATAACGATTTACGGATATAACTAAGTAATTTCTTAGGTCCCAGTGACTTCGTTATAACCGAGTTTTGCTGTATTATACTAATAACTCCATTGGACGGCGGAAAAACATTATCTTAGATGATTACACAGAGTTTTAGTTTTTCTGATCTGACCACAACAGTTACGTAAAGTTACCTTATTTGATTTCAGTTTTTATAAATATAATCGTGTTTTCATTTCAATAATTTCGATAAAATGAAAAAAAAATTCGTAGTAGAAACATTGTAATCTGAGAGAAATAACCATTTTATTCTTTATACTCTTGTTTTTAACAGAATTTACTGTACATTAAAATTGTCGCGATTGTATAGTGGTCTTTGAGTCAGATAGAACGAAAACACATCTGAACGCTTTGACTGGTTTATCTAGACTGATTTGAATATAAACATATTATTGTAACGTTACCATGACGTCATACTATGATGACGTCATAATAGCAATATCTCACAACGTCACATGCACCTTGACGTCGTATTAGATATTTACCAACATACTCCGGGCCGCAAAATGTACAAAATCACAATTTACAAAAATTAAAAGTTCATAATAGGTTCGCGTTGTGTCTTGAAAATGTTAACGAGAAAGTCTTTCACTTCTCAACTCTGGCTCTGATTTTCATATTTTGGGAAAGTCAGTATGTTCTTGGACCAATTCTCCAATCATGAATTCGTTGAATGTAGCTCCTGTTCTATTGTGGTAATGTCTCTGATGAATAATGTTTTCTCCAAATGCTCTATAGAAGTTGAATTTCTCCAAGTTGTTATGGGTATATGGATCCAATTTCCATAGCTGTGTCATCAAGGATGAATTTTGTTTCATAATCTCCTCTAAAGTAGCAATATTCTTTCCCATCTCCAGATTGATCACTCGAAGTTCTAGCTCATCCAGGTAGTGTCTCAAATCTGCTGTATCTTTGTTTGCCATTTCCTGTGATGTGGTGAAGGTCTCACTGCATGTTTCCACGTTGGATTGAATTTTCAGCATTTGTGCTTGAAGCTGGTTGTTCAAATCTTCTAGGATCTTCATCTTCTGTTCTAAAACTGAATTTTCTCTCTGGATTTTCTGGATTTTGTGATTCTTGAATGATGAATTTCTTCTTAGTTTGAAATTCTCTCTCCTTAACTGCAAAATCTCTGATTTAAGTTTTTCCACCAGATCTTCTTGTGCTTGGTCTTCCTTCTTTTTATTAACGACTGTGTTGGAAGCTGGTTTTTTCTGTTTTTCTGTTCTTGACTGAGCAGTTTCTCTCTTCTGTAGTTTGGTATTCAGTGTGTTTGTCTCCTTGGATGTGGGTACTTTCTCTTCCTCTTTACTTCGATCTCCTTTTAGCTGTTTTGAGTAATGTAGTTTGATTGACTGCTCTAGTTGATGTGACTTTTTCTCCTTTGTCCTCTCTAAATTTGTGACTGAGCTCTTAGATGATGGCTTCAGGAATTGCGACTTGTAACATATGCTGGTGTGGTGAGTCTTCTTACAAATCCTGCATTTGAAACGTGACTGACAATTATTTACTTTGTGTTTCCCTAAACAATTGAAGCATACTCTTCTTTCTTTTATGATGGATATTCTCGCTTCACAATCTTGAATAATATGGCAAGTTGTTGGTGAATGTTTACCATTGCAGAATAAACATAGCTTCACAATATTTTGTGGCTTGTTAATCTTTTTATGACTTGACCCAACTCCAAAGTTAGCTGCTGGAATGAATTCCTGGCTTGATCTTAGATTGCTAGCTTGTCCAGCATCTTGAATGCATGGCTCTACCTTTATGGCTCTCCTTAGTGACTGTAAATCCCAGATATCATCATCATCTTCTTTTTTGTCCACAGTGTTATGAGTCTTAAGGTTTCCTGGGTTACCTTGTGACATGTCATTGCATTGCGCAAACTCTTGTGCATTTACATTTAAATTGATGGATGTAGATTGATGAACATTCTCTAAAGTCTTGGTAGATGAAGCGCTCTTTGTCAGCTCTGCTAATTTTAGTCTTAAATGTAACATGTACTCAACTGAATCTCTGTTTTCCATTTGGATCTCTTCTTCTCTTGATAATTCTTGTAGGATCTGGCTGTTGATTTTCTCTAACGTGTCTTGTTTCTCCTCCAGTAGCGCTATTATAGTTTCTGTATCCTCTGAATTGTTTTCCTCTAAAAAGGATTCTTCCAATTTTCTCAAAAGTCTTGTTACAGCACTTCTTTGTCCTGAACGAACTGCTCTAAGTTTAGAAGTCATCTCTCCGTTTGGTCACGGCACCAAAATGTCGCGATTGTATAGTGGTCTTTGAGTCAGATAGAACGAAAACACATCTGAACGCTTTGACTGGTTTATCTAGACTGATTTGAATATAAACATATTATTGTAACGTTACCATGACGTCATACTATGATGACGTCATAATAGCAATATCTCACAACGTCACATGCACCTTGACGTCGTATTAGATATTTACCAACAAAAATATAGCTTTGCATTGCAGTCTAGCTTTAATCAATAAAAACAATAATCAATCAAGTCTATATTACACGTGCTTCCGTTTATATATTTCTAATCGCAAACCTATTAACAATATCTACTTATTAATAACAATATCACAAAGTCTTCTATAACGATTTTGAGTCCGGAATCTCTTGCATTATAAACTTACCAAAAACAACCGTTGGATTACAAATATCCATACAAATGATATACAAATCAAAGCAAATCAACACACAATTTTCTGTACACAATTTTCCCGAACATCATTTTGCTGTTGGCTTTTTCTTTAATGTTTTTAACACTCTTGTTTGCTTTGACAGCTGAGACCGGAAGTCTTCCAACGCATTTTTTCCATCTTCCGATTGTCGTAAAATTTCGTCGAAAATTTCCCGCTGCTGTTGGGCTTGTTCTTGGACCTCTTGGAAAAGAAGGCTCTGTGTCTGAGCTATTTCTAGAAGCAGGGATTTCTCTCTTTGAAAATGGTACATACTGTCTCGAAGAAGATCAGGGTTTGTTTTGATTTTCATTTGGTCTTCCATTTTCTTGACAGTGGTGAGGAGAGTGTCGATTTTCGCCGACAAATCGAAAACAATGCCATGGTCTTCATCAACATTTGCACCAATTAATTTGCAAACAGAAAGTTCAAATGCAGCCACAAGGAGAATAATTGAAGAAAGCGTCCTCATAGTTCAAAATTTGTTTGCGGAGAGAGAGAGTTAATATTCGCTTTCGATGTAAATACGATGGAAGTGAAGAATTCTATATCGGAAACGTTTAAACCAATCTTGGCACCGAAAAGATTTGTTTTTATTTTTTTCTGATATCAATGTTTTTCGCTCAGTTGAAGGACAAGGTGAACGGACAAGCATATGATAACATAAAGCCAATGTCTTGACCGGGGTAATTTCCTCCTGCGATAGGAGAACTTCTAAGAAAAACACATTCCTGATAAAACATCATGATATCTGGCTATTTAGAAAGTAACAAGTCTGATGCTTACGAGATAAAGCTTTCCCCGCCAATAATTGGCAGAAAGAGATGTCATGTGCCATTCATCGGCCGATCAATGCAACTGCATCAATGATATGTCATACGACTCTTTTTATTTTACGTTACTTACTGAATCTAATTTTTTAGATATTCATTTTTCATGCCCAATATGCAAAATTTTTCGCTGATTTGACATATGTACAGTTTATTTATCATTACCTCTTTCAAATAATTAACTGTTTATTTGAGTGACTTTTTTTAATTTCCAGGTGTGTTATTCCACTTTAATTAAGTAGAACTTGGACTTTGTCAACTTTAGATAGGAGCGGACAAAACTGCCGTTTAGTCATTAGGGACGGCTTGTACAACTCGGGTAAACACACCGGAGTCATTAATTCAATACAATGCATAGTTATTACAGCTTCTGCCGCTTATGCCACTAAGTGAGTTATAAATTTTCATGACTCAAAAACAATTAAAAGGGTTCAACGCGGAATTATTCTATGGAAACTATAGAGTGCAGTGTCTTTGGCCTCTGATATGAATTCTTGTGTCACATACACAACTCGCAACAATTGAATTAATGGCGAAACAAAAAAAAAACCCAGTTACATGCAGTTTTATCCTTGAACCTGGGCTTTAAAAAACAAACACATTTATTAATTTCATGCTATGAGCTATCATAATTATAACAGGTTTGCATAAAAACAAATGTTTAATATAAATGAGAACAAAACCACAATCTTGTCTCGGTTTTGTATTTCTTAACACATGGGACTATCATAAAAGTAATACTATTGCCGTTTTAAAAAAAACATTAAAATAAATCATTAAAAAATATATTAATATGTAGAAAGAAAATCATCTTTCCAATACCAAATGATAATTTGAAAAATTAAAAATTACATTATACTTACACGTCCTCAACTCCCCCCTCCCCTTCGCCCAAAATACAGAAATTATATTTTCATGCAGTTCACTTTAGCATTTAGGTAAAATTCATAAGTTCACATTAAACAAATGATTATCGTTTTGACCGATAACAGAAAAAAACAAACATTTTTGTGGTTTTTTTCTTTTCAAAACAATATACAAGAAAAAAAAAACAACTCCAGATTCGGCAAGCTAAGTAAACTTTGACTCCTTTTTTTATAAAGCAAAACTAAATTGAATGAAAACAAGATAGAACTGAACAAGAGCAAATTTTACGAATATTTTCAAGACTTTACAGATATATGGGTGTTTAACAATAAAAAAAAACAGAGAAGAAAGATATCAAACATTTATTATAAAAAGTAAAGTATATTTTAAAAAAAGACATTTTTCGTAAAGAGCCGTACGTTTACTACTACAGTGTAGTAAAAACCAAGCCAAGTATTTCTTCGATTAAAATAAAAAAGAAGAAAAAAAATAACTATTTGGTAGGAGTATTTATAAATAAAAATTTGTCAAACAATACAAATATTTTAATGATTTTCTCGCGACAAAAACGTTTTATATGATTGTATCAATTTCACATGTACATGAGTGATCATTTAAGAGACTAAAAAAATTATGGTCGAGTAAGCGTCTTGAACTTTGAACCCGATGTGGTATTTTGAACTTTGAACCCGATGTGGTACATGTATTCACATTGCACAGGAAATTAAAGAAGAAGAAGGTAAAAATTATAACAGATACTGGTCATTTATCAATGGAGAGTCAGGACAAATTCCACGTCAGTTTTTGTGGCTGCGACTGTAGCCCGAGTCATTTAGATTTTAGTTGATGAGTGGATGGTATCCATTGCTGCATTATGTTTGAATCTGAATCTGAATTCTAGTTTTTTCTTCAGAGCAATGACAACACAGGTAGCATTTCTTTTAGTTAATTAATTTTAAGATTAATTCAACAGTTTGCAGATAAAAGATGAAAAAAAAATTGAATTACTACCTTTTACATTAGAATCTTTTGAAGAGGAAAAATCGATTAACAAAAAAAATTTGAATTGCTACCTTTTTTCATTGTTTTATTCAGTTTAGAATTTTTTGAATGAAAAAAATTCGAATGGTATAGTTTTGTATTATAGGTCATATGTTGCAAATATTATTCTGAGGAAAAAGAAAGAAGGATATTTTCATTTCCCAAAAACTGCATATAAAGATTCGAAGCTTAATGGGTAAGTATTGATTTACAAGTTCTAATATTAATATCTCTTTTCTCTATTTCAAAAACCTATCAACCATGAAGTGTATTTGTTTTCATAAAAAAGTTATTTTGATTCAAACCCACAGTAGAAATTTCTTTGATAAATTCATCTTTGATTTTTTTGTCATAGATTTATATATGTCCTTGGTAAAATTATACTGTAACAAATCGTAATTTAAAGCATACTTTAAACAGTTTCATCCACTTATTCAAGTAAATAACTCAAAAGTCAAAAGTGGAACGCCATTTATCATAAACTTCTATATAGATATATATCTGCTTATACCTGTATACATTTGCTAATTAATCAATGTTTACAACACTTTGCTTTATGTAGAAGCAACATTTGGATAATTTTTAACATACATAATACTTTATATCATGTATAAAATAATGAATAAGGATTAGATATATTGTTCTATATACAAAAATATTGATATTTATATTGACAAGGTATTGAGACGTAATCATCATTATTTAAAGTTTTGAAAATGCATTTAAAACACTGAATTCAAACATATTGACACCTTCACAAATTGTAACAATTATAACGATAATATTCATGAACATTTTGGCGTTACGTGTTTTTTCTCGTATACATAGGCAAGTTAAACTATTACAAATGATGCGGTTTTAGCCATATACACGGTGACCTAAAGACCTAGCTGTATAGGTGACATATGTGTTAGTGGTAATAATATAAATCTTGAAATCAACACAGAAGTGGAACATGACGTCAGGCAAACTAAAAAAAGTCCCACTTAGATATAAATTCATTGGCAAATGTTCGCATAGACATGCTCGTTTTTTCCCCATTTGAATGGAAACGTTAACTGACACTTTTGATTTTCGCAGGTGCCTGTTTAGCCGGAGAAAGGTTCCAAATAGACATGCCTTATATACATGTCAAAGGTAATACCAATAAATAAAAAAAAAAACCCAATCGCATCTTTGACTCAACAAATCATTACAATCATTGTTTTAGCATATGAAACCATTTTAGATGTGTTTTTTTAAAGCCACTTTGTAAAGAAGACTGTATGATCAATGCCATATTTAGACTATCGATCTCTGAACTCTGTATAAAGATATAGAAAAAAAAATCAAATTTTAAAAACTGAAATATCTGGATTTTTTCTTTGCTAATTAGAACCATTTTTACAAGAGCTTGGAATTTAGGTAGTTGTGTCAAACGGCAAAGTGACGAAGGCCTGTATTTTTCATTGTAGGCCACTCGGCCGTGGCTCTTTGAAATCAACAGGATTTATCTGGCTTTTGAGCGAAGACTACGCAATTGGTGTATATGTCGCTTGAAACCAGCGTCATCTTAACTTGTTTTGACGCATTACATCCTACTGAAATTCCAAGGTCTTGTTAAAATGGTTCTATTAATCTAAATGGTAAAAACATGATGTTGAAAAATTTGACTAGTAGACTTGATGGCTAATTTGATTACTACCTAGGCTTTCTAAAGGGTTTACTCATTTTTTTTCGATTTCGATTTATAATAATTGTGAGATCAGTCAATCTGAACTTTTCATTAGTTTCTAATCATAATTCCTATAAATGATTAAGTGAAACAGGTAAATGCGTTTTATTAAGATCAGTTCATGTTTCTAAAATTTTTATGAAATAATATGCCAAGTATTACAAAATAAGAGGAAGAAATAAATATTATCTAAAACTTTACTGTTATAAGCATAACAATTCATAAAAACATTCTTATTTAATATCTACACCGTCTTTAAACTACAGAGAAAATATGGATATTAAGTTTTATCTTCTGTTTATTAACAATAATAAAAGAAAAGAAAAACTCTCCAAGACGAGAAAAAAAAAGCCATGTAAGATCATGCAAGCCATTTGATATCTATAGTTTTCAAACCTTATTCATATTTGTGTCGCCAGTGTAATTTTTGCACATATATTTCCTACGACATTGACTCAAGAGAAACAAGTGAATATTCTCAACGTAAAATAAAAGAAGCGTGTATGGTGAATACATGATCGACTGTAAAAAGCATGATTGACCTGTTGACTTTATAACTTTATGCAATATTTACGTTACAAAATGATCCAGATAGATAGGCATGTAGCATAAGGTGTAGGGGGGGGACTGGGGACTGCCCCCCCCCCATCCTAATTCTTTTGGCAACAGACATTTTCTTTAAATTTACATACAAGAAATTGAATATGCCCCCACTCTTTTATGGGAGCATGTACATGTAAATGGAAGTGAAAGTAGAAATGCTTCGAACCTGTTTTTTTTTAATTGGCCTGTCACGATTTTATTTTGGATGAACCTACCCCCTTTCAAAAGATGGATGCTACGTGCCAGAGAGAGAGAGAGAGAGAGAGAGAGAGAGAGAGAGAGAGAGAGAGAGAGAGAGAGAGAGAGAATAGTAAATTCTATAATAATGATTGTGTTGAATCGTGAAAAAAAACTATTAAACTGTATAGCACAACAATTGCGAAACGAGTCAAGAAAATGATAATTAAAAAATTGATACTTTCAAAGTCTATATATATTAAGCTTAATTGCATAAAAGTGTTAAAATGTAAAGATTTCAAAACCTCATGAGAATGCATAGCACAAACTGTTATATATAGCCACACTATTTTCCTTCAGAATCATACGTAGACTTATCCAATCAAGAGGATATCTGCAATTACTACGAAATCGTACAGGATGACGATCTTCGAGAAATCTACCAAGAACAGAAGAAAGATGTACCTGCGAGACACCGTATCCATCATCTACGAAATCAGCAAACGTATGAAAAAAGTGACCAATGTTATGTTTCAAAGAACGCCCGAAGTGCATATAAAAGTATAAACAAAAGCAGTGATAAACTCAAAGAAGAAACGTACATTCAAAATGTGGAAACAGGAAGACAACACACCTTTGTTGAAAACGACAAATCCGAAATGGTTGATAGAGAGAATCCAGAAGGTATTTTTAGCGATTAATATAAGTCAAATGCTTAATTTTATTGTTTTTTTAACCCTAAGAGATAAGCCTCAGTTTGAGAGAGAACTTTTACCAATAAGACATACATGTAAGTCTCAATATGAAAGAGAAAGTTTACCAATAAAACCTCAATTTCAAAGAAAACAATAATTGTAATTGAAGACCTAAATGAGAATTGATATTAGTCATATAAGAAATCTGATAATATGATATCATTTACAGGTAACCGAATCATAGTTTAGCAATTGATGGGGTTACCAAATATTGGTATCTAAATCACTGTAGGATTTTTTCCATGTCAATTCTTAGTTTCCTGATTTTCAAGATGCCTGCATATGTGTAAAGCTGTTGAACATTTGATTTGACTATTAATGTTCATGAGGTGAAATCTAAATTTTGTTATCTTTCCAGTGTTTGGTTACATAGCGGTACCATATTTATTTACAAATCAAGGTATGTATCTAATGAATTTAAAAAAATGATTGTTATTACATTTTTGTACTTTGCACAGTAGAAGACAATGATACAATTCAATTAAGTTTTCCTTAATATAATATATCATCTCTATACATGCAGGCACGTAGCATCAGGGGGGGGCCAGGGGGGGCCTGGCCCCCCCACTTTTTCTCGCAGTAACAAATTTTTTAAAATTTACATATAAAAAATGGAATTATCATTGAGTTGCCCCCCCCCCCCCACTTTTTTGGGAGTGTGTAAAAATTTGATATGAAAATAAGGAAATGAGTAGTGAAATTGAAGTTATATAGTAAGCCATAGTAAGCCAGCCCCCCCCCCCCCCCCACGGATTAGGATTTTGAAGATTTTGGGAAACGTAACATTTTCCTTTTTTTTTTTTTTTTGCTTGTCAAGATTTTTTGGATGAGTCTGGCCCCCCCACTTTCAAAAACGATGCTACGTGCCTGACATGCATAACTGGATCATTTATTTTTAAATTATGATTTTTTGTAGTAAGCACTTCACGTAAACCAAACATTAAAAACACAAAGAAATCTCATCATATCTCAAAGAAAGCTGAATGCGGAGGAGAAAAACAGAACCAAAGAACGAGATTAAAACCACAGTACCAGTGTTCACATCAAATTCCTGTATACATTAAACCCTCCGAATCACCAGGAACTGAGTTATGCAGTATGCAAAGAACAGGACCAGGTTGCGTTTTTTCTTTTGAAGTAACAAAACAACTTACACCAGTGAACTTGTCTGAATATGTTTATGCACCAAAACCAAACGACATGTTTAGATTCAAAGACTGGAACAATACTTTTGTGATTGCTAGGTCATCACATAATTTTCTCAATTTCTATATAGACACTAGCAGCCAACATGAGAAAAAAGTTTATAACCAAACACAACGGCATGAAAGCAGTGTGGGTTATTCATTCCTTGAAAAAGGAGATGGAATCAAATTGGAGAAAAATTCGATTCATTTTCGCGGCTTCTTGTTGTACTTAAAGAACGAAAGAGTGATTGATTTACAAACCCAAAATACGACCATCTGTAATTATTGTGGTCGTTTGGTACCCCTTTTGTGGTCCTCTCTCTCAAATGTGCATGAAAACTAAAGTATTGCATTCCCCCCTTTCATTTTATTCCAAATTTTCCAAATGGACTTACAAAGCAACAAGGCAGATTGCAATATTTTCATTTCTGTTTATTTTCTTTTACATATTTTTAGCATTATAAAAACTTCTTAAATGAAGCTGCACAACATTATATTTACAAATATTTGTGAATTATTATATGAACTGGAAAATAAAGCTCATCACAAACAACTACCCAATGTGCATGAAATAAAGACCTTATAGGAACACTTTCCGTCAAATATACTTTTTTGGGTACTATAGCTCAATATTCACATGCATCTTGCAGCAATCGTTCAATAAAAACAGAAATCTACAAGCGGCAGAAATGATATTAAGGACTATTTTTGCAATGCCAAAATATGAGGACATGGTGTAATAAATGTAATAATTTGCTCATCATTTTTTCTTCTTGAAATATTTTTGAAATGAAGCCCATTTATGATTGTTTCATTAAATATGTGAACATTATGTCATGACTGTATTAATACCAAACCATTTAAAAATAAATGTATTCGATAGAAAAAATAAGAATCCTGGCAATGGATTTAAGGGGACTTGATTGTCGTGAAGACGGTTTTGATATTCTTTAGAAAAAGAGCCCTATGTAAAAAAAATAGTAAATTACCAGAATTTTGACGGTAAAATACTTGTATTTTTACTTTAATAAATAAATAATAGATTACTAATGAACTAAAAAAATCATATCTATGAATTTTAGGCAAATCTGATTGTTAATTTGTTGCAACCCTTCTTATTATATAATAGTGTAAAGCTCTGATATTTCGCGGCTGGTACCGGAATTCGAGTATTATTTTATTTCATAGTTTTTATCATGGAATGCTTCATGGTTTTAATGGGGCATGGTCACGATTTTTGTCAAATTTTATGTTTCTGTTTTTATTATTTACAATGCTTTAGAAATGCATTTCTAATGATCAAATGAAATTTTGGTGCCAGTCGACGAGCTTTAGGCAAGATACAGGGCTCACAATTCTTCGTCAAGTTAACAAGGCTCGTGCCCTGTTTTTGTTTACATAGGTTCAATATACCAGTAAAAATCTTTTTCAAACTGATTTGTCTATCTTCTTATTCGTTTTAAGCATAAATAAACAGCTCCTAACGATTAATACATTCATTTTTGGTCTGAACGGGAATTTTTAACTTCAACATTCAAAATGTAAACAAAGCCTTTGTTTACATAGCGAAGAATTGTAAGCTCTGTAACTCACTTATAACTGAACAAATGACACTCAAATTTTGGTTGCCTATTATTAATGCCTTACTGAAGCATTGTAAACATTAAAATCGAAAAAATACATTTTTGACCAAAATCGTGACCATGCCCCTTTAAGCCTGGCAAACACAATTTCAACCTCTGTATATGTCGAATTAATGAATTTGAAAATATAATATATCGAAGTGATTTGTTATAAAATTCACACTTTTATACTAAAAATATTGCTAATATAAAGGGAAATTGTTACATTGTTAATTTACCTCGACGTTGCAATAAAAAATAAATTTAGTTAGTAAAAGTTTTTCTTCACTGAATGTACATAAAAATTAAATCCCAATTCTTTCAAAGTGTGGGTATTGGTCATATACATTACTTGGCAGTTTTAACACAACAGAACTACCATTGAATATTATGTTCTGAATGTACCATAATCCACTGTCAAAACACAAACACAATTAATTTAAAAATATTTTATTGTTCGCTGGTTGGGCACAAATGTTATTCAATCTTAAAGCAATTTGAGCTGCAATTTTCATGCTGAATTTTTTTTACGAAAATTTTATTTCCAACTAAAATGACAAAAATAGCATGTTTTTAGAATTTCTGTTAGCCTTATTTTTGTAGGAAAAGCCGTTAAGAGGATTTAATTAAAGCTAAATTGAATTATTGTCGTCTTGTACAAAAATTGAACTGCTATATATACCTTAGAAGAGAAATCTTTCTACTGCCAAAAATTAATGATTTTTTAAAATCTTATATATGATAAAAGTTTAAGTTAAATGCAGACTTAGCATACTAGCAGGTTTTTGCAGCAAAATAAAATTATAAAAAATACAGCTCAAGGCTCTTTTCAACATAATAATTGATAACACAAAGTGATCTTCAATATCAAACTCAAAAGTAACAATAGTCAATGGTTGAAACTATGACGGTAGACATAATAAAGACAATAAAAATAATAGATATCAGTAAGTGCAAAACCGACCGGATTTGTTCAAGAATAACACATTCCTTGAGTAATCAAAAATAGAGCCATTTGAATATGGAATGATCAGATGATGAGGAAATCATACATCACTATAAAAAAGTTCTTTTCTTCAGTGCAAAAAACTAATTTAATGGATGCACTTCTGTTAGAGATAATGTAAAATGCCACTTGCACAGGAAGGAGCTTGACCTCGATAAAGTCTGCAACCTGTGAAACTAGCGAGTCACTGCCCCAGTTTTTCATCCATGTGAAGGCCAAAAAATTATTAAGTGATACTGTCTGACGAAATTGTTTATGCCCAGGTGTAAACGGACTTTCAAGGTCAATTCAGATAGGTGTACCTGTCCTTATACTACTTTTTGTTTTTGTTTAGATGTAGTTGCTTGCATAATACTCTTTTTAGATATTGCATGGGTTTAACCTTCTATTAATGTACATGTAATGGATTGCATATTCAAATCGTGTTTGTGCTTTTGATAAGAAATAAAGATTGCATTTATTATTTATTTCTCTTCTTATAATTTAATTCTACCTGTAACGCGTTTCTGGTTGGCTAAAAAAATATTTTATATCGTATAAAGAATGTTTTCTACGTCATAGTAAGACTGACGTCAGAAAACGTATCAATTCGCTAAACGTTACGTTTGTATTTTGTACAAGTTGATGTCAGTCAAATGACTGTTTTTATCTACAATTATAAGCAAAACATTAAATGATAAGCAATAAATTCAATATTTATTACTTTTATAATTATATTAAAGGCTTAAAATTTGAACAGTTTACGCTTTTTTATGAACCAATTCCAGGTTTCTGAAGCATAAACTGCCCCAAACCATTTTATATCGCATAAAGCTAATAAATATTGGATTCACTCCTTTAATAGACTTATGTATTTATATCCTAGTAAAAAAAACCCAACCAAAAACAAACAAAGAAACAACCCCCCCCCCCCCCCCCCCCCAAAAAAAAAAGAAAAAGAAAAAAAACCCAAAACAAAACAAAACAAAAAAGCCAAACCGGAACAAAAACATCAACATTTTGTGCTGTTTCAAACTTTTTAGAAGAAAAAAATCGCCGACAATATATGTCATGTTTTCCTATTTCATTTGATGCTTCTTTGTTTTCTTTTTTTTAAAGTTTAAATCATAATTTTGCTTCATCGTGTGAATGTTTTTCTGAAAAAGTACATTACAGTTCATTGTTATCCTGGAGTAAATTATACGGACGTTTGTTTAATCTTCCTGTACATTCAACTTCATTAAAGGGTATCCAACGGGCAACCGTTTTTCCCATTGTGATCCCTTTTTGGTAAGTGTAACACACGTAGAATTTATTACCCAGGACCAGTTACTGAGGGTCCTAAGCTGCGCCATCTTGATGTCTCCACTCTTCGGTTTAACTAGAACTGTCACACAAATTTCCTCTGTAGTGTTCAGGACTCCCCATCCATACGCACTAAGATAATGAAGTGGGTTATTTAGGGATTTATCGTACACGTCGCAAGCTCGATCGGGATCGAGATGCAAACCGGCGTTCTTGAAGAAATTCAAAATGGCCGACGTTATTTTGTTTTTGTCGCTATTTGGTCTCTTGGTTAAGGTCCATGCGTTATAAATGTCTAATACTGACTGTGCAGTCACACCGGCTTTGGCAAGGTGTGATAAGCCAAAGTCCTGAGCAAGCAACCTTTTCAGGAGGAATTCTTTTGATGGAGTCAAGAGTAGCCAAACATCCCCTCCAGAGTCATTTGCAACAAACAGTTGAGCAGAACTTTCGCCATTACCCATTCTAAAATCTGAAAAAAAACATTTGTTCATAAATGAGTGAAATAACATCACAGTTCGAATGTATACCGATTCTTTTTAAGTGCTATTATAATAGTATTCGACAAATAACTTTAACATTCTCAGTAAACAGACTTGCATAAAACTTGTATGAAAGTTTTTTTGAAAGTTCGAAGATGCACGCTGAAATATAAAACAACAGAAATATGTGTTTATATATGTGCTGATACATTAACAAAGTTTATTGATATAATTTAGTTGGCTTTTCGTTCGATTGATAAGAATGTATCTACTTTGATTTACTTCCTCATTTAATCACATTTTCGGTGTATCTTTCATTTACTTTAGTTTGTTTTGTTTTTAAGCATACTTTATCTTGTCAATACACTGTCAGTTATGTTATCCATACAGTTTTAATCAAAACCATGAGAGGCAGTTGAATACTTGTGGTTAAATATCATTTTATTAAACTTCATTTCATATCATTACATTGTTTGTTTTACTGGCACTTGTCAGCTTCTCTCGTTTCATTATGTACGGTGAAATCTAATATGCTGATTACTTACTTGCACCCATCAACGTCTATAAAAACTTAAACAACACAAATGGCTTTTAAAACAGAGATTCAAATGCTTTTATATATCAGCCCCTCTACTCAGCAATGATCTCATCCATTATCAATATAATTATCAATAGTGATTTCGGAAATATGATTCACATATCATTAATATGGATGAGATATATTATTAATATAAAAAATAACCTGGAATATCCACATTCAGAATATGAAATGTAAAGAAAATGCAGTATTTAAAGATATTTGATAGTATTTGTAGTTAAGAAATAACACATTTTTTTTATTATGGTGCTTAGTTTTATTATCGGATGCATGCATATACACATATTCATTCATTTTATAAGCAACTAAGTCAACCAGCACAAAGAGGTATATGTTTGTCTGTTCTGGTGTACTCGTGTATAAAACTCTCAACATTATCCATAAAAAAATCACTGCGCTGGGTTTGTGCGACATCAGGTCAGCCCCACAAAAACCATCAACTTGACTTTTGTGTCGTGTCAATGAAATTTTTATTTGGAATTTTTTCCCTCTTAAAAGTGCATGTTTTCCATATATCAAGGAAAAGAGGGAGGTAGAGAGATGGTACTGCAAATGCTCTATCCATAACCATGAAAATAAATGCCTTCAACTTTATATAAAAAAATGTAATGCATTCTAACATTACCGGTACTGTAAAGAATTTTTTTTTCTTATAAATGAGTATGTGTGTCAGATAAAAAATAAAGTAGGAAAGAGATTTGTCTGCAAATGCATACATGTATATATAACCATAAATATAAATATAAATGAATCTACTTTTTATAAAAATGTTGTGCATGCCAGAGTTACTAATGCCTTTCAGGATCCGCTTGTAATTTTTCTTCTTATAAGTGCATACGTTTGTCATAAATCAAGAAGAAAGAGGGACCAGTCTACAAATGCTTTATCCATAATCATAAATATAAATGCCTTCAACTTGTAAAAATTGAGATGCATGCTAGAATTACTTTAAAATATATACTTGTAACATAAAAGAGGCATGATTGTCGCCAGTTTTCCGATCAGGTCCTTTTCTCGTATGACTTAACTATAATCTGTGCAGGCATAGATTTTAACAAAATTTAAACAAAAAATAAGTTGTATAACCCACCCTTTTTTGATGGGGCCATACTTTTTTATGTTTTTAGTAGGGGGTCAGATGCTATATTATATGTTGCCAAATATTTTGATTTTTTACAGGTTTTTTTTTCTACATCGTTGTCATTTATTTGAATAAATGGCATATTTTCATCTTCAACTATGTTATGTGTTTCTATTTTCATCAAAAAGTCTAGTGCAGTCGTCTTGCCTTTTAATAACAAAGGAACATATAATAAGTTAAAGTACAGCTGAAACCATGCTTTTTCTTTCCAAAAGAGTTTTCCTTTGTACTTCAAATGCAAGGATATGGAAAAGAATGCCCCCTCCCTTAGTTTGGATGATCTTCATACCTCCTCCCTTGCCCCCCTCACCCACATAATCTCGACCGCTTTAAGTTACTGTGCGAAACACAGTTTTCAAAATAAAATGTGATTTTTTAGAAAATTGTCATCAATTTGTATACACAGCTTAGGTGTGCCACCTCTCGGACAAAAAAATAACATTCTAACAGTTCAGATGTGTATGTGACTATTCCACTACAAATATCATTTTGGAGAAAGAAATTGATATCATATTTTGAATGTTTATTTTACTTTTGGTTTTTAATGGAACTGCTATGACGTTAAGACAACTCCATATCACGCACTGATGGAGGCAATTCAAAACCAAACATTCAAATGCTTCATATAATATATATTTATTGCATGGATAGATAACACGATTTCATTATAATCTGTACACGTCACGTTGATAGACTATGTCTTGATTTTCAACCCCTCTATTCAACGAATATCTCATCCATGTGAAAGACACACATGTTCCACACATGTACTATTTACAATGATTGTTCAAATAACAAAAGCAGTTTTTGAGATCTATAACTCATTTTGTCAATAAATTATTAAATTTATTAAATTCAACATTTATCCTATAACAGGATAATTCTTTTAATAGTTTTCTATCACATTGTACACATAAATCATGATAAATGATAATTTATAAGTTGATGTTAAAATATGTCTTATTTAGCAGGAAGGGTTGTAAAAAAAAAAACAACTAAACATCAGATTTGTCTTAAACATTGACATATTTTGATAGTTTTGGCAAACAGTTAGGCAGAAATTAAAATGCTCTAACTTTAGAAGTTTGAGCATTTTAAATATGTTTTTACAGAAGCTTGTCCACACAAGAAGGTTATTACAGCCTAAAAATGGTTCCAACTATCCAGTCCTCTTTAATAAAACACAACTGTTATTCACGAATATTCCAGAAAAATTTTCAGAATCACAAAACACTTACCAGTATTGTTAGTAGAACATCGGCGTATGCAGAGCTGTAATAAAAATCCTCAAGCACGTAACTCGGTTGTCTCTTAAATATCAATATGCAGTGTCGATTACCATGATTGCTCTGATCGATAGAAACGCCATAAAATATCTTTCAACAGGATCTCCCTTTACCATTGATGTGCAAGCGCGACAAAATCGTTTTAAATCTATTTCCTTGCGATAAAGATCCAACAGGTTGGTAACTCCGAAGTGACTTTTTCATGCCAGTGTTTTGACGAGGTATTTCTGATAACAGACCTTTAGTTTTAAAATTGATATTTTCCTGAGCGAGACCCTGTATTCCGATCACATCGACAAATTGAAGAGACAAGATGGCTCTAGAAATATCTGGATTGTTCTGTAACTGCCATTTGGTTTAAACTATAACTTAAAGAGACGAGGCCTATGTATTGATTGCACCTCTTCTTTCAAGCATGGATTATAAAGTCGTAAAGTCGAACTTTAAAGTAGGTCGAAAGGAATTTATTCCAAGGTCTGTTACTTTTACTTGACACAGTGTATAATTAAAATCGAAAGCATTTTATATAGTCAGTCCCAAGATATATTTGCTGCACATTTGGACGTTTTTTTTTTAAATAAAAATACTTATACATGTGAGAGAAGTGCAGATGAAATCGATGAAAGGGAACATTTCCAAGATAACTTCATTCACACATTATCATTTTATCCTCGTAAAAATTTACGGGAACGAAAACAGATTTCCTATGGAGATTCATAATGGGGAATGTTGACATCTTTTCTCCATTCGGAAGTCACTCGGAAAACCTCCCACAATGTTTCAAAGTTACCATCCGGGCTTCATCATGGCTGATGCAATGCAGAATCCCCGTAGACTTTCTATTTTTAGCCGTGTATTGAAATCTGACAAGCTAGAGGGGGCGTTTCAGAAGAGAAATCTTGGGATTTTTTCATACTGTTGAATGAAATCGTCTGAATCAAGAGGTATTTATAAATATCGAACAATTTAAGAAAATATGCGGCAAAAGTATCTTGGGACAGACCAAAACCTATAATTATTATTAAAAGCCTGAGAAGGTCATTCCAAAAAGGGAAAGAAAAAAGGAATAAAATGAGTAAGTTAATAACACATGAAAACTGTTCCCTCTTTGATTCACACCAGTGCCAATGTTAAGTTTGCCTTATCATTGAAACACATGGATTTGCCTTTAACATTTCTTTATCATTACTACTTTTTGATATGTTCTATTTATATCACGGTCTTGTTAAAGAAGAAAGGATAATAAACTCTTAAGATAGAACATTTAAAGGTTTTAAAGAGTTGAGTGATTTCTTTAGTGTACTATTCAAATATCAAACTTTAACAATGTTCAAAAATCGATTAAAGTTTTATGATTTTTAGAATCTTAAACAAAAATTGTCGAGATCAATCTAAGGAACCTAGTGTCTCAAAGGAGAATACATTTTTTATGACCTGAATTCTGAGAGTGTGACCTTTTTGGTTTTTATACAAACGATTTTATTCCTATTAGGTAGCATTTATTTCTTTATCAAGTGAAGACTAATAATATAATAATTGTCTCACAAATGAAGTTGTTCTAAAGAGACAACAACAGTTATTATTCTGAATTCAGTTAAAACAAGTGAATGAAATGTCGGAAAATTGTCAACATGACGCTGATATATGTAGAAAGAAAACATTAAAAGAAATCAAAACATAAACTAATTTTACTAAAACTTAAGTAAATGAAAATAATGAAATGGACAAGTGTGTTTTCATCGCAAACATTTATATAAAAAAATCTAAGAGCGACAACTGATGAAATTAATCAGTTATTGAAAAGTAGAGTTCCCGCGTTTAAAAACAAAAATTTTTAATTTATTTGTTAAAATGATTTTTGTATTATTGTAATTTTTCTAATTTGTATTTTACATCTACATGCATATTTTCTTCATTCTTTTAAATATTCTCTTTAAAATCTGATCACCATTTAAATGTTTTGTCATCTTCAATTTTTTCGGCGAAAACCCCTTTTCTCATTATAATACATAGTTGCAAAAGAGTTATACAAACAATGTAGATATATACAATATGAACAGTTGCTTACCAATGGTGCGTCTACTCTTTATATAAGAGTTCACGAGTTGTCTTTCCTTACGATCAATTTCAATAAAATATGAATAGTAGGATTTTAAAATTTTTTAAAGCAAGCAATATGAACAGTTGCTTACCAATGGTGCGTCTACTCTTTATATAAGAGTTCACGAGTTGTCTTTCCTTACGATCAATTTCAATAAAATATGAATAGTAGGATTTTAAAATTTTTTAAAGCAAGCAACTCTTTATATAAGAGTTCACGAGTTGTCTTTCCTTACGATCAATTTCAATAAAATATGAATAGTAGGATTTTAAAATTTTTTAAAGCAAGCAATGAAATTGACATATTCTTATCAACCTCAAAATTACGTTATTGTTATTCTAAAATTACTGTATTTGGATTTACCGATACAAAGACCTCTTATGCAATAAACAAACCAACAGAAATTATTTGAAAAAAAAAAACACGAGAAAACTTATTTAAATCACGCTCATGTTGATGTTCTAGAAAAAAAATGGACGATGAAGTATCTTTGGGGATAAAGACAAATCATTTATCTGTCATTTGTTTCACTAAAAAAAGTTACAGAGTTGATTTTTGTGCATCATAACGTTAAATCAGAAGACGACTGCCGTTTGTTAGAGTATTTAAAACAATGTAACTTGCGTAATTTTCCAATTCTTATTTGTAATAAAAGTTTATAGCAAATTATAAGCGAAAAAAAACCAAAAAAACAAAAAGACCAAAAAACAAAAAAACTGGAATTTGAGCTGGAAACGATTTAAACTTTGTTAACACCAAGACCTACGCGATTTTGGTCAAAAATTATTTTTGCGATTTTAATGTTGTTAAGGCTTTAGCAAAAACTTATCCAACATGCAAAGTTTACCTGTTAAAATTAAATGAAGAGAGTATCTGGGAGAAGGGGGTGGAGGGTAAAGACACTCAATCCAGTGGAAATCCGACATATTCAAGTTCAAAGGAAATCCTTTGGACAAAAGGTGTGGTATAATTGGCATATATTCGGCAATACTTTAAATAACTCCTTTTTCAAATTCTGTTCATCCTACGTGATCAACCTGTGCATGTACAAATTAAAGTCTAGTTTATATAAATTGACTCATGACTAAATAATACAGTGTACTTATTGTGCATGTACCTATTACTCGTTGTACTTACTGTATTGGACATTATTTAAAGGGGCATGGTCACGATTTTGGTCAAGTTCTTTTTTCTGTTTTTATTTTTTACAATGCTTTAGAAATGCGTTTCTAATGATCAAATGAAATTTGAGAGTTAGTAATTAAGCTATTAACAAGATACAGAGCTCACGATTCTTTGTCATGTAATCAAGGCTTGTGCCCTGTTTCTGTTTACATAGGTTCAATATACCAGTAAAAAATCTTTTTTCAAGCTGATTTGTCTATCTTCGTACTTATGGTCACCATAAATAAACAGTTTCTAACGTTTAACACATTCAATTAAGATCTAAAGGTCATATGAAACGATATCCTGACCATATTGAGTTATATACGAGAATTAGTTAATAAGTGCCTATTTAATAAGTCTGGCATTGTTTCATGGAGATTTTACAATGTATGCAAAATATCAGCGCCACAGTCGATCAAAATCACTTAATCAGGAATTGACTTACGCGGCTTACCTCCCTTGCTTATGACGTCAGTAAGACCCAATGGTCTTTTAAACCTATATAGTGAATATAAATATCCATGTAATTTTTCAGCATTTTAAAAGAAAAAAAACTATTTTACATAAAAACTTATATAATTATACAATAATCAACCTTGGCAGTATATTTTCTCTCTAGAAATTAAATCGTATGCGTTTATATTTGGTAGCATGTACATACTCAGTTTAGAGACTGCATGGAGAATGCATACATGTAGATCAACACGCAAGTATTATATAATTTTAATATATGCTTGTATATATGCTTTATTTCAATTTGTTTTAATGAAATTGTCAAATTCAAAAATAACTGGTCGTTTTTTTTTAATAATTCAATGTATATGATACTTTTTAAAAACAGCTTTTAGGCAACATGCTGCCTCATTCGCTTCACGATTAAAATGTTTGTTTCGTTTTTAAATTCACAAATATGTTACCATTTAATTTTTTTTAGTTTAAAAGAAATTTCTTCAACTGTTTTGATTTTAAAACATGTACTTAATTGTACATGCGATGTTTTGGTTTTAGAACGTGTATGTGCTGTGTTTATTCACATATTACTCACAGATCGCTTCCGCAATTTTTTCTTTCCTTGTTTTATTATTATTGATGCTTATTCTTAATAAAATCAGTTGATGATATACACATCTTTTTTTTTTTTTATCAAACAACCGATTTATTTTACCAGTACATTTCTAAATCCTTAAATGTCATATTTCCGCGATCTTATTTAATTAAACGTTAATACACGTGTACTCAAGTATTTTCTAAAGATATTGCTTAAAGTATATATATCAATAAGTCAGAAATTAACAGATCATATTAATTAGAATTTATCAATAGTTCTAATTTTAAAAGAAAATTTAAGAATATTTTTGCGGCATTTTACAGCGGCTTTTAAATACAAACTATTATAATACACAATGCCTAAACATTTTCTTTAGCATACCTTATACTTTTTTATTTGACAAAGTAAATAGAAGTGAATTAAAATGCTTTAATTCTCTTTTTAAAAATGTATCCCAAAAATAATAAGCATCGAAGAAGAAAAGGATGTTTCTGTTTCAAAAGGATTAGGATAATTCATTAATTAGCTGTTAATGTGGGAGCATTTCTTTCGTTGCAGTACGGGATCTTCGACATGATAATACTTTGGTGAAAAGCTGATAGTTTCATTTAATAACGACTTTGTTTACATGGTAAAGAATTGTAAGCTCTGTAACTCGCTTATAACTCAACGAATGACATTCAAATTTTGATTGCATATTAAAAATGCCTTATAATTACTTAAGTATTGTAAACATTAAAATCGGAAATTTTTTTTGACCAAAATCGTAACTTTTATTACTTTTCAAAAATCTAAATAATAATTTTAGAGTTAAAGGTTTTTAGAACACGAAAGAGTTATACAACTACAATCTTTGTCGTCCATTTCCATTACAATATTTTTAAAACTAGAATATCTCATTTTTAACAAACATAATATCCAGTTGACAAATAGAATTTATTAACTTATTCCTTGTGCAATGAAAATTCTCAAATCAGTAACATTTTTTACATTGGTCAAAACTGTCCACTGCCTTGCAAGAGCATCATGGGTAACATCATATCCGCCATTCCTTCACCTGCTTCCGTCATCGATAGAAAGGGAAGTAACCGCATAAACTCTTGCATTTCGAACGCTGAAAAAGAATCAGGTTTTTTTATTTGACGTAATTGCAAATCTCTATCGGCGTGTCTTAATATTGTGAGATGACATTGCGTTTGTTTGTGTATTTTTTGGTTGTGCTATTTATTCCCTGATTGCCAATTTACGGATTTATATAATAATGTAATATGATTTTTTAAATTACTGTCTCTATTGATTAGATAGTGATTAGATACCTTCAACAATATTTTGAATATATCTCAAAAATGAGATTTTCTGTAATTTTTGCAATTTCTGCAATTTTGATGCATGCATACTATAGTAATTAAAATGCAAATTTTGGCAATTATAACAGTGATAAGAAAAATGGAAAAAAAATTGCGAAAATCAGACATTTGCATTGGTAGTGATTACATGTATTTGGATTACTGAAATACAAAACACATATTAAGTTAGTAAAATTTACAAAATAAATAATTTATGCAATAACTTTTATTTTAGACTGGTCATAAATCTTTTAAATGTATGAAACAAAAATGGCATGATTTATCGAAGTCTCACCATCGTTTTGACCAACTCCTGGCTGGGTGGGTCTGTATATATTTGGTCTGATAACGACTGGCTGTAAAAGGCGGCGTGTTGACGGCTTATTCCCGCGCCCCAGAGTATTTGGGCTTAAGTCCAAAGTTCCTTTGAACGAGAAAACATGCCCATTATATCTTAGACGTTGAACAATAAGTTGGCCCAAGTGCACATATGTTTATGGTACATGTATCTAATACTAAAAGCACTTTTTATTACACACAAGCATGTTAATTTTAGTTAAAATCTTAAAGTCTTAAAATTCAACCAGGGAGAATGTCATGTTGCTCAAAAAGAATGCACATGCAAACTTAAAAAATTTATAGTTTTTACATGGGAAAATGGGGTGTCACTCCATGGACAAGCTTTCTTACTGATTAAACGTTCACATAACGCATTGTTCTGATTTTTATAATCAAACTGACTGGTTAAACGTAAACCTAATATTGTTTCCGATTTTGTTTAAATGTTCTCCATTCTTACTTTAGGACCAGATAAATCAAATTGTTTTCAGCGACATTTATGGTCAAAAAATTGATCATAAAATTGTCCTTAAATTCTTAGATATGATTAGCTTAGCAATGGACTATCATTTAGTAAATAAAATTATTTATATATTTTACCTTTTATGTATAATTTCTTATATATTTTTAATAGAACTCTTCTTCTAAAGGAGATCAAAACAGTCTAAAAATGACCATGACCATCGAACTCTCTTAACTGATCTTTTTAAAATGATGAATTCTAGTACCAATAGCAGCTTTTTAAAATATAGTGTTCCTGACTAAATGACTTGATGACAGCCAAATATACAACTTCATGTTTCTTTCCGTCTCTATAAATTGTGCATGAAATACTATTTAATAAAACTATTCTCTCTCATCATGAGTACAATACAAGCATGGAGTAAACGAAAAAAAAATAATAAAACCGATTAGTATAGCACTTTTTATTAAAACATTCTATTCATCATCATCATTGGCATCATGTCTTCCATCGCGTCAAAGGCATCTCCCCCTCCCATCATAAAAGGCAACATCATTCGACTCATATCTCTGTTTGGCCTCGTTTGCATGTTGCCGAAACCTATAAAAATATAAACCCCCATTTAAATGACAGCCGAAATACGTTATACTATATACGTGATTCACAAATACATTACGATGCACTTACAACTTGTTTGTTTTAAGTTATTAATAATTTGTAACATATATGATTCTAGATTATAATTTGTAATATACATACGTGTAGTATACGTATGATTAAATTACTGCAAATATAAGTTCTTGTTGTGATATACATGCAGTACACTATAATACTAGTACAGTCGAATAAACTGGGTGCTTTTAGTGATGTTCATCTCCATATGAAAGTTAATATAATATGTGAATACAATCATCGTAAATAAATATATTCACTTACCCATTCCTGGATAAACTTGGTTTGTTGTCAGTCGGGCTCTGGACGCTATATAATAAAGTACGTGCAGATGTGAAAAACGCGATGTATGTTGGAATATGTTTGTGATATATTTTGACGTTAGTAAATGATGAATTTTGTTGTACTACGATTTCCTGGGTTTATTTTGATTGAGATTCGACTAGTACTTTGTATTTCTTCTAGCAATTGAATAAGTCACAATTTTTGAAACTATATATTTCAGATAGTGCTAAATATAACTTAGAGGTTATTATTGATAGCTTAGAGTTGTGAACCATAGCTTACAAATTGTGAAACCATATTAATGTTTAACTCATTAATGTGTCATAAAATTAACCCAAACAAATTCTCTAAAACGGTGGTCGAAAGGTGCATAAACAAGGGTGTTAATAAAAGGGGCATTATTCTCATTTGAAAAGTAATTGCAAAACCTTAAAGCACAGAGATAATAGAAATTATCTCATTACGCCCCAAACACAATCAACACAATTACTTGGAAAAGTGATGCATGCGATTCAGACGCGCGTGACGTTAAACAGTTAGCGTCGTCTCTGATCCAATACATCAAAATGCTAGTAGCGTTGCAATCCCTCTAAGCAACAATGAAACTATGCATCAACTGTCCAGCTAACGTAAGTCAATTCTATGTAAAACATATGTGTCATATTTAACGTTTTCCCCTATGTCCTTCAATTAGTCAAATGAAAATAAAATTTATTGCTGTGTTTCACTTCTGAAGTTGTTAAAGGTATTACAAAAGAACTTACGACAAAGTCGTAAATTTTTCAGTTTCATAGAATGATCCCTTACGTACAAAATGTATACAAAACAATTTGTATAAAAATTTCCAGTTATTGTAAGTATGTTTTATTAGTATCAAGTTAAAACAATTGGTAGCTGATTATTAATGAGATTTTATAAATTTGGTCGCAAGTCGTAAGTTCTATTGTAAAACGCAGCCCTGAATGTTAGAATAGCAAAAAGTAATGCAACAGTTCAACATAAGTTGGACTAATATGTTTAAGGAATGATTGTAAGACGGTCCTGATAATAGTTTAAACAATTAACAAATTTGTGCAATTTGTAAATGTTTTACGTACAAAATTATATTCTTAAAAATAGCAATTTTTATTTTATTAGTAATCACTTCTTTAAATGAATTTTTATTGTCAAATGTTGCATGACTGTCTAACATCACCGTAGATAAAAGAAAATCAAAACGCTGACAAACAGTTTGATGAGAAATAAATCAATATCAGATTTATAAAGGTTGGTGCCCATGACCCTTTTTAAAGACAAATTTTATCTCCTTAAAAGAAGAGCTTTATATAAAGATAGAGGAAACTATCAAAATCTAAAATTAACTATATGAATGTTATTAATTACCATGTATGAGAGTTTATAGCTTGAACAATCTTATCTAAAATTAGAAGTTGATCTGATCGTTATTTTTACATAAAAATATTCTAGCTTAATTTTTTCTAGCTTATTGAACACCTTACCAGGCCTAGGTCGTCCTCTAGCTAGCATATTCCTTTTCATCATATTCAACATCAAGTTGCGATCATCTGCAAGAAAAGAGGGTACGTTTCAAATATGTTTTATTGGTTTTATATGGTTTACATGTATATAGTCCTAAGTATATAGCAAATAATTTGTACCCAACGGTAGAATGTAAACTTGTTAAGTAATCATTGTAGTTCTTTGCTACTTGTTCTAAGTATCTTTTAAAAACCCAGAAATAACTAAAATGAAAACATTTGACATAACATATTTATTTATAAATATTTTAATTTTGAGAACCTATATTTTTGTCAATTATCATTTTTGCACTGTATCGCACTACAGTATCCCTTGAAAACATGATCATTTGCTTAACATGTTAAAGGTTGTATAGGAAATCCCCATATTGTGACGTACTTTCTATCAAAATATACAATAAAGTCAATCATGATTTTACATTTTTTCCTTCCCAATATTCTAAAGTAACAGCATAGCACAGTTTGTAAGATGGTCACATACGAATCTGTAAGTCACAAGTTCGAATCCCGCTGGGGCTTTTCAATTTTTATATCTCCAAAAACTTTTTAAAAGATATTTTTTGGTCAAATGACTTATTTATATTTTTTGAAATTCCAAACGCTGAAATTCTTATGATTATAACTTTTTAAACCCACATTAGTATCGACAGGTGTCTATTACCACATTAAGATTATGGAATAGTTTTTCAGATATGTGTCTCCAATTTGTCTTAAATTTGTCAACTCACCACATGATGAGTCAACTATATATATATATATATATATATATATATATATATATATATATATATATATATATATATATATATATATATATATAAAATTTGAAAAACGAAAGACAACACAGAGTAAAACGTTAGCGCTTTCATTCAATCTTCAGACGTTTTTAAAATAACAATTACGTTACTTGGTGACGTCTACAATACAATGACGTCATAGTTAAAGTTAACGTAGTAGAGGGATATTTCCGCGTAATCTATAGGGTAATTCAATGAAATATATACACAATACATAAAAAAGTTAAATTATAGCAGTCTGTTGAGGCAAGGTTTTAAAGTTTGAATAAAATGTTTTTCTTTTTCTCTTCTTTCCGTTGCACTCTCTGTAAAAAGTTTATAAAATGGAAACACTTTAAATTGCCCGCCTCCGCATACATCGATGTGCTCGCTGAGTTTTATTTTCCGGTACTCTGGGTCTTTAATTTGCTGTTTATGCACCCGGATTCTTGTTCTTAATGTTGTCCCAGTTTCGCCGATATAAAATTTGTTGCAACCATCACATATAATGGTATATATTAAATTTTTGGAATGACATGACATGTCCGAATTTACATATATATATATATTTGGAAAAAAATATATCGCACAGTCTATTCGTATTTTGTTAGTCTAAAATATAAAAATGCATTATTCGAAGTAAAGCTTGTACAAAACATGGCGTTGTTAGCTGCTCGAACTGTGTTTAAGCTGGATATGATAAAACCATACCTACTGGCTCCTGCCCTCTTGAATGAAAATGGGATGTCACATATGTTGATACCATTAACACAAGGAAGAGAACAACGTGGGAATTCATTCTGTCATTATAAGGTGAAAACATTAAATTGCATTCATTGTTTAAAGTTTTAAACTAAAACTGTATTAAGGCTTTGCGGGACATGCTTTTGTTATCTCAAAATATTTATTATAAAAATCCCACATGAATTGAAATAAAAATGGCTTACATGGGCGAACATTTCATACTTTTTAAAAATCATGTACTAGTAATTGTTAACCTTAACATTTTCTCTCATGTCGAAAGTTCCGACAAAATTTGTGATGAAGTATAAAACATGATATTTCTTTGATAAAACAAACCGTACTTACGAAATTAAGAAGTATTTAATAATATTTTATCATAGAGAATCATAAAAAATAAATGTAGATATCATACCTGTAAGGCGATTGCTGCTCCCGAATATGTCAGCTTGAATGGTGTGGGCACCCAGATGAAGTCATCTTAAGTAATCTAAGGGAAGCTCCAACTCTCATTTGTAACTCTTTGCTTGCAGGCGTTTTCTCCCTTTGAAATGTTCCTCGAATGCCAAAATTACTGCGTACAGTTTTCACCTACGACTTAAAAAGACGCGAAAAGACACGCTGATTTAATGAGTATTCACCTGTTTGGATCTTTCACTTTTATGTTTTAATTGGTCATTGACACGTCAGTAATATAAGGGAAGGGTCAATTTGAATCATTTTAAGATGATGAGTCTCTTTTCTCTCGCTGTTGAAATAAGATAATTGCACGTGGTGGTGAATAAAACAGCTTTAGGATACAATTTTCACTTTTTTGGAGCAATATCCGCATGCAAAACAACCAGTGTCAAACTTTTCTTGCACATTAAATTACATTTCAAAAGGGAGAGAAAGTGAATGAACTCATTGTAGTTAACATGACTTATCTAATCATAAAGTAGTAGCTGTGTTATCTATCTAGTTAGATTATCAGAGGAAAAATCATAATCACTTTATGAAATCTTAATTCATTGTACAGGTAAAGTTATTTTCTAATTTGAATTAATTTACAAATCTGTTCTATATTTGTACAGAAAAAGAACATGTAGACACAGAGCATATATTTTTCAAAATGTCGATAAAATTTGTTTGCTAATTCTTTGTGTATTCTTCAAAATGGATTTGTTTATTCACATTTCTTAAACTTGTACGAGCTAAACAAATAAAGTTTTGGCTTCATGCTAGAATTGTGTGTAATGTCTTGTTTTGTTACGTTTCGTAAATTCTAGTACTACTACATGTGGGTGTTTTTTTTTTTAATATTATGTTCTAATTATTATATACTTTTTAAATACTCTGAATTCTTTTGCAAGATATGATTTTTAAATTCATAAAACTGACATTAAAAAAATCTACAAATTTAATATACTCCATTGTTAGCTAAAATAATTTTCAAGTAATCTTAATGCTGATTTGTACAATTATTATTTGGTCGAATCATCTAAATGTGTACGGAATGGGTGATCTTATTAGAATTCTGTTACTACATGGTTATGAATGTCTATCTCACTAAAAAAAGATGTTATTTTTTGACGAAGTTCATAGTTTTGTAAAAACCGGTAAATAAACAGTAATACGATTTTTGAATTTAAATTAACATTAAATAACAATATGCCACTTAATATGTATATGCATATTTATTATTGAGTCTATTATATTTGCTATAAATATTTTTTTTATTTGTATTTCATCGTTAACTAGTTTTTTTAATTTTGTAATCCATAAATTACTAAAGCGTCTATGTAAAACTAAAAAAAAAATATACACTATTACTATATATATAATTATATATATATATATCTTGATCTCTAATGGAGTGAACAAATATAAGTTATTTTTGTTTGCTGTTCAATCCATATTCATTTATATACTACAGGTAGTATTTATGTTATGAATAAAATTCTTTCTTTAACATAACCGATGTATCTTGAACTAGTTTCAAACGTAGTACATGTTAATGGGTATTTTAGACATCACAGTATTTAAAGTACAAAACTCAGTTGTAAGTTATCTCTCTTTTAACTGGAGAAACTGTTATGATGAAAATGAATAAGACATTTTTGGAACCATTTTAACAAGACCTTGGGCTTTCAGTAGGGTGTAGCTATCTTTTTCTTGCGTCAAAACAAGTTAAAATATGACGCTGTTTCAAGCGAAATATACACATATTGCGTAGTCTTTGGTCAAAAGCCAGACAAGTCTTGTTGATTTCAAAGAGCCCTGGCTGAGTAGTCAACAATGAAATAGACAGGCCTACGTCACATTGCCGTTTGACAACTACCCAAAGTCAAAGCTCTTTTTAAAATTGTTCTATATAAAGCAAAAAAATTTTAAAGCAATTTTGCATTAAAAATCTTAAATTCTTATTTCTGTCTTCTTTGAGTCATAAGTTCTAGCGTTAGGAAAAAATTGCACTTTCTGTAGAGGGTTGTGTGGTATTAATGTTGATTTAATTGGTACATGTAATATGTTGATTATCCAGACTCCTTAAATCAGCCACACAATTACATCACAAAGTTGATACGTTGTAGAAATTAAAATTAGAATAGTAGTTCCTCTATATTTGGTAATAAAAGTAGCCCTCCTAAGTCGAAGACTTTAAAAAAAAAATTAATAAAAACAAACAAAGTATACAATAACTTAAAGCACAATATTTAGTGTAAAAACATAATGTAAAATTCCCGAATTGTATATATAATTGTTGATATATATGTTACATATAAATATACATGCTCTCAATGAGATTCACTTTAAAAAAAAACCCAACAACACTTTTTTTCTAATGAGTTATATACAAAACAACATATTATCTTATACCTCAAATACTATGTTGTTTATTAACATTATATAATTTCCCATTGCTTTTGAAATATAATACAAATAATGTTTGCGTATAGTATACGTCGTGTATTCACAAATAACACAGGCGTATAGAGGCTATAATTAGCAATATATAGAGGTTTAAGTTAATGTACAAGTAATATCCGGGCGGGCCA
The DNA here is from genome assembly GCF_902806645.1 of Magallana gigas. Lineage (NCBI taxonomy): Eukaryota > Metazoa > Mollusca > Bivalvia > Ostreida > Ostreidae > Magallana > Magallana gigas. The sequence continues at coordinate 285,962 of NW_022994945.1, forward strand.
GGTAGACAATTTCATCTACATATAGTCCATCTCATGGTCTCCGAGTTTAGCAATACATGGGCAGACCCTATGTATCCAGGGTATATAACAGTCTACTATATATTACAGTTGTTCAGTGCAATTGCTTGTGTTTTAAATTCATGAAAAAAGAAAAAAAAGAAGTTGCTGTCTTAATTGGGATGCTCTATTTAGCTTTACAGTCCATTATCTCCCTTAAATCTTAAGTTCAAGACCGCATAGTGGTATTGGAGCCAGCTGAGTGTTATGAATGAAATTTAAACATTTGAGAAGTTTATGTGACCCGCCGAGTGCGTGTTGTTGGTCAACGATACACATGTTGGTATTATCACTGGGTGCAGGATAACGATAGACTACCCATCGGGAACCCGTCGTCAACGCGGGAAAAGTGACGCACGCGGAGACACGAGCACAGTATGAGACTGGTTTAGGGTCCAGTAACATCTATTTTGAAAGGTTTGATCTACATATCAGTGTGTCGATGCTCGTGTACCATATTATGCGTTGATTATTAATACATGTACGTGTGATGTATACTAATCGCCAGTGATCTACATACCGTATATCAGGTTTTTTCCGCGTGTATCCAATTTCTGCTTTGTTCGCGACGATTTCCGAATCGCGGAAAATGAATCAGCGTAAATTTGATACAAAGTTTACTTTTTGTAATAGAGATCTCTCTTTCCTGAGGAAGTGTGCAGGTAAATAAAACTACGGTGAACTGTGTTCAGTTAGTTTACTTAGAGGTACAAATTGCGGGATTGGAGGACAAGCGCCAGATAATAGATTTGTATGCCTCGTTGTTTATTTAATAATCCATTGACAAGCTAATTAAAACGTTCGCTTTCCTTGCATAAACCAATGTCTAATTATAGCTGAGCTACTGGTATATGTAACGGTACATGATCTATTTATTTATGACTGTTTGCGTCTCCGAAAATAATTGTCGGTAATTATTTCACATTAAGGAAAACGTGTAAATGGATTCATTGTCCGAATTTTTCCTTACAAAGAGCGACAATTTAGATACTTTTCGCCACTTTCCTCACAGGTTTAGACAATCGTAAATTATATTTACAATGTGACTTTGAAATAGTGAAAATTAGATTCGCGTAATTTTCATGTACCCTTCTAGGCTGTGATTCGCGGAAAAAACATGACGCGGAAAAAACCTGATATACGGTAAATTGTGGTCTCAACTGTACATGTTCCTACTGCAGGTGAACTTGTCTATTTTATTCAGAAGACAAGTTGCCAAAAATATTGTCTGGACTAAGTTTAAATAAGTGTCATCAGCTAAAGTCAGGTTATTTATTCTGTTTATATATATATTTTTTTTTTTTTGGGGGGGGGATATGTAGGTTTTTTTTAAATGTGTGTGTGTGTGTGTGTGTGTGTGTGTGTGTGTGTGTGTGTGTGTGTGTGTGTGTGTGTGTGTGTGTGTGTGTGTGTGATTTTTCAGTTATTTGAGTGTGTGAATTGTGTGTATTGAGTGTTTGAGAGTGTGTGTGTAGAGAGTGTTGTATGCAGTAGCTATATTTTTTTCTTTACACTGTAAATACAGTCATTTTCACGATTCTCCATCTTTATTTATTCAAACGTCAGCTCATAAACGAGGGAATTTCCAGGCCTTTTGATACCAATTTTGACAATCAATGACCAATTTTTCCTGGGGTATCTGACAGCAATTTACACGAAGCCAGAAAGAGAAATGGTACGTACATAGACTGTTGAAACCAACAAAGCACACACACACACAGGATGCAACAATACCGATAACTTCACTGCTTGGTCATGGAATAGTCATCAATATTATGGAATCATCATTGCTATTGGCGGACTAATGTTCGTGGGTTTATTTTATTTATTTTTTTTGACCATCAATTTACATCCTTACGAATGTATATATACAAACATTTGTTTAATAGTTATTAAAGGAATAAGGAATCATTCTTTGAGTATTAGGAGGTGATAAGTTTGATCGGGGCATGATCAAGTCCAATAAACCCCGAAGGGCTTTATGATAGATTTGATCACGGACCGACCGAAATTATTACCTCATAATTTTTAAAGAATGATTATTTTTTACTTATATTTAATATATAATTTTGCGCCATTGTACGATTAAATATTTAATTATGAATAAGAAAACCCCGCTTGCGCCCAATTTGGCGTCATTTGAAGTTATGGGTTTAATAGTACAAAATCTATACGTAGTGTTATCACAGGCAAAGACACTGGAAAATGTAAATATTCAAAATTTACCTGAACCTGCTATCAACGAAATCAAGCCTACTCCTATATGTAACTAATGTCTGTTATACTTTTAATTTTTAATCATAAATAACAAGTTCTGTGGTGCTATATTTTCAATAAGTAAGATAATTTAGCACTCGGAATTTATTTCCAGTTGCCATGTTTCAAATTAATTGTACGTGAATTACTAGTTTGTGATACTTTGCGTCATATGTGCATAACATTGTTTTAAAAAGTACATGTAGATGTGTTTTGTTAACAAAGTAGCCTTGGGAACTTTGCTTAAAGTGGTAACACTAGCACTTTGCTTATCACCTACGTGGTGATTAGAAAAGTTATCAATGTACTCTTGAAATATAATTGGAGTGTGACGCTTGATAATCTGGACCCCGTTTCTCTAGAAGGCGTAATATATGCAAGTCCTTTTAAAATACCTAGAGCGTGTATTTGAAAATAGTTCGTTAAACACATTTTAAGCATTTCTTTCATTCGAAAACAGTTTGGAAACAAATTAAAAGTTATTTACATCAAGTTTCTCTCTATATATGCAGTTTGAAAATCAATGATATCTGTATGTGTAGACAGTAATTCGGTTAACAACTGTGTCTTAATTTTTTGGTGTAATTGGTATTTTTATGAATGCTTCTTTGACAGTTTATCTTCATATCGATGACAACAGGTAACACGACGAGGTTCAATTCAAAAACTACTTTTCTGTACATTCCATTTAATTGAAATACATGTTTAAGTAATTGTATGAGTAATACCCTAAAACTAAAAAAAACAAAACAATATACAGTTGTTGACTGGGGTCTCGGGCAACAGTTGATCTGTCGGACCGGCTCGCAAACTGTTGCCCAAGGCCGAAGGCCGCGGGCAACAGTTTGCGAGCCGGTCAGACAGATCAACTGTTGCCCTAGACGCAGTCAACAACTGTTTTGTTATACCCCTTCTAATCAATAACACGTTTTCGCGGAATGTGACGTCACCGGTCAACAGTCTTTTTTAACAGTCGATTTTAACAGTTCCAATCTAACAGTTCTAGTCCAACAGTCAAAATGCTAGACTTTTTTTCGTATAGAGTTATATAGTAACTGTTCTACAGGGGTATAACAAAGCACGGTTATTTAACACAGATAAGTCCTTGGTTTAGTTTTTGTGGTACTTTGAAGAGGTCGAGACCACTAGATTTTGTGACGTCGGTTTAAGGTGGCTCTATACACCACTTTTTTGCTGACGCAGTACGCAAAAAAATAAATCTGGAAGCATGCAATTCTGGTACTGACTGATTTAAACTGAGGCGAAATGTATGGGGACCGCTCTTTTGAAAAATTTGTTAAAGGAATAGATTTAATTTGATAATTGGCCTTCACGTTGTGTGGTATTATTTATCGAAATAAACAATAAAATCGAGTATAATTTTTTAAATAGTTTCTTTCCCATCATCGATATGTTACACCGTAGCGCAGTGGGTTAGTGGGTTCACTACAAACCTATAGGCCATGAGCTCGATTCCCGTTGAGAACAATAAATATTTTAACTTTCCAAAATTTTCTAAAAAGTATTTTTGGGTTGAATACTGTGAAAGAAAATTCTAAACCGGTGAAAGTATTTAAATTATAATATACTTTAATGCACATTAATATCGACAGATATTCTTTACCACCTCAAGCAGATGGGAGGGTGGCTTTGAATTTCTCTCAGGTTGGGATACATTAATCCTATTAGCCTAGTCAATTTCCCCTTTATTTATATGACTAAGTTTTGCATTAAAGCGAATATATTTAGTTATACAGGCCTATAATGAAATATTTATGTATTTCTCATTAGGAAATTTTCTTCAACTCAGAAAGTAAAAGTCCCCAAGGTGTTTGGGCCTTGGGACTTAGGAACGATAACCCTTACTTTTCATACCAAATAAAATTTAAAATATTTTTTGTGTTTATTTGCAATGATTTTCATTCAATTTTTTATGTCACATTTATTAAAATACGTTTTCTTATAACATCAAGCAACTTTTTCAGATGATTTGTCAACAGATTTAGAAAATATGAAAAATTATATTTTGGGGAAATACTAAAAAAATTGCAATAATAACATTTTTGAATGTTAAGAAGTGTTATATTTTTTTAAGTGACCGAAGGAAATATTTATCATATGACAAAATATTTCTCACAATTTGTTAATAGCTAACTTTTTACAAAATATTTTACAAAAACACGGAAAAACATTTAAAAATTGTTTTAAAATACTTATAGTATCCCTATCATCATTTTAATATTTGATAAGTATATGTTTTGTGGTCTTCTATTGAAAATTGGAATAAACTGTGGGTGTATAGAGCCACCTTAAATCTGCATACTTAATTAGCCATCTGTTTACTTTTATTGACAAACCTATCAGGCGAATGAGTTGCAAGACAGTGGGCTACTACAATTTTCAGTGTATACAAAGCGTATTGAAAATATAAACCATTTTGAATTGTCCTTTGGAAACTCATTTTGTATGATTTTTCAGAATTTATGAAATTAATATGGACAATTATGTCTGAACTTTCATTTCTATGCTCACATTTAAAAAATATTGCATATGAGGACTTATGGCCTATTCTAATACCCCATTGTCAATGTTCAAAACAAAAATGCGTCCTATTGAATTTGAAGCAGTGAGTACCGTTTTTTCACATGATACCCCAGATTTTGGACAACATTATTTCGTAGAATGCGCATTGATATTTTCTTCAGGGACATTCATCAGAAACGTACAAAATACTATATGCTAAATAGTTTGCGCTTCTTCATTTGTATATATGTGCATTTCTATAACCGTGGCTATTTACGTAGGTTAAAAATGTACAGTTACCTAATGCACAATGATAAAGTCATCAATAAACAATTATGCAGATTTTCTTATCAAAATCTGTTTGTACTTGTATGCGTATGTTTGCCAGTCTTTTGATACTGATCGCTGTTTGAAGCAGCAATTGATCAACTAAAACAACAATATTTTTCAATGTGAGTTTGGAACAAAGTTAATGGCATGTAATCTTTCCTTTTTTATCTTCTAAAGTACATGTAAAAATCAACATGTACATATATTCCGGCAAGCAATAATTTTATTAAATATAATTGTGTATAAAACAGACAAAACCGACGTGCGTTTGTTGAATCGTAAACACGTTGCATGCGCGGATCTAGAGGGGGGGTCGGGGGGGTCCCGACCCCCCCCCCCCCCTGGAAAATGAAAATTTATTAAATTTACATAGTAAAATTATCGCGAAAATATGCCTCGGACCCCCCCTGGCAAACACAATTATCCTTCGGACCCCCCCCTGGAAAAATTTTCTGGATCCGCGCATGCGTTGTAGACCATCATGCATTGGATCGGGGAATCTGTTTGACGTAAAGATTGTCACATGTTAAACAATGCTACCCATATAAGGTAGTGCACCCGACCTGTTGAACACGTACATTGAGACTGAAGCAAGAATAAGAGTACACGTAGTTTAGCTCGTATTTTCTAATGGTGTTTAAGTTGCCGCGGGATCTGTGAATATTGCTTAAAGTGGTAACACTAGCACTTTTCCTGTCACATATGTACTACTGGCATACAATTGGAGTAAGACGCAAAAAAAATTCTGGATCCCGTTTCATTAGAAGGCGCTAGCACGGCATAATCTTACGCTTGCATTTACGTCAAATACTTCGACTAAGGTCCGTTTTACTAAAAGGCGTAACTTTGCACTCGACCTTAGTTAAGCCAAACACATATGCATGACCAGTGAAGGTCGTAACTTTTGGCTTAAACATGAAATAATCTTTAAAGCTATTGTTGAGAAATTCGTTGCCTAACATTGCGTTAAATTGTACAATTTGTCATCTAAATAAGATAAAGTTTATATGAAATTTAAAAAAAAAAGACTTTTGATAGGGATGTGAATTGTTGCATAGAGACTTTCTTACCATCCTTCATACACATTATTTATATGTTAGCACTCGTCTTTTTTTAAAGAAAGAAAGATGGTATATATCATTTTAAATTTGTTTGTAAACGATATTCGAATGCAGGAAATACAATGTACTTTATTTGACGATCTATTTCCAAATACACGATTTACATGTATGTTTGATGGTCTCGCATATATCAAGTGCTCTTTAAGTTATACCTGCTTATATCTCGAGTGCACGTGTTCAAAAAATACCACAACTCCGCAACCAAGATTAGAATTGTCACTGCTGTGCAGAAATTCATAACCAATTCTTGTGTTCAAACTGTATATTATAATACACGTATGGGTAATAAAATCTGTTCAAATTATAAACTATCCATGCAAACATACATGTAAATTGAACGTGTGTATTAACATATTAAATATAATATATCATGATATATAAGGCGAAAGATGCTCTCTGTAAAAGTTGATATGGAGTAAGTGTATGTTACATACGAAAAAAATATTTTTCTTATTGAAACTTTTGTCAGTGTTTTCTTGCATGGTTATACACATGTAATCTTAAGTACAAACTTTTAAAACTTTAAGACTTTTACCAAATCTGAAACTCAGTTCGAACTTTCAGAGAAATATCTGCGATTCTATATAATTACCTAAATTGTGTATCTGGAAATAGTTCAAAAATTAATTTCTACGAATTTCTGGCATTCAAGAACAGTTTGCAAAAAATTAAAAGTTATTTACATCAACTTTCTCTTTATATATTATGTAGTTTGAAAATCAATGATATCTGTAAGTGTAGACAGTAATTCAGTTAACAACTGTGTCTTAATTTGGTGTAAATGGTATTATTAGCAGTGCTTCCTTGACAGTTAAAAAAACACCCAAAAAACAAACAAACAAACATTTTAGTTGAATTTACAATTTTGGAAAGTTGAATTTATAATTTTGGACAGTTGAATTAATAATTGTTTATAGTTGAATTAATAGTTTTGGACAGTTGAATTGATAATTTTTGATATTACAATTAATAATTTTAGACGTGTCTCATCGGTTATAATCAACTTAAAATATAAATGAAACTAACTATGTAATGTATATAAGTACGTTAGCTAAAAGAAATAGCCAAATCGTCTCATGTGAGACTTTGAGTCTGACATCATCATGGTTATTTCGTGCAGTCCGTGATTTTTCTTAGGTAGTTGTAGGTCTCGACCAATTGATAAACTGGGCTTGTCAATTTCACTTTCTTGTTAGTTTCAGCCGCTGTCGATTTCAACTAATCGATATTCTTTCTTTATTGATCAAAAGAGCCATGTGCCTCATAGGCATATGATACATAAATTAACAGGAGAATGGCGGGGGGTTCTACATGGTATATATATCAAATGGTGTACAATAATATTAATATAAATTGTAGATTTCAGTCTGGCTGTTTCTATAGAGCTATGAATTAACTATAAGTTTCCGTAAGAAATAGATGGAATAATACCTGGTAGATGTAAAGATATTATTTTAACAACATTGAAAAATTGGGGGACGGAATTTACCGCTGGACTGTTTTGTCCTCCATGTAACATTCTGAGTGCTGTAACATTAATTTCTTCTTGTTCTTTTTTTATATGAATAATTTGAATGGGGACAGTAAAATATTTTCTTTTTTGGTTCACAAGTGCATTGAAGGTTATAGCTATTAATAAATCACCGCACGAATGGCTGGCGTTTAATTTTCATTCTAAAGCCTGCACACATCGACATTAAAAAAATTGAGAGAGAAAAATATCGATAAAGTTCAAAATTGTTTAATGAATATGAATAAAACTTAAAAAAAGAATGCAATATAAATAATTGACACAAATGAAGGAAACAAAAAAAAAGGCTTCTTCAACGGCCTTGACGCAGATAATTACGGCGGAAGACAAAGACAGTTCAAAGACTCAATATCCATGGCTGGTCTTGAGAGTATTTCTTTTAATTTCTTTCTTCTCCAGCGACAATTAGTTGAATCCTCCCATAAGTAACGGCCACATCATCATGCTGTCCGGAATGTCTACCATCTGGTCCATCCAGTACCAGTTCATGGGATTCATTTGTCGTCTGCGGACTGATCCCCTACTTCCGGGCGTGCTAGGGTTTAATGTGTCCGTTGCTCCTTAAAGATGGAATCAATAAAAAAAAAAATGTAGCACAAATACACATTTATGTACTACAGACCAATTTTTATTGGCGTGCGAGAAATTTTCGCGAGTTTATCGAGACCCTCATTATCGTGAATATTTCTCGTCGCGAACTAGTTTTTAATCAATACAATTGTAATATAAAAAGACACGTATGAGAAAAGCTTGATGCGAAAATTATTCGCCACGAACCAGTCCATCTCAGGAAAATCGCGAAATAAATTCGACGCAAATAATAGTTCACTTACAGCATACAATAAATCACAGATATATAGCGATCACGCTTATAATTAATGACGCTTACAGCGAAGTGATTTTTTTTATGTAGAGCAAATACACATTTATGTATATAAATATAACAAGGTAATAGCAAACACGCTCGTGATGAATTAACGCTTACAGCGAAGTGATTTTCAATTCCTTTGACTTTATTACTTGTTGTAAACTTGACGGATATAACGAACTACGCTTTAAACAAAGCGGAATTATAGCTCATTCCGTGCCACTTCGTTATAAGTGTATAATGTATTTTAAACCAACTATTAGATTTTTAATAATATTTACAAAAAAAAAATAAAAATTTAAAATAGAATTTTGTAGGCATCAAAACGTGGGCATTAAAAATGAATGATAAATGACAATAATAGAAAAATACTAAATCAATAATAGAACAACTTCTATTCCATGAAATGTGAAAGAGAACTATTCTTAAATTTGCTAGAGCTTTAATCACAAACAGAATATTCATGTTGATTGTTGCTAATATTGTATCTTAATATCTAAAAGCTGTTCCATTTTTCAGTAATTAACGTGAATCCTTTTTAAATAAGAATCACTCTTACCCTTTGGCGCAATGCTGTTGGAATCGAGTCCTCCTGTAATACAACAATGACATAATAACAACTTGATGTCAAATTTGAAGCAAAAATGACAGGTTTATCATTTTAACATCTTTTCTTGAAAATTAATTGCATTTCTCATTTGGAGATATAATCATGCAAAAGTAATTAAAATTGTTGTCTACATGACTTATTAATTAACATAATTATGATCAAAAGCCATCTGTTTTCCTTTAGAATGTAAACAAGACATAAGGGACATATTTTTGTAAAACTGCGCAATTGTTTACGATTTTTGTCTTCTGAAATTAATGTGTTTTTTTTACATTCTAACACACATTAATTTGATGATAATAATAAATGTTTAAGGGAAAAAAAATCACATCATTGGCGGGGATTTAGCCAAGGCATTTTTTTCCAGAGAAAAAGAGTTTTTGGTTTGTTTGATTGCTTGGGTGGTTGGGGTTGGGCTTCTAAACCTATCTTAAAGCTTTGGTGACTTAATGTATTTTTTTTATTTCCAGATTGATTATTTCTATTGGTGGGATGATACATGTACCTGCAAAACGTCAATTTATGCTTTTATTTTGGTTTGTAAGTATACTAACTAAAGTAGCTGGGGATCTTAATTCTGTGTACTGCCATCATGTATAAATTTAAACTAAACCAATAAAAACCCTTTTATGAATTCATACATTAAAAAATAAGTATGGATTACTACTATAGCATTAACACTATCGATCGAAATAGGATAATTTTATTATTACTCAAAACATTTGGCGTTATTAAAGCGTTATTAAAGTGAAGCGGGGAATCATGAAATGTCTTCGTTATGACGTCATAAACGAATGTGCACAAAACTGCCACTGTAGTTGTCTAAACTGCGTACAGAATTTGATGAAGAAAGCAAACTCGCAACATACATATACCTTAAGGGAGAGGGGGACGGGGGTTTCTGAACGCTTCCTAATACAAATATTTATTTGTAAAATAAAAAAAATGTTGATATAGCCATGCATTTCCACCAACTATGTTCTTTGTATAAAAGAAGATTATCTATCAATTCCTTACCGTAAGGCTGATTATTCTGGCTCAGCATTCTGTTCAACGCTGTCATAAAGGAAATAAAATATCAAAAATTCAATGTAATATTGAGGTGGTAATCGAATTTTATCTATTAATGTTTATATCTTATTAGAACAAATATCGCATAAATAGATTTTAAAATAAAAATCATTATTGATAAAAGCTCTCCTGATGAATGCTATACTTAAAAGTTTGCGATATCTGCTATTTATGTTAATAATTGTTACCAGTTTTAAACACTCTTATTTTACCATTGCTTTAAGTCGTTTATAAAACTTATAAAATCTCCAACTCCATTTTCAAAGGATTTTGCGTAATCCTACCTAAGGCAGTCCATAAATGATCCTGGGCAACCGCCATTCCCAACAGACACAGGGTCAAAACAAGGACAGCATTCATTGTGACGTCAGATCCGTATTATCTCACCTTTAAATCACATACGAATTGAAAAATAAAAAAATCTATTTAACGGTAGTTCAAACTAGCCGATTGCATTTACGTACATGTAAACGTGACAATGCGTATTTTTTAAGGGGCGTTTTCTAGCCTGCTCGCAGAATAAATAATTCAATCGAAGATTTCTGAATACTTTTGAATGAAATGGACTTAAAAATTTTCATATTTAAGAAAAGATTTTAACGTGAAAAGTTTGATAAAAAAAAACCCCACTTTTTATTTCATTAAAATTACATTTACCTATAATACGGCCAATATAGCTCTTAAAGAGTCTTAAAACAAGACTTGATATATTAACGTTAAGTGTAGCTTTGAGCGTCGTAATTTAATTAATTCATGTATCTAAGAGCGTCTCCTTCTTTCATTCCATAGTTTAAGAGCATGTTGGGGATATAATTCCAATTTCATCTAACTAAGTGGATTTGAAATACAACCGCTATGATCTCAAACGTAAATCACGCTTTTAATATAGCGGTTATCTATTTTTGGCGAATAATTTATTTTTTGCGTATTCCTCGCGTATTCTTCCTTGAAAAAAAGGCATATGCAAAAATATTTGCTGGTATTTAAAACCAAAATATATAAATTGTTTGAGATTTTGAGATTTGCTTGGAACATAAATCTGTTAATTTACAAAGAGGAGGTGTGCGCATTTGAAGCCCTGTGATGATTAATCATATAAAGTAAGACGATGATTTTGATTAATTAGCACCCTGGCCCTCTGTCCAGCGTATGAGGTCGACAAGGTTGTGGAGTGATTTATACAACAGCTGTACGTATAATAAAAACACAGTACTTGTGTACGAAATTTGTAGTAATTCACAAAGAGATTAACTTAGTCTCTTTTAAATTCAATCACATCGTAGTTTGCACTTTCGCCGACAAAACCGTTCAACTGTAAGAATGGGTCGAGAAGTTAGTAAATATTTTTCAAAAAAATATTAATGAATTATGTGTTTGAGATTTTAAAATTATTTGCCCCCCCCCCCAACAAAGTATTTATTTCTGAAGTTTGATTCAAGAAATTGTATAACATGTACAATAACTTTGTTTATCCTAATATATACATGTGTGTACATTCGATGTTTTAAATATAACTTTTAAATTGCTCTACAAGACATGTGAAAATTTAGATATAAAATAAGTTCTCAATTAGTAGAAAGCTTTCTTATTCAATAAAACAAAACCAAATATTTGTTATAAAAAGGATAATTTGCAATAATAATTTTAAATTCAAAAAATCACTTACATGAAAGAACTTCTATTTAAAAATTTATAATGCCCCTTTTCATAAATGTCTATTAACCCTCGTCATGATGAAATCGTTTAAATTTTTTTTTCTCAGAAAAACGAACTCAAATATATACTTTAACATCAAAAGGCTTGTAGCCACATACAATTTTTATAATTTGTTTTAAATTGGATAAACATAAACTAAAAAACTTAAAATATTACATTTTATCAATGGCTATAAAATCTTGTTATTTCATTTCTCGAAACATTTTTTTTGTTTAAAATTGAAACAAAAAATTCACATTACCTGATTGAGGAACCTGTATAATTAAAACTAAAAAAATATTTTAAAGAGGGGGTTTTTATACGAGGCGTTGATTTTACCTGACCGTCATTTCAAAAGGTACCGGGCCAAAAGAGGCGGGGGATAAATTCTCGCTGGGTCAGTTCTGATTCATGTGGCTGACCTGATTAATGTCATTGATGCTCCGGCCTGGATTCGCTCTCATAATTGTCTGGCAAACCATCAGCGACCCTCAGGCGCTCATCGGCGACTAACCCACAAACTGCAATATTTCATTTCATTTCATTCAGCAAGGATTTTTTTTTTTTATATCAAATGGATTCTTCCTTTTTTCGCCTTTTTGATGTTTCACACGTGTTGAAATTACAAATACCACCGGCGCGCGCGTGGTACGAGCTACATTTATTCTGTTTTGGGGTTGATTTTTTTCTCTCTTTGGGTATAATTATCATTAGACTTAAAGCTAAGATGGTAAAAGGTGTTACAAATTTCGTTTCAAGCTATGAACTATTGAGCCACAAGTTAACCGTCACGCTGTAACTGTCTTGTCCATTAAAAGTCACGCGCTGATAACTCAATAATTCATTTTTTTTCACCCTTATGTGTAAAAGGTGATGAAAAAAATATAAATCTTTGTATGAAAAGACCATCAATGAAAACTTATCATTCTACGCCGTTACTCACTTAAGTAAAATTCTTTGGAAGATGTTGCATACGCATATTAACACTTTAGTTTTAAAAGTAAAAATAAAGAATATATTTCAAAAAAAAATTAAATAACATCTTTTATATAAAAAAAAATATGTTTAAAATATGATTTGTTGCAACCGAGCATCCCAAGTGATAAATTTAGCAAACTTTTTACAAATCTGTATGTCAATCATCTATCTATCTATCTATCTATCTATCTATCTATCTATCTATCTATCTATCTATCTATCCATCCATCCATCCATCCATCCATCCATCCATCCATCCATCCATCCATCTATCTATCTATCTATCTATCTATCTATCTATCTATCTATCTATCTATCTATCTATCTATCTATCTATCTATCTATCAATCCATCCATCCATGCATCCATCTATCTATCTATCTATCTATCTATCTATCTATCTATCTATCTATCTATCTATCTATCTATCTATCTATCTATCTATCTATCTATCCATCCATCCATCCATCCATCCATCCATCCATCCATCCATCTATCTATCTATCTATCTATCTATCTATCTATCTATCTATCTACATCTATCTATCTATCTATCTATCTATCTATCTATCTATCTATCTATCTATCTATCTATCTATCCATTTAGCAGTCAGTTGACCGAGTCGCACTTGAATGTGTATACTCAACGCTTTAAGGAGTCAATTGGATCTTTATGTATTTGAAAATGAAGTTCAGCTAAAAACTATCATTTAGCAAAAAAAGTCCGTCAATCAGATTTATCTACTCTTCTTCTTAAGGAGATCAATATAGTATCTAAAACGTCACAACCATTCAGTCCTTTTAAGAGCATACTCTGAAAGCCATTTGTAATTGTACACGTAAAAGAGCATAAACTGACTCATATATAAGTTTTCGTTATATATTATGAGAAAAAGTTAAAAACAATGCAAACCCGAAAATTATTCCAGTAGCTTATATAATGTTTCTTGCAATAGACAAAAAGAAATCGAAATTCACATGCCATTGTACCAATTAGCTTCAAAATCAACCATTTAATTAAGAAATAAACAACGTTATTTAGTGAACATGTATAGACTTACAGTGGGAAAGAACAATGGATATGCAAATATTACTATATAATGCATAGCTATAGCTAGAAACTGTTTGTTAATTGTAAAACTTCAGTATACTTTAATGATAATCTAACGAAGTAATTTGAAATGGGACAAGGGCTCATAAAAATGTTCTCTCAAATTAATGATATTTGTAAGAAACGTTGCAAAATAAGGAAGAGAAGGTAGGTTTAAAAATCAGAGAGATTAACATTGATTTCTTAATTTCAAATAGTGAAATATACAGTGTAATAGCAATTGTGAAGAATATTAAAATTTGCTTCATGTAAGGATACCAGAGAAACACACTTTCTCTTTATAACACCTGTTTACGTTTTAGTTAGAAAGTATTTGTTTTGGTTACAAAGTGAACACATTCATTCAATTTTACCAATTTTTCACAGTTGTTTATAGCCTTATTTACGTGTACAGCATGACTAATTGAATTAGATGTCCGCCCATTATGACTTAATGAGAACGATTTGTTATAAACAACTTGGGTTGAATAAAGGGATAGTAATATAGTAATATAAGATATTAATATTAAATGTACTACATGTACCTGTGCACATGCCTTTTCCAATGTCAATAGCTCTCTCTCTCTCTCTCTCTCTCTCTCTCTCTCTCTCTCTCTTTTAAAACCCCCAAATATTTTAATAAAATCATTTCATCTCTCTCTCTCTCTCTCTCCCCAAAACCTTTTCTATGAGTTAAGATCGTTTCATGTCTCGGCGCTTGCTTTTCTCTCTCTCTCTCTCTCTCTCTCTCTCTCTCTCTCTCTCTCTCCAAAACTTTTTCTATGGGTTAAGATCGTTTCATGTATCGGCGCTTGCTTCTCTCTCTCTCTCTCTCTCTCTCTCTCTCTCTCTCTCTCTCTCTCTCTCTCTCTCTCTCTCCAAAACTTTTTCTATGAGTTAAGATCGTTTCATGTCTCGGCGCTTGCTTCTCTCTCTCTCTCTCTCTCTCTCTCTCTCTCTCTCTCTCTCTCTCTCTCTCTCTCTCTCTCTCAAAACCCCCTAAATCTTTTACTATGAGTTAACATCTTTTCATGCCTCAGAGCTTCTCCTGATTTAAGATTCGCTAGAGGGCAATTCATAGGGGGAGACTGAACGAGCGGCCAGAAAAACAAAAGTGAACTGCCCTGGTTTGTGTTCTGTTTACTTTCTTTACATTATTCATTATCCTGTTTA
Organism: Magallana gigas; assembly: GCF_902806645.1. Lineage (NCBI taxonomy): Eukaryota > Metazoa > Mollusca > Bivalvia > Ostreida > Ostreidae > Magallana > Magallana gigas. The sequence goes on from NW_022994945.1 coordinate 301,265, forward strand.
GACTGTAAACACATTTACAAGATTCTATCATCATGACTTAATCATCACGACATCATAAAATTAAAATCCTTTCTCCCTTTTAAAACATCGTTTCGTCTCAGGTGGTAAATGAATTTATCATCCAAAACAAAACGTCTTCTTGTGTTATCAAAAGCTTGTAAAAAGCATTTAACAACAACGCTGACAATTATTAATAATCGGTGGCAATTAGGTTTATGCTAATGGTTATAAGTACAGTGTCTTATCCTGGAACTGACGTCAGGTCACAAATAAAGAAAATTGTCGTCTTTAATGTATGATCACCCACGATTCCAGCATCTTAGAAATTATTTTGACAATTCCTTTGGCGTCTCAAAGTCTTTTACCGATAGCACCAGAATCTTTTGACAATAACATCTGTCCTGAGAGTTTCTTACGGTGTTTTACCAGTGGCACATTTTAAATTGCACTTTCGCCAATAAGTTCAGTCTCTTGGAGTCTTTTACCAGTGGCATTTGTACAAATGGCACTTTTACAAATAAGATAAGTCTCTCAGAGTAATTTACCAGTGGCACATTTAAAAATAGCTCTTTTACTAATAACATCACTCTCTTAGAGTCTTTTACCAGTGGCATTTGTACAAAATGGCACTTTCAGCAATAAGATCAATCTCTCAGAGTCTTTTACCAGTGGCACATTTATAAATGATACTTTCGCCAATAAGATCAGTCTCTCAGAGTCTTTTACCAGTGGCATTTGTAAAAATGGCACTTTCACCAAAAAGATCAGTCTCTCAGAGTCTTTTACCAGTGGCATTTGTACAAATGACACTTTCACCAATGAAACCTGCCGCTTTGAGTTTCCTGTTTTACCAATATCACTTTAACCAAAGATACTGGCCTCCTCTTTTTTACTTCCCCGAGCTATCAGAGTCTTTTAACAAAGGTCGAAAACGCATGTCCCTCAGAGATTTTCTTTTAATAATAGCACTTTTACAAATCGTGCTTTTCTCACCGTAATCCGTCACTGATTGTTCTTTACAAATGGTTCTTTCATCGTTTACATTATTCCCCCTTAAGTATATACCAAAGACAACAGTCATTTAGAGAGTCTATTACTAGAGACGCCAACCAGTTGAAGTATATTGCTAGTCTCTCATTCTTTTACCAAAATATCAGCCTATCAGAGCTTTTAACAAATTCAACCATTGGTATAAGCCTCTATACGAGCCCTTTACAAAATAAATATATACTTTTACCAATAACACCCGGTCCTTCTATTTTTTACACGTATCAATGACACTTTTACAAATGGTAATCTTACAAACAACATCCGTATCTCAAAGTATTTTAACAATGGTAATTTTACATAATTTTATGGTCTTTAACCAATTAATCAGTCCCTCAGTCATTCATCAAAGGCATCTAAGTCAGAGTTTTTGATTATATGCGAAAGACTCTCAAAAATTTCTCGATCAACATCATCCTGTCAGGTTTTTTTTTATTTTACTAATGATCCCTCCCTTAAAGAAGCTTTTTGCAGTGAAAATGTTTGCTTATATAAATCCAGAAAAAGGTGATATATGTTATATTTGCGTTATGAGTAAATATTCTTATTATATTGCATCTGCACAATAATTTGACGTAATGATGAATCAGATTCTAAATTTAAGCAGCTGAAAGTTCATATTGAACAAAATACCGTCATTAAAGACAGCTTTCGTATACATGTACATGCAATATTACATGAATTAAAATGTGTCCATGTGGGTTAAGATTAATGCCTAATACATATCAACATTATTTTTTTTTTTAAATATGCCCAATGCATATCAAATTTACGGTGTGAAGATTACAAGAATCAAAGGTCAGGCTTAGGCTAATATGCATTTATAATATGCACTCAAACTTTAAAACAATGGTCAAGGTGAACGGCCAGCGATTCGGTGCATGGAATGTGAACTTTCGCGCATTATTCTTTCGTGAAATTTCTTTCTTGTTTATTCGCTTTGACGTTTATGTTACTGAAAAAATGACAGCGTAGTAAAATAAATTACCGCGCTGACGAGGCAATGTGTGGTGAGAAAACATGACATTATGTGCCTGACGTTTTGATATATCTTCCTCTCAATGGCCTTTTTTACCCCCCCCCCCCACTTTTTTATCCATTAGATAAGGAGGTATAATAAGGGAGCAGCTTACATACTGAAAATGAACGAACCGTGGTGGAAAAATCTGGACCTTATGTGTTTGCGCTTTTATGGATCTCTCCCCCACCCTTCTTTTCTTTCTCCGTTAGATAAGAAAGTACAATAAGGAAGCAACGAACATATTGATAGTGATCAAACATTTGTGTGGTGGAAAAATAACTGGACATAATATGTGCTGGCGTTTTTATGAGTCTTTCTCTCAATATTCCCCCCTTTTTTTCTCTGTTAGATAAGAAAGTATAGTAAGGGAGCACCATGCAAACTGAAAGCGACCAAACCTATGTGAAGTGCAAAAAACGGGTCAATATGTGTTGGCGTCTTTATTCATCTTTCAATGTCTCAATGTTTTTTTGCCCCCTCCCCCTTCCTCCGATTACTGGAAGTGAACAAACATAATTATATGTGGTGGGAAAAACTGAATATTGTGTGCCTGGTGTGTTAATGATTCTTTTTCAGTTTTTTTTGCCACCTTCCCCTTTTTTTTCGCACTATCCAAAAGTATTAAAAATGAGCGCCTGTATTTTGAAAGTGAAAGAGACAAATTCGAATAATTAAAAAAATGTCACCCAATTTCAGAATAAATTAAAAAATACATTATTATTTATATACTTGGAAATACGAAATATCTTTAATAAAAAGATTAAAGGTTATTAGATTAAAATATGAAACATTCTAATATTAAAATAAACATATTGGGTGATGTAAAACAATCGAAGATTCAACACCATCAGCTTATTACGGCACTTGCCATGTTAATGAGTTTTTTGCAGTATGTCCAAAATGTAGAACAGTCGACTGATGTACAGACACACAAACGCTCTCTCTCTCTCTCTCTCTCTCTCTCTCTCTCTCTCTCTCTCTCTCTCTCTCTCTCTCTCTCATACACACACTGTGGAATCATTAGAATTCGTAGTGTATCAATTTTCGTGGTATTCGTGGGTAGCCCTTGCCCCACGAATTTAAATCCTCAACGACAATTTTTTAGAAAGAGTATTGTTTTTTTACTGAAGTGAAAACTGATGACGTACCCACGAAATTAAATCCCCAGGAATAAGTTCAAAACCAAAAATCCACGAAATTTGGCCCCTACGAATTTAAACGATTCTACGGTACATATATTTAATTTAGGGCGAGGCGATATTGGATTTAGAATAAAGATTGTAGCTGTTTAAAACTTCTGATTAGGAAAGGGGGTAAACTGTTTAATTTGAGAAGACATTATGTTATAGGGAGGGATAAGTCTATGAAATGTAGTCGACAATGGTGAAAGGTGAGATAGATACATCTTTGCGTTAATTCCTGCTGCGCTCGGTTCAACAGTAACGCCGTAACACATATCATTTACAATAAGCAAGGGTGAAGCTAGTATAGTTGGCACATACTTGTTATATTACGCAAATATCATAATTTAATAATCTGCGGCAAACATACATCTAAAAAAATTAATAATTCTTTAATGAATTCGAAAACACTCGCATAGATGGTCAAGTGAGCCACAAGCCTGACTGAACGTAAACTTTCTTTCAAATACATATTTTATAAAAAAGCAAACAACAAGATATTGATTATTCATAATATTTATTTTTGTTTAATCGTCAAGCAATAATCAATCTGGAGAGTCATTTTTTCTGGAGTCAAAGACAGGAATCAGGTATCCGTCGTCGTCGTCAAAGTTGAAGAAATAATCTGTCGATGAATTTGACGTCCTGTGAGTAGCTTCTAGATAACCCGGCGGAGGGGTCATGACCTGTGTGTCGTCACTTCCGCTAGGATATGGCGTCAAAACAAATGTTTCGTTATCGTTATCTGTGTCCAGAGACGATGAATTTCTTTGTGCTGAGAAAAGGTGAACGGCGCTTAGTTTTTGGATTTCGATTCTAAGTTTGAGTTCATGAAAAGCTCTTCGATAGAAAAACCCACACTGGAGAAATAATGAGAGTACATTTATTATATATAATAACTTCCTCGAATAGATGTTCCATATTTGCAACAAAATATGAATTACTACTGGCAAAATAAAAGATTAAAAACACTGAATGATTACATGTAAATTTAAAGATGAGACCAGTAAAAGTTTCTTTATTAATAAAAGCACATTAAATCGGGTTGTTTTAGCTTGTGTAAGTTTTCGAAAACAAAGTACACTTGCAAAATGTTTTACATGCCTAAGTAACGTTTTGGTGATTCTTAAACGTATTTTAAATTTTGTTTGCTTTTAATTTTTTTTCCTTTTAAGGAAGATCACAAATTTAGCAAACATTGACCATTGCTAAATAAAACCCGAATATTCGGTATCATCGATATATTGAATGTTATCCAAAATGTATACCTTCCATAAAAAGAAGCTCAGTAGTAGAATAATGGCCACTCCAGTGAAAACAGCAAGAGTAACGAACCAATAATGAATTCTCCCGTCCGTTTCATGCAGCGAAATATCCTTAATTTGAGTTGTTATGTTCCGCTGCAATTGAACATGTAAACATTATCGAACAATTACCTCAAATGACAGTCAGGTTTATTGCATGAACTATGCAATAATATTAAATTAAAAGAGATTTATCAAAACAGTCGACCACTCTTAATCAACATTTATTCACGAGAATTTAATTTCACGTTTAAACATAATTTTGCTTAAATTACGACTAGCATTATTTGCAACCTCTACTATTATGATAATGTAAAACAATAACAATGCACATAAAATGTTTGATTCGTGGCAAGAAATGTTCACAACGAGAAAGTCTGGTGCCAAATTTCTTTTTCAGTTAGGGAATTGAGGTTTGTTAAGGTCTTCCGTTTCCAACGGAAGACCTTACTATTATTCTGAAAAATTTTCAAATTTCTTCTTATTTTTTTTTTCTTCTAGACGCCAACTTTGATCCTTAATATCTCGCTCGTTTGTTCACCGATTGTTTTGAAATTTTCAGGACTGATAACATGCCGCATGATGTTGTCGTTGCATATTTTAGTTGAGGAAAATAACCATCCGGTTTTGAGTTATTCCCCTTTTAGTAAAATTTAACGACTTCTTTTGTCCAGGGGGGTTTAGCTATAACGATGACTGGCAGAGTCTCAAAGATGGGCTGGTTTGGAAGCTAATACATTGAATTTGTGCGAGATATATTTTATTTATTATTTAAATGCAAATAAAAGGGGTGGTATAGATGTTGAAACAAAGGTAAGAAAAAAATTCAAAAAAATTCGCGTATTTTCCGTGTTAGTTTTTTAACTGATAAAAATTTGTTATAACATGTATTTTAAAAGATCTTGGTCTTACCAAGACCTTTCATTCGGTATACAGAAAAAGGGGCTGGCCCCTATAATTAGGGAGTTAGATGCGTCAAAAGTTTCTTGTCAATAACTTGTAAAGGAATAAAAATTTCTAATGCATTATTGAAGCAAAGTTGTAAAGAAATTTATTTTGAATCCTTCCGTGGTATTCAATTTAATGTTTTTGTAATTTATAGCCAGTATTTGCAGAAACAATTGTTGCCAGTTCGGTCCATTTTTGAGGGGGTGTGCACGTTTAGGAGGTTATGAAAGGGCTTGTTGTAGTGCACTAACTGATACATGCAGCGCGCAAAAATAATTCTACATAAAGTTCCCAAATGTTTTTATTCATATGTACATATTCATTTCATAAAGATGAACCTCTTTGACCTTATTTTTGTTGTTTGTTTCATAACTACGCCCCTTTCTATATTTAGATGCATTACGAGACTCAGGTAACCGATCGATAGAAGAGTCGCTAGCTGTATTCAGGCCGTCGCCTTGACGACAGTGCATATGCTTGTAGAGCTGGACGTAGACATGTTTAACGCCCCACTGTGTTACTGTAACAGAGACATTTTGAATTGTTTCAGTGCTGGGAGATGTGTTAATAAAATGGTTCGAATGCATGGTAATTAAACTCAACTTTTCTACAGTACGTATACACGGCCGTCATATAAAGCACAATGTGTATTACTGACATGACAAATGTACGCTGGCAATTTAAACGAACGCGGGATTGCTCCCGATAGAACATTTCTTTTAAAGCAAAACAAAACACTGATTTCCGATGGATATAATATTATCATCGTGGAGATGATTTTAAAAAGTGAACTTAATATTCGTATACGATAATATTTGAATCCAAACCCGCTATTTTTAAGTAACGGGTATTAGGGATATTAATTATGACTTGCCCCGCGTTTCACGTTTTTTACTTGCAATGCATCTACAAACGAAAATACCAAACAACCTTCAACAGCAATTTATAAATTATTTATTACATACTAGTACACAATATTAAAGAGATAATTAACTAAATTGTGCTTTATAATTGTACTCGCTATCTTCCGTGGAAATATTGGCATGGAAAAAATGTTGTTCAATGTTCATCAAAAACGATGTAGCCTTAGCAATCGAAAATAATTAACAAACTGTATATTGATAGATTGACACATTAACAAACATTCAGACCCGCAATGTATTTTTTGCAAATTCTATAAAATGTAGACTCAATAAGTGAATTTTTCCGTTTGGGGTATTTTGAATCACATGTGTACGCTGTGTGTACATGTACATATAGATTAATAGCCATATAGATAAACACTTTCAGTGTTGAATTTTTAAAAGATATTTTGTATTTGCAATGCAATGCAATGCAAGGGCTATTAAATTCGAACAATGTACATACGGTAGGGATCGAACTGATACTGGTTCTGCTTGTTCTACAAACAGCGAATGAAATGCAAAGTATTAGGGTGTTATTTTTTAAACAAATAAGTATTGCTCTCTTAAAACCTTGCATTACTAAACAAAGTATTTCATCGGAAGCATTATTAGTTACCTTAGCTGCATATATGTAGCTCTCCGTCTGGAAAAATTGAGTACCATCCGAAATTTTTCATACAAGGGCTATACAGACTTGCAGCTAACATTACCTTAGAATTTGCCGCTGTTCATAAATTCATTAAAAGACGCGCAGATTCAAGTGGTTATATGTCGTTTGATATGGGATTTATGATGTCTATTTATATTATTTTAATTAAGGACAGACAAGACGTTCCTCAATTTTATATAATTTTCCTTGATATTTCATTCCTTATTTATTAACATTTAAACCTGTTAATTCCAAAAAATTTAGAGTACATTACCATGCTCGTTTTGAGCTAGAATATTTCGAACTTTCCTTAAAATAGCAAAATGCATGTGAATGCTTATAAGTAAAGTCATACTATATATTTTAATTTGAACACTTTATATTCAAACCAAAAAAATCATATTACATAAAGATTTAATTATGAAATAACAAAGTGGAAATCTTCACATTGTGGAGATAGGAAAAAATGGAAGATACATGAAGGTCGCGTCTGACCTTAATATTATACAAGCAATAGCTTTCCAAAAAGCTTGCCTGATTACCCAAATTTATTCAATGGAAGCATGCATGTATCAATTAGGCTATCTTATAAGAAATGAAATTTAATTTTCGCTGCGGATCATAAATTATTAAACTGAACGTGCAGAGTTTAGAAGCAATTTCAATCTTTTTCTTCGATCGAGTGCATGTACCTGTACATCACTGGAAATTAAATCATTTCATTATTTTAAGGGTGTTGTTTACTCAGGGTTTGAGTTCTCGAATTCGGATTGTTATAAAGTTTAATGTCATGAGTAAAATTTGTTCTAAACACAAAAAGTATCTGTGAAATGAATAATTATTAACATAACATTCGATAATTCTACTATATTATGGAATTATGCCAAAACAAAAATAGACTTTTAGCCAAACAGAGGAAATTCGGACTAAATTTTGCAGATTTTGTTTTCTGCTAAAACATTTTTGGAAGTACTCTAATATTCAAAGTAAAGATTTTATATTTAAGTCTATATAATTTTGCATTTTTCTGGTAGTTTTACGTCATTTATTCATTATGATAACCGTATGGCATGAATTTAAAAAATATTGAAATATGCTTAAAAACGAGAAAAGACACCATATCTCAAAATTTTGATTATTGACCTCATATAAACTATATGCCAACAGAATAAAACCAATAAAAGTAGTTTAATACTATAAATGTTTTTATATTATCATCATTCAATTTTTTTGTAAAATTGGATCAAAAATGGGTAGGAATTTGAAAAGTGATAGAGAAAATTCGGACTGGAATATTTATAAAAAATTGTGAAGGAAAACTTAATGCTTTATATGTATTTAGTGTCACTGCCATTCATAAATTATATTTCATTTTCAAAAGTGTTGAGCAATTTGTATTATTTTCACAATTAAGAAAATCTCAATCATAGTGTAAAATTTTAAGTGATTTTCCTTTAATTTTCCAAAAATATACAATGGCTATTTACTCAAAAAGTAGGTCATTGACCTACTTTTTTGAAAATGAAAAATAACACTACAATAAAAGGTCTATAACACACAATAGTTGGTTTTTCATTATCATCAGTGGAATTTTTTTTCATTCTGAGTAAACGTCATCCTTAAATCATCTTAGGAATGTACATGTATCCAGAGGCGGATCCAGCAATTTGAAAATGGGGGGGGGGGGGGGGGGGGGGGGGGGGGGGGGGGGGGGGGGGGGGGGGGGGTCCCATTTGATAAAAACCAATATGTGCAAAATTCATCATTTGTCAATAAACAAGGACTTTTTGAACGTTTTCCGTGCGTATACAACTGTATTTAATAAACATTTATCTCATCACTATTTAATTCACATCTATTTCAACAGCAGAGTGCACTGCATTATTAAGCGTTTTGCCGTTTAGGTTTAGGTAAGGAAGATTTGCATAATATCTAACCTAAAAAAACTCAAGTCTCCAGCAATGAGAAAGTGCGTCTATGTTTAATAGAAAAGAAACACTAAGAAACAAAAAATAACTCAGAATAATTACGACAAACTATTATAAAAATTGATATTTTGGTATTTTTTTTTATGTCTTTGATGTTTATAAATTCTGAACTGTTTATCGATTTTGATGTTTTAAATAAAGGTCTAAATGATAGGATATGACAAAAGAATGGGAATAATTTATCTGCTGAATAGATGATGCGTGTGTAATACAATGGTAAAAGCTATTGTCGTCCCAGGGAACTTGATGTGACCTCTGAAATGGGTGCGCTACATCATCTGGCACTAGTACAAATGCGATCATATTTAGAAAAGTTTTGGAAAGGTGGGCATTTTAAATAAAAGTAAATATTCCAATTATATGAATTTATATTTGTTTTAATTAATCCAAACTGATGATTCTTTGTTAATGATGATAATCCAACACAAACTATTACTTACATTGTACTACTTAGACAATGTGTATCATCTTGTTGCGATGACACCTCCCTCCTTTTTTCTTTTTGACCTTTCAAATATGGTAATCTATTTTTAAATCAGGATTACACACGTGCAATGTGAAAAGCCATTTTAATTGAACACTCTTGCTCATTGTTGCTTATTACATCCCATATAACGTTTTCATCAATCATGAATATAAATGTTGACACATTAAAGATGCATCGTCAGGCAATTATTAATTCAAGCTTGTGGGTGCCCCCCCACCCCCACTTTTTCTCACAGCAACTAATTTTTTTAAAATTTACTTATAAAAAATTGAATTATCAAGGATTTTAAAAAAAAATTATATAAAAATAAGGAAATTAGGATTGAAATTGAAGTTATATACATACTATGCGGATTAGGATTTTGAAGATTTTGAGAAAGTTTCTTTTTCTTTTTTTTATTTTCTTTTTTATTGCTTGTCAAGATTTTTTGGATGAGTCTGCCCCCCCCCCCCCCCCACTTTCAAAAAGGATGCTACGTGCCTGCATAAAGATAACAATATTCAAGGTCCTTCCGTCATTTTCAAGCCATGATAAACATGATAAAAAGGACTCTCAAATTAAGAAAATAGACGCAAAGTAAACTGCATTCACGGCATATGTTCCGGCACATTGTATGATGTGTCTCAAGATTCTATTTTGGACTCGTCCACTATAACTACGAAAAAATTAATGAATGAGACATCCTGATTCTGGCGCGGAGTCTTGTAAATGAAATTTCCATTGATCTGAATGGATTTTTCCGTGAGGGTCGGGGTAGGTATAAAAACAAATTTAATCGTTCAAAGTTTTGAATTGTTAACAACGATATATCAGATCGAATGTTTTAGAACGATTTATAAATCCAAAATACAGTCATTTTTAATCGGTTGACGCGTGAGCATATGTATTAAGTAGGCGGGCATCCTTACACCCTATTAATTGAAGACAAATGAAATCGCGTCCAGCAGAACTCCCTGGCATTTTAGTGCATGTTATTATGAATTTATGATTTTGTTTGTTAATAACAATTCAACATCAATTACTAATTAACAATGTACACTCTAGTACGCTAATACACAATTTTGTTGCGATGACCCCCCCCCCCCCCCCCCCCCCGGCCATTATACCTATTTTTAAATCAGGATTACACACGTGCTTGCATGTGCAGAAGAGAATCTGGAACTTAACTGATAACTATATCATCTCTTTGGAAATTTATTTCTCCGTAAGCAAATACGTGTAGTAACTGATACATGCAATTGTGAAAACCATAAAGGAATGCATGATCTGCGCATAATAACTAACTGCTTGATACAATATTTCTTTTTTCCAACATGTTTAAGTCAATGATAATATGAAAATATATGATTGACTTCATAACGGAAATTACTCATTTTCTTTATTCCCCTTTTCAATAAACAAAACAAACCAACAGACCAAATTGATTCAGATAAATATAATTATCAAAAATAAACCTAAAAAACAAACTACACTTTCATCCTTCACCCACAATATTGCCTTTTCGATATTTGTCATCGTGGTAGATCCGTGTAACAATCTATTAAGTAGGTGCTTGCACGACATAGAACCGGCCATTGCTGATCAACGTTTTCATTAACGCATATAAAGGAAAAAAAATATTTAGATTTTTTCTTGGATTTATTTTGATGTTAATAAAAAAGAGAAGAAATTAGTTCTCAGTCTCACTTTATGCTTGTTTGTTAGCGTTTAATCTAAGTTCATTTTGTATATCCTTTTGCAATTTAAAAATATGCGATGTAAATCTTTTTTCCATGCAATATTTCGTATAAAACAACGAAGAGTAGTATCTTGAAACTTCATTCAAAATTTTATTAGACCTTTAAATTGTAAAATGCTAACATTGAAAATTGTGCCCGATTTCTTTTTTTTTTTAAGGTAAAACTTTATTGATTAAAAAAAACTGATTCTTTGAGACAAAATAAATTGACATAATCAGTTTGACATTCTCTAAGTGCAGGTCTGTAGCTCTTAGTCTGAAAAAGAATCGGATGGACGACCTAGGACCCAGATCGTCCATCCAAATTTCTTGAATATTGCCATTTCTTTCGTACGCGGACGCATGTTGGCCGAATACTCACCGAGACTAAATGGTTCGTATTTTAAGTTTTAACTGCGTTTAAAGGTAATATTGGAATTCCGATAATTTTGAAAATGATTAATTAAAAAAACATGGTTAAAATTACCGTTAAATTACCGGCATCGGTCTTCCCCATGCGCGAATCTAGAAGAGTAGGGTGAGGGTTCCAGACCCCACCCCAACCCCCGCAAAATTTCTTTCCATTACATGTACAATATAAAATTACAAAAATATGCCTCGGACATCCCCAGGCAAACTCAAATAACCGTCAGACACTCAACCCCCACCCCAGGAAAATTTTTCTCATCCGCGCATGCCCCCCCCCCCCCCCCCCTTAAAAAACAAATTAATTCTTCAGAACCCCCTGTAAAATTTCCAGGATCTACGCATACATTCTGAAAGATTCATTGGCCCTTGCTTTTGATAAAAAATGCGAGTAAAATGTTTGGTCTTTTTACGTTCATACCGGTCATACCCACTGTGTGATTATAATCGTCGTCCATATTCTGTGTATATTGAGTCAATTATCATGATTAGATAAGTTTCTCAAAATAAAATGCACATGCAAAAAAACAACATGCGGCGAATCAAACTTCAGACAACTTTTAAAGATCTGTATTTTCTTATATACATGTACTTTGTTTCTTTTACACAGTGTTTATACATCTAATATTGCACCATGGTCAGGTATCAATTTTTGTATTACGTCACAAGTATGACGCAGCTACGACGGAAGACCTAATCGTTGCTTGCAACGAGCTCGTCTCTAGTTAGCTTGTACTTTTCTAAAATTTCATGCATTGTATACAATCATATTTTTGCGCGATTATATTTTGTGATATTTTCGCTAATGAAGAATTCCTTAAAATGTTTGCTGATGCGAAAACTTTACTCTCAATTGGGAACCGCAAATTCAAGAGCAATTTTTTATTGTGTTTTTTAACGGAAATCTCGAGGGATTGGCGGGTTGTTGTTTTCCTTATACTTAGAGTCTTTTTTTTTATTTTACCTTAAAATCGAAGACATTTGTAATAAATAGTCTAGAATAGATGTTAAACAACAATTGGCCGGTCATATTATCAAACTGAGAAATAAACTCACACATAACGGATTCTCTCCATGAATGACGAACTTGCTTGTATAGCACATGTTAGTTGAGTATCCATGTTCTGTTATTTCCTTTATTAAAAAAAATGAGTAAAAGCATAAGAAGTTTGATCAAAGTAAATAACATGAGAGAGAGAGAGAGAGAGAGAGAGAGAGAGAGAGAGAGAGAGAGAGAGAGAGAGAGAGAGATCGGTGGTTAGTTTTTATACTTCGGCAAAGGGTAGTCTCCTGGAATTGACAACCAGATTAAAGGACGCTGCCAGTGTTATTCGTACGGACGTTGGTCTTATTTCACAGGTCAGCACGTCACAGCCAACAGTCCTGCATATCTGCAATATGATAATACCGTATATCCAGTAGTTTTCGCGATGATCTAATTTTTGCTTTTTCACGATTTATTTTAAATCCTGTGTCATTTTCTATAAGAAACTTCCTAAATCGCAAAATATGACTGACGCAAAAAACAATTGTTACAGATTTCCCCCATTTTTGCATATATTTGACCCACGAAAAAAACCGGATGTACGATATTGTACTCATCAGCACAGGTATTTTGAAGCATAATAACTTACTCCCACCAATTTTGAATTGTTTTTTAAGTTTAAGAAAGCTTTTTCTAGTTATGGCTTTTAATTATAAATAATAGATCATGTTACTTTTTGTAATTGCTGATTATATAATTCAATGTTCATTCTAAACAAAAACTACCTTTTGATTGAGAGCCATTATCCTCTCTAGTTCTTCACTTGAGTTTGTCCCATTATTTATCACACAGGTGATGTCGCCTTCTCCATGTTGAATATCAACCTAGTTTAACAATCAACCATTGCATTCGCAACCTCTTGGGCCTTTCGGGCAAGATCTCAATTCTTCCGAGCTCTGCCGGAAAAACCCGAGGAGTTGCAATTGTTAGATACAAAAGGCAAAATCACTATATTAATTCACGTATCACAATGTATGTTGACTCTTCTTAAAGCAAGAACAAAATCTTATATGGTTCAACCGTTGAAGCTTAGCCATATTTTTTAATAGTATGATATCTGTTATTGCGATTTGTAAAATCAATTTTTAATTGCTTACATGTGATGTACTACTTTTTTTTTCTACTTTGTTATTTCTAAATACCCTATGCTTAAAAAAAGTTATCACTAAAACTAATAAGGAAAATGCAATTATTTTTTTGATTTTATGATAAAACACGCACATACATGAACTTACATCTGAACTGGACAGTGTCAAAGTTCTCCACAAGACAGGGAAAAAGAAATGCACAATTTCTGATTCTCCAGGGTGCCATAACGATAAAAAGAACTTATGCTTGAACTGTATCCAGTTGTTTTCATGAGTATTGACCATAACGTAGTTTGTAGGCCGTGAAAATCTGAAAAAAACCCCATAAATATCAACAGTGTGTAGTTTTGTTCTTGTGTACTACTGTGAAATGATTAACATTAATGGTGGCTCAATTTTTGTGGTATTCGTGATTAGCCCTCAACCACCAAATTACACCCTCGACGAAAATTAATCATAAAAGATTTTGATTTCCTACTGAAACTGAATACCCATGCATCCACGAAATTTATACCCCCGTGAATAAGCAAAAAAAAATATTATCCCTGAAAATTGGCTCCACGAAATTAAATGAGTCCAGAGTAATCAGAATTAACAAATGCTTTGAAATCATAATTATTATGAGTGATGGCCTCGTGTTCTTGAATTTTCGTGAAACCCGTTATCTATTCCTATGAATTAGTCAAGTGTTCTTATTTAGGTTGGTTTCAAAACAAAGTTTCGAGAACCTTGATTGCTATAGCTATAACAAAATTAAGGATAATATCGCAGAAGTCTATCATTCATACAGAAATGATGAAATACAAATGAATGTAATCTGTTAAAACCTAATGCTATTAAAGAATAAGAAATCAAATGTTATACGCCTCTATATAAGGGGATTTTTGCGTAGATATATAGAAAATTTTGAAATTTAAAAGGCTGATGTTTTTTTAACTGAATAATAAATAGTTCATACTTAAATTTATCATATCAGAAATTTTAGCACTATCTAATTATTGATCACTTATCCTTCGTAAGAGTGTTTTGCATATAATTTTCAGAATGACTGTACCCTTTGACGTCAGCATAGACACTCCTTACAGCCTTCACAGAATACTTTTCGAACACTTTCGGAGATGAGTTATTCGTCAATCCGAAATTTAATCCACTTTGCATTGATATGGTTGATGTGTTCACCATCGCCTGTCGTATTTCATAAATAAATCTCAAAACAATGGTTTCATTTGCCTTCAATAATCCTATTAGACACTTCAAACGAATTTGCTCAATTGTGCACGGCAGTGTTCGATTTAGATTTGCCCTCTCTATTTCAACGAAGGCAATTCCAGTCGGAATAATTTGAAACAACGTGACGTCACTGACAGAAACTCCGCTGGCGGTGGTTGACAGTGTTGTTACCAAGGTAACCATTCCCGGGTCCATAATTAAAGATGTCCCGTTTAAGAGGTTTTCCCATTGCTGATGTAATGAAACTCTAATGAAGCATGCGCATTCTCTTACTTCGTCACAAAATGTGCTGTAAAGAAACTATTATCAACATAACTTGATGGTTTGAATTTTTAAACTTTCTCACAACAAATCTTATACAAAAAAAAAAATACGAAAGCGTATTCATTGCTGTCACTTGATATTATTTTAACGCAATAAACTCATGTTTACCACTTCGTATATTATTTGGTATCTTGTATGTACAATGTAAGATATATTATATGTAATTCCTATGCACGTCTTAAAACTCGAATGTACGACATAACATCTTGAAAGTGAATTTTTTAGATACGCACTAAGGTTTTTTTTAGATTGTAATTTAAAGGAGGCTGAATGCATTGTCTACCTGACAGTTTAAAATATGGGATTTTTATGTTTTTAACTTAAATCAAGAGTAATAAAAAAAATCCAAATATTTAAGCATTACAAAATGAACGTGTTCCTATATCTATATACAGTTGTGTTCATCTAAAGCAGGTTAAAATAGTGTTACTTCGAATCTATTAGACACATCCATCCAGTCCCCCTTAAAAATGATTCATTTTTATGTACAAAGAACTTAACCTCATGTGGTTTGTTTCACTTAGTTTTACGTCGTTTGTAAATCTTTTTGTACATACATGTATTCAATACTACCTAAGTCTCATTCGAACGTGTGTAAAACCTGAAATTTCGTATATTTACGACACATCATTTGGCAGCAATACGCTTCCGTACAAAAATGTATCTTTTATCTGACATGGAAAAGAAAAATAGCATCTACATGTATTTGATTGGATAAGAAACGCTTTAACACGTCACAATATGATGCATCAATAACAATCAAAGTGAACCTGATAAATTTTCCATACAATGAAATAAGTTATTATTGATCATATCGAATTCCATCTGTTGCTTTGTAAAAAATTTTAAACTCTTTTAATATCTTTTTTTCAGCTTTTCCATTATCTAGTAGACAAATGATTTCATATAAGAATATAGTCAAATGTTGCAATTCCAAATTGAACTTTACTGTCTTGGAAAATATTGCTTTCTTTTAAATTCTTTTAAAAAGATGTTTATTCATACTTATTTACTCATGCTCTCAACATTTTCAGAAAAAGGTGGCTGTTTATTTTTTGGTTTGTTATGCTTCCTTTTTATCAGTAGGTGCTTGTGCATTTAACAATCTCTTGTAACGTTGCATTGTTTACAATATATATTGTGCTATTACTCATTCAGACAGATTACCCAATATAAAACATTGTACAGGTTTATCTTAATCGTCTCCTGCAAAAGCATACCTTGTATGTAAAACTTGGTGGTATAACCGGAAGTTCTCTGCTGCCAATGAAATTGTTCAATGCAATGGTGGAGGAGTTCGTGGTATGAAGCGCATGCTCAATAAGTACTTCCACACCATCCACTTCCGCTTGAAAATTCTATAATACAAACTTATTCGTAATGATATCGATTCTACGCATTTTTTAAAACATTGTTTCTATTTACTAAACTTTGATCTTTTCTTTGGGCCCCAGCTTTGGTCGTCAGGGGTCACGATTTTTACAGTTTCCCCAATTTTTACAATTGACCCAAGGTCAAATATGTGAAAAGTTTCCTAGCAGACGGACAGATAGATGGAAAAGCTCACTTGAACCTTCTGTTCAGTTGAGATACATGTTCATGTACATGTCAAAAAGAGAGAGAGAGAGAGAGAGAGAGAGAGAGAGAGAGAGAGAGAAGAAAAAAATCACTTTACAAACAGAGGTATCATGATTATGTCTATAACTATTAAAGGAATTATTTTCTTTATAGTCCGAAACACGACGAGTTATCACGCTTGGTATTTCATAAACATGTGCAAGTTCAGTTTGTAAAGCTTAAATAACTTTCACGAAAAAAACCTTTTATAAATAAGACATCATGAAGGTTTCATTTTCTGCCCATTAAATTGCATAAAATTTGTCATTTTCCGGCAAAATTTTGTTTCTTTAAACACTAAGTGCAGACTAAGAGGAAAATATTAATATTTTCATCACTGATTCACCTTTGGAAAACTGATGAAGTCCCCAATAATTTTTTGCTTTTTAAAAAAAATCTGCGTAATGTTTTCTATAATCGACATCTGAACTCTTTGTAATCCATTGTTTGACGATTTTGGTATGCAGACAATACTTCATACCAAGAAATTATTAAAGAGCTACATCTTAAGAAGGCTGGATGGCCTTGATCATTTTTAGGCTATATTTACCTCATTTATATGAAGAGCTCGGTATAAAAATATATAGGAAAATGCTCAAATTTTAAAATTCAAATTTTAAAAAAAATTCTCAACCAAATATTAGTTTATGGCCGAAAACATCAAGTGACAAGGTTTAGCTCTGATATGGTGGTTAGTTTGATAACCGTCCAGCTTCCTTTATGTGTTTGCAACATGTAAATATACACGTTATGTTATTATTTTATCTAAGTTCCGTCACAGTATAATCAAGCATTTTACCCCTGTAATCCGCACGACTTTTATTATGCTGAATGTGTTTCCTCCGTACGTGCCGATAGCTTAATTACACGATAAAGTATACGTAAGAGAAAAAAACCATTCGACGGGTAAACAAACGTGACGCACATTATAGGAATAATGATAGTAATAATGTCTGCTAAAATGAAAGTTTACTTTTCGAGCTTAGCAATTCAAGGGACATGGTAACGATTTTGGTCAAATTCTATTTTTCCATTATTATTATTATGTACAATGCTTTAGGAATGCATTTCTAATGATCAAATGAAATTTTAGAGTCAGTCATAAGGTTAAAAGCAAGAAATATGTACATGGATCATAATTATTTGTTGTGTAAACAAGGCCCGTGGCCTGTTTCATCAATTTTTAGTTACATCAATTTCCTGTGTGCTCTCAAATGTCTCAAATAAATTTCAATAATATTAGTCTGAAATATTAATCTAAAATCTCAAATATGCATGAATTCAAATTTAATGATACTAAGATCTGTACTTAACAGCCATCCGATCACAGGATATATAAATAAATCCAATTTTGCAAAGAATGAAATAGTATCTAATAGTGCTAGTATGGTGCAGACGGTCTTGTATATTTTTTGGCATAGACATGCTCAAATTCTCTGTTTTAATTCTACAGTGTTTCAGTATTTTAATAAATCCTTCAATTTATCTATGTTTAGAATTATCAAGGTATCAAAGCGAGCACTAAAATTATAAAACGTAGAGACTGGTGCAGGTCTATTTCTTTTCTTTTCTTTTTTTAATTTGAAACTGATCGGCAAAAATAAGAATAAACTAGATTCGATCTCGTTGCGAGCAACGAGTGGGTCTTCCGTGCGATTTTTGAATAGATTAGATCATACTTATCAATTCAAAGATAAAAGCGTAGATCTAAGCGAAAAAAAGTAAAAAAAAAAATGCGGCACTCGAGGCTTGAACCCGGGTCGCCTTGGCCATGTCCACGACTCTATCGACTGAGCTACTCGGAATCTCGCTTCAGGACTTTGATGGCTAATATCTCCAGAATGCGTTGATCGATTTTAAAATAAATTACATATTCTAAATCAGTAAGAGGGTCACTATCAGGTGTAAAAATTTCAAAAAAGAATATTCAAAAATAAAAAAGTCGAAAAATTCAATTTTTCAAATTTCCTTCCGGTGACGACCGGAAGTGACGGCGGACCTTCTCTTGACCGAGGTACATTAGAAAAACGCTAGATCTATCATCTCTGAAAATTTCAGCCCTATATCTTTACTCGTTTTTGAGAAACCCGACAGACAAAATTGACTTTAAAAAATCGTTTATTGACGATAACTTCAGACCGGAAGTGAATTTTGAAAAAATCTCACTAGGGTACAAACTTCATATAACGAGGCATCATCAGTGAAAATTTGAAGCAAATCGAATCAGCCACTTCCGAGAAATCGCCTGCACAAAATGTGTAAGGAAAAAAAGAATAATAACTAGATTCGATCTCGTTGCGAGCAACGAGTGGGTCTTCCGTCCAATTTTTGAATAGATAAGATTAAACTTATCAATTCACAGATAAAATCGTAGATCTAAGCGAAAAAAAGAGAAAAAAAATTTGCAGCACTCGAGGCTTGAACCCGGGTCGCCCAGGCCATGTCCACGACTCTATCGACTGAGCTACTCGGACTCTCGCTTCAGGACTTTGACGCTTGATTTCTCGAGAACGCCTTGATCGATTTTAAAACAAATTACATATTCTGAATCAGTAAAAGGGTCACTATCATCTAATTGGAAAAAATATATAAAAACAAAAAGTTGAAAATTTTCATTTTTTAATTTTGCTTCTGGTGACGACCGGAAGTGACGGCCAACATTCTCGTGACCGAGGTACACGAGGATATTGCTAGATCTATCATCTCTGAAAATTTCAGTTCTCTATCTTTACTCGTTTTTGAGAAACATCGCCGACAAAATTGACTTTTTAAAATCGTAAAACGACGATAACTTCCGACCGGAAGTGAATTTTTCAAAATTGTTCCGGCGGTTAAAATTCATATGACTAGGCATCAGCCCTGGAAATTTGAAGCAAATCGATCAAGACATCTCCGAGAAATCGCCTGCACAAAATGTGTAAGGAAAAAAAGAATAATAACTAGATTCGATCTCGTTGCAAGCAACGAGTGGGTCTTCCGTCCAATTTTTGCATAGATTAGATTAAACTTATCAATTTAAAGATAAAATCGTATATCTAAGCGAAAAAAAGAGAAAAAAAATTTTGCGGCACTCGCGGCTTGAACCCGGGTCGCCTGGGCCATGTCCACGACTCTATCGACTGAGCTACTCGGACTCTCGCTTCAGAACTTTGACGCTTAATTTCTCGAGAATGCCTTTATCGATTTTAAAACTAATTACATATTCTTAATCAGTAAAAGGGTCACTATAAGGTGTAAAAATTTTAAAGAAAAATATTAGAAAATAAAAAAGTCGAAAAATTCAATTTTTTTAAATTCCTTCCAGAGAAGACCAAAAGTGACGGCGGACATTTTTTAGACAATAGTGCACCAGAAAAACGTTAAATCTATCATCTGTAAAAATTTCAGCTCTATATCTTCAGTCGTTTTTGAATAACGTCGCAGACAAATTTGACTTTAAAAAAATCGTTTAATGACGATAACTTCCGACCGGAAGTAAATTTTAAAAAACCGTTCCGGCGGTACAAACTTCAGTTGACAAGGCACCATCCCTGAAAATTTGACTGAAATCAAGCAAGCCATCTCCGAGAAATCGCTTGCACAAAATCGGTAAGAAGAAAAAAAAAGAATAAGAATAACTAGAGCAAAGCTCGTTGCAAAGCAACGAGTGGGTTTTCCTTTAATGTCGAAAGTAACGGTAGAAGTACCTCTAAGAAGCAGAGTTCTTAATCTAGTAACAAAAGTAACTTAAGTACAAAAAGATAAAAAAAAAATCGAATTATTCTTGGTACGACTTAACAAAACCCGAATGGTATTAAGTATGAATTAACAAAAAACCTTAACCATTTCAAGAACGACTTAACAAAAATTCCGAATGTGTTTAAATACGACTAAACAAATTGATATGAACTACATTTAAGGTACATGTTAACTTTACCTTGAACTAATATCTATTTTCTTAATCCAGAATGCAAAATTAAAATTTCTGTAAAAATCAATTTTTTAATGCTGATATCCCGCATTCAATCGTCCGAATAAGAAATGGATTTCAGTTTTAAATTGAGATTGATAAGCTCTTTCAGCATTTATGATTAATGACAAAATATTGCTCCGGAAAAAGTTAAGCTTTTGAGCCTTCCTAGCCCCTAACTTGAGAGACCAGTCATATTTTTGATATCAAATAAAAGGTCTCGTAAATATAAACATATTTTGTTCAACAATTGTTCAAGAATTGTTGACCATTCAAGTTATATCTGAAACACTGTGTTTTAGGGGCCGAACCCTTAAACTCCTTAACAGGGCCACCAACCAAAAAATTGTGTTTAAAACATAATTCTGAGCAACTTTTTCTCTTCACTGCTTTTCAAAGGGTTGACCTTTCGTACTGTGTGCTCGTTGCGTCATTAATTGTCAGAAACTTATCGATGTAAAGTTTACTTTACTGTACCTCTGTGAATATTTTCTATGTAAAATTACAATGAACCAGACAACATTGAAATGGTGAACATTTCAAAGGGCCCCGCTTATGTTATTTCAGAGAATTTTGCTTTGACCTTGACCTTTAACTTGAAATTTTTCCAGCTGGCATAGAACTTTTAATTCAATTTCATTCCCCCTAACATACATGCATTTTTGTTCAATCTGACCAAGATTAAGCATATTTGGAAATTAATCTACTGTCTAAAACTAATTTTAAAAAGATCTGCTATGACCTTCACATTGACAGACTTGGTTCAAGGTCACTGCACGCCATTAACCAATAAACTCTGTAAAGGTAAAATATTAGCCAAATAGGGGCTAAAAGGGGAGTATATCTATGCTCTTAAAATATATGTATTTTTGTGTGTTCTGATGACCTTGACTCTTCATCTACAAATATCATTCGAGGTCATTGCATATATTTTGATCAAAGGCATCATGTGGGTGAAGTATGAGGCTGAATGGAACAAAGGGAGAGAAGATATACTCCGGACAAGGATTTTTAAAAATATAATTCTGCTATGACCTTCACAGTTTCTTTTCACTGAAAATAGGTTCAAGGTCACTACACACCCTTTACTCAAAAGCTCTGCTTATGTGAAGTCTGAGCCAAATAGGGGTTAGTAGAAAGTATATATGCTCTCAAAAAAGGATTTTTGCATGATCCGATATGATCTTCACCCGTTACCTAGAAATTTCATGCAAGGTCACTGCACATCGTTTTACCATCGAGACACTCTGCGAGTATTAGCCAGATTGGACCAAAGGGAAAAAAGATATGCCCCAGACAAGGATTTTATATATATAATTCTGCTATGACCTTAACCTTATACCTAAAAACATGGTTCAAGGTCACTGCGCATCCTTCAACCAAAGGAACCCTGTGGATGAGGTATGAGCCAGATTGGGCCAAGGGGAGAGAAGCTATGCTCCAGTCAAGCAATCTCGGATGGACAGACGGACAAATTGATCACTAGAAGGCGCCCGCATAAACATGCCTTTTTATCTAATTTAAAATAGTATCCATGCTATCTGCCCTTGGTGAATAGTCATCAAAACCATTCATCAGCAGAATTTGATTTCCCTCCTTTTTAAGGTGGTATGGGACATCTGTCGATATTAATGTGGATTAAAGAACTATATAATTGAAAAATTTTCACCGGTTTAGAATTTTCAAATTTTACAATATTTAACCAAAAAATAGCTTTTAAAAATATTTGAAAAGGTAAAAATTGTAAAAACCCCAGTGGGATTCGAACTCATGACTTACAGGTTCCTAGTAAACCCTCTAACCCACTGCGTTATGGAGTTAGGTGACCATTTTTGAAAAGAAACTACATGTACTTATATAATTACACTTTATTTTATTGTTTATTTCGATAAACAATACATCACAACATGGAAGTGTCCCATATCACCTTAAACTCGGAACACCTCTGACCTAATAAGATCGCCGCATTAAATACAAAGTTTGATTTAACTCTAATTTGTTTATCATCAAGAAATTCTGCATCGCTGACAAATAAAGTTTTCTTCTGTATAATGAAATACCAATTAACTGACTATTCTGACAATAGCAAGTTTATTGTCCCACTCCACAGCAACTATTTCCCTTGGCTTTGCCTCATTAAATAGTTGCTGTCTTGGGGGACAATAAACTTGCTATTGTCCTCATACCCAGTAAATACTAAATAGGCATATAATATTCCATCCACCTACATTTCATGTTATATAACCTCCCGTTTGTAACCTTCAATTTCACTGTAAAGTCAACACATCTGTCATAGCCGCAAGTTTCACAATTTATTTCTGCTTCTCATGTACTTAAAATTAGGGGCCTTAATATTGCTTACCAATTCCAACAAGAGACATCCCTCTAACTATTGATAATCATTAAAATTCATTTCATGAATCTACGCAACAATGATAAACCTTCAAGTACAGTCACTCTCAATTTTACAAAAATATTGACGTTACTTTATCCGAAACTGTTCCTTGTATCTTTAACTTAGTACACTAACATTTTTATGAAAAGACGGTTTGTCCTAGAATAAGAAAGCTAAAGCAATTCTGAGAAAAAGAATACTACATATTGCCAATTCCATTGAGGTTTAATAAAAATATGGCCATTTAAGTGAACCCACCATTTCCAATTTCCTTTAGTAAACACAGATTTACAGGGTTCTCCATAGTAAAACATCTTTACCTGACCTTTTAGAGGTCAACTGTTGTTCAACCACCTTTAAAAAGAAACCTTATACAATACAACATATGCCTACATGATATAATCATGATAAAAGCTTCACATCACTTAGAAATACCCTTACATGTATACCCCCCCCCCCAATCTTTTGATTTTCATAAAAAGTCATGGTTTGAAATGTTTTACCTAATTTTATGAAACGTGTGGCAATTTCCTTGAGTCATTTCTCACACATATTTGAAAACAATCATCAATGATTCTAAAATTTGATCTTTATTTGTTTATTGTATGATTTGTACCATTTTAATTAACAAATAGACAGCTGTCCTGCTTGTGATTTCTTGTTTTCATGAAAAAAGTAAGCTAACAATCATATTTAGTGAATATCTAATCTATTCTGATTTCTAGTCTCCTTCTAACCATGCTAAAACAGTAAGTTACAACCTACAAGTTAGACATCTGCCTTAAATTAGAATTAAATTCAAACACACCCAGGTAGCTGAAGACAGAGTTGATTTCAATGAAAAATGTTCAAATTTGACATGTTTTTCTACTTTTTTTCTGCATATATACCTTAGAAAGGTAGAAATAGGTTGTTTCTTGTTCATTTCAAAAGTAATTATCATAGCAGATGTTATTTCAAAGTCAAATGTACATTTACATATCCTACATGTAATCTTAATGCAGACAATTAAATAGAGGGGAGGGGGGGGGGGGGTGTTTCAATTATGTAAACACATCTAAATATCTTTATGAAATAAAAAATAAAGGAAACATAATTGCATACTTTTATTGAAAAACAAATTTTTACAGCAATTATGAATTTCTTTAAACAGCCTTAATTTTGTTTTCATAATTTCTTATCAAACACAAACCACAACATGGCATGATGCTTTCTTCAAGTTCCATTATTGTTCATGCATTATCGGATTTAATTTGAATTACCGGTAAATAGTCTGTAGAACACAAGGAATATGCATGTGGATAGAGGTGACAGGTTAATCTCAGGAGCTGACCCACAAGAATCAACAGGTACCGGTAAAAGCCATGTGGTAACAAGAGGCTGTTTTGAGCTGAAATAAAAAAAAAAATAATTAGCTGTGTTTACATACATGTACTAGTAATAGCTGTGTTTACATTAACATATGCATAGTATTTCTGTAAAAAAAAAACACTGACCATGCAGTGTAATAAGAATGACATATCCCAATACATGATATAACATTAAGGCAGTACAAGATCAAAAAATTGCATATCAAGTCATAATATAATATTAAACTAGAACTGTCCTAATGGGACTAATACCCCCGCTAGGCTAATTTCAAATGGGACAAATAATTGAATTGAATAATAATTAAGGTTTGGAACACATACAAAAAAAATTTCTAGAATTGTAAAAAAAATAGTTAACAAAGAAAAATTAAAATCAAAATTGTCAGAATTTCACTGTAAATACATATCTATAACAGTAATACATTTACAAATGTATGTATTTGATGATATATTTTTTTATTTTAATTGATTTAAAGAAAAACCAACAAAATGACAATAACCCCTCCCTTTGCAGTGAATAGAACTACCGGTAGCCAAGCAATGCTCTTCTGTTGATAAAACTTTCAATATCTTTCTAATAAGAGTCTTGACAGATGCAATTAGTTGTTTCAAATTTTCCTCACTTTCTCCTATGGCACAATTGAACTCCATATCAGAAAATTGATCCCATAGGACTATGATTTTCTTTGATGAGCTTGTTAAATTTAATAAACTCCCAAAACATTACCATAATTACCATACTATGTAAAAATATGTAAAAAAGAAAATTTAATATTACAAACAATTTTAAAATTGCCAAAACACTACAATCATATAAGTAATTTTGAATTTCATTTAAATTAATGCCCAATAGGGTCACTTCATCAAATTACTTGACAAATAAATTTCAACAATCTCTAAAAATAGTTTAACTTCTTTATTAATAATTATATTATTTATTTCCTTATAATGATAGACCTTTTGGTTTACATGAAACAGTTTTAAAATAGCCCCAAAACCATCACCCATTTTACAGATTATCAATTTCCCCTAAACACATGCTCCATCTGAACCATGGCTCAGATAATGGCTCCCTTGGGACAAATGAATTCAGCCACACTTGTCTTTGATGTTCTCATTAGCTCCTAAGAATTTATCATTGACAAACAAAAACTTTGCATTGTCAGTTGATAGAATACTTATAAAAAATAATTTTTTTTAATTAATTAAGACGTAAAGACAAAAAACTCCATCTGGATGTATTTATATAAATATATTTTAGAGTGTTTTCTATTAATTAATTAATAAAATCTGTAAGGATTACCTCCCTTACTTTTCAACATTAGTGTACAATATATAGAATAAGGAAAATGAAAACTGTCATAAAATCATTAAATCTTGTCTAATCTTAAAAAAAATTGCAGGTGCACATCTTCAGATGGTGTTCAACATATGTACAAATTTTCAAACTGTTCCATGCAGTAATAAAAAATTCTATAGGGGGGACAAAGTTGCGTCTACAGACAGACGGACAGACAGACAGACGGACAGACGGACGGACAGACAGACGGACAGACGGACAGGGTGAAACCAATATACCCCCCTAAACTTCGTTTGCGGGGGTATAAAAATTTTCATAGGTATAAACACTTATCAAATTGAGAGAGAGAGAGAGTTTGAGAGAGAGAGAGTTTATTACGGTACCGTACTTGTAGTGCAACAGTCAATATTTCAATTCGTAAATTACAAATGAATATTACCCACCGAACAGCGTCAAAGTACATGTACTGGTATTAGCTTCTGGTATACCATTTTTTATCAATTCTACTGTGTTTTTTTTTTTTTGGCAAATAAATTTAGCGAGGGTTTTTGTTTATTTTCTTATAAATTACATGTTTTAAAAACAATACTATGTGTAATAAGCATAAAACATGTATGAGTAAACTTAATGAAGAATTTTTAATAGATTATTTTTCACAGAATGTGGTACATTACATGTATGTCAATCTTTATAAAACTAGCGTATATTTCGTGCGCCATAAATGTCCCCCTCATCCAAGCATTCCCCCGGATGTGATGGATGAGGGGCATTCTTGGAAGACAGCCTGAGGCTGAGGAGTATCAAGTAGCATTATTTCCTGGCTATTATGCTCGGGATCGCCCTTCAAAAAAAAAAAAAAAAGCTAAAAAACCTACCTGGAAGTGACGTCACATACCGTATAAATAGTACTTCCATTGTGAAAAACACTCATAATTTTAAAGCAGATTTATTGTCAAATATGTATTTTTATTTGAGGTGGGATAAACAATTCTAAAACCCATACAGGGAGGGAACCTTGATACTCCTCAGCCTCAGGCTGTCTTCCAAGAATGCCCCTCATCCATCACATCCGGGGGAATGCTTGGATGAGGGGGACATTCTTTTCATCCAGCCTTCGGCATATCGGAGTATCAAGTAGCATCTTCAAAGTATTTGACAATAAATAAAAATCCTTCCAAGTAGAGAAGATTCTCAATCAATGATTTAAATAAACATAGACCATTTTAAAAAATCAACTTTGGTTTCATCATGTGGAAACACAAATTTAAATTGCTTTATCATCTTAGCCACAAAACACATCAAATGTACCCATTATTTTCCCCACCAATTTCTATAATAATTGTCCATATTGTGGCTGCATGATTAATGTTTTCTCAGAAAATAATGTTTTAAAACCATTCTGCCTCATTTCTCTGTGATATACCGTAATAAAATACATTGTTTGTAAAATCCAAACCGGTATCTAATTTTCTGTCTGTAAGATGTTAATAGAAAGAAGAATGAATTGCATTCATTGAAATGTCAGATTTTACTGTCTGATATATAGGGTACATTATAATAAACATATAATACAGCTATAATGTAATTAAATGTATGATCTTCTAGCTTCCAATGTAATGTAGAAAACAAATGTTTTCTTCCTTGAATATAAAGTACCGGTATTATATTCATTCATGATTAAGTTTTGCAACATAGCTAAGGTACAATGACCCTCTGATCAGAAAAATATTTACTCTTCAGTAATTACTTATATGTCAATCATTCTTTTATAAACTAAAATCATATTTATATATACATGTATGTCCTATTTTGTCTAGCTCATATAGCTATATATTTATTAAAGGATCAGTTAAGTTTTCTTTGAAACTTAGATATTATCAGTAAAACCAATAGTATTCACTTGTGTACAGAAGGATGTCAGGTATAATCTTGTCTGATGTCTTTGAACATCAACGTTCCTTCCTTTGAAAATTCTTTAATCAATATGTAAGACTTTCCTGGTATGTGGTATTTATACAAAAATCAAAATGCTAATCTTTCATAACACATCCATTTTGATATATTAATACACTGTACAACCAAACTCTGCATGAATTAATTAGTTTTAAGAAAACTAATTTCAAAACTTGCAATCTTTTCTTAATTTGATAATTATATCTTCAATATGAAATAGGTTAATATAAATGACCTATGTTAAGATTTTAACCTCTAGCTAGGTACTGTTTTCTCTTAAAGAATATGGAATTCATATTTCATTTTCCATAAATCTAATATATGTATCATTATAAACAATCTATTATTTACATATACATGTACATTCATGGAGTATATATAACTTTTCCCTATAAAGTGGGAACATTGTATGACATTTAATTTTTCGTGTATTAACAATTTATGACAAGACATGAAATCTAATATTAAGTTCTTTGTAATGTCATTTTTTGGTCGTCAATATATCTATATTCATGTAATC
Source organism: Magallana gigas (assembly GCF_902806645.1). Classification (NCBI taxonomy): domain Eukaryota; kingdom Metazoa; phylum Mollusca; class Bivalvia; order Ostreida; family Ostreidae; genus Magallana; species Magallana gigas. The sequence continues at coordinate 329,729 of NW_022994945.1, forward strand.
ACAATAAGACCAACAATTGGGAACTGTAAACAGGACTATTTTTGCCCCATGTTATTTTCTTAGATTGTAAACATTTTTGTCCCAATTAAAACTTGCCCAGACAAAGCTTTGTTTATAGAGAGACAATGTATGGCATTGTAATTCGCCTAGTCTTCATTAATACACCCACTGGCAAAGAGACAAAAAATAAAACAGGAACAAATGTGTTCGCAGCTGTAATCGTTCTTGGAATTTATGAATGATCAGATATGTTATATCTATGGTAACATTATTTACATATATGCCATCAGCTAAATATGAGTAAACATTTCTTCAATAGTAAATATTGTACTATAATATCTTTGTCCTTTGATCGAGTGATATGATTTAACACAATCACCATCTTGAAATAACTTAATTATTATAATCAAATTTCATATTAAATGAAGTAAGCGAAAGTATAAATCCTGTTAATTCATATATTCAATCAATATGACACAATTAGAAAATACAGAAAAAGAACTTTCTCAATCTTTTGCAAAAGAAATTCAATCATCTTTAATATTTAAAAGTTTTTCCCCATCATTTTAATTTTCTGTTGCAGCTACTACATATATATAGCTTTGTGTTCACACAATGTCTTAACACATATATCTGTAAAGTTAATATTTTCTAATCTATTCTGATTCAAATTCTGAATAATATGTACCAGAAACGTTCTAAAATCTGTTTTAAATTTGTAGTATCATATATACTAAACACCATTAGCAAGTAAATACATGCAACATTTGTCTTTTCATGAAGACTTCAGTTCTGATGATAAGTTCTGAAGAGATAATCAATATTTATTCACATATACTGGAAACCATTCCAATGCATCAACTAATACATATATGGTAAGTATATAATAAATGTATGAAAATTAGTTTGTTCTTTGCTTTTTCTCAATATTAACATTGTAAACATGGTACTAGCTAGTGTATCGTAATTCCAAATTAGAGTTACTCATGTAACCCATCTTGTATAAAGAGAATCTCAAAAAATCAAATTTCAGCGTCTCTAAATATATAATCAAACATAATCTCATGTTTCATATCGTATATTCAATACTGTATTCAATAACTTATAACTGTATATTGCCAATTTACCATTCAATTATATCTCTTCCATTGCAATATTCTATTACAAATGTATTTTTACATTTATAATCCTTATTACTGGATTTTTCCCTTAAAGAGGAAGGTTGTAAAACAACTGATTTCCATTGACAATTTGTCTTGGTATAAAATTGCTTGACATATGGTAAAAGTTGAATTCACCAAATTCTTAAGATAGAAATAAAAGATGGTCACATATAATCTCTTTCTTTAATATATACGGTACTCTTTCATTTCAATCTAATTGAGCATGTACCATACTTTGGTAATAAGTTTTAATGTTTATTTTTATAACAAATAGGGTTATAGTGAACATTGTATTGTTTCTGGATTTTCATTCTGACCACATTGACCCTCTTTCACTCTGAACCTTTTCTTTTGGTATTATATCTCAGGATTTCAGCAATGTATCAAACAACTTCATTTCTTCATATCATACAGTGTCATAACAATACTTATTAAGCCTTAGTTTCCATGAAGTCTTAATTCATTTAAATTAGCTTAAAATAATTCATGTATGGTGTCTGAAATCAAATCATCTAAGTCAATAAATGTTTGGTTCTTTGTTCCTCATATCATCCTCATTAATCATATAATGATGTGCAGGTTTATGACTTTTGTAATAATTATGGATGCAAAAAACAATTACATAGTAAAACCATATTAATTATTTGACTGAATACATGTACATTAATTACCGGTACATGTACTTATTTTAAAAGTACTTTTCAAGTCAAGTATCCTAATGTTTGTTTGATTTCTCTCTATTACTAACTTAGACATATATATGGCTTTCATTCAAATTTTTTAATCAATACTGGTACTCCTGTTTTCAACATTCACTGTCACTTCAGTCAAACTTTATAACTCTTAACTCAACTTTATATCTGAATAAAACTGCACAAACAATTGATACAATTCAAAACACTGCATGGATTGTCTTTTGCACCCATTACAAACAGTGATCAATTTAATTCTCTAATATTTTATGAATCAGTTCGTCTTTCAAAAAATTCATGATTCTCCAAGATTTTAAGCTTCTTTCTTCCAAACTTCACAACATGCACAACTTCGATTGTACAATGTAATATAAATAAATGTAATGTAGACAATCATCTTTTCTGTGACAATAACTTGAAAACACCATATATTATGTGTTATAGAAAACATACGTATACATAAGCTTCTCATCCCAGAATTAAAACATTTCACAGCCAATGTATTGCTCTGAGAAGCAAAATAAATTCCTGTTCATTAGTGAAATTTCTTGTTTGGTCTTCAATGACACCAAATAATATTACTGATATCATCAGCTGTACTTATTTCAACCATGTGCAAACTGATGCCTTAAATACTTCTTTTTTATCATGATCAATAAACCAACATTAATTTCATGTTATGTATTGCATCAGTCTGTTCCGATGTTCTAAATTGACATCTTCTTTCACCTACATGATTTAGTACAGTTGTATTATTAACCTGACTGTTATTTTGTTCAAACTTCAGACCTTTGGTCATTTTACTAGGAGCATTACATTTTGTAAATTGTGGGTCGTAAACCAATTATCTCCAGTATCAGTCAGCAGTTAAGAGAAATTCCATCTCTTGTCTCATTTATATCCCTGATATTGAGATCAATAAAACCATAAGAAAAATCTGAACACATCGTGTTCTAATTGTACTGTACTATTTAATTTATACACAGCGTGTATATTATTCAACTTGCGGTGTAAAATCTTTTATATAGTCCAAGTTCTGAACACAACGTGTTTTATAAACTTACTATCAACCAATACACAACGTGTACTGTAAAACTTGCGGTAAAATATATTCACGACAAAATTCTGAACACAGCGTGTTCTTATCGTGCATTCAACAAATACACAACGTGTATTGTACAACTTGAGTTGTAAAACCACATGAACCATGTGTAAAACGAAATGCACGGATTATCAATCCTTTCAAACCAAGACTTCGTCATTGGTAGATTTAATTCGTTTTCAAAGGCTTTACAAACCTTGCAACTAAGACCACGTCTTAGAAAATTTATTAACACCGCAATAACCATATAACCGACAAGGGCTCATGTCCCGATGTCGCCAGAAAAAATATGAGTGTTTTTCACAATGGAAGTACTATTTATACGGTATGTGACGTCACTTCCAGGTAGGTTTTTTAGCTTTTTTTTTTTTTTTTTGAAGGGCGATCCCGAGCATAATAGCCAGGAAATAATGCTACTTGATACTCCGATATGCCGAAGGCTGGATGAAAAGAATGGCAAGTTTTTTGTAAATATCATTTACTTGCATGATAGGTATATATGGTCTAACCAAAATTTTCTTCATAAAGCTACAGCTGTATGTACCACATACATGTTTTGTCACAAGTATACATTTAAAAAAAAAATACCCAAATTCCAACAGTTGAAATAAACTCAACTCAATCTTTGATAAGTTCATTTTTGTGCGTGCATATCTTATTTGTCTGCTGCAACAGCAGCCAATCAGCGGTAAGCTGAATCCACAAAAAGAAAGTTTGTGTTTTAGGAGCGGGTAAATTGTTTATGCGACACTGTCAAGAAAACCACACCAAATAATAACAAGAAACATAAATATTCACTTAAATGTATTGTGTTGTAAAGTAAAGGTTTTTAACTTTTATCTTGCAAAACATGTGATGACCCTTAATCATCTGTCATATATCTGATATACATGTATATGTAAAAGATGGGAGAAATAACGATAGAACAAACTGGGATTCGAACCTGGCCCTCTGAATCTCTAGTCAAGTGCTCTACCAACTGAGCTACATGTATCTGGCACCGGTATTCAAACCAGTCTGACCGTCACATTCCTCCCCCCTTAAATGATATTCACCCTCGAAGATCACCCCTGGCAGGATCGAGTTAACCTGTTAGTTCCAGGGGTTGGTCACAACACCAATATTGTAACAGGATGGTAGAAATAATGAAGGACCAAACCGGGATTTGAACCTGGGCCCCCTGAATCTCTAGTCAGGTGCTCTACCAACTGAGCTATCTGGCACTGGTATTCAAACCGGTCTGATCGTCACATATATAAAGAATTATTTTAAACAATGTCGTTCAATAAAAAATAACACTCGCAACCTTCAGTTTTTGTCTGTAATTAATCAATATTGGCGTGCGATCAGTTCTCGCCGAGTACCATTTCTCACCAGTGCATTGTTACGTCATTTTATCAACACATAAAATTACATACGAAAATATGATGTAACAGTGCACCAGCGAGAAATGGTCCTCGGCGAGAACTGCTCGCACGCCAGTACTGCCAGTAGTCAGATTAAAAAAAGAGAATAAAAAATTACATTTAAAACATTAACAAAGACAATTTAAGTACACATCATAACTGCTAAACAAGAAAAATTATGTGAACTGGTAGAATGGTAGGCATAGTTCTAACTTGTAACCTACATGTAGAAGTACATGTACCGGGTACCCGTTGGTCTGCTAAACCTCTCTAATGATACAATGATCGGCATCATAAAGATATTAAAGTCATGTTTTAACTCTGAAGTCTGAAGTATACAATTTTCTTTACTTGAAGTTATGTCTACAGGGTATTCATGACTACATTTGGAGTCTTCTGCACAAGAATATATGATATGTTTCTATTTTGCACAAGAATATATGATATGTTTCTATTTAGACCCTGCTTTGAATTTTGAGTTGAAAATTCACAATCTGTTATTTTTTTAAATAGATAAATTCAGTTACCCTTTCCAGTCCCCCATGAACCTCGAGCGAGTCTAAACATCCATGAAACATGTAAAAATTACACGTTAGTAAACAAACACCCACATCATAACAAAAACATCTAACAGTGTGCACGTACTTACATGTACATCTAAACTATATACTAAATTTTAACCAGTTAACAAGAAACTTTAAAAGGAGTAAAAGCCTCACCTTCTTCAGTAACATCCACATAAATCACACACTTTAATGTCCATCTTTTCTCCTTTATTACTCGTAGCTTATCAACGGCTGATCGTCGACAGAAGTGTGGCTGTCAGAATTTCCTCGTAAACGATTCACACGAGAAAAATATCCTCCTTAAACAAATATGTAGTATTGTTCCCTGTGCATGTTCATATGTTTCACAGTAAATTGAAAATGCATGTATACACCGAAAGAATACACAACTTCTCTTCTGCATTACGGCTCTCTCTTTTCTACAATGCCGTTCGTTACTGTTTACATTCGGCGCGCGCGCGGGGGTTACATACAGGGGCGCCCCGACAAATAGTTGCACATAGAACGTTTAAAAAATGTGTGTTCATTGAATTCATAAATGATATAGATGAAAAAAATGAAATTGAATCACAACAATTTATCTAAGACGCAACACAACGTAATGCAGTAAATGCCTGGGCCTTAAAGTAACATTTGTTCGCTTGTGTGTCTATGTAGACATATTAACTCGTTCATGTACGATTCTCACATATTTGTTTTATGAAATTTGAAAAAAAATATAGCACAGAACTTGTTTAATTTGATACCAAATGACATTATTTAATATATTAACAATAACTGAATTCATTTTTTTTCATTAAATGATAATGATTTTTGCTATCAGAAAAATACGTGTATGAGCTGCTGACCCCTAATTATAGGGGCCAGCCCTTTTTTCTTAATTTTAAATGAAAGCTCTCGTTATTCTAAACAACTTTTGCTCTATATGTATTAACAAAATATTTTTAGTTTAAAGGTTATTATACAAAGAACAACAAAATTTCAGACCCCCCAAAACCTTATACTTTACCGGCAAATAGCTTAAAAACTAAAAAACATTTTGCCAAATTTTTCATGCCAACAAAACTATAAAATGTTACCAACAATTCTGCTAAATTTCATGCAACTATCTTTTGTAGTTCCCGAGATCAACTCTGGACAAAAGACCCCCCAATTTTCAATTAAAGGGCAATAACTCATAACCGGAAGTGAATTTTAAAAATTTGAAAAAAACGTCTCGAGATATTAACATTGTCTACACACCCTGAAAGTTTCATAACAATCAGACAACAAATGTACGAGAAATGGCCTACACAAAATTTGCGGATAAAAAAAAAAAATAATAACTAGAGCAAAGCTCGTTGCAAAGCAACGAGTGGGTTTTCCGCTAATGTCGAAAGTAATGCTAGAAGTACCTCTAAGAAGCAGTGTTCTTAATCTAATGACAAAAGTAACTTAAGTACAAAAAAGATTTTAAAAATCGAATGATTCTTGGTATGACTTAACAATATCCGAATGGTTGTAAGTACAAATTAACAAAAAAACATAACCATTTCAAGACCGAGTTTACAAAAAAATCCGAATGTGTTTAAGTACCACTTAACAAATTTGACTTCATAATTTTAGGTAAAAGTTAACTTTACCTGGAACTAACATCTAATTTCTTAACCCAGAATGCAAAATTAAAATTTCCGTAAAAAATCAATTTTGTTTAAAACATAAATCTGAGCAACATTTCTTCTACACTGCTTTTCAAAGGGTTGACCTTTCGTACTATGTGCTTGTTGCATCATCAATTGTCTGAAACTTATCGATGTATAGTTTACTTAATTTTATTATTCCTCTGTGAATATTTTTATTTAAAATTACTATGAACCAGACAACATTGAAATGGTGAACATTTCAAAGGGCCCCGCTGATGTTATTTTAGAGAATTTTGCTTTGACCTTGACCTATAATTTGAAATTTTTCCAGCTGGCATAGAACTTCTAATTCAATTTCATTGCCACTAACATATAGGCATTTTTGTTCAATCTGACCAAGATTAAGCATATCCGGGAAATAATTTACTGTCTAAAACTAATTTAATTAAGATCTGCTATGACCTTCACATTGACATGGTTCAAGGTCACTGCACGCCATTAACCAATAAGCTCTGTTTAGGCAAAATATTAGCCACTTAGGGGCTAAAAGGAGAGTATATATATGCTCTTAAAATATGGACTTTTGTGTGATCTGATATGACCTTGACACTTGATCTACAAATATCATTCGAGGTCATTGCATATTCTTTGATCAAAGGCATCATGTGGGTGAAGTATGAGCCTGATTGGAGCAAAGGGAGAGAAGATGTACTCCAGACAAGGATTTTTTTAATATAATTCTGCTTTGACCTTCACAGTTTACCTTGAAAATAGGTTCAAGGTCACTACACATTCTTTACTCAAAAACTCTGCTTATGTGAAGTCTGAGCCAAATAGGGGTTAGTAGAAAGTATATATGCTCTGAAAAAAGGATTTTTGCATGATCCGATATGATATTTTACCCTTTACCTAGAAATTTCTTGCAAGGTCACTGCACATCGATTAACGATAGAGACAGTCTGTGAGTATTAGCCAGATTGGACCAAAGGGAGAGAAGATATGCCCCAGACAAGGATTTCATATATGTAATTCTACTATGACCTTAACCTTATACCTAACAACATGGTTCAAGGTCACTGCACATCCTTAACCCAAAGGAACCCTGTGGATGAGGTATGAGCCAGATTGGGCCAAGGGGAGAGAAGCTAAGCTCCGGTCAAGCGATCTCGGATGGACAGACGGACAAACTGATCACTAGAAGGCGCCTACACAAACTTGCTTTTCTATCTAATTTGAAATAGTATCCATGCTATCTGCCCATGGTGAATAGTCATCAAAACCATTCATCAGCAGAATTTGATTTCCCTCCTTTTTAAACTCGGAACACCTCTGACCTAATCAGATCACCACATTAAATACAAAGTTTGATAACTCTAATTTGTTTATCATCAAGAAATTCTGCATTGCTGTCAAAGAAAGTTTTCTTCGGTATAATAATATACCGATTAACTGACTATCTGGACAATAGCAAGTTTATTGTCCTACCCCACAGCCACTATTTCCCTTGGCTTTGCCTCATGAAATAGTTGCTGTCTTGGGGGACAATAAACTTGCTATTGTCCTCATACCCAGTAGATACTAAATAGGCATATAATATCCCATCCACCTCCATTTCATGTTATATACATGTAAGCTCCCGTTTGTAACCTTCAATTTCACTGTGTAAAGTCAACACAACAGTCAAAGCCGCAAGTTTCACAATTTATTACTGCTTCTCATGTACTTAAAATTAGGGGCCTTAATATTGCTTAGGCCTAAAAAAAAAAGTTGTGCGTTTCGGGTAACCCGACCTAACCTACAAAAATGGTCCGATCCTACCATTTTTAGATACCTGATTTTATCCGACTGTGAATTTTATCTTATTTCCAATAAAAAATACGTTTTTAAATATGAAACAAACAAACATTCTTAGGATTCAGGCCAAAAAAATAGATAAAAGAAAAAAAAATCCCCACCTACCTAACCTAATTTTTTCAACAGTGTTACCCTAAACACACTATTTTTTTTTAGGCCTTACCAATTCCAACAAGAGACATCCCATTAACTATTGATAAACATTAAAATTCATTTCATGAATCTACGCAACACTGGTAAATCTTCAAGTACAGTCACTATCAATTTTACAAAAATATTGATGGTTCTTTATCCGAAACTGTTCCTTGTACCTTTAACTGTAATTAGTACACTAACATTTTATGAAAAGACAGTTTGTCTTAGAATAAGAAAGCTAATGCAATTCTGAGAAAAAGAATACCACATATTGCAAATTCCATTGAGGTTTAATAAAAATATGGCCTTTTAAGTGAACCCCCCATTTCCAATTTCCATTAGTAAACACAGATTTACAGGGTTCTCCATAGTAAAACATCTTTACCTGACCTTTTAGAGGTCAATTGTTGTTCAACCACCTTTAAAAAGAAACCTTATTCAATACAACATGCATCTACATTATATAATCATGATAAAAGCTTCACATCACTTAGAAATATCCTTACATGTATACCCCCCCCCCCATCTTTTGATTTTCATAAAAAGTCATGGTTAAAAATGTTTTACCTAATTTTATGAAACTTATGGCAATTTCCTTGAGTCATTTCTCACACATATTTGAAAACAATCATCAATGATTCTAAAATTATTTGATCCTAATTATTTGTTTATTTTATGATTTACACCATTTTAATTAACAAATAGACAGCTGTCCTGCTTGTGATTTCTTGTTTTTATGAAAAAAAGTAAGCTAACAATCATATTTAGTGAATATCTAATCTATTTTGATTTCTAGTCTCCTTCTACCCATGCTAAAACAGTAAGTTACAACCTACAAGTTAGACATCTGCCTTAAATTAAAATTAAATTCAAACACACCCATGCAGGTAGCTGGAGACAGATCGAGTTGATTTCCATGAAAAATGTTCAAATTTGACATGTTTTTCTACTTTTTTTATGCATATATACCTTAGAAAGGTAGAAATAGGTTGTTTCTTGTTCATTTCAAAAGATAATTATCATAGCAGATGTTATTTCAAAGTCAAATGTACATTTACATATCCTACATGTAATCTTAATGCAGACAATTGGATGGGGGGGGGGGGGGGGGGGGGTTCAATTATGTAAACACATCTAAATACCTTTATAAAATAAAAAATAAAGGAAACATAATTGCATACTTTTATTGAAAAACAAAATTTCACAACAATTATTAATTTCTTTAAATAGCCTTAATTTTGTTTTTCATAATATCTTATCAAACACAAACCACAACCTGGGATGATGCTTTCATAAAGTTCCATTATTGTTCATGCATTATCCGATTTAATTTGAATTACCGGTAAAAAGTCTGTAGAACACAAGGAATATGCATGTGGATAGAGGTGACAGGTTAATCTCAAGAGCTGACCCACAAGAATCAACAGGTAAAAGCAATGTGGTGCCATGTCGGAACAAGAGTCCGTTTTGAGCTGAAATAAAATAAAAATAATTAGCTGTGTTTACATACATGTACTAGTAATAGCTGTGTTTACATTAACATATGCATATTATTTCTGGAAAAAATACACTGACCATGCAGTGTAATAAGTTTTACATATCCCAATACATGACATAACATTTAGGCAGTACAAGATCAAAAATTTGCAAATCAAGTCATAATATAACATTAAAAAAATTTCTTAGGAATAGACACTTATCAGATTGAGAGAGAGTTTGAGAGAGAGAGAGAGCTAGAGTTTATTTCTTGTAGTGCAACAGTCAAAAATTTCAATTCGAAAATTACAAAGAAATATTATATATAATTTCCCATCTGAACAGCGTCAAAGTACATGTATTTCCTTCTGGTATACCATGTTTTATCAATTCTACCGGGGTTTTTTTTTGCAAATAAATTTGGTGAGGGTTTTGGTTTCTTTTCTTTTAAATTACATGTTTTAAAAACAATACTATGTGTAATAAGCATAAAACATGTATGAGTAAACTTAATGATTAAAGAATTTTTAATAGATTATTTTTCACAGAATGTGTTACATTACATGTACCGGTATAGCAATCTTTATAAAAGTAGCGTATATTTCGTGCGTCATAAATTTGAAGTTTTAGTAAATATCATTTACTTGCATGGTAGCTATATATGTCTAACCCAAATTTTCTTCATAAAGCTACAGCTGTATGTACCACATAATTATATGTTTTGTCACAAGTATACATTTTTAAAAAATACCCAAATTCCAACAGTTGAAAGTAACTCGATGAATTTTTCATTCTCTGATAAGTTCATTGTGTTTTGTGCGTGCATATATTATAAGTCTGCTGCAACAGCAGCCAATCAGCGGTAAGCTGAATCCACTAATAAGAAAGTTTGTGGTTTAGGAGCGGGTAAAATTGTTTATGCATAATGTAGCTGACACTGACTTGAATGCGATGCTGTCAAGAACACCACACCAAATAATATCAAGAGACATAAATATTCACTTAAATGTATTGTGTTGTAAAGTAAAGGTTTTAATACAATTATTGCATCTTGCAAAACATGTGATGACTCTTATAATCATCTGTAATATATTTGATATATATGTACAAGATGGGCAAAATAGTGACAGAACAGACTGGGATTCGAACCTTGCCCTCTGAATCTCCAGTCAAGTGCTCTACCAACTGAGCTACATGTATCTGGCACCGGTATTCAAACCAGTCTGACCGTCACATCCCCCCCCCCCTTTAAATGATCTTCACCTTCAAAGATCACCCCTGGCTCTGCCACTGGCAGGAGTTAACCTGTCAGTTCCAGGGGTTGGTTACAACACCAATATTGTATAGGGATGGAACGATCCACCGATGCATGCACCGGTGCACATCACGGTATTTATTTTGAGGATATTTGGATCGTTACATTTACCATTAATACATTACGATACGTATGCGGACTTTTTTTATTTTCCAAAAATATCTGAGCTTCATATATCGGCTATTTTTAGTCTGCGCGCCTAATATGAAAGTACAAAGATGGCGGAAAACCTCGTAAAGTTGTCAAACCTGTTAGGAAGCTAAATCTGGAGTGGGGACAACTTTTGGATTACTTGTTAATGAAAAAGTAGTGTATATGAGACTTAAGTAATTTGTAAATTGTGCAACGCTCATTTTAAATATATAAAAATAACTTTGGACATGCGGTAATACATCGACAGATTGAATAAATTTTTAACCCTTATTCATGTTTTCATTTAGTTGCAATGTATCGTGATATGTATGGTATCGCATCTCATGTATCGTGATATGTACCGAATCGGCTAAGTACTGTGAGAATCGTCCAAGCCTTAATATTGTAACAGGATGGGAGAAATAATGAAGGACCAAACCAGGAATTAAACCTGGGCCCCCCGAATCTCCAGTCAGGTGCTCTACCAACTGAACACTGGTATTTAAACCGGTCTGACCATCACATATATAAAAAGTTATTTTAAACAATGGTGTTCAATAAAAAATAACACTTGCAACCTTCAGTTTTTGTCTGTAATTAATCAATATTGGCGTGCGATCAGTTATCGTTGAGTACCATTTTTCATCAGTGCATTGTTACGTCATTTTATCAACACATAAAATTATATACGAAAATATGATGTAACATTGCACCAGCGAGAAATGGTCCTCGACAAGAACTGCTGGCATGCCAGTACTGCCAGTAGTCAGATTAAAAAAAGAGAATATAAATGAAAAATTACATTTAAAACATTAACAAGGACAATTCAAGTACACATCAAAACTGCTAAACAAGAAAAATTATGTGAACTGGTAGAGTGGTACGCATAATTCTAACTTGTAACCTACATGTACAAGTACATGTACCGGGTACCCGTTGGTCTGCTAAACCTCTCTAATGATACATTGATGGGCATCATAAAAATATTAAAGACTTTTTAGTCATGTTTTAACTCTGAAGTCTGAAGTATACAATTTTATTTACTTGATGTTACATGTATGTCTACAGGGTATTTATGCATGTCTACATTTGGAGTCTTCCGCACAAGAATACGATCATATGTTTCTAATTAGACCCTGCTTTGAATTTTGAGTTGAAAATTCACAATCTGATTTTTTTTAAAATAGATAAATTCGGTCATCCTTTCGAGTCACCCATGAACCTCGAGCAAGTCTAAACATCCAGTAAACAATGTAAAAATTACATGTTAGTAAACAAACACCCACACCATAACAAAAACATCTAACTCTGTAATTCTTATAAAATTCTTAACCCAGCAGATGTTAAATCATCAAGATATATTTGTAAATTCATACGTGATGCACATAACATAAGAAAATCTATGTACAGTACCAACTACATGTATATTTGTATACTGTATGTATGACTTTCGCCACATGTGGATTTTGTCAATAAATTGAATTGTAATTTACACAAAATTCTGGTAAAAAGGAGAAAAAAACAAGTGAAAGGTAAAACATTTGGGATTCAATTCTGTTAAAAGGATTTATATTGTCTGGACTAGAAAAATAACATTATACATCAGTGACAGTGTCCACGTACTTACATGTACATCTATAGACTAAATGTTACCCAGTTAACATGCTGACATTTTAACCACTATAGACAAGAAACTTTAAAAGGAATAAAAAGCCTCACCTTCTTCAGTAACATCCACATAGATCACACACTTTAATGTCCATCTTTTCCCCTTTATTACTCGTAGCTTATCAACGGCCGATCAATGGAAACATAAACATCCGTCGACATGGTCAACAGAAGTGTGGCTGTCAGAATTTCCTCGTAAACGATTCACACGAGAATATATCCCTCCTTATACAAATATGTAGTATTGTTCCCTGTGCATGTTCATATGTTTCACAGTAACTTGAAAATGCATGTGTACACCGAAAAATGCACAACTTATCTTCTGCATTACGCTCTCTCTTTTCTACAATGCCGTTCGTTACTGTTTACATTCGCGGGTCCGCGACAAACATTGCAAACATTTGTTCTGCGTGGCCGATTAGAACGTGTTAAATAAGTAGTTGAATTCATAAATGATATAGCCTAGATGAAAAAAAAAAAAATTAAATTGAATCACAACAATTTATCTAAGACGCAACACAATGTAATGCAGTAAATGCCTGGGCCTTATAACGGCATTTGTTCGCTTGTGTGTCTATGTAGACAAATTAACTCGTTCATGTACGATTCACACATATTTGTTTTATGAAATTTGAAAAAAATAGGGCACAGAACTTTTTTAATTTGATACCAAATGACATTATTTAATATATTAACAATAACTGAATTAATTTTTTTTCATAAAATGATAACGATTTTTGCTATCAGAAAAATACGTGTATGAGCTGCTGACCCCTAATTATAGGGGCCAGCCCTTTTTTCTTAATTTGAAATGAAAGCTCTTGTTATTCTAAACAACTTTTGTTCTATATGTATTAACAAAATATTTTTAGTTTAAAGGTTATTATAAAAAAAGCAACAAAATTTCAGACCCCCCAAAACCTTAAACTTTACCTGCAAAAAGCTTAAAAACTAAAAAACATTTTGCCAAACTTTTCATGCCAGCAAAACAATAAAATGTTACCAACAATTCTGCTAAATTTCATGCAACTATCGTTTGTAGTTCCCGAGATCAACTCTGGACAAAAGACCCCCCAATTTTCAATTAAAGGGCAATAACTCATAACCGGAAGTGAATTTTAAAAATTTGAAAAAAACGTCCCCAGATATTTACATTGTCTACATACCCTGAAAGTTTCATAACAATCAGACAACAAATGTACGAGAAATGGCCTCCACAAAATTTGCGGATAAAAAAAAAAAATAACTAGAGCAAAGCTCGTTGCAAAGCAACGAGTGGGTCTTCCGTTCATGTCGGAAGTAAAGCTGGAAGTTCCTGTAAGAAGCAGAGCTCTCAAACCAATAACAAGAGAAACGATAATAAAAAGATGAAAAAAATCGAATTATTACTGGTACGACTTAACAAAATCCGAATGATTTTAAGTACGAATTAACAAAAACCTTTCTGATTTCAAGAACGACTTAACAAAAAAAATCCGAATGTGTTCAAGTACGACTTAACAATATTTTTGGTACGAGTTAATTTTACTTTGAACATAACGCTATTTTCTTAACAAAGAACGTGGAATCAAAATTTCCGGAAAACTCAATTTTTAAATTCCAATATTATTGTAATGCATCGTCTGATTTTAAAACGGATTTCAGTTTAAAATTAAGCATAAAAAAGGCTTCTTTGTTGCTTTATGATTAATATCAAATTATTAGTGAGAAAAGAGTTATTATAAAAAGACTTAATAGCCCTTCTGGCACCTAATTTGAGGGGTCAGCCCCTTTTTCTTTATATCAAATAAAAGGTATCGTTAATTTAAACATCTTTTGTTCTACAAGTGTTCACAAATTGTAAAACGTTATCGAGATATCTAAACAACTGTGTTTTAGGGGCTGACCCTTTAACCCCTTATCGGGGCCACTAACAACAAAATTGTTGGTATCATATTGTTAAAAACATTATTTTGAAGAACTTTTGTTCTACATTGCTTTTCAAAATATTTCTCCTTTTTCAGATATTAATGATCAAAGTTTTCAACTTCTGGCCCCTTGAAACCCCAAATTACGTAACATATGACTTTGGTATGATACTGTATAGATAAACAGCTGTACAATGAGCATTTTTGCTTCTATAAATAATAACGAAATATTTTTCAGTAAAGAGTTATTATAAAAAGACTTTAGAGCCCCCTTGAAGATATCTGTATAAATGTGTTTTAGGGGCCGACCCTTAAACTCCTTACCGGGGCCACCAACAACAAAATTTTAGTTTTCGTATTGTTGAGAACATTATTTTAAACAACTTTTGTTCTACAGTGCTATTCAAAATATTTCTCCTTTTTCTGATATTAATGATCAAATTTTTCAACTTCTGGCCCCTTGAAACCCCTAATTACGTAACATATGACTAAGGTATTGAACTGAATAGATAAACAGCTGTTCAGTGAACATTTTTGCTTCTATAATTAATAACAAAATATTGTTCAGTAAAGAGTTATTATAAAAAGACTTTAGAGCCATCTTGGCCCCTAATATGAGGGGCCAGTCCCTTTTTCTTGATATCAAATTAAAGGTCTTGCACAATTAAACAACTTTTGCATTACATGTGTTTACAAAATATTTATACATCAAAAGATATTACAGGAAATGTGCGAAAATTTCGTGAAAAAATTTGGTGCTAATTTTCAGGTTCAGGCGAGCTTTGAGGCCTTGAGCAATTTTCATAATTGGAAGCATGGGGGTACATCTACATACATTCATCTACAATCCCTGAAAATTTCAAGCTTCTATCTTGATTAGTTTTGGAGTAGATGCGTGGACAAAATGACCCTTAAAAATTTACAAAATCGTCAATATCTGAAACCGGAAGTGACGTCATCATTTGAAAATTTAATAATATGTAGCACCGATCATGCTTTATCAGTCCTGAAAATTTTGTGCATATCGGTTGTATCGTTTTTGAGAAATAGCGCTCCAAAAAAGTCAGAAAAAGAAAAAAAAGAATAATAAAGAAAAAGAAACCGTAGAATAACAAGAGGGTCTTCCGTTGGAAACGGAAGACCCTAATAATAAGAAACAGTAGAATAACAGAAGGGTTTTCCGTTGAAAAACGGAAAACCCTAATAAGAAACAGTAGAATAACAGAAGGGTTTTCCGTTGAAAAACGGAAAACCCTAATAAGAAAAGTGAAAAAGAAACAATAGAATAATAGAAGGGTCTTCCGCTGAAGACGGAAGACCCTAATAATAAGAAAAGTGAAAAAGAAACATTACAATAATAGAAGGGTCTTCCGCTGAAGACGGAAGACCCTAATAATAAAATTGAAAAAGAAACAATAGAATAATAGAAGGGTCTTCCGCTGAAGACGGAAGACCCTAACTAAACGAAAATCATAATTGAATTTTAAATGATTTTTGCTACATACAGAACAATTGATTGAACATAAGAAATATTCAATAATTTTATCTCTAAATCATTGAGATATGATCATTCTTGGATTCATTTTTTTTTTTTACAGAACTTACATGTATGGTATTTATAATATATTTAAACTTTTTCAAAAAATTGTTAAATTTCAGGTTGATATTTTGTCTGTTTAAATACATCATATGATGCTGAGCCATGTTTTTTGTACGTTCATTTTAAGTTCCTGGGCTGACATGACGTGAATTAATCAAAATCTAGAAAATAGACAACGATTAAATTGGGAAAAAACATAAATATACATAACACATATGTGTACATAGGATTTTTATTAAAACAATTTCCTTAATTAAGTCGAATTATTAATTGATTTTAATTGATTTTTTTAAAAAATCAATTGTCAAATTTTGCTAGCAAATTTTGACAATTGATTTAAAAAAAAATAATTTTATTTGGTATGATTGTTCCTAGTGTTCACAACGGTTCATAAACTTAAGGTTTTTCAACCTGAGTGGCAGTTTCAAATTATCACATCGAAGAAAGCTTCCGGAATAAGAATAGGTCATTTACCGGCAGCAAACAACTATCACTCAATTATTTTTTTGCTATCTCAGCTTAGCATGCCAATATTGGCAAATGCTAATGAAAAAAAGACACACAGACGCCAAAAAATAGTTCCTAATAGCTAATACTGTTCCTAAGTACGTACCCGATTGCACCTCTGTTATCGTATATAATTCTGATACCAATATCACACTGCTGAGTTTATTACTTTTAATTGACTTGAAAAAACTCCGCTTTCAGACGGTTGCTAGAACCTCTTTAAAACCCCAAAACATTCATTTCTACACTGAAGTGAAGAAATTCCCCCTCTCTTTGACTTTGTAACCAAACAACTGACAGGATGTGCCAAATCTTCGAAAAATTTCCACGGCATCTTCGCAAGCCAAGAGTCTTCTTCTCTGCAACCTTTGACAGACTTATCCAATGTTTTCAAAAATAGCATAGCGCCATCTAGCAATCAGAGTTAAATTACATCAGCAAATACACTTATTTTACATGTATATAAGTCGCATTAGAGAAAATGGTTGTGTGTAAATAGAAAAAATAAGAATAGTTTACAAAATCTATCTGTTAATATATTCCATATGATATGAGATATGATCATTCTTGGATTCATTACATGTATGGTATTTATAATATATTTAAACTTGTTCAAAAAATTGTTAAATTTCAGGTTGATATTTTGTCTGTTTAAATACATCATATGATGCTGAGCCATGTTTTTTGTACGCCCATTTTAAGTTCCTGGGCTGACATGACGTGAATTAATCAAAATCTAGAAAATAGACAACGATTAAATTGGGAAAAAACATAAATATACATAACACATATGTGTACATAGGATTTTTATTAAAACAATTTCCTTAATTAAGTCGAATTATTAATTGATTTTAAATGATTTTTTTTTTAAATCAATTGTCAAATTTTGCTAGCAAATTTTGACAATTGATTTAAAAAAAAATAATTTTATTTGGTATGATTGTTCCTAGTGTTCACAACGGTTCATAAACTTAAGGTTTTTCAACCTGAGTGGCAGTTTCAAATTATCACATCGAAGAAAGCTTCCGGAATAAGAATAGGTCATTTACCGGCAGCAAACAATTATCACTCAATTTTTTTTTTTTTGCTATCTCAGCTTAGCATGCCAATATTGGCAAATGCTAATGAAAAAAAGACACACAGACGCCAAAAAATAGTTCTTAATAGCTAATACTGTTCCTAAGTACGTACCCGATTGCACCTCTGTTATTGTATATAATTCTGATACCAATATCTCACTGCTGAGTTTATTACTTTTAATTGACTTGAAAAAACTCCGCTTTCAGACGGTTGCTAGAACCTCTTTAAAACCCCAAAACATTCATTTCTACACTGAAGTGAAGAAATTCCCCCTCTCTTTGACTTTGTAACCAAACAACTGACAGGATGTGCCAAATCTTCGAAAAATTTCCACGGCATCTTCGCAAGCCAAGAGTCTTCTTCTCTGCAACCTTTGACAGACTTATCCAATGTTTTCAAAAATAGCATAGCGCCATCTAGCAATCAGAGTTAAATTACATCAGCAAATACACTTATTTTACATGTATATAAGTCGCATTAGAGAAAATGGTTGTGTGTAAATAGAAAAAATAAGAATAGTTTACAAAATCTATCTGTTAATATATTCCATATGATATGAGATATGATCATTCTTGGATTCATTACATGTATGGTATTTATAATATATTTAAACTTGTTCAAAAAATTGTTAAATTTCAGGTTGATATTTTGTCTGTTTAAATACATCATATGATGCTGAGCCATGTTTTTTGTACGCCCATTTTAAGTTCCTGGGCTGACATGACGTGAATTAATCAAAATCTAGAAAATAGACAACGATTAAATTGGGAAAAAACATAAATATACATAACACATATGTGTACATAGGATTTTTATTAAAACAATTTCCTTAATTAAGTCGAATTATTAATTGATTTTAAATGATTTTTTTTTAAAATCAATTGTCAAATTTTGCTAGCAAATTTTGACAATTGATTTAAAAAAAAATAATTTTATTTGGTATGATTGTTCCTAGTGTTCACAACGGTTCATAAACTTAAGGTTTTTCAACCTGAGTGGCAGTTTCAAATTATCACATCGAAGAAAGCTTCCGGAATAAGAATAGGTCATTTACCGGCAGCAAACAATTATCACTCAATTTTTTTTTTTGCTATCTCAGCTTAGCATGCCAATATTGGCAAATGCTAATGAAAAAAAGACACACAGACGCCAAAAAATAGTTCTTAATAGCTAATACTGTTCCTAAGTACGTACCCGATTGCACCTCTGTTATCGTATATAATTCTGATACCAATATCTCACTGCTGAGTTTATTACTTTTAATTGACTTGAAAAAACTCCGCTTTCAGACGGTTGCTAGAACCTCTTTAAAACCCCAAAACATTCATTTCTACACTGAAGTGAAGAAATTCCCCCTCTCTTTGACTTTGTAACCAAACAACTGACAGGATGTGCCAAATCTTCGAAAAATTTCCACGGCATCTTCGCAAGCCAAGAGTCTTCTTCTCTGCAACCTTTGACAGACTTATCCAATGTTTTCAAAAATAGCATAGCGCCATCTAGCAATCAGAGTTAAATTACATCAGCAAATACACTTATTTTACATGTATATAAGTCGCATTAGAGAAAATGGTTGTGTGTAAATAGAAAAAATAAGAATAGTTTACAAAATCTATCTGTTAACATATTCCATATGATATGAGATATGATCATTCTTGGATTCATTACATGTATGGTATTTATAATATATTTAAACTTGTTCAAAAAATTGTTAAATTTCAGGTTGATATTTTGTCTGTTTAAATACATCATATGATGCTGAGCCATGTTTTTTGTACGCCCATTTTAAGTTCCTGGGCTGACATGACGTGAATCAATCAAAATCTAGAAAATAGACAACGATTAAATTGGGAAAAAACATAAATATACATAACACATATGTGTACATAGGATTTTTATTAAAACAATTTCCTTAATTAAGTCGAATTATTAATTGATTTTAATTGATTTTTTTTTAAAATCAATTGTCAAATTTTGCTAGCAAATTTTGACAATTGATTTAAAAAAAAATAATTTTATTTGGTATGATTGTTCCTAGTGTTCACAACGGTTCATAAACTTAAGGTTTTTCAACCTGAGTGGCAGTTTCATATTATCACATTGAAGAAAGCTTCCGGAATAAGAATAGGTCATTTACCGGCAGCAAACAATTATCACTCAATTTTTTTTGCTATCTCAGCTTAGCATGCCAATATTGGCAAATGCTAATGAAAAAAAGACACACAGACGCCAAAAAATAGTTCTTAATGGCTAATACTGTTCCTAAGTACGTACTGTACCCGATTGCACCTCTGTTATCGTATATAACTCTGATACCAATATCTCACTGCTGAGTTTATTACTTTTAATTAACTTGAAAAAACTCCACTTTCAGACGGTTGCTAGAACCTCTTTAAAACCCCAAAACATTCATTTCTACACTGAAGTGAAGAAATTCCCCCTCTCTTTGACTTTGTAACCAAACAACTGACAGGATGTGCCAAATCTTCGAAAAATTTCCACGGCATCTTCGCAAGCCAAGAGTCTTCTTCTCTGCAACCTTTGACAGACTTATCCAATGTTATCAAAAATAGCATAGCGCCATCTAGCAATCAGAGTTAAATTACATCAGCAAATACACTTATTTTACATGTATATAAGTCGCATTAGAGAAAATGGTTGTGTGTAAATAGAAAAAATAAGAATAGTTTACAAAATCTATCTGTTAACATATTCCATATGATTTAATTAGTCACGTGAAAAATGTAATAATGATTGTATTTTAAATTTTCACCGCCAATTAGTAAATTCTCTGCGACCGACTGTCTTTGTCGCCAATAAGTAAATTCTATGCGATCGGCTGTCTTCGTCGCCAATAAGAAAATTCTCTGCGATCGACTGTCTTCGTCGCCAATTAGTAAATTCTATGCAATCGACTGTCTTCGCCGCCAATCAGGTTCCGTTGCGCGAGTTTTGATTTTGTCGGCTCAATATGCCAAGGGGTATAGGCCCTTGGTTAACGAAGATGTTTCTACGGCAGATAGAAAAAAAAATCTATCTGTAAAGTATATATAAAGTAAATACCATGTAATTGATTACGCAAGAATGGAGAATACGTAACACAAAACATCCAAAAATGATTAAAATTATGATTAGTGAAGTGAGTTATCAATAAGTATCAAGGCTTATTATGTTGATTGTATTTTCGTAATAAAATTATCCAGAACTAATTATTGACCATTTGTACAGTAACATGTATTAAGGTATCCAAGTACTCACATCTACAACAAGGACATAGGAGCTAGAGCAGCTTTTGTCTCGCGCCGTCATTGTTAATGAGTCTTCAACATGCTGAACAGACATTTCTTTGTTCAATCCTGTTGTTAAGTACACTCCGTGAAAAATATCGGCGTCTTGAAGTCTTACGGTGAAGTTCAAGTTTACTGTCCAAAAAAAAAAAAAATGACAGACGAAAAAAGGCCAAAGATGATTTTAAGTCCTAAAGTCAAAACATAGTAAATTTTAAAAAAAAATTCCTTCAGGATTATGCATTTTAAGATTTGAATTCTTTTAGTGATGCTTCATAACTAAAGGGTGTACTTGACTTTATTATTTTTTTTATTGATCAACACAATGAAAAATCATCCCTTTAACTGTCAATCTCTATGTTAAATGGTTATAACAAATCTCGAAGTTTTGTTCGTTCTATAACTAATGAAATATATCTAGAACACATGCAGTCTCTTCAGAAACGGCATCAAGGAAGCTCTTCCCCTTCAAATGATGACGTGGGTATCGGGATAACTTTCCCATATATTTAATAAACAATGTCAAGAAACAGCGAGAAGAAAATTTCAAGAAACAGCGAGAAGAAAATTTAACAAATCAAATACGACGTCATAATGGTTTTAGCACCACAAGACACTCTGAAATCATTTACTATATTAAGAAACTATATGAGAAAACTTATCAGGAGATAAGAAAGAAAAACAAGTATAATTACTTTTAAAGGAATGATCAGCATGAAATATCATTGGTCAGCTCTGTTTATGTACATGTAATATACGCAACATGCAGTGAACTAAATATAGCACCGTTTTATTGATTTCCGATATGACAAGACATAAATGAGCTTTACTTTTAGTAGGCGAATTATACTTCCGACTAATATTCCTAAGCATATGCGAAAAAAAACCGTGATTTGAATCATTATGTATGTAACTCTATAAATGTTTTATTTTCAGGGTAAACGGATAAGAT
Organism: Magallana gigas; assembly: GCF_902806645.1. NCBI lineage: Eukaryota > Metazoa > Mollusca > Bivalvia > Ostreida > Ostreidae > Magallana > Magallana gigas. Next base: position 352,193 of record NW_022994945.1, read on the forward strand.
TACCGTTTTGGTAATGTACGTCTAATTAAAGATTTATATAAGGTTGTCATTGCGTAGTAAATAAAATAGTACAAGGCGCAATGCGTGCGCAAATAGTTAGATGTGCCGGATGCCTCATATGGACACAACAAGCCGATCCCAAAAATGAAAGAAAATATATGTAAAAGTGTACAGTATCTTTATAGGGGGGGTACCTTTTTAGTGTAATATTATTGTTTAGTATTTCAGAGTACCAGACATGCAGTGTTACTGGTTTTGTAAAAAAGGTAACATCTACCTACAGGCATCTAGCGGTCAAGATAAGAAAATAATAATTTCTACTATTCTATGTTAATTTCATATTTTTTTAAAGAAACTTAATATACTGTTACATATGTGTAAATAAAATATATACTATCTAAATAAATACATAATAAAATTTTAATCATACATGTAACATCACATGTTGATATAATATATGTATGAAATATTTCGTTTTTTTTTTTAAATTTCGTGCAATGAAGAGTTTGAAAAAGGAAAGAACTGCTACCTTCTGCAGTACTATGGCTTTTGTTTCCATTATCCTTAAAACAAATTTCAAAGGCTACACAGAGTGTACAGAATTTCGGTTTCTTGAGAAGCTGAACACTGGTTTCAATCTGCAGTACATCTACACTCTGCATAACCACCGCTTGACTGGAAAGATGACTTCCGAAGGCAACAACTGAAAACCAAACAAAATTTATGTGCAATAAATAATTTTTTTTTTCATATTTACATATCGAAAAGTCCATGTACGAACCTCTTTAAACTGTGAACTACTGTCATTTCTATTTTTGGTTGGCTTTAAAACACGCACTCGAACACGTCCAAGCAAATAAGTGGTACAATATTTCGAGAATGATTATATGCGTGAATAATATCGCCATTTTTAGGAAATTTTTCATAAACTTGGTCTATTGATCTGTGTCTTGTTGAGAGGAGTGTCACCCTATTTGGGGCGATTTAAAAACACAGTCACGTGTTTTGTTATCGCTGAGCACAGTGGCGTCCAAATCATGACAGTTTCTCATTACATCGTATCATTTTTACATCACTAGATAAAAGACTAGGACAGATGACATATTGTAAACCATACCTTGCGCATCACCCAAAAAATCAATTGATTTAATGGGATTTGACAAACTTTTGAATGAGGTACATCAACAAGTTTTATAATTTGAGAATACTAAATCAACACAGTAACAGTAACTGTTTGAATTTTTTCCAAAGTGCATCGGAACCAAAATAAACCCACTTTGATTTTTTTTCTTCAAAAAGTGTTATGAGGTACATCAACAAGTTTTATTATTGGAGAAAGGTGGGAAGTGATTTTTTTTTTCAATTACCAGTGCATCATTTTATTCAACATAGTTTCCCTACCCTTCATCTTTCCTTCCCAAACATATGCTGACTGACGTTTTTCATACTAATTGTTAGACCATAAATAATCATCTAATTGTCTACGGACTTTTCCGCTTTTCCCAATTACGACAAAGAGAATCCGGCGGTTGTTACCGGCCAGCAGATGATGCTCACTCCTCCTATGCACTTGATCCTACCTCTGTCTTTTTAGAGGTCAGACGAGTGTTGTTCTGCTTTGAATTTGTATTTCGTTCTATGGATTTTTGAGATAGTTGAGAGTTTGTTATTGTCATATTTCATGATAAGGAGAAAGCTTTCTTTGTTGTAAATTAAGCAACGAGACAGCTTAACAATAAAATCTGAAAGTGTCTAAACATACACCCTCTTTTCAAATTCAAATCATATAAATTACTTCATCATTAACAAAATAACACTCTACTCACATAAAATTGTTAATAGCCTAGTGTATATTTTTGCACTGAAATTCTTAAAGATCATAATGTGTTCAATAACCATAACTTATGTAAATTTGTTCACACCTGGTTTGTTTATAAGCACATGTAACTGAAGCCAAATGAAATACATATATGTTATACATTGATCTCCATTATATTAATCATTTTCGTTTTTGGCATAATTATATGATAAAATGTTGTAAGCTCTATAAAACAATTTTAAAGAAGAAAATTTCCATCATATGCATTGTAAAATAATAAAAAATAGGAAGTGCAGTTGCTTTGCGATGCAGTTTATGTCATATTTTGATAACTGTACTCCAATAAAACATTTTGTATTCAGTCCAAAAAAAAAACCAACAACAAAAAACCCCAACAAAAATATAATCGCGCTAATTAAAAATAATACATCGATTGAAGTTAAATCGATCTTTTAGGCAATAATAAATGTATTTATTTAATATTAAAAATATACTAATTTAATTAGAAGTGTTACTACTACGCTCGTCGGTATTGTACTGCGGAATCATTAGAATTCGTGGTGGCTCAATTTTCGTGGTTTTCGTTGGTAGCCCTCCCCCACGAATTTACGTCCTCCATGAAAATTTTGAAAGAGCAAGTTTTCTTACTAAAACTGAAAACCAACAGATCCTCGAAATTGCATCCCCACGAATAAGCAAAAAACCAACAATCCACGAAAATTGGCCCCCACGAATTTCAATGATTCCACAGTAAATTGTTAAGGCCAGATTCATTTTTCTTAATTTCTTTAAGCTTTACAGCTCATCAGAGTGTACAACTATAACTAATAAACATGGTAAAATACAACAGTGGTGGTTTTAAATGAGACCCAAGTTTTTACATAAATTAGAAAAATTATATAAGAAAAAAGAAAAAAAATCAAACCAACAACAAAATTTGATAACAGGTATTGGGTCTAAATGTCACACTCAAGGAAATTTACTTGCCGAGGTTAAACATATCTTTAAAATTCCCATTGGTAAACAACTGTAGATGTCTGAACTTGGATTGTTTTTCAAAGAAATATTTTTAACGTTTTTACGGTACTCAAAACTTGGCACAATAAGATAAAACGGAATTCCTCTTCAATCTAGGCTTTTTATTGAAGCTATTAGGCTTTGTGTGTCTAATTGTATCAAGCGTATCAAAATTACTCTATTTCTAAAATCAGCAGGGCAAAATTAAAAAAAAAAGATTTTCGAAAAATCAAAGTGTTCAGGCAACAAGTACCTCGTCTGTAAAGCACTCAAACCATTCACAAAGCGTGCAGCTATTTTTAGTTAACCGCACCGAGCAAAAAGCTAAACGTTAGGGTACCATTAACAAAACGAACCTTGCCGTTTGAGAACCAAAAGGTACTGTAAAAAACCCCGTACCGTTCAAGAAACGAAAGGTATCGTTCTTTAAACGAACCATACCGTTCAAGAAACGAACCGCATCTTTCATAAAACGAACAGCACCATGCAAAAAACGAACCTTACTATTTATACATCGAACCGTAACGTGGTAGAAGTGAAGCTAAACGTTCAAAAAGCCTACCTATTCAAAACGTGCTATTGGTGAGGAAGCACGTCTCAGGTTTTGTAATTCAACGTAAAGCTAGATGACATAAACATTTGTTCATGTTTATACATGTTCACACTTGAAGTCAATGTGTATCTGAGTTATTTTTTTTTAATGTTAAACAAAACCATCATCTTGTGAAGAATTTTAAAATTTTTGGTCCAGAAAAAGATATAGCGTGAGACCGTTCTTGACGCTTGCGTCATATTTTTCTATCTTCTAATTGCAATTTTTTTTAAATTTGAAATCTGAGGAAAAACAAGTAATAACCTACTTACTGTAAACAAGTTATCAGGTTGCAAACTTTGGTGCGGTCAGGTTAAACTTGTAAGATTAAATCTGTCGTAGTTTAAGATAGATAAATGTCAAGGTGAGAATTATAGGAAAAGTAGAGCAAGCCAAGACAGGTTGTAGTGTGAATGAAAAAATGACAATAACAAACTGTCAACCATCTCAAAAATCCATAAAACGAAATACAAATTTAAAGCAGAGCAACCCGGGCCTCTAAAAAGATAATGGTAGGATCAGGTACCATGGAGAAGTGAACATCCTCTGCTGACAGGTCACCCCCACCGTTTGCTCTTTGTCGCAATCGGGGAAAAACGGAAAACTCCGTAGACAAACAGGTGATGATACTACATGTATCTGCAATACCTGCGTAGTACTTTGTTGGTCTTTAACAACTTACAAACATGGTAAAACACATCGGTTGGTGTTTTAAATGAGACCCAAGTTCCTACATACTAAAGTAAATCAGAAAAATGATATAAGAAAAAGAAAAAAATCAAACCAATAACAAGATTTCATTACAGGTATTGGGTCTTAATGTCACACTCAAAGAAATTTACTTGCCGAGGATAAACATATCTTTAAAATTCCCACTGGTAAACAACTGTAGATGTCTGAATTGTTTTTCAAAGAAATATTTTTAACGTTTTTACGGTACTCAAAACTGGGCACAATAAGATAAAACAGAATTCCTCTGCAATCTAGGCTTTATATTAAAGCTATTAGGCTTTGTGTGTATAGTTGTATCTTCCAGTTTCGATGACTAGACGATATGAAGCAAATCTTTCCGATATACACCGTTGAAATTATGCAGGAACTGATTTTCTTTGGTAACACGCAACGTATCGAAAACCAGGGAAATAGGTGGAAGTTCTAATCACAATTAGATTGAAATAGATAAATACATGGCGAGATTAAAGAAAAAAAAGATGCTTATCAAAATTATTTTATTTCTAAAATCAGCAGGGCAAAATAAAAAAAAAAATTAAGAAAAAAAAGACAAAGTGTTCAGGCAACAAGTACCTCGTTTGTAAAGCACTCAAACCATTCACAAAGCGTGCAGCTATTTTTAGTCAACACCGATCAAAAAGCGAACCGTTAGGGTACCATTAACAAAACGAACCTTGTCGCTCAAGAAACGGAAGGTACGGTTAAAAAACCCGTACCGTTCAAAAAAACGAAAGGTACCGTTCTTTAAACGAACCATACCGTTCAAGAAACGAACCGCATCTTTCATAAAACGAACAGCACCATGCAAAAAACGAACCTTACTATTTATACATCGAACCGTAACGTGGTAGAAGTGAAGCTAAACGTTCAAAAAGCGTACCTATTCAAAACCTGCTATTGGTGTAGAAGCACGTCTCAGGTTTTGTAATTCAACGTAAAGCTAGATGACATAAACATTTGTTCATGTTTATACATGTTCACACTTGAAGTCAATGTGTATCTGAGTTTTTTTTTTTAATGTTAAACAAAACCACGATCTTGTAACGAATTTAAAAATTTTTGGTACAGAAAAAGATATATCGTGAGACCGTTCTTGACACTTGCGTCATATTTTTCTAACTTCTAATTGCAATTTTTTTAAAATTTGAAATCTGAGGAAAAATAAGTAATTACTTACTTACTGTAAACAAGTTATCAGGTTGCAAACTTTGGTGCGGTTAGGATAAACTTGTAAGATTAAATCTGTCGTAATTTAAGATAGATAAATGTCAAGGTGAGAGTTATAGGAAGAGCAGAACAAGCCAAGACAGGTTGTAGTGTGAATGAAAAAATGACAATAACAAACTGTCAACCATCTCAAAAATCCATAAAACGAAATACAAATTTAAAGCAGAGCAACCCGGACCTCTACAAAGATAGAGGTAGGATCAGGTACCATGGAGGAGTGAATATCCTCTGCTGACAGGTCACCCCCACCGTTTGCTCTTTGTCGCAATCGGGAAAAAAAACGGAAAACTCCGTAGACAAACAGGTGATAATACTACATGTATCTGCAATACCTGCGTAGTACTTTCTTTGTCTTTTAATCTAAAAAAATCTTCTTTTTTTGCAATGAGGGTAGAATTTGTGTCACTATCTATCTATCTATCTATCTATCTATCTATCTTTCTATCTATCTATCTATCCATACATATTTGTTTATTATGTCCACAACACAACACAACATAAGATGGTAGGTATCTATCTATCTATCTATCTATCTATCTATCTATCTATCTATCTATCTATCTATCTATCTATCTATCTATCCATACATATTTGTGTATTATGTCCACAACACAACACAACATAAGATGGGATCTATCTATCTATCTATCTACCGATCTATCTATCTATCTATCTATCTATCTATCTATCTATCTATCTATCTATCTCACAGAATACATTTATCACTACGAATAGGGTAATTATGTTGTGGATGTTACATGTATATATCTATTAGGATTTCTCATTATCACTATTAATACAAAATAGGGTAATTATGTTGTGGATGTTACATGTATATATATATATATATATATATATATATATATATATATATATATATATATATATATATATATATATATATATATATGATTTCTCATGATTTATCACTACAAAATAGGGTAATTATGTTGTGGATGTTACATGTATATATAGGATGTCTCATGATTTTCGATGGTATGTGATTTTTTATCAAACGAGTTGTGTGTTTTCTATCCCCTAGCCTTGGCGAGGGAATAGAAAACACACAAAGAGTTGGATAAATTCATCATCCATCGCAAATCATGAGAGATTCTTTTTATCACATGTTTTACCACAAGTTAAACCTCAATCTTTTGTTAAACCTCAATCTTTCTATAAACATTATAATTGTGAGCTGCACAACGCATTCACTACAAGACGTCAACAACTTTATAAATGGAAAAAAAAATCCTTAAAGATTAACAAACAAACATTTCATTTTTGGTATATTTTTATCAATTTATAAAAAAAATTGAAACAACATTAAATGTGGCACATTTATAACTCTACTCTTTTCAACTGAATTATTTTGTTACTTTTTCATTCTACGTCAATAGTGTGCATAAAGCTACATACTGTTTAATTAATACGTCACATGGCATAAGAACACACAGTGGAATATCAAATATTTATCCAATGAGTGATATCCACCGTAAATGGAGATACCCATGTGACAAAAAAAAGGGTAATACTGCCTAAGTTTATGGGTTTTTTTTTTAAATTTTCCACATGATCATTTAGTGCAATGAGACCGGGTGCTAAAGTGGAGTACTTTACTTGATAAAATAACGAATGTATTTCGGTCTTCAGAAATAAATTACGATTTTTACAGCATTACTTTGAGATAATTAAAGCAGTCAAATTATGAATGGGAAAATTTGCATTTGGATAATCATTTAAAGTATTTTATTAATTCATTTGTCCAAGAGATCTAGAAAAAGGGGTTCCAGCTTCGGACCCCCTTCTGGATTCGGCAAAGTTTTCGTTTACCTGTTTTGCTCTGAACAGCCACTGGTCTAGAACAAGATATTCCAAATCCTCGCAACAGTCCGTTTATTTTAGAAGCTTTTATGTGTTGCGTGTATTTTGGCCAGATGCCAGATGACCAACCATTGAACACATACACCCCTCCTTTGCCATCCTCCTCATAAGGGGCACCGACTACAATTTCTACAAATAGATATATATATCTTGAAAATATATCTGAGGTTGCAGTTTATCATCATATGTTATAATTTGCTACTTATTGAACAAACAATTCTTATTTCAATTAAACACCAAATTCAAAATGAAAAAAAAGTGTTTAACTGTGTTAAAAATAGTTAGTATTTACTGAAAACAGCCCTTCTAACAAAATAAAGGCATAGGCTCGAATGCTCAATTATTAAGTATGAAAGAAAATAATTCACTTTAAAAATGTGAATGGTTCTTAATATAATATTATATCTTTATATAGAGCTTTTTCATTTTCATTTCAAGAAGGTTAACTACATGTAAGGTATCTTTTATCCGGTAACTTTCGCGATGATCTAATTTTCGCTTTTTTCGCAATGTCTTTGTAAATTGCAAGTTATTGAAAAAGCAGAAATAATTTTCTGTATTTTGTTCTTTAAGAAACTTTTTAAATCGCAAAAAATGACTGAGGCAAATTAAAAATGCTACACATTTTCCCCATTTTCGCAAATTTTGTGACACGCGAATAAAAAGGGTTTACGGTATAATAATGAAAAGGACCATCCAGTGTGAGAATACGATTATGTATAAACTTACTGAATTGTCAATTAATATTCCACAGAGAATGATGCAGTATACATACATGTATATACATAGAGAGGGGGACATAATTATATATCGTATCAAATTAACGTTGCAAGACTGCCAGAATTGAAAGAAAACGTAAAAAAAGAAATGAAATTTCAGTCAATTAGAACCATTAAAACAAAGACCCTTCGTTAGGACGTAGCTATGAATTTCTTGCACATACACATTTAGGTAAACTCTGGTTTCAAGTGAAATATGCACAGCTTGCGTAGTCTTAGCTAAAAGGCCAGACAACATCTTGTTGATTTTAAAGAGCCATGGCTGAGTGGCAAGCAAAGAAATAGACATGTCTAGCTAACATCACTGTTCGACACAACTACATGTACCCAAAGATCATGCTCTTGTTAAAATGGTCTTGGATGCCACTGAGTGAAAAAAAATTCCGAGCATCCAGCTATCTGGCTTGTCATTCTGTGACAAACAATTTCAGACAGTGACGTAAACAACAGATTTTTTACATGATTCTCAGGTTTATGGTGATTTTTGTTAATTTCTGGGAATTTGACACTTCCGGAAAAAAATGCAATTGCTAGCGTAAAAATAAAGCCTGTTTCGGATTACTTATTTCTGTAGAAAATAAATCAAAATGTATATTAATAATAACTATATATTTTAGAAAATAATATGATATGCGATAATAACGTGTTGTCTTTATTCAGACTTGTCACGATCAAGGTTTTCCGTTTCTCCTCGGATCGTGCCCACAGGTTTATACTGATTCTTTGTAGTTATGTGAACCCTAGTTAGGCAAACAACGACAACAAAGACAGCAGTTATTGTACATACGTACTCATGAAAATAAGAAAATTTATCAAACAAGAGGCCCATGGGCCACATCGCTCACCTGAGGAAGAATAGGTATGATAAAATCAGCTTAATGAAGTCATAATACAAACAATCTGGACAATCTACAATAATACATGTAGATCCTGTATAAATAAAATCCATTTTCCCCCCTGAATATTCTTATGTTTATAATCATTAGTCCCTTTTCTAACAGGGTGATTTTATAGTCATATCACATGTTGAGTATTGCAGTTCTCAAAAGATCCTTTACCATTGTTTATATATGGGATATTAAGCTTCATCAAACTCTGAACCTTCTTGTGAGGCCGAAAAATTGTCCTGGAGCCAAAGTCTTAACAATTATAAAGAATCATCTGACTGATTAGTTTCTGAGAGGAAGATCTTTAAAAATTTACTCTATATATTCCAATGTAAAACTTTAACACCCCCACCCCAATGTGGCCTCACCCTACCCCCAGGGATCATGATTTTTACAACTTTGAATCTACACTACCTGAGGATACTTCCACACAAGTTTCAGCTTTCCTGGCTGATTTGTTTCTGAGAAGAAGATTTTTAAAGATTTACTCTATATATTCCTATGTAAAACTTCGACACCCCCATTGTGGCCCCACTCTACATCCAGGGGTCATGATTTTCACAACTTTAAATGTACACTACCTGAAGATACTTCCACACAAGTTTCAGCTTTCCTGGCTGATTAGTTTCTGAGAAGAAGATCTTTAAAGATTTATTCAAAGTGCGTTAAGTGTCTCGATACTAAAAAATGTTGATGTACCTTTATGACGCACTTTGAAAAAAAATTTCAAGGTGGGTTAACTTGGTCCAAAATTTAACGCACGTTGAAAAAATTTTTCAAAGTGCGTTGATTTTGTCTAAAATTTAACGCACCTTGAAAAAGTTTTTCAAAATGCGTAATATTTTCACAGTGCGTTGCCACAGTGGGGCCACAATGGGGGTCGAAGTTTTACATAAGAATATATAGAGTAAATCTTTAAAAATCTTCTTCGCAGAATCTAATCAGCCAGGAAAGCTGAAACTTGTATGGAAGCATCCTCAGGGAGTGTAGATTCCAAGTTGTGAAAATCATGATCCCTGGGATGGGTGGGCCACAATGGTGGGTCGAAGTTTAACATAAGAATATATAGAGTAAATCTTTAAAAATCTTCTTCTCAGAAACAAATCAGCCAGGAAAGCTGAACCTTGTGTGGAAGTATCTTCAGGTAGTGTAGATTCAAAGTTGTGAAAATCATGACCCCTGGATGTAGGGTGGGGCCACAATGGGGGGGGGGGGGGTCCAAGTTTTACATAGGAATATATAGAGTAAATCTTTAAAAATCTTCTTCTCAGAAACTAATCAGCCTGGAAAGCTAAAACTTGTATGGAAGCATTCTCAGGTAGTGTATATTCAAAGTTGTGAAAATTATGACCCCCGGTGGTAGGGTGGGGCCACAATGGGGGTCAGGTTTTACATAGGAATATATAGAGTAAATCTTTAAAAATCTTCTTCTCAGAAACTAATCAGCCAGGAAAGCTGAAACTTGTATGGAAGCATCCTCAGGTAGTGTAGATTCAAAGTTGACTTTGAACCTAAACTACCTAAGGATGCTTTCACACAAGTTTCAGTTTTCCTGGCTTAATGTTTCTTGAGAAGAAGATTTTTGAAAATTTCTCGAAATTTTTCATTAATTTCTAATTATCTCCCCTTGAAAACGGGTGTGACCCTTAACTTTCACAACTTCGAATCCCCATTGCCCAAAGATGATTTGTGCCAAGTTTGGTTGAAATTGGCCCAGTAGTTCTTGAGAAGATGTTGAAAATGTGAAAAGTTTACGGCCAGACGGACGGACAGACGGACAGACGGACGACAGACAAAATGTGATCAGAATAGCTCACTTGAGCTTTCAGCTCAGGTGAGCTAAAAACAAAAAAATGAGCAGTACTTTTTACGCCTGAATTTGTTTACTTTTTTTGGGGGGGGGGGGTGGGTGGGGGGGGAGGGGGGGTGAAATTACAAATGCTAGGGCCGTACAAGAGAGATTAGAAAAAAAATTCAAAAGTATAATGGGCCGTAGTTTTCATGTTTAAATTTCTTTTTTCTATTTTTAGAAGAGATAGGGTGAAATTATAAATAACAAATTAAAGCTGACATGAATTCATAAATACGCATTATTTCCCTTTTATACCGTCATATTAGTTGTCGATTCCTATTGTTCTGCTGCACATCGATACATCTAAATATATATATGGCCGAGAGCACTGTTCATGCTTCCCCGCATTCAGGTATTTCATACACCCGAACAAGTAACCTTGGATGCGCAGAGGTGTAGAAACGCGTTTTAAACAAAAACAAGAAAAAACGTTGACGCAAACGTCAAAGGGGCCGCAAAAATATGATTGCTGTACGAATCATCATTGGTTGTTTACATAAAAAAACACATCACAAAAAACGAAATAACGAGTTGGTTAAACTAATTTTGATGGTTAATTTTGATATATTTTCAGCAACATTTTGAAGTTTAAAATTTTATTGTTATTATTAAGAATGGAGCTCGTTACTGTAAGCATTTCTTCCGGTAATTGTATGACCATTGCCATATTATGAAGTAATGGAGAACACATTGACCACATTTCACATGGAAATATAATAAATACTCACAAAAAGTCATTTTATTTGACGCAGAACATACAAATTCAAATATATTATTCATATAAAATTTCATGTCATTCAGGTCTTTACTGTTTCAGGTCTTTAGTATGTCTCAATACATTGTTTTGAAAAGAATGAAAAACTCCGAAATTTTCCGAATAGTTTAAATTCTCGATAAAAACGCGCCTAACACCACATTCTATGACTAATGTCTTACTTTTCATTTACGAGTAAAACAAAAAATATGTAGTATTTTTTAAAGGCGTAAAACATATTTCTACATGCAAATTTACTTTTAATTAATAAAAATAAGCATGATATTAATTCTATAAAAAATAAAACTATCCCGCAGAAACGCAGTTACAATATCTAAAAAATTTTTTAATGTATATCAATTAACGGACCGCCTTCTGGCGGCCCGTAATAATATGACAACCACTGCACTGGCAAGGAATATCAATGCAATGAACGAAGAAACAAGACTGACTGAAATCTAGGCAGGATATTTCAAAAATCCTCAATAACTGTAGACCATTTTCCTGTGTATGTTATAGCATTGCACATGCGCAACCACACACAGTGACAGATCGAGGAATGTCAATGATTTCATGGATTTTAGAAACGGAGCGTCTTTGTAGGGACGGATGGAAACATGTTACGTTGTTACTTTATGCACTCTGTATGAACGTCACACGAGTTTGATGTACATGTGAAGTAAGGCGGCACTATTTGTGCAAAATTATACAGATACCTTGGAAATTCTTTCAAAGAATAAATATATTTTGTATTTTATTGATTGCTGTTTCCTTTATTCTTGATCACAAACATTTTACTACAATGTGTAGTTCATGCATTTAGAAGTCCGTGCCACCTGAATGCCTCGATCGGAAAGCAACCGACCGTCACTTTCTCGACCGGTATATATACCCCAGTGTCAGTAGAGGAGCGATCGAAACTAATATGGCGACCAAATGCTTTTCTGAATTCATGTCAGCTTTAACTCACTCTAAAATATCATGGTTTATAAACTTCAGTTTGTCATTATTTTGTAAGAACAGCGATTAAGAGGCCTTAATTAGAGCAAAGTTCTATTAATATCGTCATATACGAACATTAATTTGATGCTTTAACTTCCTTAGTGGGTGATTTCTCTCTCTCTTCTATTCAAATCTTAACACAAATGGAGAATTGGTATGAGAAGCGTTTTTTGCTGCAAAATTAAATTTTGAAAAATAAATTTGCTCAAAATGTCATTGCGACAACTTAAACGAATTGTTTACTTACTTAATTATGTTTTAATTATGGTATTATTCAGAAATTTATAATGAATAAGGAATCATTACACTGCTTGCCAAATAACTCAAATATAATCAATCCAGTTAAGAAATAAGCTTGAATGATATGATATGTTTACGAAATTCCAAGTCAAAACAAACAGAATATTAATATTTCACTTGTTTCTACCGTTCAAAATCTTCAATTATATTTGTTAGAATTTTCATTTTAAAACTTTATTGAAGAGAGATCAGATCAGAAGGAAGCCTGTACATTTTGATTTGAAACTGCGCAAAGATAGGTACATTCAAACCAATATGTTCATCTTTAAAGATATTGAATCCTGCAATTAAAATTTACTATTTTTTGTTTCTAAATCATACATGTTCATGTAACATATGTATATATTATTATATATATTAAAATCTCAAATTCATACTCAGATTTTAGCAGACTTGTCAGAAAAATCAAACCAAAAAGTATGAGAAGTAAATCAGTTGGCATGATGTGCTAAGTTTACGCAAAATTTTAGTTAATTGGGTTAATTTTTTCTTGACTTTAATGAAATATATAAGCTAAACAGGCCAATTTAACGATCATATATCCTCAGCAATATTTGATTAACAGTTTCTCTAAATTATCCGGAATTCTTTTATCTGTACCTTAAATCTGCTTTTAAAATAGACAAAATTTATTAGTATTGTAAATTTTACGTTCTGTTATTCAGTGAACTGCTTGGCCTGTCGGTCCCACGGAGACCTACTACATAAACATAAAGGGGTTCGAGTCCCCGATGCAGGGGTAAAACTTTTTTTCTAATTTGATCTCAACTTATTTTACTCCATTATATCCATCTTGGCCAAATTTTCAATAACTTCGTATAAAATGCATGGATTCCATCTGTGATTTTTGTTGTAATTTCATTTTGAAATAAAATTTTGAAAAATTAGTATAATTTTTTTGAGAAAAAAAAAACTGACACTGAGGATCGGAAAGCCTTACTTAAGTTTTTTTTTTGACAAAATGGAGATGAACAAACCATCTAGAAGTTTGTTCTGCACTGAAAAATAGAAAGTTAAGTTAAGTACTCTTAAAGTGTTATGAAAAATGTTTATTTTCTTCTTGAAAACCTTCCGCCACGATATACTGTATAGTTTATCTTATCCCTTTAAATATGCAATTTTTTCTTAAATATGTAATTCAATTAAGTTTTTTTTGCATGGTAAACTAAAATATGCTTGTAGAATTAATAAATGATGCAGAATTTTCGGACTAGAGGGACTCAAGATGGCATAACCCCACCACCCCCCCCCCCTAAAAAAAATAAAACAAACACAAAAATGAAATGAACATCTCAAGAGAGCTTGATGGACGCGGCCAATTTTAGACTATATCAATTTCTTTTATAGAAAGAGCTCTGTCAAATGGTAAAAAAAATATTATATTAAAAAATGAAATATAGTACTAGACACGTTTCTTACCTAAATAATACATGTAGTTTAAAAAAATGTTGTAAGTTAGAAACGAAACGCATTTTAATTTTGGATCAAATCGGGATAGAGAAAAAAAACCCCAAAAAACCAATACATGCTTCACCTTTGTGGCAACGCAAATTGAAAAAAATTTCGCACTTTGAAACAGTTTTCAATGTGCGTTAAATTAAGGAACAAATCAACAAACCTTGAAAATATTTTTCAAAGTACGTTAAATCTGGCACCAAGTTAACAAATTTTGAATTTTTTTTTCGAAGTGAGTTACATGTATGAAGGAACATTAACATATTTTAGTTGCACAATGATACTTCATCATAAAATTAATTTTGAAAATTCTTCTTAAAAGAAAAAAGTGGAATTTAAGACTAACGACTTGCAGATTAGTAGCTGACCCTTGCACTTAATGTGGTTCATGTTTGAGAATAGGATATTTACAGAGTGAAAAAGGAGTATAAAGTCATTATACCTAATTCAATTGGTTTTTTTTTAAGGGCTGCGTCACAAATGGGTGTTCTTTTATTCTGTAATTAAAGGACCCCAAAACCAATTTACTATAAACAGATTCATACCATTGAATCCATCTCCATTAACGTCACCCAGTACTCCAAGGGAAGCCCCAAACTGCGCATGCGCTGACGAATCTCCTTTTATCATTTGATGTTGCTCAAAACCTAGCTAAAACAGTTGTTTCTGTAAGAATAATCAACTTAATAATTGGTGTCTTATAATCAATATTGAAGACGAGAGAGAGAGAGAGAGAGAAAGAGAGAGAGGAGGGAGAGAGAGAGAGAGAGAGAGAGAGAGAGAGAGAGAGAGAGAGAGAGAGAGAGAGAGAGCTATCGTCGGTTTTAATTTTTTTTAAGCATTCAGATTTACAATTCCTCTAGATTTGAAGACGTAAATTCTCCCTTCATTGACGTAGTTTGCGGAGAAATACGGTGCTCCGATTATGATGTCATCAAGGTATCTATTTGCGAATCTGTAGGTTAGTAATGATGAACCAAACCCGCCACCAACCTGAAATAAAATATATCTGCACGTTGTTAATATCATCGTCGAAAAGAGAACCTTACTTCAACAATCCGATTTTGAAAATTAAATGATATCCTTCAATCGCAATTTCTCAAGATTTTTCCGATAAAACTCAATAAAACCACCGAGCCCGCCCGAGAAATTGCAATTGCGTAATCCTAAAGTGCACAAAGGACATATTCTAAATTTATATTTGGGGCCAATGAGTGAAACCTTATGAAATATATCATTAAACTGTGGTATATACGTAGTGTATAAAAGTTGATATTAGATGTTTGTTAATAAAAAGGAACACACAAAATATATAATATATAAGTAATTGAATTACAAACACCTTTCCATCTTCAATAGTGTATACTGGATGATTAGATTTGTCCATCCACTCGTAAATCAATACCTGTAGAATTGGAAATCATAAATAACAACTGAATGTATATAAATATGAAAAAAAAAATAATTAAAGAAATAATTCTTTGGGGTTAACGTGGGGATTATCCAATCACCAGAAATAAAAAGAAAGAAAAAAGAAATTCAATTTCAAACTGACGTAAAGAAATTCCGATTAAAAGCAATTTTTGGGAGTTGATTTTAATCAACTCTCCTATGCACTTACTCGGGCAAAGCGAAAGTGAAACAGTGTTTGGACCTAAGCACAAATCAATACCGCTGACAACACTTAGTTCTTGAAAATAATCGAAAAATTCGATGCTATATATTCTGAAGCATTGTTTTTCAAGAAAACTTATTTATCAATACCATGAAAATAATAAGATTTTAAATTGTACAAAGTTTAGATATTTTTTAAAGTCGTATGTATTCCTACGCTAGAGTTCAATGTAGTCTCGTTCAACCAGACGCTTGGTTGTCTCCGTTGACAGAACAGAGTCTCTCTTGCTTGTCAGAGATTAACGGAGACAGCCGACCGTTTGGTTGAACAAGACAAGAGTTCAATCTTGCCTGGATCCATACAATTTCTCAGAAATATTTCGATTACTGATACTACTTGCCATGCAAAATCACATATCGTTGATTTTGAATAAATGATAATCGATAAAATTAACTCCCGTCAGTACTTCAGTACTTTGATTTATTATGTTTTAGTAAATTTCAATTCACGGGGGGAAAATGCAATTTACATTTCATAAGCATAATAATCCTTGTAACAAAAAATGAAGAAAATATTGCAACCATAATACAATTCAATTCAAAAAACAGAAATTGAAAATAAGAAAAAAGATTAAGCATCGTAATTGATTTTTATTCGTAGTGCAGAATGAGTGAATTCTCAAATTTGCTTCGTAATTTCCGAATACGAGGAATAATACCTTGCCAGCACGTGGAGCTCCCAGCGCTATACTTTTGGTAGACTTGAATAAGTAATTCCCCACAGCCAATGAAGAACCTAAAATCAGAAGGTTAAAGTGAATCAAAACTGTATAGAGTTCAGTTTACAATTATTCCTTCCATGGCTTCATATACCAGGCACGGATCCAGAAATATTCAACAGAGAAGAGGGAGCCGACGATTCTCTTTTGTTTTCTAGTGGTTGTAATGGTAGGGGGTTGAGGGGGTTCGGAGATTTTTTTTTTAAATGTAACCTCCCTGTATCAATTTGATAATAAAACTCTGAATTGATTTTTAATATATACATACAATCGTGTAACTTATTTGTTTTAAACATTAATTTTGTTTAGTTTGACATTATAACTCGCAAAAAAACTCGACTACATTTACCTCTCATACCATATACCTGACCACCATAGGGCGGTCACTAGTGAAGCAACATGGCGGTATACAATGTACTGATTTTTGAAAATTACGCTGACAATAGGATTTTTGTTAAAATTTTTAAGAGAATTAGACAACCTCATCTCAATTCAATAAGATTTTAGTGTTATGTCTTATATAGTCTCTATATTGAACTCCCCCCCCCCCTTATTTGACTAATTCGCTGATTAATAAAGCTGCTTTTTCAGGTTAAGAGTTGGTCATAGTACTGTATAAATCTAAAGCAAAGCTGAATTAATTCAAAGCCTTAACTTTCCAAACGGAGAGAGGGGTTGTTGCGGACCTTTTCTGGCTACCTCTTCTAGAGGATCTGCACATGTATTTTCTTCTTCAAAAGTATAAGGCTAAGAACTTGATGCATTCATTTACCTATTTGAAAATCTTGATAGCTGGACCTGGGAGGTTCGATGTAGTGGATATCGTTTGTGTTTGTTCCATCTCTTTCAATTACCACGCCTCCTGATAAATAAAGAGACAAAAAAATCCACGATAAACTTTAAGGAAGCTGGATGGTCGTGATCATTTCTTTTTAGACTTTATAAATCTCCTTAAGAAGGAAACCACTTCTATATATATTAAGCATATAGTTAAACACTTAAAACGCAGAAATATACAGTTTCTTTATGTTTGTTTGAAGGTTTAAATTATTTTGTTTTTAAATTATGGTAGATCTAATGGATAATTCGTTGACCTCCCAGCTTTCTTAACGCTGTATAACATTTTGGTTCATAAAGTCGTAGGTGTAAATGTAGGGGCAACGTTTCTCAGTTATATAAGTAAAATTAAAGACTCCGATCCCGAGTTAAAAATTCACCAAAATAACGTGGTATTATATTATCTTTACATTCCAAAAAATATTTTCAATAATATTGCATGCACACAAAATGTACATGCATAGTTTTATTTTATTTTTGGATTTCTGATACAAACTGATATTTTTAAAGCATAGAGGGTCATGTGTCCACGTTTCTTGTTGAGTGAAATCGGTTTGATTTCCATTAGACCTAATGTAGACTAAAACAAAAATAATGAACCCAGACCCACTCTAAAAAAAAATTAAAATGCACTGAAGTTCTATGAAATGTCACTATTTGGGAGGTTTAATACGCATACATCACTTAAAATAAACATATCTCAAGTATTGAAAATATTTAAGGGTTACAAATTGATGTTATGTTGAATATACATTGATATAAAAACTTTTTTTAAACAAATTATCAGAGTTTAATTCCACAATATTTTATCTGCCATCATCTAGGCATTTTGCACGCCTTATTCACCCATCTTGTTTGTTAAACCTTTATTTTGTCTTTAAAACGAACACTCTTAAGATTGAAAAATCTTGCAAAAAAATTCTAGATTTGCAACAGCATAAATATTTATATTATTATATTTAAATTTGAATAACATATACAAAACGTAAGTATGTAAATTCCTTTAACATCATTCACTATAATTGGAATTATACACACCTGACCAATCGTTCATGCCCGGTGCTCCAAAAAGCATGTAACCGGATACCTACAAAACACAAGAAGGTGTAGTAACTTCCATTCGCAATGATTTAAGATTTTGGACTACAATATAATCTTCCTTGGAAAAAAGCATTTTAAGGAGGCCGATTTGGGTTTTTTTGCGGAAAAACTACAATAGCAAAACTCTTTATTTTTTAACCATATGTAATTTAAACCAACTCTAGTTTATATGCGAAGGTTCATGAAAACCGACCGTCTGGTTCTTTTAAGGGACCATCTCAAAATAGAGGTACATTTACTATAGGAATGCATAGGAAACTGTCATTTTCCGTTCATCAAAGCAGTTTTAAAAAATACTACAAATGCTTTTTTTTCTCAAATTGGTATATATGATAAGTAATATCATTTCCTACCTTATATGTAAAAAAAACACAAAATTCTACTGTCTGGTTTTTAGTGGGGGCCATCTCAAAATAATAAAATGCACCAAATTTTGCTATATTTTTGGATCATCACGAATGATGATTTGTATAGTGGACTCATTCCAAAAATGAGGAAAATATCCTCGAGGCTAGCATCATTCTGTATATAAAATTTCAACAGCGTACAATTTTTACTTTTTCTTTTATGCTATTTCTTATAACGTACTCCTACAAAGCTTCATTTTATCATAACGTCATAAAAGCGCAATGGCAATGCTCCCCTACCGCACAACGTAAAAATCGTGTTAATAATAAAAATTTCCTTTAAAAATCTAAATATTTTTATCTGTATTTTGTTTATTGTGTTCAATTTTATAAATGATATCGAAAAAAATTCATAAGAAGTATAAAACAACTGTATTATATTAGAATGCGCAAAAACATGCGCAATGCAAACTAAAGTCGGCCTCCTTAAAAGGATAAAAAAAAAATTATTTGTCTAACAATTCCACATATGCCTTAAGATTGTGAGTGCATAACATACATTACCATTTATATATATACACCCGTTAACATTGCTACTTTATATACACTTATAAATATGGAAACTAATACACATAGAAACTGTACACAGGCGTAAACATGGCTACTGCATTTAACTGTAAACATAGCACAATCATACCCATGTAAACATGGCTATTCAACCTTGTGTAAACATGGCTACTTAATAAACTTGTAAACATGGCTACAACATATATAACACCTGTAAAAATGGTAATTATATTTCTATGTAAATATGATTTCTGCATACGCCTTTAAATATGGCTTCTACATACACCTATAAACATAGCATCTTCATACATGATCACCTATAAACATGGTCACTTTATACACTATTAAACATTACATCTTCATAAATGGAGTTATGTCCAAGACACGATGTAGTATCGATATCTATGATATTGAAGATATTGTATCGATATCGATTCACTGATTTCAATATAATAGAACTTAATGCATATGTACACAATTACAGCTCTCCAAATTTAACGTCCATATTTAACGTCGATATCGTCGATATCAACGATATCGTATCAATATCGATTTTCTTTGTCCTCAACTGAATTTGTTCATATTCATGTCGATATCGTCGATATCAAATCGATATCGAGTTGCACAACTACAGCTGTCCATATTTAACGTCGATATCGACGATATTGTATCTATATCGATTTTCATAAGAACAGAACTCAATCTTTTCATATTTAACGTCAATATTGACAATACCGTATCAATATCTATTTTTCTCTGTCTCTCTGTCTACAACTTAAGTTGTCCATATTTTATGTCGATATCGACGATATCGTATTGATATCGATTTGCATATAAACACAACTGCAACTCACCATATTTTAACGTCGATGTCGTCGATATCGACGATATCCTTACGATATCGACTGACATATGTACACAACAAAAGCAATTTGCTTTTGTGCAGATTGTTATCAAGTACTTTGGAAAACTGTACCATGCTTATCTTTAAATTTGACTATCTAGACGATCACAATAATATCATTTTACAATCCTTAAAACCCATCATTCAGACGTTCTTCTCATTGTTTTTTTATCAAATTTTATTACCGATTTCAAAATAATTCATGAGTCAGCTGTATTGAGGTTGATGTTGTCATTTTAAATAATATTGTTATATTTGTTTAAATGCAATTATAAAGATCGCTATTGTTTAGGATACCGTTATTTTGTGGACAATATCGCCTATAGATAGTAAGCCTTAAAACTTATTAGTGTCGATATCGATGTCGACATCGTCATTTTGTGTAGGATATCGTTGATATCGACAATAAAATTGATATTGCAACTTCATCGGTGAATGTCGATATCGATGTTGATATCGTCAAGTTTTGTACGATATCGTCGATTTCGACTTCATAATTGGTTTAGCATTTCTAAAGATTCGATATCGATGTTGATATCGTCATTTTGACGTCGACATCGTCGATATCAACAACAAAGTTGGTCTTGGACATGTATGCATAAATGTACACTTGAAACATTTCAACTTTATACACTTGCAAACGTTCCTACTTTATACACTTGCAAACGTTCCTACTTTATACACCTGTAAACATTCAAACTTTATACACCTGTAAACAATCCTACTTTATACACTTGTTAACATACCTACTTTATATTCATGTAAACATTCCTACTTTATACACCTGTAAACAATCCTACTTTATACACTTGAAACATTTCAACTTTATACACTTGCAAACGTCCCTACTTTATACACCTGTAAACATTCCAACTTTATACACCTGTAAACATTCCAACTTTATACACTTGTTAACATTCCAACTGTATATACTTGTAAACATTCCAACTTTATACACTTGTAAACATTCCAACTTTATACACCTGTAAACATTCTTACTTTATACACCTGTAAACATTCTTACTTTATACTCCTGTAAAAATTCCTACTTTATATACCTGCACCTATAAATATGGCTATATACACCAGTAAGCACGGTCACTAAATACATGTGCACCTCTAATGATGGGTACTACCTACACCTGAAAACATGGCGGACATTCCTAGACCCCCCATTGAGAACTCGGCGTAACGTTGACGGTTGACAAGTCTTTCTCGAATTGTCAATGCTGGAATTTTTCTGGCGGACTGTGATAAACTTGAATTCAGCTGATAGCATATTCCATTCATGTGAGATATTCCATTCAGATGGATGTTGAGATAATTATCCTTCCATCGATGAGCGCAAATCTTTAAAAAAAAAAAAAGCCACGAAAATTGCCAATTTGCATTATAAAACATACATTTGTTAAGTATAAGTGAGTTTTAGAAGACTGATGTGAAGTTTTTTTGTGCTTTATCATTGTTTTGTATGAGACAGAGAACTCTATTTACTTTTTGATTCTTTTTTTTTTTGGCTTAAAGATAGTTAAATGCAAAAATAATTATATTCAAAAGGTAAAAGCAGATCTAGTGGTCAATAATTTGTTGGCCTTAAATACTTCATTTGAAAGTTAAAAGCAGATCTGATGAGTATTTGGTTAATCAATTAGTTTATTAATTATTCATTTATTAACTGGATAGTTAATTACCACCCAGCTACCTTACACTCTACGTAACATTGGGTTCTTGATATTGGTGATACAGGAAAACAGCTTCTACCGATTACTTTTATTTGTGGAAGGGTAGTGAGGTTAATATCACGTTCATGAGAGACCTTAAAATGACAAAGCAAATCAATGATGACGTTTGGAAATGCTAATTTGATTATAAATATAAGCTTTATTTTTGGAAGAGCAGTGCGATATATATCACGGAAATGTGGCCATTAAAGGAAAAAAAGAAAGATAGATTATGGCGTACATAGCACTGATGAAGTTTTTTTTCTGAAATGAATTGACAAAAATAAAAGGTTCTGACAAGCAAGCTTGTTATGGGGGTGTCAAGGAAAATGCGAGGTTGGCGCGAAGGAAGTGTGGAGGAGGATTTAACTGGAGACAAAACATCATAACGTGTTAATTTGCGAAAAAATGTGTGTTAAACTTATTCACTGGTGAGCAATATGGTTATGTCAAGTCCGAAGAAAGTGTGATGTGGTCGCGAGGAAAGTGACAGAGATGGGAAATGGGTTGTTAAGCATGATGAGACATGCTAAAATATTAGCAAAAATGTGTCTAAAACTTTAATATACTAACACTTGTAAATGTTACTGCATTAAAGGGGAAAAAAAAGATAGATAATTGCGTACATGAGCACTGATGAAGTTTTTTTTCTGAACTGAATAGACAAAAAAAAAAATTCTGACAAGCAAGCTTGTTATACTTTTCACAAAGTAATGGTAATGCATTACTTTACTCATGTAATGGTTATGTAATGCATTACTTCAAAAATTTAAGTAATGGTAATGGTAATTTAATGCCCTAATTCATGAAGTAATGGTAATGTTATGCATTACTTTACAAAGTAATTCGCCCCAAGCCTAATATATATATATATATATATATATATATATATATATATATATATATATATATATATATATATATATATATATATATATATATATATTCACCTTATATAACACTGCACAATCCGCTGTTTTTCCTGCATAACATAAGTCAGGTCTAGAGATCAAAGTTGTGCATATATGTATAATATGGGTTACTTTTATATACTTAAAACTATAACAACTTACTCTAAAACACCTAATATCGTAATGAAAACATAACATAGGCTTAAAGAAAGAAAAGTATCTGTAATTTGTTATAAGAACTTTTATTCATTCATTTTTTTTTTACAATATATATGCGGGGATAAATGATCATGATTCAGGTAAGATAAATTATATTGACAATTGCAATTTGTCAAAGTAGTTAGAATCCGTTAAAATTCATTTCTGACTTTTATGACAAAGCTTGATCAGAATCGCAAACGCTACATCACAGTCATATCGTGTTTAGTTCATTTACGGTCGAATTTAACTCTTTCTGCCTCTCTGTTCGTTTTGTTTGGTAAAGGAATTTAGAATACTATGTCTCAAGGCCTATAATGTCCGAAAAAATCACCATCCTCTTGAATCTGATTTTTGCGATAGGATTTCCTCTGAATATGCCTAAGTATTCCCTAACTTCGCTTTCAATTGCTTTGCTTTCAAATTTCCAACCGCTCTGTGACTTCAACGGGAGTGGTACTATTTCGCCATGTTTCAGTCGGGTTTTTTTTCGATTTCAATTTTCCATTCACTTTACAAAACGATCTTTGAGGAATTCTATGACAGATTACAGTTATACATGCGATGTAAATAAATAAATTACTTTGTTTTATATAAAAGAAAACAAAAAATAAAAACAAAAAACAAGAAAAAACTTATGAAAATGTAAAGTTTTTTTTAATTTTGTGGACTATCTTCGGAGCACAAAACATTTGAAAAAAATTTGAGACCTTTTCAAATTTAGATTTCATTGTGCGCAGGTATTTTTGTGTTTTTAGTTGAATCATCAACATATACATGTATAATATGTCGTTGCTCCTCTGTCAACTTCTCAAAATACCAATTGCCCAAATGTCTGTGAAAATTTAAATTCTATAATTACTATTTAAAGGCTTTGTAAATACATTTTGCTTTACTTCCCCATCTCTTTCCTTAAAATGTCCCCGTTAAATGTGGTGTCATCTATTACCAAGTATAAAAACAACCATATTTCTAATGGAATAAAACAAAATTTAAAAAATGATTTCCCTACCTTAAGAACCTTTTTTTTTTTAGAAAAAAAACGAACTAATTTTGGAACGCCGAACAATAGAGATTTGAATAATTTTGTTGCAGTAAACATTTAGCCTTGAATTTTATTTTTGGAAAAACTTTGCCATGAGGTGAAATATAAACCAATCCGTAGGTTTTTTATGTTATGCCCTCTGGTCGGAATCTTTTTTTTTTTCGGGGGGGGGGGGGGGGGGGGGGGGGGGGGGGGGGGGGGGGGACATAAGTCTCTCATAGAAGCCTTTGTAGTTTAGAGGTTTGCAACTTTGTGTCCTTTCTGACATGCTTTATTTCTTTAAATAAATCTGCAATATGACGACGTCATATTGCAGATTTTATTTAAAGAAATAAAATATGTCAGAAAGGACATTTGTTTTACGACATTAATATCTGTTTTCGTTTTGTGTTTTGATGCCCAAATATAGAGCCACCCATACATCGATGAAATAGTTTGAAAGTGTAATGGTCGGCAATGTTGGGCTTTCTCCCATCATATCCTTTGATACCTTGGGGTTGAAATTGCAAAGGGAAAAAAATCAATCCGATTTTCCACGTTTAGCAATGTGGCAGTAAGCAGACACGTAGCATCGGTAGCAGGGAAAAAAAGGGGTGGGTTGCTGTCCCCATATATATATATATATATATATATATATATATATATATATATATATATATATATATATATATATATATATATATATATATATATATATATATATATACAGCAAAACTCGAATATAACGAACACGGATATAGCGAATTTACGGCTATAGCGAATTATTATTCATGTCCCGGCAAATTTCTTATATAAACCTATAGAAAATTGATGTATATAACGAACACGGCTATAACGAATTTACGGCTATAACGAAGTAATTTTAAGACCCCCGCTGGCAAAATGTTAACGTATTTTTAATTTTTATAACGAATTTTTTCTATTTCAAATTTCATTGAAGAAACATGCAATTTTAAGATGCCTATAAAAAATACTCAAATTCAAATAGTATACGGAATTTTTTTAAAAATTGAAATGAAATGGTTATATTGACATTTTTTGTAAATGGCGGAAATACTAATTTTATAATTTACGATAGTTTAGAAAACTGTAAGCCGGAAAAAACCTAATTATCTTATAACGAATTCGCTATAATATATTTTACGACTTCGTTATAAACGTATAGCGAATTACGGCTATAACGAAGTTTTTTCTATGGTCCCTTGAAATTCGTTATAAACGAGTTTTGCTGTATATATATATATATATATATATATATATATATATATATATATATATTTATATATATATGAATGCTAGAGAAGCTGCCCCTTACTTTAATTTTTAAATTTATAAAAAAAATTATGTTTTACGATTAAAATTGAAGTTTAGAGAGGAAAAGTTTTTTTTCTTGCTCGCTAAGATTTTGAATAAGTTTGTTACTCTCCCCCTACTCGATCCGCTTTTTTTAAATTGATGCCACGTTACTTAACTGTATATGCAGATGACGACTTACGAGGACACTTGACTGATCCACGGGATCCACGTCTAAGGAAACGCCCAGCCATTGATTTGATTTGTCCGGATGAAAACGGATTTGTCTCTGATGAAAAATCATCGTTTCTTCAGTGTTTCCTGAAATAAAAATAGAAATAGCAAAATAGGAAAATGACATAATTATAACAGTGTGCCGTTGCACCCATCTAGGCTGTATATATAATTATGAAAACAATCAAATATGCCATATGAAAGAACACAGGGGCCAAGCCCGTTTTAACATAAATTTCAATGTAACCATAAATAAAGGAAGGGGTCAAACTCTGATAATAAAAAAACTACCAGCTCGTTTCAAAAGCCTTATAAATCAATTTACTTAATAACATTAGCAATATGCATGTAGTTTTAAGAAAAGTGATGTCTGAGATACACTCATGCCGAATTTTAAAGCTACACACGCTATAATTTACGTCAATTTTGAATGACAGTGAAAACGCATGTGTTTGTCTACTTATGAAAGTTATCCTTAATCTGTAAATTACAATGGTGAATTCCATCTCGTTACAAAGATATAGATTTTTAATTGTTTATTTTCCTGCCACCTTTTCATGAATATTGATGAAGGAAGAGCAAACCGACCTCTTTGCGCATGTCCGCGGAGAACTAGGTGGTCGTTATTGTTTGCCTAATTAAATATCCAACTTGATTTTTAATATGCTTAACAGTTGTTAATTTGAAATACATACATGTATAATGAGTAAAATACGTTTGTCATTCACAATACCCTTACTTCTGCATTAACACTTATAGGATCTATAAATAGCACATAGGGGAAAAACACAGGCCTACGTCATTTTTTTAAATGAAGTATTCATATCTACTCACAGGCTTTTATTTTTTTCTTTTGTTTGTACTCGTATATCGGACAAATTTATGCTTTACTGAAAATATCCTTTCCTTTGTGAAACTATCACAATTATGAAGATGTTGACTCTTCACCAGTTTTGGTATGATAGGCTAAATTTAGCTGTCGATATCACGTGATAGATTGATATTCACGAGGAGGCATTACTTTCCTGGCAGGAAAATAAATATTTTTTATTGTTTAATATTTGATATATTTGTTACGTGATCGAATTGAGCATTATAATTAACAGCATAAAGGTAACTTTTATTAGTAATCAAACACATACATTTTCCCCTTTATTCAAAATTGACGCAAATTATAGCGTGTATAGCTTTAAGTTGATAGTTCTTAGAATAGCAGTGATATACATCATTATTCTCTCGAAGTTTTTTTTTGAGGAGGCTGGGTAATAACCAAATTACCCATCAGTATTTATCCTAAATTTTCAGATATGATTAGTTTAGGTATAAATTATTATCTAACAAATTTTTTTATTTATATATTTTTTCAGCTTTTAAGTTTCGGTTTTTTTGTTGTTTTTTTTTACTAATTATCACCTTGACATGTATAATGACTCCTTTTTCTTGAGAAGATTAGTACAGTCTAAAAATGGCCACAACTATCCAAACCCCTTGAGGGAATGTTGAAAGAAATACCACTAAGAAAGTTACCATTGTATTTTTTTTTTCAGCTTCTGTTTTTAAGAATATACAACTTTAAACGTCCATTATCTAGAATGCAGATATACATAACTCCATCATCGAAAAAGTGCGAATTTTTTCAACGTGCGTTGTATCAAGGGGGTTCTACGTGGCTATGTGATTTTTATTTTGCCTAGGTTTTGCTTACATTTTTTATAACAATGCTTTTAACTTTTGTTTCGTGAAAGAACAAGTATTCTTTTAAAAGAAATGATTGGTATGTAAATAAATATCATTGGTCAGCTCTGGAAATGTAGTATAAAGGCATTACGCTAAATGCAATAAACTATACATACATGTAGCACTGTTATGTTGATTTCCGAAATAGCAAGGCGTGATTAAGCTTTTCTTTTAGAAGGCGAAATGTACATCCGATCAATATTCTTACGCATATGCGTAGAAAAACTCAATTTGAATTAGTATGTATGTAATTGTATAAATGTTTTTAAATCAAGGCAACGGATAAGAGTAACGTTATTAAATAAGTAATCTAAATGTACATGTAATAACAGATTTAAATGAGGTTGTCATTCTTTAGTAAAAAAAAAAAAAAGTAGCGCATGGCGCAATGCGTGCGCAAGTAGTAAAATTTGCCAGATGCATGATATGGACAAACATCGGACAAAACTGTGATCGGCCGAAGCCGATCATCAAAATTTACGTACCTGTGCTATCCACATTGACCTCTTCGCACTCCGAGTCTTTCCTCCAAGAAAGGCGACATTTAAATAGCGCTCCAGGCCGTCTTACCCAGGGTTGAAATATGTCATCAGATTTAGGAGCGCCGACCAAAATCCTTAAAATTAATCAAAGAACTGAGAGTAGTCATGGGATTTTTAACTCATTTAATAAGAGCGCCGACCAAAACCCTTAAAATTAATCAAAGAACTGAGAGTAGTCATGGGATTTTTAACTCATTTAATAAGAGCGCCGACCAAAATCCTTAAACTTAATCAAAGAACTGAGAGTAGTCATGGGATTTTTAACTCATTTAATAAGAGCGCCGACCAAAACCCTTAAAATTAATCAAAGAACTGAGAGTAGTCATGGGATTTTTAACTCATTTAATAAGAGCGCCGACCAAAACCCTTAAAATTAATCAAAGAAATGAGAGTAGTCATGGGATTTTTAACTCATTTAATAAGAGCGCCGACCAAAACCCTTAAAATTAATCAAAGAACTGAGAGTAGTCATGGGATTTTTAACATATTTAATAAGATCTTTTAAAAAAAATTAGGGTTTTTTTTCTTTGTATTCATATGTATATATACTTGCAAGAGGAGAGATTCTGCTTGTTGTTGTTTCTTTAATACATGTATATTAGGTCTCTATTGGATAAAAAAAAACTCGAGTTACATTAAATTAGAGATCCAAACGTTTAGAAAGCCGACTGCAATGAATTAACCCAATTTTATTAAAAAAAACGACAATAATTTTTTCTACATACTCCGCTAGAAATCACTAAAATATTCAAATAATTCAAATACAGGTCAAAGTTGTTGCAGATTCATAATCTATTTGATTAGATAAAACAATGAAAAGACATTTGTATAATATATTATATAACAAATATCACTTTTTTTAAACCTGGAAATAAAAGGTATGATGAGAATTTATTTGATTGGGATATTTTTTCCTAGGCAGAAGCATTTGAATCGATATCGTTAAATGGTAGATTAAGAATACATTGTACATTGAGATTACTACACGCTATATAGATTTAATCTACAAGTACAATGTCATTATAATTGTGTGCTAAAATGCGACGTTGTTTTAAAAAGGTAGAGGCATGTGTTATAATCACAAATTTGAGACTTCTCCCTTCAATCCATATTTATCAACTTTCAGGTCATACATACACATAAATATTGTCAAGTATCAAAGCGCATGTTTGTCTATTGTTCTCTGTTTAACAGTAGTTGTATATTTGCGAAATCAAAGTTATGTCAAAGGGAGATTAATTATAGAAAAACATCCACTCAAAGTTTGAATTAGAAAAAAAACCCTGATTCTTCTTACTTTCGCCTTTTCTGTTGTAACCAAGGGTTGAATTCACCATGTGATTTATTACCCTTGGTAACTTTGTGAATACAAAATTCTATGATGTCACGTGTAAGGTAGCATGTTGTGTGCTAATTAACTAGGACAATCTTTTCGAATACGTTGTCAAGCATTGATATATAAAGTCATCTGTACTTACATGGGCGTGATCTTAATGATAAAACCATAGCAAATAGTATAGTTACAGTACATGTACCATATAGAATAGAATTCGAAAGGGTTATGGTAAAAGAGTGATCACATTATTTTTTAATACATGGAATTGTTATTCATGCTAGTCTTTTTTAGTACCATAATGATTCTGATAATGTCAGCTCCATCTCTCATGCATATTAAGAGTTTATTGTATCACAATTTTATATCTTAATTTATGTTGGAAATTGACAAGACTCTGTAATATAATAAACAAAAGCGATATTAGGTTAAGAAATAAACGCATCAGAAGCAACCAAAAAAGACCCAAAACCCGGCGCTAAGTGCAGTCATCTTTGATAACTTGAACCGAGGACACCCTTTAAATCAAAGATGGCGAATGTGTGGTTTTTTTTTTACTTTTTTTACGTATACATTGAATACACTTTTTTTATCATGAATGAAACGGGGGTTTTCTGTGAATTTATTTATTGCAATACACCGGCCGAAATGCACTGATGATAACCATGTTAAATACTTTTTACGAATTGATGTATATCAACTCAGTATAGTCACTGCAAAGGGGTTTCCCATCACTGGATCAAATCACATTTTCGTATTGATGGTCAGACTAATACATCAATTATCAAAATTCAATGATATGAATCATGAAAGAATGACTTCTTTTATCGGAGGTAAAATTTGTTATCATCGTATTTTAATCAACATAAAATCATGATTTTCTTTTTGTTAATTGATATCAATCCGCACAAGAATATAGGTTCAAGGAAAATCTTCTGACACTTTTCATTTACTAAGGATACATTATTGTTGCCATCAATAAATTGTATAAAACATATCAAGTATGTTTCTTCATAACTAAGAACATTTTAATTGACTGATAAAAATGTCGCTATAATTAAATTTGACGTATGTGCATGTACATGAAACTTCAGTGATACCCGCGCTGTAATCGATGAGCTCAGCTCAGTGGTGGACGTTTAACGTTTTCCCCACACAAGAGTTGAAATTCAAGATCATGAATGCGTTTCATTACTTACGCTTTATCAAACGTGAAATGATTTTAGTGTGACAAAACAAAGAGTTGAAGCACAAGAGTTGAAAATAATCAAGAGCTGGGGGTCTATGTGGTTTGATCTTTCGTCGAGTTGAAGGTCAGTGTGGCCCTGCAACATGCACATCGGGAACTGCGCGCCTGTTTATATACGTCATAGATTATAAATAGATTAGCGTGGTAGTTACTGTGTGGCGATATTTTGTTTTGAGCAGCGTTGATAAAGAAATAGTATCATAAACATGATTTTTTTTTTACAAATCGGTTTGATAAACAGAAGCAAACTATTTTACCCAGTCTATAAAATGGTAGTTTATAGTTAATGGTGTGCATTTTGGACATGAGTAGAATTTTTTCTTCTTTTTTTTGTCTTTTTTTTTTTCTTTTTTTTTTGCTTTTTGGTGTAATAATTTGAATTTTATGTTAGTATATTATATTCATATATCAGTGTAGAATAACTTTAAATGTTATATAATAAAAACAACAAGACGGAAATCTACAAGCCCCGTTTATCGATTGGTCAAAAACTATGCAGCAACCTAAGAAAAATCACGGACTGCACGGAATATAATCATGCAGAGGATTTTGGTGTTTCTTTTAGCTAACGTACTGATGTACATTAAGGATGACGTTTACTCAGAATGAAAAAAAAATCCACTGATGATAATGAAAAACCATCTATTGTGTGTTATAGACCTTTGCTTGTATTGTTATTTTTCACTTTCAGAAAAGTAGGTCAATGACCTACTTTTTGAGTTAATGGCCATTGAATATTTATTGAAAATTCAAGAAAAATCCCATAAAATTTTACACTACGATTGAGATTTTCTTAATTATAAAAATATTACAAATAAATAAACACTTAAAAAAAATAAGATACAGTTTACGAATGGTAGTGGCACTAAATTAGTACACAACATTAAGTTTTCAGCATCAATTTTTAAAAATAATTCAGTCCGAATTTCCTCTATCAGTTTTCAAATCCCTACCCATTTTTGATTCAATTTTACAAAAAATTGAATGATGATAATACAAAAACATTTATGATATTGAACTACTTATATTGACCTTATTCTGTTGGCATAAAATTTATATGAGGTCAATGATCAAAATTTTGAGATATGATGTCTTTTATCGTTTTTAAGCATTTTTCAATATTATTATTATTCGTGCCATAAGATTACTTTAATGAATAAGTGAGGTAAAACCAACGGAAAATATGCAAAATTACGTAGACCTAAATATAAAATCCTAACTTTTAATATTAGACTACTGCCAAAAAACTTTTAGCAGAAAACAAAATCTGCAAAATTTAGTCCGAATTTCCTCTGTTTGGCTAAAAGTCAATTTTTGTTTGAGCATAATTCTATAATAAAGTAAAACTATTGAATGTTTTCTCAATAATAATTCATTTCATAAATACGTTTTGTGTTTAGAACAAATTTCAATCATTACATTGAACTTTTTAACAATCGGAATTTGAGAGCTCAAACCCTGAGTAAATAACACCCTTAACGGTAATTTTGTAAATTTTACTTACTTTTTACAATCAATTTATTAATTTGTTAAAAAGATGTAAATTAAAATAATAAAATGCGTCTTTGATGATTCATGTGGGTTATGAAGGTAGCGATCACTGCAGAAAAAATTTACATAACCCGCTAACGCGGATAATGTATTTTTTTCTGCTATGTCGCCACCTTCATATCCTCCATGAATCACCAAAGAAAGCATTTTTTGTTTAGATATAACACACGCAACTGACGTTTTTAAAAACTTTTTTCTCTAAATGAAAAAAAAAAGAATTTTAAAGAGAAAAGTTTAAAACGTCACGTGCATGTGATTTATGAAACCCTTTAAAATCTTGTGTCCATGTAGTTTTGTAAAAAATGGTTTGAAATGTAATGTAAAAATGGAACAAGGTTCTGAAAAGAAGTATAATAATTTAAGGAATGACAGAAAAAGAGACCATCATTTGATCATATTGACGGTTTGCTTTCATTGAAGTAAATACGATAAATCACAGGCACATACGTTACACATTTTTTTTCATAATAAAAAAATATATAGCAACCCTCTACCTAATAATAAGTTACCGGTATAATTATGAGAAAGATATATATAACATTAGTTAAATGTGGCCGAATGAATGAACTTAACATTATTTGTGTTGATCGACATAACAATACAAACCACCTGTTTAAAGCTGCATGGTCTAATTATTATCCATACAAACCAATTATCTTATTTTCGTTTTGCCACAACTCACAATAACACTCGATGTCAAAGTCGTAATACAATCATCCCCACCTCGACTTCAGGGGCGAATTTAAATATGAGGCGAAATAACGCGATACCTTTTTTATGACGTTTGTTTTGTTAAAAAAAACTATAATTTTTTTCATTGAAATATGGCTTAATTGACCGGGTAAACTACCGCAATGTATGTAATTATACACATACTTAGCATAATTATAGTTTAAAAGCGTACACAAAATTTGATATAAAATCGGATCATGCAGCTTTAAAAAATGTTGTACCCTTTTCCTGTTTTTGTATGCGTAATTTGCAGACTTAACAATTAGTAAAACTCATATTTATTGCCTTTTTATGTTATGACAACTGTTTTAGTCAGTTTTGGGCAAAAACAAACCAGTTCAATATATGTTTACATTTTGACCCTCAAATGTACAAGATGGCCGAACATTCCTCTATATAATATTAAGATTATTAACAGAAGACAGCAACATTTGATGGAAATTCATACTAACAAATCACATATGTAAACAATACCAAGACTCGGGTTTTGTTTACAAAACAAAGAAATAAAAACTCTTTATAGTGCTTCTAACTCAATATTTGACTTTTAAATTTTGGCAAGACATTAAAAATACCCAAATTAACAATTCTGAACATAAAGAAAAAGGAAAAAATGAAATTTAAAATGTTCTGTCGAAGTAAATTTAAAGAATATTTCGATATGCTCCTCTGTATAATTTAAAAAATGATCTTTCACGATTCATGATTTTTTATCTTTGATATGTTGTGGCCTAGTATAATAAGATACCTATATACTTTATTTATTATTTATTTCAAGTTCTGCTTATTGAGAGCAGAAAAGGGGCAATAAATGTCTGATTTCTGAAGCATCAACTCGTGTCAGTACTTTCAGTACTTTGATTATTCTTTCGGACTGAACAAATAATTAGGAACTTCACGACCTAATAACCAAATCCCTGTGGTATCTATGCCATACCCATTGAACAAACGATGAGAAATGTTGTTATTAATAAATTTCCTCCCGAGTGCATGGTTCGATTTAAAATAGAACTTCATAAACATGCGGACATTTGTCTAAACATAAACTGGGAGAGTATAGTAAACATTTGTGAGCTGACCGGCGGATGCCCTAGAAACTATTAAGATGTTCCGAAAATCTTTAGAACAATTCAGGGAACCAGTGTGTCAGTGTGCATTAAAGTCATAATTTGATTAGTCATAAAATAAGCTTATTGGTGAAAAATGAATTTCTTAAAAAAATTTTTTACGAAGTTCATCTTAAATGTATTTATCCTTGGTCTCGACGTGCAGATACTATGTGTGTAGTGTTTTCTGCAGTGTGTTTTTTTCTTACCTCGTGTGTGAGTGTGGGGTTTTTTTTTTTGTTTTTTTTTTGACAACCAGCGAATAATTGAATTTTAAAATAATGGTACAAAATTCATTTTCACACTGAATAACACATATAAGTTAATATGTTGTATTGATAAGGTAATTAAGTCCTATTAAAAAAGTCGAATGCCTTGAAGTTATTAATCTTGACATGCGTCCGTTACATTTAAGATCAAATTTTACCTTGGTCGGGGGAGGGGTAGTGGGGTTGGAGGTAAGGGGAGGGTGTTGAGAACTTTCGCACATAAAAAATGTTTTAAATGATTGTCTTTGAGGCATTGTTTTGAATTGTATGATCAAAACATTGTTTACTTGTCAGCCATTAGAGACTGTGTCACTGTAATCTGATGGAACTCGAATTGTTAGTTATTATGATAGTTATAATTGGGTCATACACAGGCGTGGGTCCTCGGATCGCCCACAGACTCAATGTAAGTGTGTTTTGTTCTGTAAAGTGTTTACGGTATTCGTCAGAAATTCATACACCTGATCGGACGAGGATTCAGAAATTCTTATGACGATATCTCCCCTACCAGAGATTTTTTTCGGGCGGGGTTGAGCGGGGGGGGGGGGGGGGGGGGGTCTGAGGGATACTGGGGCCCAATGCGTATTATCGGTAACGTTATCACGTAAATTTAATAATTCCGACATTTTTTCCTGAAGTTCTGAATATCCACGACCCCTCTGAATCCGCTCATGTATTTAAAAAAATTATGCAACAAACGTTTTTTGTCTGACATATCTTTGTCACCTTTTAATGCCCTTTCAACCGTTATGGTAGAAAATATATTAGTAAAAAAACCTACATGAAATCCTTCACAAGTGACAGACAATAAAATAAATGAAAATTCGATTCATGTTTAAATTATTAAGACTTGACTTTATGCCAAACAAGGAAGCTACATGTATATCCATGCGCGGATCTAGAGAGAGAGAGGGGGGGTCAGGGAGGTCAAGAACCCAACCTCTTCATACAAAATTCAAATTTCTCTAAATTATATTATAAAATGAACAAAAATTTACATATGCCCCTGACCTCCCCGCTAGCAAACTTATATAATTGTCGAATAACACCCCCCCCCCCCCGGGAATTTTTTTCTGGATCCGTGCATGTATATATCTGTCTCTTACCAATCTCCATTAGAGTTCCTTAACAAGGCGACGGAGTATCCGAACAAACTGCCGTTCTGTCCGCGGTACACAGTGAAGTTTTGTAAATCCAGAAGAAAAGAATTAACAAAGACATCCAGCAGTAACACTAAGCATTGAATTCTCCATGCTCTCTCCATCCTAGTTCACTGTGTGCTTTGTTTCGCTTGTGTTCAACTTTGGCATTTTGCTGCACCGGCCGCCGCCGAGGAAAATGTCAATTGAACATTATTATTTCAGTAATTCTAAATTATTATTAATTGGATCAAATTTTCTGGTCATTATCTTCCTATTTTTGGTATGATTCAGAGAGTTCTATACATAAACACTTAGTATTTGATAGTAAACTATATGTTAATTACGTGTGTTCATATTTGCATACTGTAAACGATCTCAGGGTTATTTTTTTGGCGCGCGATCGTGAAAGAAGGCAAATTCCAAACTATTGCTTGGCTTTATCGACTTAATCTTTACGTTCTCTTGTTTTGCTTATGTGACTGAAAGCTTTTACACATTCTAATAAAATTTCAAAAATTAATTTTTTGGGAAACGTGAAGTAATATCAAAATTTTATTAGGCATTGGTGAATTGTAGAAAAATGTACATGTTTTAAGGTAACGCAAATGATTGAATTTAAAGCGATTCCAGTCCTTTTATGCATTGAAAGAATTTATTGATAAGTTTTAATTTTTAAGTTCTATTTGGAAAATTTTCAGAATGATGATATCATGTTAATGCTACAAATAAAAAGTATGCTGAAAAATACAGCTTACATTGCTTTAAAGATATTGCTTTGGCGCGCATACAATGCTGTCAAATTGAGTCAGTTTTGACTTGATTCGTCAAATACATGCTTACAAAATTAAAAATTGTGGTTATTTTAAAACCTTTGAACAATTATTACCCGGAAGAAGTAAAAAAGACACATTTTTATCAACAAGCCTGTCCAGGAGAATCTTCGCTAGCCCTGCATGTGTTTTGTTTACGGCAAATAGGCATGCGTAATAGTATAGAAGGCTGAACCCCGAAACACGTTGCGATGTAAATATGACTATGGGTTATATATAATTATTAATTATAATAATTTGATTAGATTTATTTCATGAAGAAATTTGTAATTTTCTGAAAGTTTATGCTTCATGAGTAGTACGAAAATACCGAACCCGATCGGAAATTTTTTTCAAGTCGGTTTTTTGATAAGATGCGCCGTACTGTCTCTTTAAACATCACAGGACATCAGAAATTTACACAATATAGTGTGGCGTCCCATCAATTTAAGTGTTGAAAAAACCAGCTTATGTCTGTGGTATATTTTAGGGTATATCGAATTTAACGAAGTCTAGCTCTCATCTCAACAGATCGTAAAATGTGTTGTATTTATATCAAGTCCTGTAAAAAGGAGACTGTCATGCCATTGGACCCCTGTGTACATGTGCAATCATGTAATAAGTGTTTTTCAGAGCTCTACCAGAAAGGCCCGAGAAGTTGCGATTGGTGTCAAATTTTAAAAAAGAAGAAAAACAGTAAAAAAAAATTATAAATAGATGGGTTAAGTCCACTAATTCATTTTCCATAGGCGGTATTGTTAACGTTAAGGTGCATAGCTTCCTAATTTTCATTCAGCAGCAAGGGACCCCTTGAATGAAAGCTCATCAAATTGTCTCTCTCTTGGTAAAATTGCGTGGTCTGAAGTCAGATTCGTTTTCCGGCAAAATGCGTCTGTATTGAAAAACTCTGAAAATGAAAGTAAAAGCAGGGAATTTCACAATTTTGGAAAAGCTGTACATTAAACAATTTCAATTCTTTCCATCAAAGGATAATTCAGTTTTGACACTTGCTTTTAAAATTGCAAATCCTCTTTTCTGACATGTGTCAAGCATTCTGATTTAAATTGTCCCAATAAATGTGTATACATTCCGCAAGTATAGGAACTATTTTGCTGAAAGGCACTACTTTGTTGTCCTGCCAATTTTAACAATAGTTAGAGGGATATACCTAGGTAAGAAGCTAGTAAACACTATCTAATGATAATATTGACTGCCATAAATATATTGAAGGCCAATTGATAAACAACCATCTGTGATTCATCAGATAATGGTGAAGCATCACCATGGTTTTCATGATTAAAGATGATCATCCTTTTATTAAGAATCATCATCATGTACAAGTAAAAGGTTCATTACATTATCTTTAAACAGCATCATTGTTTAAGTTATGAAGTATCATCATATAATAAAAAAAAACAAAAACAACAACAACCATAAAAATGGCCATTTTTAGGCTTCATTGATCTCATTAGATGAAGAGTTCTATATAAATATATAGGAACATACCAGAATGTTGAAGGTTAAATATATGGATTTCTTCTTTTCCTAATTATATTTACATGTAATAGCTGAACAAATATCCTAAGTTTTTAGGGAAACCTGACCGTTGATTAGATGGCCCTCTACCCTCCTGAAATCAAACAATGATTTTCTCATTGTGTTGTTATTCTGCTCTGCATTAAAAAATCTCATAAAATTCACAGCTTTGCATTTTTATTCTATATTCTTTATTCTAAACAAGCCTGCTAACTGCCAACCAATCGAATTGGTATGGACTCAAATACCGATTTCCTAAAATTTCTGCTTTGAGAGAAATACATGTACCAATTTAGAAGCCAGCGCCTGAAAATCGGCAACTTCATGTAGGCGTGCCAGAAACCCTTTAATTTTGGATTAAAGAGAAATTCCATTTTAATCATTACCGTGTCAACTGAATAATAAAATAATATGGCAAAAACGGAAAAAGCCAACATAAAATCTATAAGAAAAATTGCTTAGACAAACAATGTGAAACACCACTGAAAGGTTAAAATTAGTATTAAGTTCTGACTTATGTGTTGTCTATATATAAAATACATGGTTAAAGGTGCAAAATGTTGCAGGTTGCAGGATAAGCAAAATGCACGATTACTATCTTGAAATATAAGCGGTAGTTGGCCTCGGGTCGAAAACGTGAAGAAGGCTCGGCAATATCCTCACCCTGTGTAACGTTTTCTTATCCTCGACCAAATATCGCTTAAATTATTAGAAAACAGACAAGATGAAATGCCGTCAACTCGCACCACGTTGTATGGGTCTCTCATTGAGGTCAACAGATAAAATCCTAAAATCAAGATCAATTTAAAAAATACTATATAATTGGAAATTCCTCAAGTACATGTAACTATGAAAGGGGGAAATATACTTCATGAATCGTTACATGTTTTGTAATAAACTTTTTATTTCAAAATTTAAAATATTAACTTGGGAAAAAAATCAACATGAGAAAAAATTGCTGAGTCTGATAGTGTGTTTTTTCTCAATCTTATTACTTCTTTGAAGGGTTACATGTATTTGTTTAAAATTAAAAAAAAAATGTAAAGCATCATGTTCTTCAAAACTTTATTGCTACAAAAACCTGATTTTATAGGAAATTGAAATTACATCAAGTGAAAAGCACTCGCAAGCAAACAATATGGTCAAATTGCGAGTGGGATAAGGAAGTTACACCCCGCCCACTTTCACAATCCAATGGGTTGTCAGATCTCAATAATTTTACCTATATAACAAGCAGCATCGGTTCTTAAGTCAATAGTTCCTTTAGCCAAGGTGAACCTTACACATTATTTGTTTTACAAAGATGTTACTCAGGTAAATAAGTTTATATCAGTAGGTGAAGAACATTAATTTTGCTGCTACTTAAGACTAAGTCTAGTGTTTTTTTGAGCTGCTGAAAGAATTGTAATACCATTTAGCTAATCCTTATTACAGAATTAATGTATGAAACATTCATCACTTTTATTTATCAGTTCATTTGATACTTCGTTTTGCCTTATTTAATTTTTATTTTCTAAATCAATTACTGTCTTTTTTTTATAATTTATTTAGCAATCGATTGTCTTTATTTAACAGCGGCTTTGTAATTTATTAAGTTAATACATTATGAATATCTATTTTCAGGTTTTCCACATTGATCAAAGTTGTTTTTTGTGTAGTTTTCCTTGTTTCAAGTAAGAAAGGTTTTGTGATTCTTGACTTTTTAGTGCATATATACATGTAAAATGTGCATCGATAAGGTTTAACAGACACGGTGTAATTTTGAATGCTAGTAATTAAAGTTATATTTAGGAGAAGAACATGTAAGTTGTAAGAAATTGTTTCCAGTACTGTTGAATGTGTTATTTACACAATAAAATATGTTCAAATCAATCAAAAGTTATATTCGTATGAATTAGGGAAAAAAACTTCGTTATAAATTATTGACTCTGAACGATTTGCCATTTTCAAACGTAAATACAAGAAATAAACGGCAATGTTAAAATGTTTGTCGGCATATGAATTTGGTTGGCCATGTGATCAAATCTTCTGAGAAGCCATTCGAAGGACTTGATCACGTGACCAATTGCAACACACTTAACTTTTTAAATCACTGTTTATATCTTAAATCAAAGTACTGGAGTACTGATGGGAGTTGATTTTATTGATTATTACTTATTTTAAAATCGATGACATGCCTGGTGATTCTATGCAAATTATATCAAAGCAATATTAAACTATGCGTGGGAATATATACGACTACACAAAATAACTAGATCATTCCTACCATTTAAAATCTGAATATTTTCAAGATATATATAATTAAATGTCCTTAAAAAACAATGCTTCTGAATACATTGCATCCACTTTATCAATTGTTTTCAAGTATTAAGTTTTTCAACGGTGATGATTTCTGCTTAGATCCAAACACCGTTCACTTCCAGTTTGCACAGGAGAGTCGATTAAAATCAACTCCTCAAAAATGATTTGCCATTCTTTTAATTAACGTACCGATGTACATTTACAATTGTTTGGTAACATTGACCTTCTTTTTACGATAATTTCATTAGTTAACGCGGGTTATATATATCTTATGCAATGTCATATTCCGTCTGAAATACCAACGATTAAATGTTTATGTTCGTAGACACAAGGACACATACTATCATTCGTGGAATATATTCACATTTTGACTGTTTAGCGATCGTAATATACATTCCCCCTTTTTTTCTTTCAGTGAAACAGGTGATGTGTTTAAGTAAGTATACCAACATTCACTTGACTATTAAAATTTTAAACACATAGAATCATTTTAACAAGAGCTTTGGCTTTGGGTAGATGTGTCAAACAGCAATGTGACGTAGGCATGTGTATTTAATTGCTAGCCACTCGGCCACGGCTCTTTGAAATCAACAAGATTTGTCTGGCTTTTATGCTATGACTACGTAATTTCGCTTGAAATCCCGTCATTTTTAACTTGTTTTGATGCAAGAAATAGATAGTTACGTCCTACCGAAAGTCCAAGCTCTTGTTAAAAAAGATGGATATATGTTTAAAAATTAAAGTAAGAAGTTTATTTTTTTTAAAATTGAGATTTAAAATTCTGAATTTGAAATTTTTAAATAAATATACTAGCGTGAACAAATATTTCATCTCCTTGTCGACCTGCTGAATATTGTATAATTATTCTTCGATTTTGGTGAATGTCTTCGACTATGAGCCGAATCTCAATTCCATTGTCTTCATTTATACTATTCTGTTTTAGCTGTGCGTCGATTGTTTGATTATGTAGAAGAGGGCGGAAGTGATGTCAAAGTCACAGTGATGAAAAATAAGACAGACCCAGAAATACAGTGGACTTTTTATCCTGGTTGGTATGATCTTTATGAGGGGGGGGGGGGGGGTTGTTAATATTTTCGTAACTTTATGTTCTTCATTGTTGTAATTTTTTTTAAAAGTTTTATCAATAGCATCACTTGGCCACTTAGAACCACTTTAACAAGAGCTTTGAGCAATGTGACGTAGGTCTGTCTATTTCATTGCTGGCCACTCGACCATTGCTCTTAGAAATCAACAAGATTTGTCTGGCTTTTGAGCGAAGACTATGCAATCTGTGTATATTTCACCCAAAACCAGCGTCATTTTTTAACCTGCTTTGACGCAAGAAAAAGATTACATCCTACCGAAAGTCCAAGGTCTTGTTAAAATGGTTTCATTTCAGAATTAATGCCTTCAAGTTGATAAACGACAGACAATTCATATAGTTCTAAGCATTCTTAAAACCCATTTAACATGATTGTCTATAGTTGTGTGTTTATTACACTGAATATCCATTTATTGATCATGGCACATTCATTGTATATGAAAATCAAAAGCAATGAATTCAACTGTTGAGCAGGCCGTATGGTGGACAAAACTGTCATATCAACCTCAATGGTTAAGGCATGATTTCTTTTCGCTTAACATTTTTTGTTGCAATACTGTCCCCGTTGAAATGCCCACTAAACCAAGTTTGCTATTTGTATAATTGTTCATCGATCATCATTAGAAATGATATCAGTTACTCTTGCATCTGTTGAGGCCGTGCGAGGTGCCCCAGGACATTGCTTTTCCTAAATGTCTGTTTGGCCAATTTAAATGTGCGTGTCATGCACAAAAAAAAATTCAAAGGTCAATTGAAACCTGTATTTTATGGAATCTGATTAGTGACATAATTTATTAAAGGCCCTTCGTATATCTTAAACAACATTTTGATACCAAGTTGGTTTAATGTTTACTTTTATGATCAGTGCGAGGCAAATTGGTATTTCTGATCTGATAATTATTGATGACGTTTGTGAAAAAGATCTACATGGCATCTCCTTAATCTCGGCAATAGCTATAGTAGAATTTATTCCATGATATGGTTACATGCATAACAAACTAAAAAGCAGAAAAATATGAATTGTAGCTAAAATTGACTTCAGATGAATGTGCTAATATGATGTGTTTTTCTGCATGCCGTACGTAGAAGTTTATTTTTAAACTGTTTAAAATTTTGCGTA
This sequence comes from Magallana gigas, assembly GCF_902806645.1. Classification (NCBI taxonomy): domain Eukaryota; kingdom Metazoa; phylum Mollusca; class Bivalvia; order Ostreida; family Ostreidae; genus Magallana; species Magallana gigas. The sequence continues at coordinate 394,570 of NW_022994945.1, forward strand.
CCATTTTGTACAAATTCATCGTTCCATTGATTAAATTAACCTGAGGAAATAAATGAAATTAAATTGAACTATAATTATTATTGACAGTAGTACTGTTACATATATGAATGAAATAACATTCATAGTGACATTATTTTTCATATTCATGATGACTAATATTAAGATTAAATGATATAGACATCCTTTGAATATTGTTTATAAAGATTTGATTATTATACGGTACTGTATTAGAAATGGTCACAATTTTGGGCAGCTATTTGAAAATATTAAATATAGTGCTTTGAAACACTTTTTCTATATCTAAATACAAATATCTTTGTGAAGAGGAAGTAAAAAAAGCCTCTTAAAAATTGTTGTAATTCAAATTGTATCATTCTTTCATCATTATTATTAAGATTACTAATTCACAATTACAGCCTCAAAATACATCCAATTTCGTAAAATCAAAACCGGTCTGGAGGTGTACGCTCCGGAAAACAATAGATCAGACGAAAGGAAGCGGTACCAGCTGATTGGATTTGTGGCAGGCACGGACAAAATGGTCGCCAAGTTACGGTTTACGATCGTAGATAATGACAGTAAGATAACTTATATATATTTGAGAGAGAGAGAGAGAAACGTGTGAAAAAGAGAAAAATAGATGCTATTTATATCAACTATTAATCACCTGATGATTAGTACATCATGCGCATGCGCGGATTCAGAATTCTATTCCTGTTGAACCCCCACTCCTTTCTTTCTAGATCCGCGCATGCATAACATTTTGGAGATAAATTTGTAATGAGTCTTGGATTTGATAAATACAATCTTTTTTCTAACAGGAAAGGCAAAGAGAATCTTAGAAATCGGAGGACCGATAAAATTCAACGTGAACCACAAGAAGACCCCTTATCGCACAGAATACATGATCTCTGATTTTACGGCAGGTAAGTGCTTTAATCGGGTATATTTTATTATGTTTAAGTTAAAAAAAAATTATGATCCCTTAGATTTTCACTTCAACATTCAAAATGTAAACAAAACCTTTGTTTACATAGCAAAGAATTGTAGGCTCTGTAACAAGCTAATAACTCAGCGAATGACACTCAAATTTTGGTTGTCTATCAAAAATGCATTTCTGAGCCTTTATGAACAATGAAATAAAAAAAAAATTTTCAACCAAAATTGTGACAATGCCCCTTTAACAAATCATTAAGAGTTCACAGCATCATTAGTTGCTCCTAATACGTATTCAACATTTTCATGACCATATAGCGGAAATCACTGCTGTAACACATACTGTGAAACGATAGGTGTCTGATCTTTCGTCGTGAACACAGTTCACGCTCTCACGGAAATCAGAAGAGAAACACTTTTATATTGTATACATGCTTGAAAAAAAGGTTTCCGCTAGATTGTTGTGAAAGCGTGCACTACCTGTAATATTGATCTGTTAATGTTATGCATATTTTAACCCTGTTAATATTATACAACGAAGGTGTATTTGTGTAATATCTAATCTGGTTGAATAAATAAAAAGAAAGTAAATATTTAATCTTCAATAAATAGAATTTTCCATTCAACAATCAGGAAAATTATTTTGATATTTCTTTTCATCAAATCAAAAGGTTTACTCTACGTTGACATGTTAATTGCTATTTATGAATTGAATTACCTTAAATGATTTTTTAATGAAATATTTTTCATACCTAAATACGCTACAGTCATATTCTTTTTTTTCTTTAATTTCTAAAGATATCTACAACGACTGGGAATTTTCGCCCATGAAAATAACGTTTCCGGCAAACCAGTCCGGTTCCGCCATTATGTATGCCCGGCCAAAGGATGACGACATGGTCGAAGGCACAGAACGGTTTGTCCTGTCCCTAAAAAAGATTTCACGGAAGCTAGTGTCTCATGTCCAGAGCAAAGTCGTTGATATCATTGATAATGATGGTAGGTAAATACTCTGAAAACAAGGTCATAACGAGGACATTAACATTGTATTGGCGCTAATAGGGAACTCTGTTTCATTTCTAGGTATTAAACCCTGTACCTAAGCTTTTGTTTCAATCAGGATTTGCTAAATACACATGTACTTTGATAATTATAGATGTCCTTTGTTTGGTATCAAAGGCAATAATTATCGAATAATTTCACAAGAATTCAAACCGCCCAGTGTTCATGTTTTTTAACGTTCCCAATAACGCTTCATGTTTCAGTACAGAACGAAAACAAAAGTATACGGGGATTTTCTGTTGTAATTAGCATTTAAATTATAATGGTAAAAAAGTTTTCTTAGAAGAGACAGGGAAATTTTCAAATGGATAAAAATGTCAATTTTTTTTTTAAATTATAATTCTCCATGAAAAATGTATCAAAGCTGCTTTGTCCGATTCGTATCCACTGATTATCTTATATGCATCCTAAAACATTGATAATGAGTATATGTATAATAATATGCAATGTAGAAGAATTATGTCATAATATATGTAAATATAATATAAATGATTAAAAAGTCTGTTTACAAAATAAACTTTACCTAACAGGATTTCCTCCTTAATAAAGATTCGCTCAGATATCAAGGCAGATTTGATATTATTAAGACTCGGCATTTGCCTAGCAAGATAATGTTAGTTAGGTTATAAAATGTTTTGTAAATCTAAAAAAAAAAGCCTGTGTACATTTTATCATAAATATTTTTTGACTTAGTTTGCTCCTACAATCAACGCATTATATACAGGCTGAAAAAAATCCAAGTAACTTTGAGATAAAACATTTACTAATAACACCCCAATGATGCACGAACTTTGTTTACTTTTTGATTTTTGTAACTGCCATACTGAAATTATTCTTATTTACTTCGAGTATTTCTATCTGTAAAAGGACACCGATTCTTTTGGTATAAAAAAAGATCAATTAAAATAAATACATGATGTAATAGTCTGCTTTTAAAAAGGTAGATTGTGTAGCTGGTGGGTTTTCCAATTTTGAATTAGAACCATTTTTACAAGGCCTTGGACTTTCAGTAGGGCGTAGATATCTATTTATTGCGTCAAAACAAGTTAAAAATGACGTGGTCTCAAGCAAAATATGCATCAATTGCGTAGTCTCACCTTAAAGGCCAGACAAACCTTGTTGATTTTAAAAGCCAAAGCTAAATGGCTAGTAATGAAATAGACAGGGCTACGTCACATTGCTCTTCTTAAAATGGTTTTATCATGTAGAGAACGTGCACTACCTGTATTTAAACACTTTTTTGTATTGATCTGTTGTTGTTATACATATTTTAACCCTGTTAATATTATAAAATTATGATAGCTGGCGGGTTTTGCAACATTGAATTATCATGGAGAGAACTGCTTTAACTCTAAAATTCTTAATAAGGTTGAGTTTTGAGTTCTTGAGCCGTTTAAACTTTTACACCTTATTTATTTCCTTTGCAGTCGTTGGAAAGTGGTCCGAATGGCTTCCGGTTAGTAAATGTCAACGAGATATCTTTGGAGATTGTTACATGTCAATGTCGCGACACTGTACAAGCGCCGGAAGTCGTCTGTCGGTAAATGCTCACTGCGATGGTCAGAGCTTTAAAAGAGGCAGGTGCTCATGTTAAAATGGTTTTCTCTCAGGTTTCATTTTTGTATTGTTCCATAATATATACACTGTACTGAAACAGGAAGAAAAATGCTGTATACATATTTTGGAATAAACAACAAATTATTGTTTGCGATCTTTCATTACTTTTATTTTTTCCCCTAGGATCCTATAGCTAGGATTTGTCTGTTGTTAGCTTTCATTGAAATATGTTTGAAATAAATTGACTTTAATTTTTCAAATAAAATCAACATCTATTTTTAATAAAAATCTGCCATGGTAGATAAGCAATATGAGTTTTCTGGAGATGGTTACAATTTCATTCGATTTCCATAATGGTGAAAATTATCTTTTATTGCGACCGATGTCAGTTTTAAAAGATTGTTTTATCATGTTAATTTTTCTAAAGATAGAATGATTTTGCATTTCAAGATGTAAATAGGTAACGCAAATAAATCTAAATCAGATAAAACCAGTCATCTTCGTCACACTCAATGATATTTCTTAAGTGATTTTTTGGATTAAAGCTAAATTCGCTCGATAATGCCTGTGATAATAAGTTTTCTGACCATGTCATAACACTAAACATTATTCAATGGAAAATTCAAATATTACGACGTTATTTGTCTAAAATGTGAAAATTCCAAAAAGTCCAATATTGACCTGAAATGCAAGATCTGATCCTGAATTATCATTGGCTGATAAGGTAAGATGTGTTTATGTTATTGTTATTTATTCACAATTAGAGCCACAATCGTTGTGGGGTGAAATCTAAGATTAGAGAGACCCTGAAGATTTGTAGTCCTCTCCCTCAAAAACGGATATGGCTATATTATTGCAGCTAAAGAATCTTCAAGTTGATAATATAGATTTTGACGAAAATATGGGTTTCCGCAATATTAAAACAACATGTTTTACCCTATTCAATGAGGGATAAATTAGCTAAATAAAAGTTTTATTAGTTACACTAGCCTCGGATTCAGAAGATGATTTGTATCAAACAGTACAGCCACAGATAAAATTTGGTTACAAGATTTGGAAAGTTAAACGGCAGAATAACTTACCATAGGTACTTTATGGTGACTTAAATATATCTTAACATAGTTTTTAAAGTGACTGTTCCATTCATAAAAAATGGAATGAAATTTAGGTTTAATTGAAACCATAAAACTTACCCAATCTTATAGCTGTACAATTGTAAGATAATTCTATATCTTTATTCAAAGCTCTTCCGCTTAAGGAGATTAATATCATTTTGATAAAATATCGCTCGCCTAACACCTTAACAACTGATTGAAAATACAATACTCGTATTCAATGGTTATTTTTCCACATAAAATCTCTTTAGAAAAATATCATAGATATAAAGAATGATAATAGTTGTATCAATACGATTTGGTTTTACTAAAGATCGTAACTCAAAACGCAGACGAAACTTAGGCCAATTTTGTGATTTACTTAAGATCGTATTTTACATAGATGTAGCGTAGATTTTAGTTTAAATACACATGTAACATAAAGCAAACATAGAAACATACGCACCGTAATAAAAAAATGCAAAATGCTCCAAAAGAGCGGTAAGTAAACTCTTAGTTGCGGAGGTCATGGCAACATACACCAGTAATTGATTTTTTGATATAGATTTTTTTTTCAAAAAGAGTTATTCTAACTAGAACTAATTGATGCTGCTGATTCCTCACGTAAACCGACAACGGATAGTTTCATTCATTTCTCACACATCTGCAGTTACTTTACTATTGTAAACAGCAAAAAAGTTGAAGAAGTGTAGTTTCACTTATTCGTGAAAAGTTTCCTAAAAACATTATTTACCCACATATATAATTATGTGTGTTTAACGCTCAATAATTGTTTTTGTAATTGCTCATTCCTGCTGAGAGATACTTGTCTTAAACGGGTGTATATGGCAAGACATATATTGCAATATTCGATCTTTCCCATCTGTTTTGTATCCGAATTTATAAATTTGTTTTTTTTTTTTACAAGTCTATTATGATTTTTAAAAAGTTTTTATGATAAAAACATGATGACCGTAATCGGGCAAATATCTTGTAGTTTTCGGCACGTGTCAACTACTATCAATCAAAATCCTCGTGGTATAAATCAACTATATCATAATTATTCCGGTTTGCTCGACCCCAAAATTTCCGGAAGCTCATGATTCCATAAATCAGGTACGTGAAAGGGATTTGTATGTATCTCAACTGTCACAATAAACGTTATTTTTTTATTTCCTAACGATGCAATGGATAAATTTCAAGTTATTCATACGTGTGTTGAGCTGTACTGTCTCTTTCTAAATAACTTTGATAAGGATATTAAGTTGTTTTTAAAGCGGAATCAGTCCAATTTGAAAATTGCATTTTTTCTAAAAGAACTATATATGATATGAGTGAAATTTGGCCCCCATAATTCGCCATTTTTAAAGTGTTTCTGGCACAATAAAATGTTATGTTATTTTTTAGAAGAGTTGATGTAAGATATATTTCTCACTTATTTATTTGATTTTTGCACTCACTGGCAGTATATGACGTCAGAAGTGAGGCTTTTTTATAATTCAATCAAAATCAGTCAAAAATTGACGTTTTTCGTATCTTTTTAGGAATGGGAAATATAGAGCGCATGCTTGAACAAGGAAAATTTTTTGGTCACTTATTAGCCTTGGGTAGATACATCTCTGATTAAAATAATGTGTTTGTTCAAGCATGCGCTCTATGTTTTTTGAAAGAAAAACTGCTTGAAAACAAGCTGTTCTATGCCAAAAATGCAAAAATGGCGGGAAAAGGTTGTATTTACGATGTCATATTTCTAAATTGTGGGCAGTTGAATCAAAATGAACATTATGTTAAAACATCACATATATATCTGTACAAAGAAAACAAAGAATTACAGTAAAATGATGATGTTAATTTTAGGGGGCTATTTTAGGCCCATATCATATAAAGTCCTTTGCATTTTGGTTACAATTTCTTTGTAAAATAAACTTCTTTGATTAATACGTTAAATGAATCTTGAACATTGTAAAAATTAACCCATGGACTTAGAAGATATACAAGAATCGCGACTTTAAGTTCATTAATAATTTCTTATTAAAAAATTGACATATCATCTATATTATCTTTGATATGTTTTAATAGATAATCATATTGAACATCAACTGAGACCAAAATTTTAAGCTCTAAAATATCCTGTTTGCAATCCAAATAATATTTGCCGTTTCTCTTAAAAATACCAAAAAATATTTAAGATAAATGGTCAGATTATGGTCAGATAAAATTTTGGTGAGTAAAGGACCTAATTAAAAAAGAACCATTTTAACAAGACCTCGGTGACTTTCAGTAGGACGTAACTATCTATAACTTGCTCCAAAACAAATTAAAAATGACGCTGGTTTCAAGCAAAAATATACACCAGTTGTTTAGTATATCTCAAAAGCCAGACAAATCTTGATGATTTCAAAGAGCCATGGCTGAGTGGCCTTCGGCTCGGTGAATATATTACTTAATGGGTAGGTAAATCATTCGTAATGAATTCAAAACCAGCAATAATTGTACAACATTACTTAAAAGTTAAGAAGACATGAAAATCATAAGACAACAAAACACATATTTGCAAGCAATGCTGTTTATTTAACAATACATATATGCAACGTATTATCTGCTTTCCGTTCACCCAATGTAACAAAAGTAAGAACGAGACCTGCTAGAATACCATTTTAACACGCGCACCTGCTTCTTTTTAAGCTCTGACCATGGCAGTGAGCATTCACCGACAGTCCACTTCCGGCGCTTGTACACTGCCGCAACATTGACATGTAGCAATCCCCAAAGATACCTCTCTGACATTTACTAAATGTAAGCCATTCAGACCACTCTCCAACGACTGGAAATAAAACAAATATGGTGTTTAATTTGAATTCCAAACGCAACATTGGCCGAAGAATCAGTTTGGAATTAAGGCGATTTGCTAAATGATAATTCAGTATTGAGAAACCAACTATCTACCTCCTGAAAGCAGACTCTCACATCAATTATATAGCAGAAAAAAATCATTTTGACTCGGGAGTTTGTTGAAAAATGTTTTCAAGCGGATTGGTTTGAATTTTTTTTTTTTTGGCTAATACAGTGTTACATGTATATCCTGATATCCATATATGATACGTCGAACCAATTGTCTAAAAAAAAGTTTAATATTTTCACCTATTTTTATTTGAGATAAGTAAATTACAATTATTTCTGTATGGTAGTTAAAAACTCATGGATAATGCGTGTTAAATACCTAATTGGTTTCGTTCCTGGATTGCTTGGGTTTATTTAGATTACACATTTTTGTCAAATGTAAGAAAACTCAAATTGTTTTTGGCCAAAACATTTTTAAAGCTAACTTAATAAGCTTCAAATCCTGTGGAAGATATGCCAAGGTTACCGTATTCATCAGTTTTTTTGTTACTATTTATAGTGAATAGTCAAACAAGTCAATTAAAAAAAAATCAACTTTACTTTACTTGTACTTTACAAACCATTTCCAACACAAAATATTTGTTGAAATTTCCTTTTCTTTTGGTTAAGTATAGAAACATGAACGTTAAACGTAACGTTAGGAAACAGATGAACTAAACACTTTCCATTCATAGATTGATCCTATGTGAGTAAGAACATAACCCACTAATTCATCCAATCAGCAATCGCAAAATGTTTTATTAAGTGAAACATTTAATTGTTTAAGATTATGTTCACAGCGACGTCACATTCAGATTTACAGCTCAGAGATAGCTGCAAACAAAAAAAGAGTTGACATTTGATTGTCACAAAACTTTTTGATCAGCCAATGAAAAAAGTGGGTTATGTTCTAAGTAAGTTGGATCATATTATGTAAAATTTACGCAATTAATAAGGAGTTTGGTTGCTTCGCTCCCGCCGCCCCCTTCTTAATCAATTAAGTTTTACTTAATACAATCTAATCATAATCATAAGACTCGATAGTCATGGCCAATTTTTGAGTAAATCGATATCCTTTTAAAGAAGAATTATATGTAAAAATACAAGAAAAACCCAATAAAATGTTAAATGTGTGTAGTTTTTCTGTACTAAATAAATATTTTTTGCTTATAAAATAAATTATGCCTGAAAATTAAGGTAAATTTTCTGGTATTTTTGTTGAAAATTAAGGTAAATTTAATGGAAACTTTTTGAAAATTAAGGTAAATAACTTTGTTGACCATCCAACTTTATTTTTTTTTTCAAAAAGGTGACCAAAACTGACAGATGGTTTACATCTAGAAATGAAACATGGTTCCTTATAAGCGCCAATACATGTCCTCGTTATGACCTTGTTTCAGAGTATTTACCTACCATCATTATCGATGATATCGACGACTTTGCTCTGGACATGAGACACTAGCTTCCGTGAAATCTTTTTTAGGGACAGGACAAACCGTTCTGTGCCTTCGACTATGTCATCATCTTTTGGCCGGGCATACATAATGGCGGAACCGGACTGGTTTGCCAGAAACGTTATTTTCAAGGGTGAAAATTCCCAGTCGTTGAAAATACCTTAGACGTGAAAAAAATAATTGCAAATTGTGGTCAAGGTATGATGACTATTTCATTTCTAAAAAAAAAAAAGCTTTTTAGAATAATTTAAAATCATTCTATTCATAATTAGCAATTTACATATGATCGTAGAGTAAACTTTTCGGTAAACACATAATTATATTGTCGAATGGGAAATTCATAGAAGATTTTTTTCCATGTAATCAATATATATTTCATTTCATTCAATTCATATATATTCATTTTTCTATTTCCACTAGATCCTCACGGAAACACGTGATATTCGTGTTTTGGGCTACTTATGATGTACTGAGCCCCTAATGACTTGTTGATACAATACAATACATGAAAACTTGTATCTTGGTATGTAGATTCAATATTACGAATAACGATTTACCGATTAGTAGAACTGCGCTCGATTGCCTTCCTTAGTATGAATATCCACATGCCATAGTATTATACAGTGTTCAGAAAACGTCATATCCTAGACATGTCAAAATATGTCCGATTAAAAAACACTTACCTGCCGTAAAATCAGAGATCATGTATTCGGTGCGATAAGGGGTCTTCTTGTGGTTCACGTTGAATTTTATCGGTCCTCCGATTTCCAAGATGCGCTTTGCTTTTCCTATTAAAAAGATTTGTTTATTACATTTCAGACATATTACAAATATAAAAGGTTACCAAAAAGTAATACAAGGGCGGATCAAGAGCAGGGGTGTTGGTCACGGGGAATGTATTTTGGATCCGCACAGGTAAATGCCAAAAATAGACTTCCATACGACTATAAAAGAATCTGTAATATTTGAAATAAAATATCAAGATCTGGAAATTTCAATTTTTCAGTACAATTAAATTACAATGCTAAGGTTATATGTTAAATGAGGCTATTACATGTAACTACAATATACTTACTGCTTAAAAAAACAAAATAAGATGACATTTCTTGTCCTGGCTATATTTGGGTAAAATTTAAAGACCATTATTATTATGTTTGGTTAACTAATGCATGCTTTTCAACTGTTTATTAAAATATAAAACTATGAAAAAATGCATAAGTTGCAATTTTATATCAATAATTATCGCCAGAAAAATACTTAAAAATGATATATTGAATAACTAACAGAGAGGAAGGTGACCAAAAGGCCTTGGATCTCTCTCTCTCTCTCTCTCTCTCTCTCTCTCTCTCTCTCTCTCTCTCTCTCTCTCTCTCTCTCTCTGTTATTTTAATTCTCTTACTGTCATTATCTACGATCGTGAACCGTAACTTGGCGACAATTTTGTCTGTGCCAGCCACAAATCCAATCAGCTGGTATCGCTTCCTTTCGTCGGACCTATTGTTTTCCGGAGCGTACACCTCCAGACCGGTTTGGGTATTACGAAATTTGATGTATTTTGAGGCTGTAATTGTGAATTAGCATTCGTATTAATAATAATGAAAGAATGTTACAATATGAATTATAACATCGATAATAATTTTCTTATCATTTTATAAAGGTTTTATATAAGAATTCGTTCTATACGTCCAATATTGAGGTCATAAAAATATCTCAAAAGTTAATGTCACACAGAAACAACAAAAATAGTCCACGTAGATATTCGACCTACGACATCGATGTATACTAGTACATGTGTTTGTATTATTGGGTTTTTTCTATAAGTACATTTTCATCATTTCTGCTACCATAACGTCATGGTCACCAACTAGACGTGTAATGTTAAACTCGATAGTAAACAAATCAAAATTTTCCAACAGATATGATTATAACATTTGAATTTAAGAAATTATATTTTTGGTTATAAATCTAATTTATTAAATAAACAAGTTTTATACTTTAGCTTTAAATTTTGAAATGTTCTTCGATCTTTATACAGAGTTTTTCATCGCAAGGAAATCATTAGTCTTGAAATTATAACCATTATCAAACCCCTCTAAACATAAAAACAGGAAAATATGAATGGTATTGACATTCGACTCTCAACTTAAAACCTTGGGATTAATTCTATACAGGTGGCAAGATTAGACCTCTAATAAAAATGAATCTTAAAAGAAAAACCCAAAGAACATACAACTCTTCTCCCCCAAACAAAAAAATAAATTATACCAACCAGGATAAAAAGACCAAACTATTTTTGGGTCAGTCTTATTTTTTATCACTGTAACTTTGACATCACTTCCGCCTTCTTCTACATAGTCAAACAAGCGATGAACAGCTGAAATAGAACAATATGTATACATTATAATTCACATTTCATTCGATTTATCGTTGGAGAAGTTGAAAGAGATGAGTCGAAGAAATTTTTGCCCCCGCTCATTCAGCATTATGGGATAAATATAAGAATTGCACAGGTCGGCAGAGAAATCAAACATTGCTTACAATAAAAAAAAGTCAGTTAAACAGTTGATTATAATGAGGAATTTCGTAAAGGAGTTGCATAATAATCCGGTGATTTTAATAAAATAGGAATTGAATTCGGAACATAGCTAGGATAATTATGTCCGTCTTAGATGGATGGTTTCAAATATAGCATACACTCTTACGAAATTCCTTTACAATTTTTTCGAAAATCCTACAGGATTAAAAAACATTTCCTCTGTGTGAATTATTATTAAATATGTAATATTGATTTAAAGTATATTATTTGATATTATTGATTTTTTTAAACCTGCAATAAATTGCAATCTTGCCACTGGGATAATTCAACGCCACACTGTTTCTGCTGTGATGTCAACATACTTTGAATTCATACTTAACACATCAGAGCTTGGTGGTGATTTGTGAGAAGGTCACACTTCTACACACACACACACACACACACACACACACACACATATATATATATATATTAGGACCATTTTAACAAGACCTTGGACTTTCGGTTGGACGTAGCTATCTATTTCCTGCGTCAAAACAAGTTTGAAATGACGCAGTTTCAAGCGAAATATGCACCGATTGCATACTGTTAGCTCAAAAGCCAGACAAATCCTGTTGATTCCAAAGAGCAGTGCTGAGTGGCCAGTAGTGAAATAGACAGGCCTGCGTCACATTGCTTTTTGACACAACCGTCCAAAGTCCAAGCTCTTGTTAAAATGGTTTCAAGAGAGTTTGATGCATGTAACGATTTTAGATTATATTGATCTCCGTTATAGAGTTCTTTTTTTAAAAAAATAGTAAAATACTCATATTTAACAGGTAAGATGTTTATTACTAAATGATAGTTTATGTCATATTTTAAAATTTAGGTAGATAGAATGATTAATATGTTGACCATCGATCTTCCTTGAATAGCATTATGTTTATGTATTTGAATTTTTAAGATACACGTTTAATTAATTATTGATCTGATTATAATTGATAACCGCATTAATTATTTTAAGTTTATCTGACTGCATTTTCCCTTTATGCTTGATAAAAAAAATCAATTTTCACATTTTGTTAATTTTGTCTACATTGAGAACAATTATTTAAAATTATGATTAGTTTCTACAAAAAAATGTGTTTATTATTATCATACATAGTCATGTAAGCCATAATTACTCCAAAATTGCGTTATTTGTAAATGAAAAAATATAATATTACATTTCAGCAGAATTCGTTTTCAACCTCATCAAACAACTTTTGAATAAAGGGTTTTTAAACATGGTTGTTTTAAAATCTGTTTTCTGGAAAAAATATTCTGAAAATTTCCTATTACAAATAGAATATAAGTATACTCACTTAGGCCAGCCACTCTTTTAACTGAAAAACGAAGGAGAAAACATATAAAAAGATTTTTGAAATAGAAAGAAAAGTTATTATTAGGTTATCCAAAAAAAATCTATGGAATTTTCAAGAAAGTTAGTATGTTTCCAATACAAATTCTAGGGTCTTTCCGACAAGCGGAAAAATAACCTCGAGTATTTACGTACAAATGTAGCTTAAAATATGCATTCATGATAATTCCCTTTTTATATGACTTGGTAGCTTTTATAAGCATTGTTAATGAAATGTATAATATTTTTTGATTTTTGCTCTGATTTTTTAAAAAAGGAAATAAATAATACAAAGATTCGAATTATCAAAGTTGAATTGTTCTGAACACTTTCGTTCTTTATAACAAAGGATATTCAGATTTTAAAAAATTAAAATTGTTTGCCATATACAGATAGTTAAGAATTTGAATTTTTGCACTGTTTTCCTTAATCCAACAAATTAATTGTTGTTGTTCTTCTATAAAGGAATTACTGGGAATAATAATTAAGAAAGAATAAAAAAAAATACATGCATGACCGTACATTGATTTACGAAAAATGTCATTTCTTTCATCTTTATCTTTCCATGGTGTCACGAGAGTCGGATTTTTTAGCTATGATATTGAATTACGATACATCAAAAACAGTCAAACCTACCCTAATAGCCATTAGATGAAAAAAAAATATTTATACAGAATTGATTCGGGGTATAACTGATAGCAAAAGTAATATTTTCTGGGGTTTTTTTCCACAAGATTGACAGTTTGTCTTAATTTTGTATAATTCATTATAGCACTGAATGATTTGTTCTTGACGTCATCGTGACAAAAATTGCCGTCAGGTGAGCAGACAAATTGAATATAACGCGCGTTACATTGAAAATTACAGTAGAATGTAAATATACAAATATATAATTATCTTATATTCTTTTTATTCCTATCAATATAGGAGGGGAAAATCATTTTTTTTCTCGTTTTACACTATTCATTGACAGATCTTTCTTTCTGCACTTTTTATCTTAATATTCATATTAATATATTATGTGAAATAACACTGTGCAATTTCAACATAACTGCTAGATACTTGAAACTGTTTTATGAGAGACGAGCTTAATTTTTTTGTATTTTGTGTATTTTATTTTTTATATTTATAAACGGAATTAAAATTAATTGCGGCACATGGTTTTCAAGATGTAAAAAAATTATCTGCAAAAATTATACCAAATAAATCCAGGGCTCAGATTTACAAAAGTACTTACGACTTGCAACCAAATTAATGAATGATAATTAATCACAAAATAATCAATTTCTATTCAAATGGCTATTAATTAAAAAAGAGTTGTGGGTGTTAAAATAGTTATAAATAAAACGTTTTTATATTATTATTTTCATTTAAGATGAACTCCATGAGACTGATATTATGTACGACTTTGTCATAAGGTCTTTTATAAAACGCAGTCCTGGACTGATTCGCTCCGAGAAATATTCGCGACGTTAAAGCTTTTGTGAAATCCGGTACATTATCTCGCACATGAATAAAAGTCGGTTTACGGTCTAAATGCACCGAAAAAGTCAACAATCACAAAGCTATCTTACTTGAAACAAGGAATACTACACAAAAGGCAACTTTGATAAATGTGGAAAACCTGCAAAAATATTGAAAAAATGAATTAATTTTATGTGTACAGACTTCATTTGCATTCTAATTATAAGATTTTATAAGAATAAAAGAGTCTATAAAAAATGAAATAAATAAATTAATAAATCTATGAATGAAAGGTTTAAAAAATTAAAGAATGTTTTATAATTTAAAAAAAAATGAATACCTAGATAAAAATAAGCTCAATGTATGAAATTTAACTTCAGGAAATAAAAATATAGATTAAGTATACAATGCCAGCAAACGCTCTTGACACAGTGTTAAATAAAACCATTTACCTGAGTGACGTCATCTTAACACAGATAACGTGTAAGGTTCACCTAGGACAGAAGAACTATCGACTCAAGGACCGATGGTGCTAGTTATATAGATAAAAAAAAATTAGAACTGATAGCTCATTGGATTATAAAAGAAGGCGGGGTGTAAATTTATTATCCTACATGTACATCTTTGGTCATTATGATATTATTGATAACGGTTGGTCATCATTAGATTTATCTTTTAAAGTTATTACTAAAATGATCACAAAGATATTTTAAACAAACGAGCATTGAAGAAATTTTTTCACTTACAATTCAATTTCAAGCAAAATTGAAGTATAAACTCAACATTGTCTTTTTTCCCTTTTTTTTGTGGATAAACTACAATAGCAATACTCTTTATTTTTAACCAATTGTAATTTACACCAACCCTACTATATTTGCAAAGTTTAAAGTGCATGTATATAAAAAAAACATTGATTTTGCGAGCTACATGAAAGATTTTTCAAAGTAGACAGTTTTTTTTAATGTGGGCTACACATTTCATGTCGAAAATATTCCGAAGGTGTGAAACGTCAAAGTTTGATGGTCTGCGAGCAGTCACCAAAGTCTGTTATTATACTTTCATGTTAAATACTGAAATCTAATTGGTTTATACGCAGTTGCTAATCCGTTCTATCACCCTCAGCGTTGACAACACACTTGGCAACGGGTAACACAACGAACTGTTACATGCGTGTAAATTATGCGCGTACGATTCGCCGTGGAAATCACGTCATTTCTATATAAAAGCAGTAATAATTTCTCTAAGATTAAGACATTCAGTATAATAAAATAAATAGTGCCTGTTTGGGAGGATAACAGTTGAAATTGACAACCACTGTCAGCCTCCGTTTCGCGTCGGGGTGTCAATTTTAACTGTTACCCTCCCAAACAGGTACTATTTATATAATGGTGGGTTTTTTTTTAGTGAAAACAATATTTTATTTTAAAATCAAATAGTATCGGAGGGCAGACATAGCCTTTTTTCTGTCCTCTTATTAAATCCGATTTAGTCTTAAGTCCGATGGTGTGACATGCCAATTGTTATTGTTAGACTCATATAAAAGCCACAAACATTGTTTCAGTTGTGAACATGGTCTGTCTTTATGCGTCAAGATAAGCTTAAGCATATATATGCCATATTGTATAAAAAAAGAAGAAGCTAAAATGAAGATATAGAGGGAACACTGAGCTTATGGTCATAACTTTTTGAATCAAACAGCTACTACTAGTATTTCTTAGTTTTGATCTCAAACAACTTTTTCAAAGGAAGCTACATGTATCGGGTGAAAATATCTGTTCTGTTGCATTTTTGAATGTGCTTTTGATTACATATTGATTACATATTGTAATAAAGTTGATTCAGTTTTTGTATATAATGTGGTTTATAGTTGCGTTTTTCATGTTTGTCCTGAATTTGTCACCGTATGTGAGTGACAGGTGTCGGGTAAGTTTGTTATTTTTAGAACGAGCATTTTTAAAAAAAAAAAGAAGACCGGTTTCGAATGATTTCACAGTACACACACGTAGGTCTTAAAAAGAAGAAGACCGGTTTCGAATGATTTCACAGTACACACACGTAGGTCGAATGTCTACACTTGTACTTGCTGTTTTCGTTGTTTCCGTGTGACATTGCTTGACGTGGAGGCGTTTCATACATCTAACCTCACAGTTAGATGTATAGATATGTGATGCAGGAACCTGCGGGTCAGGACGCAAGAGGGACAGGCAATGGGAAGATGACAGGATCGTCTCGGTACCATGTAGTGTTTGAAGGCGTGAGCCGCGTGACTGAGTTCCTTTTCAGAGTGACATTATCTGTGTGCTAAAGTGACTGTTGTTACAAGTTAGTTTTCATATAAACAGAGCTGAAATTTGATTAACATATACTTACACATTTTTGAATTATTGAACATTTTCTGGGTTAATTTTTCATCAAACGTTTTATTGATACAGTGTTTGTTTAATAGACTTTTATGTTTGAAATTCATGTTAGTGTCAGATATTGGAATATTCGATTTATTTTTTCGAAAATTAATTTTGAATGAGAGTGGCGTAAAAAGGGGTATGGGAAATTGATTTATTTTCTTTATGTTTATTTTCCAAGTAACACTTGTTTGTCCTCTTTACAAAATCATATTTACCATTAATTTTATCTGACAAAATCCAAAAGAACTTATTCCATATTTATTTATAAGCACTAGTCTTTCATTTTTTTTCAGATGTTTAATATTACTGTAGTTGTGGTCACACGATCCGATTTTCATCTGATTTTTAATCCACGTCCTCAGTGGGTACGTGGATTGGAGTCAAGTATGGAGAGGACCACACAATAAAGTTTTTCAATCGATTTTCAATTTGTATGAAATTGTTTTTAAAGTCATTGTGACGTCGTGGGCACTTAATACATCCGACTCAGGGATGAGCGATCACGTGTTAATAATATCTGAATGCAGAATATATTGTTATACAAGAGGGAAAGGGCTTTGGAAGTAAAAAATATTTATCTTACAATATTTAATCAATAAACCATTATTTAATGATTCACCAAATGAGATTAAAAAAAAAACTAAAGCAACTCACATATCAAAAGGGAGTTTATTGATAAACTAGGCAGAAGTGTTTGTAGACCTAAAAATAAAAAAAAATGAAATAAATGTAACTGAGAAAGAAATTTGATAAGTTGAATATAACAAATGAATATCAAAAAGAAAAAAAATTCAAAACCTCAACTTTATAAAATAGATACTGATATTTTGCAGATCCTTATTACTAATTAAATAATAATTGATTGTTTTTCGGAAAATGTTATTATAATTTACCTTATCTTTAGTTTGTAACCATGGCAACGGTTCTCAATTTTCATTTTTAAATTCTTGATTGCACAATCATAATAGCGTTTACAAAAAAATCCAAGATTTGGTCTTTTTATTCAAATGAAATGAAGAAAACATATTTATAAATTTCTGTTTAGTAACTATGGAAACCTTTTTAAAAATATGCGTTCCTCCATGAATATTTCTCTTTCTTTTGAAAAATGACAACTAGTTTAATGATATAGTCTACACTGGAAACTCCAGGTTGTGCACATTACTCCCAATATGTTCTCAAATAATCATTAACATGCCATTTTTACATCTTTACCCTCTGTTAGCATGGCAACGCGGCCATATAGCCTCAAATGAATGGTGTTGGGCTTTTTTACTTATCAAAGTCTACCAAATTGTCAAGTATGAAGAAAATCCGTGACTATGCGTGGCCACCGAAATTTGATTCTTCCATAGAATTGATCTTTAACGGGATGTGCGGCCATCTTGTATATTTGAGGATAAAAAAAACTGCTTGTTTCTGTTTAAAACAAACTAAAACTGTTGCCAACAGATAAAAAAGCAATTATAAATGAGAAGCTTTACATGGTGTTTGCATGCAAATTATGCATACAAGAGCAGAACAATGCATTTTTAATCACTTGAAACTGCGCAGCTACAGACTTAAATTAAAGATTGAAAAAACTGAAGAAAAAAAATATGAAACGAGGTCTATTTTGTCCACTCTACAACCATTTGTTGATGAAAATGTCAACGCTTACTTATTTCAGTTGCAACGTTGTCTCTATAAGTAGGGTACCCTATTCTTAAAATTGGTCTCAGAAACTATCGATTCTCATGAGATATTTTCGTCTCTGTATACGGAGGTACATTGCAGATATATTTTCATCGAAAAAATAAATGCATATATTTTTATTAGGACAATCCCTTTTTGGGACCTCTACCCCACTTGTGAGAAAATTACTTTAATTAATACTTATACTATAAGAACTAAAGAAAAAAAACAGAAAACAAACTTGGATGCTGTATGTCACATTCAACATGCTTGTTTTAAATTAACTTTTTTTCTATGAAATATAACGTCAATGTGTCTCATTAGACACAGGGGTTCTAAATATAAATGGATTTTCCTTGGTTTAAAAATAGGTCCCATGCTGACTGTGGAGTACCCTTCTTTGAGGCATAATTACAACATTATTGAAAAAAAACTTCAACTTTTCTTTCAACAAACGAATGTAAAGAGGAAACCATTGAACCATTTTCAGAATTTTTTATAGATTTTTAAATCTTCAAAATAAGTTTGCAGCTGCGCAGTTCGACAGCTCTTCTTAGTGATTTAAAATACACTGCTCTGTTCTTGTATGTATAATTTGCATATTAAAAAAAAAACAATATGTAGAACCTCATATTTATTGCTTTTCATCCTTCGGTTACATATTTGTTCAGCTTTGCGCAGAAACAAGCCAGTTCAAGAAATGTTTACATTTTTATTCTTAAATGTACAAGATGGCCGCACATCCCCCTTAAAGTTGACATGAATTCATAAATGCGCATTGTTGCCCTTTTACCTCCGACTATCGCCATATTAGTTGTCGATTTCTATTGTTCTGCTCATTGCTACATATTCTCTATAGAAGAGGACATACAGGACTTCGTATTTATTGCTTTTGATCTTTTAGCAATATTTTTTGCCAGTTTCGGGCAGAAAAAAGCAAGTTCTAGAAATGTTTACAGTCTAATCCTCAAATGCACAAGATGGCCGCACAACCTCCATAAAGCCGAGAGCACTTTTAATGCTTCACCGCATTCAGGTATTTCATACACCCGAGCATGTTACCTCGTAGAAACGCGCGTTTTGAACAAAAATAACATGACAACAAGTTCACTTGCAAGCAATATCCAATGAACGACGAAACAAGACAGACTGGAATCCAGGCACAGAAACTTCAAAAATCCTCGATAATTGTAGGCTGTTTTGCTTTGTATGTTATAGCTTCAAATATGCGCAAACCACACACTGGCAATGTAAATGATCGCATGCATTTTTGAAACGAGCGTTTTTGTAGAAACCGATGAAAATGATTTTACTTTGTAACTTTCTTGGATTTACTATCATTTAGCTTCTGTGTTGGATGTAGTGCCGCCGGGGTTTCTAAAAAGATGCAGACGTTATGCATGCTGTATGAATGACACACGTGCTCGATGCGCATGCGAAGTAAGGCTGCACTATCTGTGCAAAATAATAAGGATACCTTAAAAATTCTCTCAAAGAATAAAGATAGTATTTTACTGATTGTTGTTTTCTTTATTTCAAACATTTTACTACAATGTTTAGTTCATGCATTAAGAAATTCACGCAACCTGAATGCCTCGATCGGAAAGCAACCGACCGTAACTTTCTCAGCCGGTATATACATGTATTTCCCAGTGACAGTAGAGGGGTGATCTTTAAATTATATTACATGTATGAAAAGCATGCCTTTATTGATATTACACGCAAATTGTGATGCTTTTTATATGCTGCTACTTCACCATAACGTGATGAAACTTTAACTACACTATATGATGATAATGCGTCTTTATTATATGGTAAAACTTCATGATGAAACCATGGTGATGCTTCACCATAATAAGACGAAACTTACATATAACATGATGATGGCTCTTTATAATATGACTACTAAAACATGTTTAAGTCGATAGTATCATTATCTACGTTTATAAAAGCTTCTTATTAAGTTATAATTATTTTTTTTACCGCTTCTCTCCTTATTTTGAAATTCGACCCTCACTGTGATTGTGTAAGCATAAATTAATTCATAATTTAGGCATTATGTAAAAAAAAATTACCTTGATTAAAAAAACAAGTAATTACATGTAATAAATTCTAACAGATGAAAAACTGGTCCTCTCATGATTATGTATGTAGTGTACAATATTATATAAGGGAGTGAATCAAGGGCTTCAACTCTGGTACTACTTTTATCCTTTGATAGCAGCTACATACCATGGAACATTTTTTATTTTCTTATCAGAACAAAATTTACATTAGTACTAAGAAATTAATACATGTACATCTAACCAATTTTTGTACAGGACGACAATATTTGCATGGTTTCTATTAGATTCTCTAAATAGCACCCCCCCCCCAAAAAAAAATTACTTACATACATGTACGTCTATCAATTTTAACATGGTTGTTTTTGTCAATTTAAAAGTAAATAAACATTTTCGCAGTAAAAATTTTCAACATTTCAACATGATTGAAGCTCGTGCTGTTTAAAAAAATAATTCAAAGATCTAGGAGTCTTTGATGTTCGTACCTAATTAGTAAATCAATACAACATGCAATACTTTCTTAGTCACAACCTCACAATATGGCAATTTAAATATTTAGTGAAATCGTTGGTATTGTCATGTACAAATTTTGTACATATTTTATGTTATCGTGTTAAAGATTTTACTTCTATCTATTAAACAATTTTTTTACTTCTAAATTATAGGGCGATTTTAATTAAAAAGAAAAACTTTCTGTTTGAGTATGATATTGTTAAGGAAACGCTTTTTAAGGTTCGATTGTTTTCTTATCTAATTTTATGACAGTAAAAACTTCAAACGGTATAGGGGTTCAGACATTTTAATTTCTTCACCAGTCATCTTTATATTGCTAAAACCACTTACAGGCATGAAAGGGGCACGATTTTTGTCAAAAATTATTTTTCCGATTTTATTGTTTACAATCTTCAGTAAGGTATTTATTGTTCATAGGCAACCAAATTTTTAGTGTCATTTGTTGAGCTATAAACGAGTTACTGAGCCCCCCCCCCCCCCTCCGCTATCAAAATTACTATCAGTTCCTTCACACTGGCGTCGGAAGCTAATTGAAAGAGGGGGGGGGGGGCTAGACTGATCCTCAGAAATATTGAGAGAACAAAAACCTAATTCCAAAATCATGAAAATCCTAATCCGTGGGAGGAGGGGGGGTAAACCTATACTTCCAAAACAAAAAAACTTTCCGGCCATAAGATTTTTTCCCCAAATCAGGAAAATCCTTATCCGTGGGGGGGGGGGGGGGGGGGGGGGGGAGACTATACCTATAATTCCAATAAAAAAAATCTTACCTACCATATTTTCTTTTTTTGAAATTCCTAATCCGTGGTGGGGTGGGGGGGGGGGGGAGTTAGCAAAAAAAGTGGAGGGCTATGCCCCCCTCCCTACCCCCCCCCCCCCCCCGGTTCCGACGCCTATGCTTCATAAATGTTGAAACGCTGACTGGACTTTAGTCGGTTACGTTAAGCATAGAGGGCTACCACCGGCTGAGTGTTTATCGCAGGCACGTAGCATCGTTTATGAAGGGGGGGGGGCAAAAAAAAAAAATAATACCAAATCGTCTTAATTTCGTTTTTTCATTTCAATTTTTTACTTACTCCCAAAAAAGTGGGGAGGGGGAGGGGCAACTCCAAGATAATACAATTTTTTATATTTCAATTTAAAAAAATAAATGAATTTGCTGCGAGAAAAAAGGGTTGGGGGCAGGCCTCCCTCCCCTGCCCCCCCCCCCCCCCCCATGCTACGTCACTAGATCGGGTTATGTAGTACAGCCGAGTGTCGAACGGGTTAGTTGTACAGTGGTACCTTATTTATCGTCGGTAATCGTCCCAAACCTTTCTGGACCTGACATTCTTGGCGAAACCCATACGGACATATCCGGAAAGGATAATTAATTGTCATGTACAAATATTCATTCCAGATAATGATCTCAATTTTTGTAAATGATAGTATTAATTGATTGATGTGGTTTTATATCATCATAGCTCAGTGGTTAAAGTATCAGGCTTGTGAATTGCAGATCACGAGTTCGAATCCACTTGGGTTCAGATTTACTGCATCATTTATTTCTTATTAGTTTTGGTTTCTAGGATTTTTTTATTTTTTGACAATCATAAATTTCACCCGAAATTGCATATTTTTCGCCCATTTCACTAGATATTTTAAACCATTTTAACAAGACCGTGGAATTCAATAAGACGCACATGTAACAGTGACTTTTTATTTCTTGTGTTTTTTACAAGTTAAAAATGACGCTGGTTTCAAGCGAAATATGCACCTATTGTGAAGTCTTAGCTCAAAAGCCTGACAAATATAGATCATTTCAAAGAGTGGTCAGCAATGAAATAGACATGCCTACGTCACATGTCACATACTAGTAGCTGTTTAAAACAACTAGTACACAATCTAAAGTCTATTAAGCTCTTCGCTTTTTGGCTGATACGTGAATGAGAAACGAATTTCAAGTTGTAGTGAGCCACCCTAATTCCCATGTAATACATGTAGTGGATTTGTATACGTAACTTTGGCTTGTTTGAAAAGAAAAAAACTCACTTGTGAACATTGCCCTTTCATGAAGATGGACCGTTGCTTCTTTCAATTTGGTTTTGATCTGAATTGACATGAGAAGAGATCTACAGGGACGACGTGTGTTTGGGGGGGGGGGGGTGTATGGCTTTAATTAAGGCATACGGAATCATTGTTTGCATGAGTATTATGAGTTGATAATTTTGGTCGGGGCGTGGTCAAATCCAAGAAAGCCCGAAGGGTTTTATGGTAGATTTGACCAAGCTCCGACCGAAATTATCACCTCATAATATTCAAAGAGTTATATATTATTATTCATATTTATATTATTTCCAATTTCTACGCTTTAAAACAAGTATAACCACGCAGCGCAGCCAATATACCGTTTTTCGGTTATGCTGTAAGACACGCCCATTTTGTGTCGCTCATTTTCTATGAAATTATTGGGCTATAGGGTTCAATATTGATTCGTAAAGTTATCACAGACAAAGACAGTTGAAAATGTAAATAATTTTTTTTAATATCGAGGTTTTTCTTAACTGTTTATTTGGTTCAAAACTATTGTCTGTCCCAAGATATCCTGAATACAGACTTTGCTTAATTGCTTGATATTTATTAATACCTCAGGGTTCAAACGATGCTCATTTAAAAGTATGAAAATTATGAAAAAATAACCCCAACCATTTTAAAAAAATCAGCCCGAAAAAAGAACTTTTTACTCGTATTGAACAAATGTAAACAAAAACATGACACGAGCCTTGTTTACATAACAAAGAATGGTGAGCTCTGTATCTTGCTTTTAACTCTAAAAGCTTACACTCAAAGTATGGTTGATCTTTAGAATTGCCTTACTAAAGCATTGTAAACATTTAGAAATTATAGCAAAATCAAATTTGACCAAAAATCGTGACCATGTCCTTTTAATGCAACTACGTCCGTTTTCCTTCTCACCACTCAAAAGATTGAATATTGAGCAATTTCAAATAAAATAAAATTTACCGAAGATAAAGCATAGGACAAACCCTTTTTAATGATTAAAATTTACTTTTATAACATGTATCTAATTATTATTATTATTATTATTTTTTTTGCTTTAAATACAATACACTGTCTTAAAAATTTGTCTGTTATTAATTTTCTTTAATCAAAAATTTACCAAGAGTCAATAATTGAACAGACTAGAAAAAAATTAAGTTAGAGAACAAAGCATTTTAGACTGAGGGTGGGATACCACCAAAACTCTTTTCATTTCCATTGTGTGAATCAAAATATTCAAACCGACTACACCCGTAGTATAATTTTCTTTTCTCGCAAAATTGTATCATATAATTTAAAAAAAGAATAAAATTTAAAAAAAAAAATTAAAAAAAATCAAATTAAGAAGTAAAATGAAATTGCACTGAACCAACGGGCATTTTCTCCATCTTATATCCCCACTTTTTGTCATGTTATAAATTTTGAATTTACTAGTACTGGGTGGGTGTAAATTTTAAAATTTACGACATGACAACTAGTTGTGATTATACTTTTAATATAACATTCCTTCGATAGGAATACATGTAGTCAGAAAACTGAGCTGTAATTTTTAGGATTTTAATTTGCTGCCAAAACATGCTAAACATGGTGATATGTTGTGTACACATGCGCGGATCTAGAGGGGGGGTCGGGGGGGGGGGGGGGGGGGTCCCGACCCCCCCTGGAAAATGAAAATTTATTAAATTTACATAGTAAAATTATCGCGAAAATATGCCTCGGACCCCCCCCCCCCCCCCCCCTGGCAAACACAATTATCCTTCGGACCCCCCCCCCCCCCCCCCCCCTGGAAAAATTTTCTGGATCCGCGCATGGTACTTAAACCTATGTGATAAATGTATCATGAACAAAATCTTTAAAAAGTATACCATTATAAAGATATCGATACCAGTACAATAGAATGAATAGCAAACCGATTTTTGTACAGTATTATGTTATAGAAAAAAAAATTATGCATTCAACCAGATTCAATCAGGGACGTATATACTATATATACGACCCTGCTTCAATCAAGGCCTCAAAAAAAGCTCTCCCCACAAAAATAAGACTTTCAGAAGATTGTGTAGGTCACTGAAATAATTAGTCACAGTTTCACAATACATGTATATGAATATTGCAGCTCATATTACTGTATATTATTAAACTGCAGGTGTGCATCCGTGCACTAACAGTTTATTTCTAAGAACGAACTATCACAATCTTATCCAAGCGTTCTAGTGACTGAGATTGACAGAGACAACTCGGAGCGTGATTGACAACACCGTTGTCGTTGAATTGAATACGGAAAATGTCAGAAGATTTCACAGTTTTAAGAGACTTGCAGTCGCACTTACGAACAGCTCAAGTACCTTTTGAACAACTATCAACTTTAGCTCAACAGGGAGATGACTTGGTGAGATTTTCTTTTACGAATCTGTAAATGATTAACGAGATGTGCGTTCTCAATTAACATATCCTCATGTACTGTTTGGTGTGTTCAACTTAAATAAGAATATGTCAAAGTGGATTTTTCCGTTTGTCATCGTACATGTAAGCCGTTTGATTCCATTTTATGGCTATCAAAAAATTATTTGTGTTTGTGCAAGCCAATTCTCATAGAAAGATATGAACTTGTTTGAAAAATGTTTTTGTTGTCAAAGTTGCACAATAAAAATTTTGAAAATGGTCTTTATGGGTCTAGAGTACTACTCTTAATCATATCTCTGAGTCCTTTAAGCCGAAAACAATGAGTCCATATTTTATTCCACAAAGAATATTAATACCAAACAAGCTACATTTATTTAAACTACAGTTCTAAATGACTATTCTAAGAGATAGGTTAAGTGCCATCACTGGGATCCTACAGAGTTTTCTTTCTTTCTTTATCGCCACCATTATTTAATTCACGTTTTGGATCAGTGTTTTGTTCAGCATGAACCTCTTTGTTGTTAATTATTTCAGATTAACTGCCACTTGTCTACTTTTTCATAAACTTTGGAACTTAAAATAATCTAGTTCGAGAGAAATTTTGTCTGTTTTGTTCAGTAGCATCATGATCAATATCAATTTCCCTGCCGTAATGTCATGTATCATTGAATCTCATTGGTTAATCATGACTAAGTGTTGGTGAATGCGATTTTGGCTTTTGTAGAGTTTTTTTAGCTCACCTGAGCTGAAAGCTCAAGTGAGCTATTCTGATCACATTTTGTCCGTCGTCCGTCTGTCCGTCCGTCTGTCCGTCTGTCCGTCCGTCCGTCCGTCCGTCTGTCCGTCTGTAAACTTTTTACATTTTGAACTTCTTCTCTAAAACCGCTTATCCAATTTCAACCAAATTTGGCACAAAGCATCCTTATGGGAGGGCGAATATAAATTGCAGAAATAAAAGTCCGATCTGCATTCAAAGCGGAGAAAACCTTGAAACTGTAGAAAAAGGGGGGTGCATTTTTAAAAATCTTCTTCTCAGGAACTACCGATGCAAATTCAACGCAGTTTAGCATAAATTATCCTTATGGGAAGGAAAATATAAATTGCAAAAATTAAGGTGTAATTCTGTTTCAAATTTGAGTTATTACGAAAATAATAATAAAGGAAAGGCGTGTTTCAATCAGTTTAATAGCTTCGGGTTCGGCATGCGGTAAAATTATTCCATACTTCTAAAACGAGGTTCTTTGTTTCAAGCAGCCATGACATTATACGAAAAAGGGTCGATCGGACTATGATGAAATTGCTTGTTGTGCAACAGTTCGCGTATGAAGGGAAATTTTGAAACATGCAAAATATATTAGTGCCGATTTTGTGAAGTAAATTGAGGCTAAATATTTCAATGCGTTGACAGTTTTCACACATGACGTTGGTGTTAGCTTGTTCTGATTTTCGTTTCGTTTTCATTATTTATGCTTTGTAACCTGGAAACTATCGTCTGTATTTCGTGATTTTTACGTATCAAATCAAACAGAGACTTCGGTAAAGCAAACAGTTAACTGTTTTCCTGCGCAAATTAAGCAAAATCTGATGTAGGGGTACTGAAATACAATTCATTCTATCGGTAATTCGGCATTATCTTTTGCGTAATGGAAGATTAAATTAATGCAATAGGTTTTGTTGAGATGCTCGGCATTTTCTCGAGTTTATTCAGTTTAAATAGAGTTTGATATCGCTGACGGAAATATGTAGGTATATACATGTATCATATATATGATTCATTTCGAAAAAATAAATTGTGTTCTTTATTTGTTATACATGTAGTGCATGTTTCTTGTGTTTAATTGTTTACAATTTCTATTTACTAACCATATTTGAGTGTTAAACTTCGAATTATAAGCAAGATACATAGATTTGCTCACAATTCTATGTTTGTACACAGATCTTAAAAACTAAAGATTAAAAAAGTAAAAAAAATGTCAATATTTATTAAGAAAAATTTTAAAGTCTGTTCTTCCAGAAACCAACTTTAACAACTTATTGTATTGTAAACTTAACACCTTTTTAGCTCACCTGAGGGTGGGCCACAATGGGGGGTCGAAGTTTAACATAGGAATATATAGAGTAAATTTTTAAAAATCTTCTTCTCAGAATCTAATCAGCCAGGAAAGCTGAAACTTGTGTGAAAGCATCATCAGGTAATGTAGATACAAATTTGTGAAATTTATGACCCCTGGAGGTAGGATGAGGCCACAATGAAGGATCGAAGTTTTACATAGGAATATATAGAGTAAATCTTTAAAAATCTTCTTCTCAGAAACTAATCGGCAAGGAAAGCTGACACTTGTGTGGAAGCATCCTCAGGTAGACTAGATTCAAAGTTGTGAATATTATGACCCCCGGGGGTAGGGTCGGGCCACAATGGGGGTCGAAGTTTAACATGAATATATAAAGTAAATCTTAAAAAATCTTCTTCTCAGAAACTAATCGGCCAGGAAAGCTGACACTTGTGTGGAAGGATCGTCAGGTAGTGTAGATTCAAAGTTGTGATAATTATTACCCCAGGGGTACGGTGGGGCCACAATGGTGGGTCGAAGTTTTACATAGGAATATATAGAGTAAATCTTTAAAAATCTGCTTCTCAGAAACTAATCAGCCAGGAAAGCTGACACTTGTGTGGATGCATTCTCAGGTAGTGTAAATTTAAAGTTGTGAAAATCATGACCCCCGGGGGTAGGGTGGGGCCACAATGGGGGATCGAAGTTTAACATCTTTAAAAAACTTCTTCTCAGAAACTAATCAGCCGGCAATGCTGAAACTTGTTCGGAAGCATCCTCAGGCAGTGTTGATTCAAAGTTGTTAAAATAATAACCCCTTGGGGTAGAATGGGGCCACAATGGGGGGGGGGGGGTCGAAGTTTTACATAGGAATATATAGAGTAAATCTTTAAAAATCTGCTTCTCAGAAACTAATCGGCAAGGAAAGCTGAAACTTGTGTGGAAGCATCCTCAGGTAGTGTAAATTCAAATTTGTGAAAATCATGACCCCCGGAGGTAGGGTGGGGCCACAATGGGAGGTCGATGTTTTACATAGGAATACACAGAGTTAATCTCAAAAAATCTTCTTCTCAGAAACTAATCAGCCAGGAAAGCGGACACTTGTGTGAAAGCATCCTCAGGTAGTGTAGATTCAAAGTTGTGAAAATCATGATCCCCAGGGGTAGGGTGGGGCCACAATGGGAGGGTCAAAGTTTAACAAAGGAATATATAGGGTAAATCTTTAAAAAAATTCTCAGAAACTAATCAGCCAGATGATTCTTCATAATTGTTAAGACTTTGGCCCCAGGACTATTGGCCTCCCGAGAAGGTTCAGAGTTTGATGTACGTTTATATCCCTTATATAAATTATATTGTTAAGGATCTTTTTGAGAACTGCAATACTCAACATATGATATGACTATAAAATCATCCTGTTAGAAAAGGGACTAATGATTATAAACATAAGAATATTCAAAGGAAAAAAAGGGTTTTTAATTATACAGGATCTGCATGTATTATTATACATTGTCCAGATAGTTTGTATTATGACTCCATTAAGCTGATTTTATCATACCTATTGTTCCTCAGGTGAGCGATGTGGCCCATGGGCCTCTTGTTTTATTTGGAACATTTCGGGCGTGTAGTTAGTAGGTAAAGAAAGGAACATGAAATCGATGTTCTGGAATTTCTTAGCAAGAAAACGTGTATATATTATGTATTTCTAAGTTTAATGCGTCCTTTTGGATGCACATATAATCAAATTATGCATCCTGAACAAAATACATGTACATGTGTGTGCATATTTTATGCAGGACACACGTCAAAATGAATCACCTGCAAAACACTTGTACATGAAATGTGGAAACAAATTGCTAGCTTGAACTATTGACCTGGTAGTTAGGTACACGTAATAAAATAATGACATTGGATGAAGGCCATACTGCATGTCTCCTCTTCTACAGAGAGAC
Organism: Magallana gigas; assembly: GCF_902806645.1. Classification (NCBI taxonomy): domain Eukaryota; kingdom Metazoa; phylum Mollusca; class Bivalvia; order Ostreida; family Ostreidae; genus Magallana; species Magallana gigas. The sequence goes on from NW_022994945.1 coordinate 424,029, forward strand.
GGACTGACAATGAAAACTTTCTCATAATATCATTTGTAATCATTGATGAACATATATAGTGTGTTTTCAGAGGATCTAATAATAATAATAATTGTTTTCCCTTCTTACTGTGAGCTGGATAACATATTATACATGTATACAGTACCAATCAGACCCAACCTAACAGAAAGTAAACCCCAACTAAACCCTAGCTGGGTTAAATTTACTTTTGGGGTTTACTCTGGGTTTACTTCAGGTTAAATATAGAGTGGACCCAGAGTAAACACAAAGTAAACCCAGAGTGGACACAGACAGTAAACTCCATTTAGATGTATATCCCTGAAAGCAGATGCTACATGTTGATTTGGAATATAATTTAATTCTGGTTATGTAACGCGCTTTCTGATTGGATAAAAAAATTATTTTATATCGTATAAAGAATGTTGCCTACGTCATAGTAAGACTAACGTCAAAAATATATCAATACGCTTGACGTTACGTTTGAATTTTGTACAATTTTACGTCAATTTAAGGGTCAAATGACCGTTTTTATCTACAATGAACAGTAAAAAAATTAAATTATAAGCAATGAATTCAATATTTATTTGTTTTATACGATATAAAATGGTTTGAAACAGTTTACGCTTTTTTATAAACCGCTTCGCGGTTTATAAAGCGTAAACTGCCCCAAACCATTTTATATCGTATAAAACAAATAAATATTGAATTCATTCCTTAAATACAAGGGGTAGGAATTACAGGCAGTAAGATGGTGCAAGATAAATGACAGGTCTGCTTCACACCTCTTAGTAAACCCAAAGTAAACTCCGAGTGGATGCAAATTTTCAAAATGCAGACCCAGAGTAAACCCCAAGTTAAAACCCCGAAAGTAAATTCGGGGTTTAGATGGGGTTTACTCTGGTGTTAGATTGGGTCTGATCTGTACTGTAAGTTATACGTACATATATGTGTTAAAATTCTATGATGACATTTGACGTGATTGGATTTAATTGAAGTAATTCAAAATTTCATTGCCTTTTTCTCTGTTTCTTTACTCTACAGCACTGGGCCCTACCTGCTGCGGACCATCAGGTAGACACTGTCTGTGTTGTAGTGTATCGTATCAGACTGTAAACCAACTTTTATTTTCAAGGACGTTATTTTGTAATTTAAATAAAATAAACTGTTGAAAAAAAAATACACAGCTAATTAATTTCAAGGGACCATAGAAAAAAATGTTGTTATAGTAGTTATTCTGTATAGGCTTATAATAGTGAAATCGTAAGAAATTCTAGAACAAATTTGTTGTAATTATGAAATATCTTAAACTATCAATGGTTATTAAAATTAATACCACCATCATTTACAAAAAATGTAAGTATTAAATCTTCTTTCTTCAATTTTTAAAAATAAATTCTGCATAACTTACATTTGAATTGGAGATTTTATATATTATGCATCTTTAAAAAGCATGTATCTTTAATGAAATTTATAATTTTATGGTAAATATTCATTTCAAATGATAATGAAATATGATTAATGAAATATGATTAAATGTTGCCAGTGGACAGGTTACTTTGGTATAGCGGGAAATTAGTTGTAACCCTTTTTGTTAAATTTGGCAATTTCTATAGATTATATTTTATGTTTTATTGAGATTTTTGCAGGGAATGTCATCATAAAGAATTTGTTTTTGCCATAAATTTCCTATATCCATGTTCACTTTATTCAGGTTTTGCTGTACAAATCTTTTTGGATTCACAATCAGTTTATATAAAAATTTGTTTAACGATGTTTTAAAAATTGTATTATAATCATGATAATATATGATTCAAAATTTCTTGAGGTTTGCTAGAGCCTTGTCGTTGCGAAAAATGTTTCGCAGCAAAGCAGCCTTTTTCCTGTGGTCGTAATAACAATGACGAAATCAACTCACAAAAATTAGTCGTCGTAGCCCTGTCAATCACCTGTACATCGTAAAATAATTTCGTCGCGAAAATAAAGTTTGGTTTACAGTACTTCACTGGACAATGATATTTTTATTAGCACATTACTTGTCAACCTTATCTCTTTGTTACAGTTGTCTGAAATTAATTCTCTTAAGATGTCCACACAGATACAGTTGTTTAATTTTAAACAGTTATAATATGCAAAAGGCTATCGATAAACATCAAACCAAATGAGTCTGTCACATAATGTATATTGTACTCAATAGTGCATTTTTTAAGTTAAGTGCATGAACTGAGGTTATGTCGTTACTTAAAGTATGACTACAATAGGAGGTCATCAGTAGTAAAAAGTATCAAGAAATTCCTTATGGAGAGCAAAAGCTAATTAGAATACAATGTAAGTACTGAAATTGCCTGCTGCGTTAATTGAACAAATTTAATATATTTTCATTATGAAATATCTTTTTAAAAAAAACACTCCCCCAAAAAAGAGAGATTTAAATGTGAAGCTAAGAGGGCTTGATGGCCATGCATGGCTTCATTTTCAGACCATATTAATCTCCTTTAAAAAAAAGATCTTTGTATGATATAGATATTTGGAAAGTGTCAAAATTTACAGCTAAAGTATTTGCATTTTTTTTCTTTACTAAATAATACATGGTATATTTACTTATATAATGAACATCTTGACATATTGTTGATTCTCAGTTGTTTTGACTCGCTCACTTGGTGGTCTCTGAGTACTGCATGAGTTTAGGCTCTACTAGCTAGGGCCTCTAAGTTTGATGTAGGTATAACAATACATGACTGTATACTAATGAAGAACTGTTTAAGATCTTCTTCTTAACTGCAGCAATACTTAGTAACTAAGGTAAAGGAATGCATAATCCAGAGCTTGAAAAATCTTATTTATAATGATGACATTGACTGAATTTTGATCTCTTTAGTCAAAAATTGACCAAAAAATGATTAAAAAAGAAAGATAAAAAAAAATAATAGCAGTTCTTTTAAGATTGTTATTTTTTCTTAATTGAATCAAATTAGTGCATTTTGATATTTCAATTCAGTTAATGTAAACATCATTAGAATGCCTCATTCCCTCTTTTTTTATTTTTAGTTGGTGGAGAGGTTCCTGACAGAGAATATCCGGATACAAGGATCTGGTCCGGAGGTTCTCCAGAGTCAGCTCTATATATGTAAGTTATGCACTGCTAAGCTGTTAAACATCATTGTGTAATTATTAGGTTTTCATGTCCAGGTCATCAAAGACTCATTGAGTTTATTGAGTTTATTTTATTATTTGAAATCTGTGAACCTTTTACCCATTTTACTTGATGTCACCTCCTGTTAGTTTTCACTCATTGTTTAGATCCTTACATAATTATATATAGTCAGGTAAAATTATCAATTGGCAGTCTGGAATATGGCGGCCAGCCTTAGCCAGTCGTCCAACTCACCCGGAGTCTTGAGTACAGATGCAACTACTGGCCATATCCGAATTGTTAGAAACATACCTGTTTACCAGTAATTGTTATTTCATTAAATTGTTGCCATTGTTTAAACTCATCTAATAAGTTTGAAAATCCTGCTTCAAGTGGCTTTTATTTCTCTAAAATTGCATTTTGGTGGACTTTGGGGAATACGGCACACCAACCCTTAGTTTTTACCTTATGGCCTAAAGCGCTCACTTGCAGCGCCTCAACCTTATTAACCTTGTTCCCTCTACGCCATTAATTACATTTCTTTACCCCGTCTGTACGGGTGCAGTTCCAGAAAAATTACCTATAAGCACCGCATACAAATCTAGGCGGTCACAGAACCTGCCTCTGAAGAAGACGCTGACTGCATGAGGAAATGAAATGGGAAAATTTAATATAATTGTCAACCTTTCAATATCATGTAGCAATGTGTGAAAAATACAAAATATGATTAGTCCATGGATGGCTTTGAAGATGGAATGTATGTGCGTCACTTGCCAGACTTAAAGAAAAAAAAATTCCTCCTCCTGCCTTCGTGAAGATTTCGTGACTTTATGAATTGTCTGAATAATTTTTGTTGAAGTACTACGTGACCTGACTGTGAAAGACACAATTGAACAGAAAGCTGATCGAGACAACTACCAAACCTAAATTAAGGTCTAGCTGCTTTTTGTGTTGGCCCTTAAGGTGGAATAACACACCTGGAAAAAGTCACTCAAATTAACAGGAGAATTTTCGTTAATGAAAGATATAATGATAAATGAAATGTACAAATGTCAAATAAGCAAAAAATTTGGGGATAAAAAATGAATATCTAAAATAATTATTCCAGTAAGTAATAACAAAAAGACCCTGCGGGATTCGAACCCCAGATGTACGGATTACAAGTCCGACACTTTATCCATGAGCTATGGAGTAAGTTACATGTTTCAGTCCATAAAATCCTTTTAATAAAATGAAATGTCGTTTTGATCAGCGGTCAGCCATTTTGTGATGATGTGTTATTCCACCTTAATGCATTATTACCAATCAGGTCTGCCTCCAGGGGTATAATAAAACAACCGAAAGCTGACACAGAGAGGATACAGGAAGCGAACCCGAAATTCAGATGGAGACTCTGAATTAGCTACCTTCATAAATATACAGTGTAACTTCAGTATCTCGAAGACTGATATCGAATATACAATGGATAATGTTGAATTGATTTGTTCCAACCACTTATTTTTGAAGTATTTTAACATCGATATCTGGAATATATAGATATCTTGAAGTTTTCAAACAGTCCCATCTACATATAGGTCGAGATAATAAAGTTCGATTGTATATATATGTACATTTAAATGAACTATTTATATTTACTTTAAAAAATTGCTCTTTTAAATTGTTCCTCTTAGCAATTAATCACGGCCTAATAAAAAAGAAAAAAATTCGGAAAAAATAGTTATAAATCTTTGGAAACATTTTTCCTACAAGAAATGAGTAAAACTAAGTGCTTAAATGGATGATGATTTTTTAAATCAATACATGATAATGTTACATACCTTTTAACCCTCCCTCATCAGTTGTGGAAATTCTTGATGCAAAATGGCTAAAAATCTTGAATCTACTGGATCAAACCCAACTCCAGTGAGTCTACCTATAACCATCCTCAAACTCTATCCCCCCTAAGATCATTTAAAGTATTTATATTTATGATTATACATGTACATTGTATGCATATATGCCTTATATATTTAGGATAATTTTAGGGAAGCATTAAATAAACACAAAAAATTTAAAGTTCTAGATTTTACTTTTAATCACAAACTTATTAGGTGTAATAACAAAAACCTGATAATAATACCCATGCATGCAGACAGTATTGTCACACGCGTCTGGCACTGTTTGTAAAAGTCTAAGTGATATTTCAGAAGGTTAAGTATTTATAGAACTGAAGCTACAGTCCCTCACAAAAAACGTTCTTATATAACTTTCCCACGTAAATGGTGAGTGCACGCTTAACAAACAGTGAGCACACTCTTAGCAAACAGTGAGTGCACAGAAAATTGGAAAGTAGAACATTTCAGGGACTGTACAAGTGTGATAAGAGCAAAGACAGTGGAAAATGTGTAAATTTTAAATATTATATGTCAGCCAAAATTTGATCAAATGTATTGGGGGGGGGGGGGGGGGGTTGCATATTTAGATATTAAAACATGTAATTATAAATAACATAAATGCCTCAATTAATCATCAAGGCCTCTTTTTAAGCACCCTATATCTTTTTAAACATTTAATTAATCGTGAATAAATCATTTCATCAATAATCTATTTACAGCTTGCTTTTGGGGAATGAAAGAAATTGTCCAGCAACTGTTAAGCAGAGGAGTTGGTAAGGTTTATTCAACTTGCATTATTACTGTAAATTCCTTATTTTACATGAGCCTGGTTCTTTAACTCCGAGGTTCCACTGGTTTGCATTGAATTGAGAGAATATAAAATTGTGAACACCATTTTTTGTCATTATAATTATAAATGTTTGAAAATGAAATAGATAATTTGAATATGCTTTTCACAATTTTATGCAGATATTTTTTCCTCGCCTTTATTAAGGAATTTACGGTATATACTGTAAATCAACTTTTACAGTCAATTTCTCAGGACTTTATAATAGCCTGAAAAACAGCAACGAATATACATGTATATATAACACAGGAAATTCCATTTCTTTGACAACTCTCTTTTTATGAAACTTAATGGATATATTAAACACAGAATTTTTTTTTATCTCTTATGATCAGTTAGCTAGACTTTATTAAATTTTATGATTATGATTAATATGATTATGATTATGATATCTAAATATACACCCTAGAAGAGACAATTAATTGTGAGGGCTGTCTAGCTAAGATTTATATCGATGGAAAGCGACTCCATGCAATTTGTAAAAAATTCTAACACCTCGCGATGTTAACGTACACATTTAAGATGGTTTTTCAAGCTGTGCCAAAAACTTTAGGGAGCTTTTATTTTGCTGTGAACTTTATTTTGCAATAAACTGAAACTGGTTCATGATGTGGACTATTTTTAAATTTGCAATTAATATTTATAAATAAATCTAAATTTGTAGATTATGTATGAATTAATGTACAATATACCAGAAACATTTGAAAACTGGTTTAGTCAGCATGAAATTAAAAATGTTTACCTGACAGTACTTATATACATTTAGGCTTAGACACTCCAGAGCTTTGAAAAAAATTTCTTGCACATAAATGAAAGTTGAATTACGGATTATGATTAACAATGCAGATCTAAGTTCTACAAGGTAATATGTGAGTTAATTTCACTATATATATATCTATATCTATATCTATATATACAATGAACTCTGAAAACCAGACTTTATCTAAAATAATAAAAAGATAAAAGAATACATTATCACAATTATCTTTCAGCTAGGCTGGGCGAACTTCATATTTCATTAAATCAGAGTCTTTAAATGTTTATTCAGGGAGGCAGGGATGCCAATGCAAGCATATTTTTTTTCATCATTCATAGAACAAAAACAATTTGCAGAATTGTTTCACAAAATGATACACCTTAGGATAAATATATATGTCTTCCGACTTAAAGAAGCATAGTATTACTAGCAAATTTTATTTATTAGATGTATAAACAGTTATTATGATGTACACTAGCCTTATCAATGATTTTATCAGTGTATTTTGTTTATTTCATCAAAACTGCATATGGTATTTGTAGAGGTTAATCAGACTCTTGGCAAAAAAAACAAGAAGATAAATAATTATTATGCATCCAGTAATCCAGCCGACCTTAATAATTAGTTTTTATAACCCACGTCAGCAGATTCCACCAGAATTTCATTACTTTTTAGCTTACCTGAGCCAAAGGCTCAAGTAGCTGTTCTGATCAAAATTTGTTTCTTGTGTCTGTTGTTGTCATGGTAACTCCAGGTGTCAAAATCATATTTGTTGTTGTTATAAACTTTTCACATTCTCAAGTAGGTAGGGAAGATTTAAGTTTGTTCAAACCATGATCCCTTCAGGAATAGGGTAGGGGTAGAATTTTGGAGGGGGGGGGGGGGGGGGGGGTTCAGAAGAACTTTCGAATATATGGAGAAAAAATTTGAAAATCTTTACAAACAAGATATACTTTTTTAAGTTGTCTATATTTTTGTATATGAGACTAAAACTGTCTAAAACTTAATCAGCTATGGCTATTGTTGCTCAGGTGAGTGATGTGATTTTTGGCATAAAGCTTGGCTTGAACTCATTGTGTCTTCTTTCGAATAATTTTTATGATAGTGTTAACCCCAGACTGTTTAATTTTAGATATCAATTTCCAAAACAAAGGGACCCTGTGGACACCACTTCATGCTGCAGCATTTCAGGAACATGGACCAGTAAGAGCCTTTCTGATTTGTTATTTTTTAGATGTTGGTTGTTCATGAAAATGGCCCAGTAAGAACCTTTCTGATTGGTTATTTTTCTGATTGGTTGTTCAGAAACATGGCCCAGTTTCACTCAAAAAACACTCAGAAAAATTCACAGAAACAAAAACAGATTACTTACGAAGATTTATAATGGGGATTGTTATACCCCTGTAAAACAGTTACTATATAACTCTATACGAAAAGAAGTCCAGCATTTTGACTGTTGGACTGGAACTGTTAGATTAGAACTGTTAAAATCGACTGTTAAAAAAGACTGTTGACCGGTGACGTCACATTCCAGGAAAACGTGTTATTGATTAGAAGGGGTATAACAATACAGTTGTTGACTGTATCTCGGGCAACAGTTGATCTGTCGGACCGGCCTTGAGCAACAGTTTGCTAGCCGGTCCAACAGATCAACTGTTGCCCTCGACCCCAGTCAACAACTGTATAATGTTTACATTGATTACTGTTTAAGATTAGCTAAAAAAAAAACCAAAGAAACAAACAAACAAAAAATAAAAAATAAAGCCAAAAAAAAAAGAGGAAAGCTTTCACAATTCTCAGTTTAGCAAAAAATGAAGGAAAGTTTGACAGTGTAGATTAACTATTTTTTTTTTCATTTTTTTTTCTATTTGATATCATCAATATGGATGCAGGTTTTTGACGTTTATTAAGAGCCCTTGATGAGAGAACTACATGTAATTTACCTGAAATCTACCTGTAATTAACATCATGTTATTGACCTGTAGAGTCGTATTGCAGGTGGTTATGGTGCTGCTAGAAAACGGAGCCGCACCTGAGAAACCGGATTCCGAGGGCAGGTATATGAATTAGTGGTCAACTCTTAACCGACATGTATCATTAAGGTCACACAGTGTACACATGTACATGTTAACGATACAGTGTAATTAGTAAAATTAATGTTGTTTGTGACAAACAAAGTAATCAAGAAAAAAAAACTCATGACAATATGCTAGGTTGAAATAAATGGTTCAGTTTTCATGTACATTTATACAGGTTCAGTGCAGATTTGCTGAATATCTGTTGCCGTTTCAGAGAAGTAAATAAAAAACTAGTTTTATATTAATATAAGTAATTAAACAAATTTAAGTTTATTCTTTTATTAAATACATGTACATGTAAATCTTAATTATTTGTCAAGAACCCTCAGTTTGTTTATCTTTACAAAAGATCATGTTATTGATTATTGCTGTAGTTTTACTCGAGATATTTTGCTTTAATATTTCTTTTTTATATTCAGTTTAATGATACAGTTAGTATTGGATGAATTTTGATCCCAGACAATATACAAGATATGCAATTTTGATAAACAGCCAATCGCTTGCCATTATCGTGACTAAATCACTACGTGGGCAGCTTTATACTGATTGAAAGTCTAAAACAATAGGAGGCTGTTTGGTCAATTAAATTACCCAATATGGCATCAGAGCTCATCTAGTGCCTCAAAGAATAGTTAATATATAAGATAGGATATTTTAGGCCATATATAATTATTAAGTAAAAATAAAAACTAAATATTTTTGCTTTGACTATTAACATGAATTCCTATATTTCTATGTTTGCCATTATTTTCCTTCAAAATTTGTGAAAATTGTGCTAAAAACTCTATTATTATATACATACATGTCTGCATGTATTTAAGCTAGAGTGCCGCAGCACATTATGTTTGCCAAAAAAAATATGTACGAGGGTCAATCAAAAAATACGAAGACTTTTGTCATAGTTATGTTACTTAACGTCGTATCATTACTAAATTTGGTATACATAATTTAGCAATAGTTTCAAAGAATTTGCAAGGAAAAAAGTTAATTAATTTCTTTATTTCTAAGAATTATTTAGAGTTTAATCCTGCAAAAATGAGGTCACGGCGCATTGTCAAAATTTGTGTTATGTCAACAATAAACCATATAATGTTGAAAGTAATATCTCTATAAATTGGGCATAAAACCAAATAATATTGAAACTTCAAATGTAGTATAGTCATAGTATTCTATGTACCAAATAATGAAGGGATATATTGTTTTGTCGAACAGATATTAGTAACTAAAGACATATAGTCCTCTTTAGAGCTGACTAAAAACATCGACGTCGCCGGACGTCACGGCGCAACAACAAGTACAAATAAAATGGATCTAACTCAGGAAAAAGCCGATAGAAGCTGTGAAAATGCTCAATGGTGCAAAAAATAAGTCAACAATTATTTGCAAGTTTGTGTTCAACTGTAATAAATTTTGTGAGGGTGGTGGTCATTGTATTTTGAATATAAAACAGTCCGAAAGAGAGTAGAATATCTGTAAATATTTGGTCAAAAAATAAGTAACGTAAATCGACGTTCAGGGTTATCCTTACTGTAAACTAAGAAATACACGGTAAGAAAATGAAAACTTTAATGAACTAACTAAATATGATTCTCGAACAAATGTGTGCAAATAAGATGTTAAGTGGTTCAGTGCCATTTTAAATTGGAAGGAGAAAGGCACAAGAGACTAAGCATGATATAAAAATGGGGTATATCTATAAACTGTGCATGTTTAATCTTGACGTCATGTTTTGAACGTTACCGTGCGCCGTGGTGACAAAACATGTTGCTTTTAAAAAGGGGTAACAAAAATATCGTTTCATCAAATGGACTAAAACTTTGCATATCAATAACATAAGTGTCGGTGCAAAGATTAATCTGTTAAGTATGACTTTCATGAAAAACATATGATAGACAGCCACATTGTCTTCGTATTTTTTGATTGACCCTCGTACTTTACTGGGTAATATGATCTAAAAATGCAAATACCGATATTAAAAGAAATGTTTTCAAAATTTAAGGTGGCTTGTTGGTTGTGATCATTTTTAGACTGTATTGATCTCCTCCAGGTAAAGAGCATTATATAAAAATATAGAAATTGAATGCCCAATTAATTTATTTAAAGGGTTTAACAAAATCTATGGATTTTTTCCTAACAAATAATTATTTATCGCTTAAAAGCAAGTCATATCTGAAAGTTTAAGGTAGATTGCATGGTTAGTTTGTTGACCATCCAGCCTCCTTAATCATGAAAACATGGAAAATATGCAAGACTTGAGAATACCGGTCACCGTACTGGGTTTTTGTTTTTTTAAGGACACCCAAGGACTTTGCATCAGCTTCTGACAAGATCTGGCCACATTTTGGCGCACTGGGGCTAGAGAGAACACCGAGATGGGAACTTGTTGAAAAAAGTGTTATTAAAAAGGTACATTATATTCATTTCTTAATTACGTTCCAATCCAAGTCATGTTGAAATAGTGTTTAGTCGTTTAAACTTAATGATAATGGTAGAACTGACAAATTAGGTAAACATATTTAGAAAAAAAAAATTTTTTTTTTTTTTTAAATATAATTTAAATGTTCTCCAATTTTAATAGTATATGTATGCGGGTATTTAGATAAAGGAATAATTTTGTAACCTGACCTAAAGCCAATATTTTGGTTATTGACAGGAGTCCGACACAATGTTCAACTTAAGAATAATGTAGCTGACCAAGTCTTAATTGGGATGATTTATTACGTGTTTCACTTCAGTCTGATAAACTGGTTTGCACCTACTAATTTGACTGGAATTTATGTCTACACATAGGTAATACAGCTATTAGAGAAGTCTCAAACAAATGATACATTAAGGGACTCCAGGTTTCACAGAGATAATGCTCTTGCAAAACTCTTGAACAATTTTTCAAACTAGGCAAATAAAATTTATTTTTTAGTTACTGTAAAAGCAGAAATATTCCTTGAGGATTTAATTTCATTATTTTCATTGGCGGTATTGATCAACGAAATTAAATCCATGACTAATTTTTAACCAAAGTATTCATAAGTAGAGTTAATACATTTAAATATTACGATATGACAAAATTAAATCCCAAAGATATTGTATTTGGTTTAAAAACAACGAAATTTTAATCCAACAAATATACATGCATGTGCTTCCACAGTATATACATGTACATTTAAAAATATTTTCTTGAGACCTTTTAATGCTACAGTTTATTAACTTTGTAAATCACAAGTAAGATGTTAAGTTCCTTCTTTCACATACTGCCTCTTGTCTTGCCTAGACCCCCCCCCCCCCCACCCCTATTAATGAGTTAAAACTGAGTGTTATTTAACTGAGTGATTAAACAGTTAAATGGTGATCAAAAAAATTATTCACTTGAAAACTGTTAGTCCTTTGTGCATGGTGGCCTCAATTGGCATCTTTGTAGCTGTATATCGCAAAAATATGATTGATGTATGCATGTACTAGTATATTTTTTACTCTGATCCTCTTTTATTCAGGTTAATCAAGGTGTATTAGGTCAAGACAGTCATCAAAGAAAAAGTGCTATACGGATGGTAAGTATTTCATTCACTTTGTAAGAGAATTGCATCATGTACTTGTATATATAATATATACTGTTAAAGTTACGTTAGGCTAAGTTAAATCTTCCTCCGGGCCATGAAAATGCAAAGGGATGGTGCTTACATGTTTCTTTGGTTTTCATTAGTGCTAGGCGAATAAGAGTGACTCCCCCTTGGATGGAACTCCAGTCCCTTGCATGTTAACGCTAAGTGTAAGAATTAATTCCATAGAGATTCTTTGGGGAAACGGAAGGATTAAAACTGATTCCACACACGATAAATATGATTACTGTTACTGTATTTTATCTTAATGATGTGTGTATGTGTGATAAGGATGGGGGCATCTTTATATAATTTGAAGCAGGCCAAAAGGGGGGGATGTTGAATGTTAACTATTAGTTATATTTTGCACAAAATAATATTTTTTGATGCTATTGTAATATGGCAGTTTCAAGGTTTTTGCTTTACAAGCATCTAACGGACTTAATTACAGTTTGATGACTAAATTTTTTCAAATAGATCATGCATGTAAGACAAAAATTACTTAAGATAATGTAATTATGAATAAACAAAAATGTGAGATAGGCTTGGCAGGCCTTGCCCTCTGTCACATTTTCTTACCCTCGCCCAAACAATTTACAGGCCAGATTTTTACTAAATGTGACTTTTTAGCTCACTTGATCTGAAAACTGTGAGCTTTTCTGATCAAAATTTGCCCATTGTTTGTTGTTGTCAACAACATTGTCATTGTTAGCACATTTTTTACTCTTTGCCAAAAATTTTGCTTATACATGTATCTTAAAACAGTAATCATGTATTTTTATATATTTATCCACACCAGGCCCTGGGGCCATAAAACTTAGACGAACTTACTTTCGTTCTAAGTCTCACTTTTACAAAAGGAACATATAGTGGAAAAGTGAGACTGAGATCAAAAGTGAGCTCGTCTAAGTTTTATGGCCCCAGGGCCAGATTTTTACTATATGTGACTTTTTTTTTGTTTATGCACAGTCCTCAGATAGTCGGCCGGAGTCGGCTTATGCATACAACAGTGACCCATTTATCCATGCAGCTGTGACGGGGGATGTGCTCGCTGACCAAGACGAGGAAAGGAACGGAAACACCGCAGACCAACCAAGGTTTTCCATGTGGCGGTAACAGGAACCACCAAACTTATGTCTGTGTTGGGCGGTGTATTTTATTAGGAACCACAAGAAACTGTCCATGTGGTTTAATTGTCTTAAAATAAAAATCACAAGATTGTGTGGGGTGGTCCAAGAAAATCCTATATGGTAAAGGACAGGAGCCACCACTGTAAGAGAGGATTGTGGGATATGTTGCGTTTTGTCCGTGCATTTTTTAACTTATTAATTTTGTGATTGTTGATTGTTAATTTATGAGTGAGGTTGTTATAATATTATTTATATGTACATGTTGTCTGTTTTTTTTATGTAAAGATGAGATGGATTTCAGATGTCCATTTTATCTATTATTAATACAAGTTCACTTGGAGTACTTACTGTATTAACTGTGATATGGTATATAGTTAAATTGTTGTTTTTTGTTGCACCTCACCTCCCAAAAACACCCCAGCCCATATCTCCCAAAAAGAAATAACATGTATTACATTTTACATTGTATTAAGTATTGACAAAAGTGTTCATTTTTTTATCATCAACTATATAGAGTTAATGATTACAAGTATCTTTCAAAACTTTTTTGTTAACTATAAGATGGCTAGATGGTTGTGGCCATTTTTAGACTGTATTAATCTCCAAGAGAAGAAGAGCTCTGTATTAAATATACTGTATACAGGGAAAATATTCGCCCCCGTTTTATTTTCATCTCTTTCGCCCTTGTTTTCAGTGGGCGAATTTAAGACTTGGCAAATACCAATGTCTCAAATTATCAATCTTTAAACACAAATGTGTCTGGGCGAATTCAAGATTGGGCGAAACTGTTTGCAATTGTTTGCAAGAACGGCGAACATTTTAACACGGGGCAAAAATAACCCTGTATACTGTGTAGGGCAATACTGTGTAGGGCAATACTCAAATTCAAAATCTGAAATACAAGTATCTTGAAGTTTCCCTACTAGATAATATTGTACACCCAAGCAATTCATATCGGATAATTTAAGGAAGACCTGGATGTTAATTGGTTCATCAGCCAGCCTCCTTAATTGTATACAATTTTTTGTGATATTGAAAGTATTATATTATGTTAAGATATTTTTGTAGTTAGTATGATAATTGAAACTTAATTTGAACAAAAAATTTTAAATGAAAATACTGATACAGTGTGTTTACTGACATTTTTTAAATGTCAAAAAAATTACCAAAAGAAATCAAAGCTTAGATATTTTTTGTTTCCAAACCTGATGCATGTTGACAGATGACTTCTTACAAAACGTTAAATTTGTAAAGATATTAAATGTCAATGGATTGTTTTGTGCAATTTTGTTTTATTTTTTGCAAGTTTTCTTTCAAATTGATCCATTTAAATAAAAAAAAAATGAATTTTGGGGTGGAATATTGTAATCTACCTCAATAATTAACATCTGGATGGAACTTAATTTAGTACATTAATCCAGACAGACTTATGAAATGTGTTTCAAGTTTTACAATTTTGTTATTTCATTAAAAGAGTTATTGAAGAAATATCTTTCTGAATCTTTAATAAAAGTTATAGGAATTTTTATTCTGCACATGGAATCTCGTTATTAAAATTGGTGTGCTGATTAAAGAGAGAATCACAAGATCAGTTCAAAGTATTTTTATATTTTTTAATGATATTCTTTTATTTCTTTTTAATAGAATGAGTTGTGCATAATAAATACATGTAATTAAATTTGTGTAGTTTTTTCTTCAGTATTCAAATCAGGGTTGGCAAAAAAGCGGGAAATACTCATATTTCCCAGGACGGTGGGAAATACTGGTAATTCCCGGGAATTACTGGTATTTCCCGGGAAATACTGGGAAAAAAAGTACAACTACATATTATAGTACTTACTTAAGACATTAGTCTTAATTAAATCTGTAGGGATGTAGACAATAGTACACCTTGTCAGCAATGACATTTAATAATGTTCTTTGATTTTAACAAGTTTTGACTGGTCAGTAATGCATTGGTTATCTCTTATGAATACTCAAAACATGGTTCATTCATATACCATTGTAATTTGTTTTTAAGACTTTAATCAGGTATAGGTGCATCTACACAGTTATTATAAACATGATATCAAAAGTTCCATTTTCTGGTTATTTGGTGAATGTGAAAATGGGACAAGAACATTGTGAAAAATAAAGTGTGACTGTGTCACTACCTCAGTATGCAACACACCTAAGAAGAAGCCAATTAGCCCTACTCATAGTACATATCTCCCCAAAACAGGAGCACAAAACTGTCAAGTGTCAATTATTTATTAAAACAACATGTGTGATTATTAAGTTTTTACTTGCAACACCTACACTAATTATAGCTTTGAATTATAAATCTGTAAAACACAACACTTGAAGTTAAAAAAAAAACTGGACTAAAATTTGTACATTAGAAGCTATAGAAATCTTTTGGAATAGGTGATCTGGTGAATTTAAGATTTATAAACTGACAGTGAAATGGGGAAGTATAATAAATTGGTTTTTGATGCTTACTGTTAATATCTTTTATCATAAACATAAGTTTTACATTGAACAAACTAAAGAAATATAAGATTATAAATTTGTATTTCCCAGTATTTCCCAGTTTAGTGGAAAACAGTAGTATTAACCGGGACGGGAAATACCGGTATTTACCACCGGTAATTCCCAGCACTGGTATTTCCCGGCCAACCCTGATTCAAATGTTTGTAATTTTGAAGTAATATCCAATATCAATATCATGTCAATGAATTCTGACATAATTATACTTGTACAGCAAGTCAAATTCTGATTATACATGTACATGTATGTGTACATTTAGGCCAAGTAGAGACACAAATATCCAAAAATATAAATGTTATTAATGTCTCTGGGCCGGGGGGGGGGGGGATTTTGAATCTCCCATATTAGTTGGACATCATTTTGGTCTACATTTGGATCATATTCTTACAACGGAGGAAGTTGCATAGTACTAGTTGATATGAAAACTTATATAAATTAACTTTTAAGATGACAAAAATCTTACTCGCGTACATGTATATGCGCTCAAGGCTGTAGAAACTCTTTCAATAAATGAGTTATTTTTTAGGGTTTTTCCTCTTTTTTCCTCCCTTTTTTTCGTTGGTTTTTTATGTAATATGATTTTATTTTTAATCATTCAAGGTGAAAAATTAACGCCAGCAAAAGAAAATATATCTGATTTTTAGGTAAGGTAAAGTGTTATTTGTCTAGACTAGTAAATTCTTCATTCACCACGAAGGTGTAAAAAAAACACCACAATGTGTAATATCATGACTGTATATAATATACAAATCTGATCAATGTTAATTTAAAGGGGCATTATCAGCTAGGTCACGATTTCTTGAGCATAAATAAACTTTTCTTAACGTTTAACACATTCATTTAAGGTCTAAAATTGGACTTTTCCCTTCAACATTCAAAACGTAAACAAAAGCTTTGTTTTGCCAACCCTCCAACCACAGGAAATATTGAAGTTCAACATGTTACAAATGCCAGTCAAGAAAGAGTAATAGCTTATTATCAATTTGTAGTTACCAATACATGTACCTTAAAGGGAGCGTGGTCACGATTTTGGTCAAATTCTATTTTTCTATTTTATATTATTTACAATGCTTTAGAATTGCATTTTTAAGGTTATATGAGACATGTCGATATTGATATGGATTAAAGTATATTATAATTGAAATACTTTCAACGGTTTAGAATTTTCAAATTTTTAAAATATTTAACACAAAAATAGCTTTTAAAAATATTTGGAGAGAAAAAAATTGTAAATCCCCTAGTGGGATTCAAACTCATGACTTACACATTTGTAGTAAACCCTCTAACCCACTGCACTATCTGTTAGAGAACACGACTGGAGAAGAAACTACTTATATATATTACGGGGGGGTGCTCTCTCCCGTACTGGACTAACACTGGGCCAACCGTGAGCTTATTCTCTTGTTGTTGGACCCAGCCTCATCAAACCCCCAACAAGCCAACACGCGTTTTAGTTTTCAGACTTTAATATAGATTTTACATGAAATATACTTTTACGTGAGTTTGGTATGTATCAGCACCGAAGGTCTGATTCCAACTGACCATATTTTACAATTCAGAATAATATATAATGAACAATGGAACAACACAATGAAGGATTAACATAATAAGTACAGATGTAAGTAAATCAATTATCAAACAGCTATTGAGTAACTCGGGACATTTTAGCAGCATGTACATAAAAGGATTAATAAGATGAAAGAATCTTAAGTGTCAATAAACATAAACAGAAGTCAATTAAAAGATTAGCTGTCCATCACTGATTGTGCCTCGGGTGGGATTAATGCTGCGCGGAACTTATAACGTTTATAAAACAGTTGTTGAAATAGATAAAAAGTTTTTGTAGCAATTAACACAAAGTCCGAAAAAGTTAATTTACACAATAATTAAATATAGTCCGAAAGATTGAATTTCACACCGTGACATATAATTAAACTTGGTTTTATTATTAGTCCGATAAACAATACATCACAGCATGGATGTGTCCCATACCACCTTAATGATCAAATGAAATTTAAGAGTCATGCAGGCATGAAGTTATAAGCAAGATACTGAACCCACAATTCTTTGTTTTGTAAACAAGGTTCGTGCCCTGTTTTTGATTACATAGGTTCGATATACTAATACTCTTACTCCATCACTGTACTGCGGATCACAACATATGTGTGTTTTGCACATAATTTCACCACAAAACGGTATTTTATTCCTGGATCCAGCACTAGATTTGTAAATCTGACTTCTTGATGGCAATGGTTGTTTTTATTGACAAATGATGCCAAAAGGTTGGACACAAGTTCCAAAAACTTAGAGGGAATAGAATTATAAGTAAAAAAATCAACATGTAAATTTCTTTCTACATTTAAGTAAAATACATCTAGCGATGCTTACTGTATTTCCAAAGAACAATGTACAATTTCAGTCATATTTTGCCCTGTTTTAAAGTGAATTTTAAAAATATCACAAAAAATTAAAATGTTACGTCTATCTTCACAAAAATACCCATAAATTAAGAATCTATAAATAGTTACGTGATTAGACTTTCACAAGGTTTATTGTGACGTCATAAACAGTGCATTTTCCCGTAATTTTCATAAAACTGAGCAAAAGACACCAACTTTTCTCAAGTCAATACTCAGCCACAAGTCTGAGTTTTTACCTCAAATGTTTGTACTTTCTTTTAAGAATTTGAGTTGAAGACTGAGTTGAGTGCTTTGAAAATGTTGGTGACGGTGGGGCCAGTTCCTTACTGGGTTTATTTAATAAAAAAAATATGTCCGCAGTCGTCGCCCACGATGAAACTCATATTATAACTTGATCATGTGATATCACATAAAATATTCGTTGTGGGCGACAACTGCGGACACATTTTCCTCTTCAAAAAATTATGAGAAAATGTGCCATTTTTCATCATTTTTGACTTAATCTTAGAAAGGACTATATATGATAAGGGCCTAAAATGGCCCCCTAAAATGAACATCATCATTTTACTATCATTCTTTGTTTTTTTTAGTACAGATATGTATGTGATGTGTTTACATAATATTCATTTTGGTTCAAGTGCCCACAATTTAGAAATATGACATTGTAAAGACAACCTTTTCCCGCCATTTTTGCATTTTTAGCGTAAAACAGCTTGTTTTCAAGCAGTTTTTCCTTCCGAAAACATAGAGCGCATTCTTGAACAAATAAAATATTTTAATCAGAGATGTATCTAGCCAAGACTGATAAGTGACAAAAAAATTGTCCTTGTTCAAGCATGCGCTCTATATTTCCTATTCGTAAAAAGTTAAGAAAAAAGTCAATTTTTGGCTGATTTTGCTTGAATTATAGAAATGGCGTCACTTCTGACGTCATGTACTGCCAGTGAGTGCAAATAAATCAAATAAATAGATGAAAAATATATTTTATATCAACCCTTCTAAAAAATTAGTAAACATTTTATTGTACCCGAAACACTTAAAAAATGGCAAATTATGGGGGCCAAATTGAACTCTTATCACATATAGTTCTTTGCTAAAATGTCTAATTCATATTTTTTTTTTTAAACAAGATAAAAGTTTATTACGTGGTACTTTATACACACATGTTCAAGATGGTATAATTGTATTTTTATGAGATTTAAACAACTTTTGAATTTTAGGGCAAATATTGAAAGAAACTGTACCTTCTTCTTAAATGTAACTGTTGATTTTTTTTTCTACTAGGCAGACATATTTTTATTTATAGCCGCTAACAAAACAATTCAGTCGCTCTCTGGCGCATTTCCGATATTAAAAGCATGAGAGAGAGAGAGAGAGAGAGAGAGAGAGAGAGAGAGAGAGAGAGAGAGAGAGAGAGAGAGAGAGTTTTTACTACAAAATATGCATAACGACACATCAAGAGAGCCCGGCTTTCAGTTATACTTCAGTACTTTGATTTATTGTTTTGTACAGTTCCTCGGTTAATGTTTTGAAGGAATAATCGGTTTTATGATATTTTAGAACAATTGTTTTAAGTTAGTAACTAGTATCTGTTGATTACGTATTTCCACCGCATAATAATATTTCTAAAAATTTTCAACATATAATTTTATATAAAAAAAAGTTAAAGGATATTAAGAATACATTTGTGGTCAGCAAATTAATCATCAGATATACCATTAATTTTTTAGATAAAATATTCTTAGCTATAGAACTATTATTTAGTAAAGAAAATACTGGATAAATATGTATTTTATCTTTTTCCTGTGTCATTATACAGAGCTCTTCTTCAAAGGAGTTCAGTATATCTATACCGTCGAAGACTTTTATACCGAATATGAAGTACTGGAAAATTCGGCATTGCAATTCAGTTAAATTATTATTAATAGCATATTTTATCAGAATGCCGTAAAGTTACGACAGAAAATTCTTATCAGCTAGAGTGGTCGCCGGGGGTAGAATTGATTAAACACTGCTTGTTTGGCGCGATCGCATATGCCGTAAGATTTGTCTGAATAAAGCGACAGATGGCGGGAAACTTGGTTAAAGCAGACGAGACGGCGAACGTTATCGGGCAGGTCAAGTAGTTGTTATACTTGAGTGTTTTTATTGACGGAAAAAGAGCAAATGCAATTTGAAGGTTTTTAATGATTGAACAAACTCGGGTGGGGTTTTATTTAAATTAACTTTCAAAGTATTGCCCTTTGTCAAAACCTAAAAGGCAAAAAAAAAACCAAAAAAACAACAACAAACCAAAAAAAAAAAAAAAAAACACAAAAAAACTAATAATCTCCGGAAAAGTTATTAAACAAATGGATAGTATAATCATTATTTTTAAAGAACAGCACTTTAAAATTTCCCTTTCATTAATATTAAGAACATTGAGAGAGAGAGAGAGAGAGAGAGAGAGAGAGAGAGAGAGAGAGAGAGAGAGAGAGAGAGAGAGAGAAAAATGTTTCCGTAATTTGAGAGTTCATGTAAACACTAGGTCTATATTTTTAGTATACCCGTGTACTTTAACTTTCAGTTTTGTACAAAAAAAATTATTTATACTTCTGTGTGTAATATTAATTTGTCACCCAGTCTATATTTATTTACAGATCAAGTTGACGTCATAACTAACGACGTCACAATGTACAGACTGACGTCATTAAAACTTTTGCGTAGTTACATTTCTCACAGTACTGTCGATTATGGAGTCCGAAAACTTCTTCGAGTGGAAAATCGGGATCATGAACATAGAGGAAAAGTACCTCACGGCGGAAGGATACGGAGATAAGGTCAACGCCTGTGGCACATCCCTCCGCCAAAAGCAGACGTGGACTGTTGAGTTCCACGGGGACGAGACGGTGTACATTCGGAGTTACGCCAGGAACTTTCTCTCGGTTGATCGTCTGGGAACGGTGACCTGCGCAGCTGCAGAACGCGGGGAAAACGAGCAGTTTGTGGTGGAATACGCCACAGACGGTTCCGGACGCTGGGCTTTCAGAAACAAGAAACAGAAGCATTATTTGGCGGGAACTCAAGATAAAATCGACTGCCTAGCCAAGAAGGCATCCGAGGAGGAGCTATCACTGTGGAACACCCCCTTCGTGCTTCACCCCCAACTGACCCTGTTTTCGCTCGCCGGGAAGAAATTTGCGATCGCCGATAAGGACGGAGTGAAGGTATCGGGTACAAAAGCGTGGGGCTCGCATGCTTTATTCACGCTGGTATATCACTGCGGGAAATATCGGTTCATTACCGCCGATAATCGATCTCTGTGTAAAGACGGTACATTGGTGGACACGCACGACAAGGACACGTTATTCGGCATCGAGGTACATCTCAGCGTCGATAAGGCCCTCACTGGCCTAGCCTTCAAAGACAACGAGGGCCGATTCCTGTCCGCGAGTTCCGCTTCCGGTCTCCTGAAAGCGCAACAGAAGCAGCTGAAAAAAGAGACACTCTTCCGGTTCGACCTTTGTCATCCTCAGGTCAGCATTCTAGGAACAGAGGGCAAGATGGCGCATGTTGCCTTCGGAAATGAAGTCATGCTTAAGAAACAAAACAACGAGCCATCAACATCTGAAATTTTCCAGGTAATGTTATTCTACATGTTACAGTGATCAGCATGTCGAAATGTGCTGCTTAAAAATTATTATTTTGATTGATTGAACCGTATTGCGTGATTTTACTTTAAGAAGTTATTTTGAATTTGAAATTTGGAGAAAAAAAGATTTCCCAGAATCACATTCTTGAGCAATTTGAACAATATTGAAATATGGAATTGTTAATTTCTTTATCCAAACTTTCTATTTTTTATTCGATTTAGTTGGAATACCACGGAAAGAAAAAAAAATGGTCCATTGAAACCTATGAGGGTACATTCTGGGGAGTAGGGCAAAGGGGTAGAATTGATGCTAATGCCAAAACAGTATCAGATGACAACCTTTTCGAGATCACGTGGCTTTCCAACGGAATGGCTGCCATTAAAGGGTCTAACGGGAAACCATTAGTGAGTACCGGAACCGGAAATCTGGCGGCCAACCTTCCGGACGACGCTATAGACGAAGGTTTCCAGATCCGACTTCTGAACCGTCCCCAGATCGTCTTCCGGTGTGACTTTGGTTACATAGGCATGAAAAACGCAACCGGAAGTAACAAAGACGAGTACATCTGCACCAAGCCGTTCCCGAGCGTCATTTCCGTTCAACAAATGGAGGACGGGAAATATAGTCTGCAGAGCGAGAATGGAAAGTATTGGTGCATCAATCTGCAAGCCGGGGGATATCCATCAATTAAAGCGAATAGCGCCGAACCTGTTCCGTTCGTTCTGGAATTTCGGGATACCTCGGTGGTTACTATTTTGGCGCCAAATGAACGGTATATGACCTGCGACAAAGTGGGTCATTTTCACGCAACTTCCACAGAGCCAGGGTCGAAATGTTTGCTGTTCATATGACACTGAGAAATTTGAGATTATTTAAAAGTCCTCTTTCAAATTAATTTTGCATGTTTAAATCCAATATAACACTTTATTTGTAATTTTAAGCTCTTTGTTCAGATTAAGAATTGTGACCTTAAAATCAGCTTTACTCGTTTGCTGTTTATTTGACACTGAGATGAATTAAAAGTCCTCATTTTATCAAATCACTTTCGCATCTATATATATCCAATATCGCACTTTAACTATAAAAGCTGGTTGATTCAGATTAAAACTGCTACTCTTTAATCATCTTTACTTATTCTTAGAAATTTATATTACAAATAAATACTTGTTCATGAAAAAAAGGAAAATTAATAATATTATTGTATTCAATAACTGATATCGTCATCATATTATTATTATAAGTATTACATTGTTATAGAAGTCTGTACTATGGAGTTTTAATTTTTTTTTCTTTGGCACAGTCAAAGCGTTTGTTTGTTTATTTGACATATTAAGAAAATAAAGATTATTAAAGTCCTTTATCAAATGAATATATACAGTGTCGAACAATACTGTGGTTTCATCAATATTCGATTAATACCAATTTTCGTGGATTTCGTTGTTAAGTTGATCCACGAAATTAAGTGTTCATTGAAGTGCAATTTCTATTAACATTTTGTATTGATAGGGTCATTGGTCATGAGTTTACGTATCCTTGAAACTGTGATTTTCACTTTATCCGCGAAAAATGATACCCTTGAATATTGATGAAACCAAAGCTGTTTGACTCGGATTAAAAAACTGCTTCACTGTTTTCAGCATAACTCATTTATAAAATTACAGAAAATATTATATTTCATTTCTTTAATCAGCATCAGTGCATGACTGAATTCATCTTCTTCTTTTTTTCTATTTCCTTGTCATGAATGTCTACACTGTGGCGTTTTAAGACTTTCGGGGCGATTCTGCAATTTTTTGCTACATTACGGGTATATTGGAGGCATTTTAACTGTTGTGAAGGCCTGTCCCGAGACACAACTAAGCAGAGTGTATTGAAATTAATAGCATTATTGTTGGCTTAAAGCTTGGTGATGTAAATGTCTACAGTACGGTGTGTCGATGTAACTATTTCGTAAATGTCCGATATTATATGCAATGTCAACCCGCGCACGCACGGGTAAAAATCTAGTACACCTTAAAAAAAAAACACGGGTGAAAACCTAAACGTTTTCAGGCGGGGGGGGGGGGGGGGGGGGGGGGGTTACACACCGGGCAAGCATATTAATCACTCAGATTTGCGAAACTCTGGGTGTTACAACACGTATCACTTTTTAATTATGTCTAAGAACCTAAACGTATTGAGGGGGAGGGAGGTGTTGTGTTACACACCGGGCAAGCATATTAATCACCTAGATAAATTGCGAAACTCTGGGTGTTACAACACGTATCACTTTTTAATTATGTCTGATATTATTCATTTTACTAGAGATATTATTTTCTTAAAGTACATGAATGATATATATATATATATATATATATATATATATATATATATATATATATATATATATATATATATATATATATATATATATATATATATATATATATATATATATATATATATATTCAAATCACAAAAGTATTTTCTCAGTGTCCGGTAAAAATATAATAAAAGAAAAAAAGCAACACTAACTGCAGTTAGTGTTGCTTTTTTTCTTTTATTATATATATATATATATATATATATATATATATATATATATATATATATATATATATATATATATATATATATATATATATATATATATTTTCGAATAAAGTAAAACAGTTGTGTAATGTTTGAAGTCTACACAATTTATGCTAAAAATTATGGCGATTTATAGATAAGCCAATATTTTTTGGTTCATGGCTCTATTATAATTGCTCATTACTTTATATTTTCCTAGTCTAGAAAGTCGGTTAGATGTAACTCCTTCACACATTACCGGTCATTTGTGAACGTCTGTAAATGAATAAATTCAACCGTAAAGAATAATTGTTCGATCTTGTAGGCGATCGTCTCTCAGAGAGAGAGAGAGAGAGAGAGAGAGAGAGAGAGAGAGAGAGAGAGAGAGAGAGAGAACCCAATCCACACTTTACAAAAGTTATGTCCCTTGGCCTCCATCTTTGGGGGAAAACCAATGTATTTCTAACAGTAGCCTTTGTAGTTTAGAGGGTTCTAACTTCGTTATTTGACATTAGAAATCGGTTTACCCTGTATATAGTGATTGCCCCAAGTTGGGGCAACCCACACATCGAAGGAATAAATTAAATTCTAAGAGATTTCTTCAAAGGACGCCCAAATGTTTGGCTGCATAAAGAGTGGAGAAATTGTTTTTTCCCTTTTGACCTTTGGGTTGACCCCGCAAAGGGGAACAACTTTTGCAAAGTGTGAATTGGACCATTGTATAAATAACGTGATCTATATAATCGACGGCATAGAAGTCATGACGTCACAATCGAAAAATACATACACGATGAAGTAGCCATGAAGCCGCCAAAATGAGCTATGCGAATACATTTGAGTGGGTGATTGGGATCGTGAACGCGGAAGACAAATATCTTACTGCGGAAAGATACGGGAACAAAATCAACGCAGGGGGCCTCGCTCTACGACAGAAACAAAAATGGACCGTAGAATTTAACGACGACGAAAGCGTATTCATCCGAAGTTATGTCGGGAGTTACATTTCCGTCGATCGGCTCGGAACGGTCACTTGTGAAACCAGGGAGAGCGGGGATGACGAGAAATTCATGCTGGAGTATGCTGCAGACGGGTCGGCCCGCTGGGCTTTCAGAAGCAGGAAGTATAAATACTTCCTGGCCGGAACTGGCGAGGGGATAAACTGTCTCGCCAAGAGGGCCTCGGACGAAGACTTGTCCCTCTGGTATACTCCTTTTGCTATGCATCCCCAGGTAACAATCTTTTCGATGCTAGGCAAGAAATTTGCGATCGCGGATTCCAATCACATTTCTTTGGCGGGTATCAAAGCATGGGGCCCTCGGGCCTTGTTTACAATGGAGTTCACGCACGGGAAGTATCGATTCAAAACCTCCGATAATCGATACCTCTCCAAAACTGGATCGCTGGTTTCCACCCAAGACGAGGACACGTTGTTTGGAATGGAAATTCACTTAAGTGAAGACAAGCGTCTGAAAGGTTTAGCGTTCAAAGACAACGATGGTAGATACCTCTCGGCCACTGGACCCTCTGGGACTCTCAGAACTAACTACAAAGTCCTGCGCAAGGAAGAATTCTTCCGCCTGGAAGAATGCCACCCACAGGTCATCATTGTGGGAAATGGCGGGAAAACGGCCTCCGTGGGGATGGAAGTCATGCTGAAGATCATCCGGGTCCCAACTCAGTCCGAAATTTTTCAAGTGAGTATACTTTGTAACTTAAATAACAAATGCGGTTTCAACTTCGAATGGTTATAGGAATAAACAATTACATGTAATGCAACATGAGAGGAGGATGATCGAGCAGATAATTCATGCTTCGTAATTTAGAAGAAATATTGTTTTACGTTTTAATATTCAAGAATCCGGTTAAGTTACTGTACTGTAATATATCAAATGAACACTAGTGTTTGGTGTTAGTTTCATATTGTACGGTTTGAAAAAAAAAATTCAAATTGTGCTTGCAATGACGAAAAATATGCAGATCTCTGACTAATTTGTCACGATAACTGTTATTTTTTGTCGAAATTTTCAGGCAAAAACGTTTATATCGTGTAATGCGGAGAACAGAAAAATAAATTCGAGTTGGATAATCTCCTGGGGTGGTCAGTTGTTTCCGGGTTCATTGGGGTGTGGTTGCATGGATTTCTTGCAAATATTATTTATAAATAAAGACTCTATTACATAATTCGTCCATCACAGGGATAAAAAGTAAAACACGCACCTTCGAAATTTGCGAAAATTGAGCCCCCCCCCCTTTCCCAAACTTTAGTACTGATTTACAGTTTTAGCATTGTAAAAATGCACTGGCTCATTGCAGTATTGCCCAACTACCACTTAGAGGGAATTCTTTAATAAATAAGTTACTTGTCGACGCTATTTACCGTATGTATTTAATTGAAGGACATACATGTATGAACAAACTCAGAGGTCATGAACAAAACATGTGCATTAGATTTGTAATTTTACAGTTGGAATACGACAGCGGGAAAAAGAAATGGTCAATTGAAACCTATGATGGAACATTTTGGGGCGTGACACAAGATGGCCGAATCGAGGCAGTTACAAAAACGTTATCAGACAACAATATGTTCGAAATACGTTGGCTATCTAACGGAAGGGCGAGAATCAGGGGGTTCAATGGGAAATACTTAGCCAGCAAAGGGACTGGGAACTTAGCCGCCCGTATTCCGGAAGATGCAGACGACAGCGGTTTCCAGATCCGGCTTCTTAATCGCCCGGTGATCGTATTCCGGTGTGAGTTTGGATTCATCGGAATTAAAACTATTCCCGGAAGTAACAATGACGAGTACATATGCACCAAGGCTTACCCAAGTGTTATAACACTGGAGCAGATGAACGATGGGAAATACAGCTTACGGAGTGAAAACGGGAAATATTGGTGTCTCAGCATACCAACAGGAGGTTACCCTTCTATCAAAGCGAACAGCGCCGAGCCTGTTCCGTTTGTGATGGAATTTCGGGACTCCTCGCTTGTCACAATTTTGGCGCCAAACGGTCGTTATCTGCATTGCGATAAAGTAGGCCATTTTCATGCTTCTGCGTTGGAGCCAGACGCGCAATGTTTGCTGTATTGTTAAATTTGAAATTAAAGAATTCTAATATTACAGATAATAATAGCAACTCATCATTTTTGCAGTAGTAACTATTTCAAGAGACATCGGTTGTATACCTTTATTAAAAAAAATCCCAGTTCGTACATAGGTAGTGCACTTTTGTTATACATCGTATAAATTTTTGTTCAATCTAGAAAAAGCATGCGAAAAATTCACAAAAATTCTTCTTTTTTTTCTGGAGGGGTTGGTCGGGGGGTGGAGTCTCTATACTTGTATACAATAGTTGATTTGCAATTTAATGTTTCTCATCGTGTGGGTCTTAAAGTACAATACATTTTCAGGAAATGAGTCCAAGATTTTTTCTTTGACATGTTCCCTCTTTTTAAAACTGACAAGGTTTTGCATGAATTCATGAATGAAAAATCGTAATATTTCTTTCGTCCATTCTAAAGTTCTCGGAACATTTCGAATAATTTTCTCATCCTGGTACTTTCATGTCGTTTGTAATTTTTAAGGCAAAATTACCAAACAAGCTTTAATATTTTAGCCATGTCTTGAAACCTGCATAAAGTGATTAATTGTGGGTTTTTTTTAAGAATTATTTTTGGAATTTATTTCTTCATTTATTATAATAAGCGATTGAATGTTGTTCAAACATTGATAAATATCAAATTTTAAAAGCAAAAAGGGGTAGAGACGGTAGCCTGGGACGGACTTGAGAGGCCATTCTCTTTATGATATAAACAAGCAAACACCACAAACTACAAAATGTATAATTATCATATGTATAGAGAATATCTGCATTTTCCTTTTAAATGGTGATAACCTAAAATTGTCATGCGGTGTATAAAATAAAAACCGCATGCGTGAGAGTACTTTAAATTAATTTATAACCAGCATCATGAAATTATATGTAGCCATTATAACGCAGTTGTTTAGTTATAACAAAATTTGAGTGTCAATCATTGAGTTATAAGCAAGATACAGAGCTTACAATTCTTTAATTGCTACGTAATTATAAAAGAAAGCCTACATCCTGATTTTTGTTTACATTTTGAATGTTGAAATGAAAGTTCCAGTTTTAGACTTAAAATGAATGTGATGAATATTATAAACTAATTATTATTGATTTGATTATATTTTATTGCATTATATACTAGTATTACAATGGGATTATAAAAACTTAATTCGCCCTCTCACTACACGTTATAAAACAAATACAATATTATTGCAAATACGTCTCAGTTTGTACTAATACAATAACAAATTACACCAGTACGTAGATAGTTGATTTGTACATGTAGTAATTTAAGAAAGTTAATGATATCTAATATTTGTATTACATGAAATTATTATTAATGCTTAAATGAATTAGAAGACAGATAAATCATCTCGAAAAGGGATTTCTATGTTTACTAGACAATTAAATGTGAGCTCTGAGCATGTCTTGCTTTTATCTCCACGACTACACGTAACTTTCAAATTTTGGTTGATCATTAAAAATTCATTTCGAAAGTAATTTTTTTTTCAATTACATGTAAGAGGATTCTAATTATAGTACTTCATTATTTGAAGGAAAACCCCCCACAATATTTAGGTAGTCCACTTTATTATTTGAAAGGAAAAAAACACCACCGATTAGAATAAAAATCCTACGATACTCCAAATGTTATAGTTCATATCGGATGTATATAGATTAAAGATCTTTTGTTCTGGAATTTACTCATCTACCGGATTCAAAACGGAAGAATGTCAACTAAGCATTCAAAACGGACAATTCAAAGTTAATTTTTAAAACAATTGAAATTGGCTAAAAATTCCTTTTACGACTTGATTAATTGTGAAAGCTATGTTAAATAGTAAAGTCAGACATTTCTTGGGTTTTGTTTACTTTCGATGCAATTAAGAACCGATTGGAATGGTTTTTTAAAAAACAAAATCGAAAAAAGCAAAGACAGAAAAATAATAAAGAAATCGATTAAGGTTATATCAAATACAGCGGGTATTTTTCTCGCCTTTCAATGAACTGACTGATAGACCCTACACAACCCGGATTTCCTCTGTCGATACGCATCTTTGAATTGGGATTCAATTAAAAAAACTGTCAAACATAAACAATCACATATAAGTAATCAAATGTACATGAATCAAGAATAGTACTGAGTCTGAGTAATTCAAAAACGAATAAATTTATCACTTCTAAATCCGAAAGGGTTAATAGAAAGTGAAAGTTCAGAGGTAACATATCGTGTGGTCTAGTGGTAAATCTTCTTTATTGTATTGTGCGTTTATATACCCCCCTTTGGCTGCAAAACTTTAGCTCTATGTGAAAATCGGGTTGCCAGATCGGAGAGCTATATGTACAGTAACGTACACACAGAAGAAAAAACTGTATACTTACGACGCACAAAAAGTTACGCATGGTTTTTTACTAATATCAAACTAATGAAGAGATATATTCAGTAAATATATCCATACCAAAAGATTTTTCTACAAATGTATCCCTTTACTTGCCTCCTAAACGTTTTTCCTAAACGCCTTACCCGACCTCGGAAAGCAAAGTGTGTTAAATTCACTTCATGCAGGATCAAGAGTCGCCATTTTGACATGTAAACAAACTGCACCATTTCACTTTACGGGGCTGGTGGGGGTGTTTATAAGATATTTAGAGACAAGAAAAGTAATGACATATGAAGTAAAATGTCTCCGAGTCGAGAATATTTGGTATTTATATTTTTACGGAATATATTGATTTCCTAAAATACGCTAATAAGTCGATCCAAAACACTACATGCGCAACTTTTTTACGCAATAATTTTGCAGGGTTTTCTTTGGTACTTGGTTTTTCAAGCCGAGTTTCCCGCAATCGCACCTTTTTGGGCCTTTCCGGCAAGCTCGGAAAAACACATCGAATGTATTACCTAGGCGTCCATGACAACCCCCCTTTTTATAAAACTTGATATAAATACAACACATTTTACGATCTGTTGAGATGTGAGCTATACTTCATTAAAGTAAACAATATACACTAAAATATAACAAAGAAGCGACACACAAGACTGTCTAGCCGATACTTATTTTAATGGGAAGCGACTCCATTGTGTATAAAATTCTAACATCCGGTGATGTTAATACATTCGAGGTGTTCTTCCGAGCTTGCCGGAAAGGCCCGAGAAGTTGCGATTGGAGTTTCCCGTAGAGCTACCATAACAGTTCTGCATTTATTATCCCACCCCCCCCCCCCCCCCCCCCCCCCCCGACCATTAGAAATAGCAATGGCCATTAATAACTGCATCGATACAATAATGAATGGTGTATAAGCATGTATTTTGCATTAGAGACATTCTTTCAAATAAATTATAAACATGCACGTCACTGTACGCGCTTTCTTGCTCAGTAGTACTTTATCCTACTTATGTATACTAGTATCGTCTCAATATATATTGTTTGACGCAATGATGAGAATAAACTAATTAATGATAAAGTTAAAAAAGATTTAGAATTGCCTCCGTCAAATTTCAAACTAGTCCCTTTTTTTCTAAGTTGAGGTGACAGTTGAGATGACAGTTGAAAAATTTAGATTGGCCACGCCTTCCACGATCTAAGAGGGTTCATTGGATGAAATTGACTGATATTCATAAGCAAAACAGAAACGCCCTCTTTGTATAAAAATTGTTTTCCCAGAAACAAAATACTCATAATATACGTGACAATATAAAGATTAATTTGATTTACTATTTCATT
This sequence comes from Magallana gigas, assembly GCF_902806645.1. Taxonomy (NCBI): domain Eukaryota; kingdom Metazoa; phylum Mollusca; class Bivalvia; order Ostreida; family Ostreidae; genus Magallana; species Magallana gigas. Next base: position 455,383 of record NW_022994945.1, read on the forward strand.
AAAAAAAAAATTTATAATAAATCCCTATGATTTGCGCAAAAACAGAAAAATGCACATAAAAAGATATATTGTAACCCTGTTTTGATTGTTGATCATTGGCGGAAAAATACAGTTTATTCAATGATTTGAGATTTAATATGAATGCCATTACCAAATAATCTATTGACTTATTTCTATTTAAACGGCTATATGCTTTGGCTGTTTCTATTGGGGAAAAATCCGTGGGCAGAAGCATTTAAGAGTGAAACTATGATCAAGTGCTTTGTAAATAACGATCATAGGATGGAGATTGTTTGAATTTTGTGATCAATAAGATGACTTTCTTCCTAGAAAGAAATGGGTTGCATTAATTGGGGAAACCTCGAATATAATCTCATAAAAATGCATGTAGGATATGTAATACCGCGCCGTACATGTATATCTTCTAAATGTATGTGTAGTGTACATGTACATTTGTACCTATTATTTAACATGTTGAAATTGACACCCAGCTGGTTTTGAAGGCACAAAATGAAATCGGCCATCGACATAATATATGTTCTATATTACCAGCTCATCCTTTATTAAAAATATATATAATAAAAACAAAAGCTTTAAGAGAATGGGTTCGCATGTATTTTGTCATGAAAACATACCAAGTAATTCTCATTTCATTGGGTTTTTTTAAAATATGATAATGCTAGCGCTATGTTCGTAAAGAATATGAATTATAACAACACCGACATGAATTTATCAATAATTTGGAACACTGGTATACAATGTACATGTAGTTAGGTAGACGTAAGCGGGTCCAGCAATATTTTCCTTCGAAGGGGGAGGGTTCTGAGGAATAATTATTTTAAATTTGCAGGGGGGGGGGGGGTGTCCGAGGTTAGTAAATTCCAAAAATCTAGCGACCTGTAGCTACATTTGTATAGTTTTTTTTTTACATGTTTAAAAGTTGCAATAATTTACTTAAGATTCAATGGGATTAATTTACGGTGCACAGACACTTGCGCTAGTTTTTGGCCTTTTAAATCAAATCAGAAAAGATTAGTCATTTTCATTGAAAATAAAATCCCTATAAATTATAAAAGGGATTAAAAAGTGTCGAAAATAAGCGCACCAATGTAGCCTTGTCAAATACTGTATGTTCAATATAAATTTGAAACGTAGGGAAAAAAGGAATTAAATTCCAATAAACACCGTGGAAATTAATTCTATTTCAAAGCCTTTTTAACAACTGTATTAAATTACATATTAACAATGATAAAGCCCGTAACCTTTTATTATTGGAAAATAGGAATATGGGTATACATTTACAATGTTACTACGCACCTGATGTAGATATATATGTTAAGTATTTTGCCTGCGTGGGTATCATTGTAAATTATCGCAAGATATTAAAATCTGTGTCATATGTATACGCAAACCGAGAGGAAATTCTTCGTATTAATAAAAATGCATCAATTGATATATTAAATATAAACGTTTGACAGAATATATTAAAAAAGGGAGAAAATTAATATTTAAAGCTGACTGAGTTTATCAAGTTTCTTTACCAATTGCACCCGGTAAATTCATATTATTAATCAAATCAACATGACACATGCTTACCATTATATAAATAGTGCCTGTTTGGGAGGGTAACTGTTGAAATTGGCACCCCGAGAAACCCATTGTCAACCGACGCGAAGTGGCACTATTTATTTTATTTTATTATACTGAATGTCTTATTTTTAAAGAAAAATTTTACTGCTTTTATATAGAAATGAAGTGGATTTATACGGCGAACCGTACGCGCATTTAACAATTCGTTGTGTTACCCGTTGCCAAGTGTGTTGCTAACGGGGAGGCATCGTCGGAACCCACGGGTTTTCTATCCGTTACACTGCTTTCAACAAAAAAACTGAAAGCAGTGTAACGGATAGAAAACCCGTGGGTTCCGACGATGACGGGGAGGGTAATAGAACGGATTACCAACTGCGTCTAAACCAATCAGATTTCAGTATTTAACATGAAAGTATTGTATTGTATTGTATTGTTTATTACCAAGAACCATACGATTCATAGGTTTAACATATATACATAAGTGAACAAACATATGAAAACAATTTTTAAAAACAGAAACAAAAAAGAAAGACCATCACAATCTTGTATTAGACTGCGTGTGCACACAGCAGTCTGCAAAATTTACATGACAGAAGTAAACAGGATAATGAAGAGTATATTATCAAAACAAAAACTAATTATAATTTTATCGTAATTTTGAGCATTTATATAAGTATTTTCCCAAATTGCACAACTCTTTGATATTCTTTGTTGAAAGTAAATGAATAAGTTTAAAAACAGAAGGCTTTTCATAATAATATTTTTTTACATACAACTTTCTTATTTCCTTATAAAATGGACAGATTAAAATAAAATGAAACTCATCTTCAATCTGTGATAGTGAACATAGTTTACAAACTCTCTCATTTCTATGGATATTATAAAATCTGCCACGCTCAATCTCGAGTTGATGAGAGGATAAACGGTATTTACTTATAAATTGAACATATACAGTTGGTATTGGTTTTGTTAAATATTCTTGTACTTCAAAATTATAACATAAGTGCTTATACATTGTACATTTGGGAGAATTTTCAAAGTAGCCATGTCCTTCTTGTATAAACATGTCGGTCAACCTCTGCTTCACTTCATGTAGGAATACATGTTCATTAAATTGTTCTTTACAGTTCCATATATATCCAAAACCTAAATTGTTAATCAATTGTTTTATGTATGAGAGCCAACAATTAGAGGCTAACTGTGTTTCACATTCATTTAACATATCTTGGTATATATTGCTTAAAATACAATTATCACTATTCTTTAACTTTATCCAATATTAATAGTAATATATTGGTATTAATTTCCCCCTAGTTTTGTGCTTACTATTAACTAAAGGAACTGAGTGAAATTAATCGCTTATGATAATGACATGTGTACATACCGCTTACAATGAAGCAGATACATACATGCATTGAAGTATAAATAAACAACCGATCCCTAGGACCTAAAGGTCACACTATTAGCACTAACTGATTTTCAAGCCACGCGAGAGAATTTACTTTAATTCTCTTGATTCAAATTTAGTATTTTAAAATTTGCAGGTTAAATTGGAAAAATTACAACTGACAATTTGCAATTATTAAGATTGATGCGCGAATCCATAGTTTTTTGTTTTTTTTAGGGGGGGGGGGTCCCACGTTTTATTGAATTATTGAATCCTCTCTATATCCGCGCATGTTCCCAGGATTACATTATTCTTTCAATTGACTTTAATTTTTATTTTTCTCTCGAATCTGTATTAGCCTATACTCTAGTTTTTAAAGTTCTCGCATTGAACCCCCCCCCCCCCCCCCCCCCCCCCCCCCGATTTTTAAAACTAAAGAGTTATTTAGGATTTAGATGTATGTCATCAGCTTTTATACTCAGTACTCAAACAAAAAACGCGTGATTCGTCTTACAAATGAGTTTTGACTAACGTCCTAAAACGTGGATTAAGAGGTTTTTGAATTCCTTGGGCCTTTGGCGAGCTCCCGTTGCTAAGCGCTTAATGTCGCGTTACCCAGGTAACCGTAAACTTCGGCACGTGCCATTCTGCGGACAATTTTTCAACTGGCACGAAAACTTGAGATAAGTGTTTACTTTTCTATTCCAAGATAGTGTCGCCCTAATAGCTTTCTAGCGATATAAAGTGTTCATTATCAAATAATGACGATTTTGCTCTTTTGCTCGCGCCGGGATTATTGACAAGTGTCAAAACAATTTAGATACATTAGAATTAATAATAATAAAAAAAAACTCCCAGCAATTTTTATCATTTCTAAATGCATACCGACAATAAAATGAAACACTTTATTAAGTAATGTTAAGACTTATTTAGCCTGTTTACTCTGTAGCGTTATTGTCTTTTTTCAGTTTTTAATTTAAAGGGTAATAATGAGCCATAAAGCTTGATTAGGTGGTGATATAACCGTCAGTGGCCTGTTCGCGATCCTGTTGTTGGATATTGATCAAATTGCATATCTCCCCCCGATAAGAGAAAAGTAGGGGCATTTGCGGGGATGAATAAAATTTGCAGTTATAATTCTTGAATTTCACTGACAGATGTGGACCTAAGAGAGTCGGACCCGGCATTTCTTTTGATAGAGTCGTATTTATATTTGCATCATAATTAAAAGGGTTAACAGGAGCCGCTTTTATCTTACGACATGACATATGGAAGTGTTTGCGAAAAGTGAAAGTGGTGGCACTAAGAAAATAGAGGGAGACAAAAAAATAGAGGAAGGAAAAAGTCGGAGAATTGAAAAACCCAACCCGTAATCAGCACATATAGAAAATTATGTCAAGATTTCCAGATTGATAAAGGTAGGAGTCAAATTCTCTCTCTTTCTCTCTCTCTCTCTCTCTTTCTCTCTCTCTCTCTCTCTCTCTCTCTCTCTCTCTCTCTCTCTCATTAAAAAAAATAACGTCATTACAATTTTCAATCAATAAAAAAGATATCAAGTTTAAATTTTTTTTTAGAATTTCTAAAATATTTCAGATTTTTAAGATAAATCAATTAAAAGGAAATGCAATGATCGATATACCACATATCAAATTTAAATAATTACAAACATGTCTTAATTTAAAAACAAAATAGATTTAATAAAGTCAAAATTATTTTAAAATGGGAAATCTGCGAGATTTATGAGTACCAAAAATGCGTTTATATGAATTCATATCAACTTGATATATTTGAAAGGCTTATTATTTTTTTAATACTATTAAAAAAATAATGATAAGCCATTCGTTGATTATAAACAGAATCTATTAATAGCATTTAATGGTAAATTAATGCTCATTGTTGACAATGAAAATGTTCAATGGGGAAATTCATCTAATAGATCAGTTGAATCCACTTGATGAAATCTTTTAAAATGCGCACTTGCAGAATGGATTCGATTTCACAAACAAATCGTGATAAACGCCATTTAAACTACGGTTTACTTTGGTCAAATAAAAGAAATCCTTTAAAATCCCGACCGCCGTTCAACCCCGGGGAGAGTTCTGTCGTAATTAGGGAGTAGTCATTGTAAAACGCCTCTAATGACGACACAGCACGCGTGATTGGTATCGCGTTACGGCGTCAAATCCGTTTTTATTACGGAATCACGTACGAGTTAACCAAGAATTTCCCTTGTCGAATATTGATACACCATATTTAGAACTTCTCGAGAAATCGGGAAAAACAATTTACATAAATTAATTTGAATAATAGATATTTTTTGTCATAGTTTTTTTTTCCTTTCTCTTTGAGCGACGTCTGCTAAATAGGTTCTGATTCCCATGGAATTTTGAAAATGATGTTTGATGAATCCGGAAAAAAAGGCGTCGTTTGTCGGCTTTTAGCATCTGTCTTCTGCAATAGAATTTTTAACTTTATTTTGTGAAATTTTTATTGTAGACATGATATAGATAGTCTGTTGACCAATTAACCAATCAAACTTTTCTGTATACTCGCACATGTAATTCTTTTACCCAGTAACGGGACACGGTTGCATGCGCTTTTTTTTTGGCCAAAAAATGAGTGTCTATATTATACTCTGTGTTTAGAAATAAAGTCTGTAGATAATTAAATAAATTGCATTACAATTAATATTTTTGTCATGCAAGCATGTTTCAAAATAAGATCACTATATTCATTTCAATTCATTTCCAAATGAATGTCAAAATGCTCTGTTGTACCTAAAAATAATCAGCGCAATGATTACTAGATAAATCGCATGCACTTAATTTATTTGGTCGTGCAAACATGCTTCAAATTCAGATCACTATTTTTTATCTCCATTTTCCATTTTATTTATTCGAACGTGAATTCAGAAAGTCAAAGAAAAGTGATAATCTGTGGAGACCTGTTAAGACATCACGATCTCCCAATCCTTAATTAGAAAACAGCGAAGAAAGATGAAAAAAAAAAATCCCGCGGTGTCATTTGCCTTTGATCGAATTTCTACTTCTGCAATTATAAAAGAAATAAATAAAAAAAAATCAATTTTTCTTCGACAATAATTCACCTTAAAAGAAAGTCACGTCTGTTTGGAACATAGAAGACGCGTTAACGGGGACCCCCAAATCGTTCCCCCTCACGCGAGATTCCCCGGCCCTAGTGAGCCCCAGGTGACCGGATCTGATTAAATATGCATTAAGTGTGTAATCAAGACCTAATTTGCCATGAATCACCTGCAAGGAAGAAAAGGGAAAGTTGACAGAAATTATCTACGCCGGCCATTTTAGCGGCTACCTGTCAATTGTATGTTGCATTAAGTATTCATGTGATTTTTGATTCCTTTTTTTTTTTTTTTTTTTTTTTTGAGCCTTATTTTCTTGTGGGGTCTTTGTTTAGAACACGCAATATTTATATGGGCAGGGCTAAAAAGACATTGTTGGAATCCGAGTTGATTTGAATTTTATGAGTATTTTAGGTATATGAAGTCGAAAGCGCTACTCTTCACAGTTAATTAGATTTAATAAATAATCTAATTCACTACTTTTCATGCAAAATAGATTTTGCATTAATTAATTATGTACACGTGCGAACATTGTTTTGTCTTGAGGCACTAGTACAATTTAGCACACGTTTCTTAGCACAATTTCTACACATATATTATAATTTTACATGTACATGTATTTATATATAAAATCCAGCTTATTTTGTAATATCCAATGACGTGTGTTATTAATCAAACCGGTTTAAGCATTGTGTACTTTTTTCGGTTTGAAACGAAGCTTTATTCGATTACTGATTAATATCATTCTCTAGTTTAATTCGAAAAGGTTAGCAAAATCTCCCCATTTTCCCCAATAATCTGCTTCAGTTTCGTCTCCTTATCGATTCATCAATAAGAAATAATAAAAATATTACCAGGATCTTAATAGATTAAGCCCAAAACAAACAACGCCTTTCATCAATAACAACTTTATTAGAATTTAGAAAAAAAGGGGGGATGGGGGGGGGGGGTGGTTGTATTTTATTGGTGACATTTTTAACTGCTGACTTTACTACGAATCTCAATCTGTTATTATAGCGATGTTCAAACAACAGCCCGATAAAAAGCTATAAACACGGAATTCGCACGCGTGCCGTACTGTACTTTAAAACCACTCAAAATTCAATAAAATGTAGAATAAAAATTTCTGGCGTATAGATAGACGCGGGATTATGGTCATATCAACGCTTAAGAATTTGTGAAAACCGGTGCGTTCTATTGTCTATTCACACATAACAGAAGCTAGGACAACTGGTCAGCTACAGAGAGGGTCATCAAGCACTCTATTAAGTCAATTTAGCGGGGGCCAGGTGTCCGTGGTTGACTCAGGGCGACAAGATCAATGGCGATCGGGATACGTTGGAAGATCCTTTGATCCGGTCATCAGTTATACACTTAATCCCTTTCCTTCTTCAATTTGGGTCCAGTTCATTAATTATAGCGGCATAAATCGAAATGATGCACCTCCCCGCATATTTAAATGTCGCTACAAATCGAGTGCATTGCGTTTTCGAGGGATGGGATTCTCGGGGGAGCCGTTTCTTGCAACCTCCCGAAATAGACCAGCTTCTTTTGTGCTCGGAAAAGTTTTGACCAGGAAAACACTCAATTTGAAGTCAACCACATGAAAAGACGATAAATTTCATTAATTTTGTTAATGTGCATCACTCCCCCGGGGGACCGAATGTTAAAGAGTATTGATATCAGCCGAGAAAGAAAACGGTATAGGCATTATTTAAGCAAATTTTTCCGGTTTAGGAAGCATTTAATTGCACGTTGAATCTTAAAAAGAACTTGACATACGCGATCTTTAATGCGTTTATTCAAACAATGAATTTGGCTTTAAAACCGTTTGACGCGGATTGACGGGTTACAAACTGAAATTGAGTTTGCGATAAAGATTCGACATTTCCCGACAAATCTGCACTTTGTCAGAATTCTCCTCATTCTAGTGACCAATGTATCAAACCATAAAGAAATGTAAATAATTGAATTAGTTGAATGGATGCTTCGCCTCTGTGGCACGTGATCGGCGCGTGCCGACCCTCCTTCAGAGGAAGAGAATAATCTTAATATGCAATAAAAAAAAGTTCGCACGTGAAATTGTAATGTATGACTTTTTTCCAAGAGAGTTTGGTTATTTCTCTTTACGAATCTTCGGAATCTCGTGAGGTTATTTTTACATAAAAGTATATAATCATGGTTGAAAATGAGACAAATTTTTGAATTATTTGATGTTGAAGTGAAATCAAAAAAAGTTTTAATGAAAAAATATAAATTGAATTGATTATGTAAATTTCGATGATCAGATAAGTTGATATTTGAATTTTTGGTTGAATAAAAGAAAATAACCAAACAGATGTCCAAATGATCACAGATAAATTTGTATGCATATAATAGAGTAATTATTAAGGTACACGTAGTAATCAGTTAAGATTAATTAATAGACAAAAATAGTCTGAGAAAAAAAGAAAGAAATTATACTACATAGAATATGAAATACGTTTTTAAAGGGTATTTTATGTTGTAATTAAATGAAGTTTCCAAAACTTCGATAAAATTAATAGATCGATTAAGTAAATGAAACATATAGAAGAAGCCAAAAATCTTGAATCATGAAAAAAAGAATTATTTCTAAAATTGAAAAATAGATGGTTATAAATATTATATTGTATGAATCTATTTAAAATAGAAATAAGAATCAATTCTTCATGAAAATGACTTAACGGCTGCAGCTGGATGTTATGAAATTGTTTTAAGATGAAAGGTGATCAATATAAAAGCAGAAAAATCTAGCTCATTCTCCGTTATATAATTTGCATATTAACAAAATAGTTAATGTTCAAATTAATTTAAAAGCCTATAATAAAGAATAGAAATACATGGTTACTAATGTAAACAATGAAGCCTTATTGTGTAAGTATCTGTCAAAATAAGGCTGTTCTTCCTATCTTTAACATCTGAAAACCATCATTTAAATTCAAAAAAGACGAAACTTGATATTATTTTTCGTCACAATCTAAAGGAGAAAGGCTGTGGCTCTTTTATCCGACTCGAACCTTTTAAATATTCGTCACTATAATTGTATGCAAGTTAAATCTGTGAAGATACGCATTTTCGACTCTATCATAAATTCACTATTGTTAGAAAACTCTTGGCAAGAGATGAGTGTATTCTCCATTGTTTGTGCGCATGCTCAGACATCACAGTTGGTGTTAAGCGCACAGATGGCCCAGACTTCTCACAAAAGACTTTGAGGGTAACTTTTTCCTGATATGCCCCACTGAATCAGACATTATCAGCACTAATCAATGTAATTTGATTATAAAGGATGATTTTTATGATGGAAGACAAAAAAACCGAACTGGGACCTGCTGTTATGCTATTCTGTCTTCTGCTCGTTTTCCTCAGCACTGCACCCGATCGCCCAATGATGTCAAAATAAAAAAAAATCCTAATTGACAATTAAAACTTGTCTTATTCATTACGCGTGAGAAATGACTGGTATAAATGGCCGACCGGGCAGGTCCCGTGACATAGAGACATCTCCCCCTCTCCCCGACGCCCGAGAAATGGAGCTTTGTGTACCCCCCAACGGGATTTCTCTATATTTCTCAACGGTGCCATAGTTCACTTGTGCCTCATTTATTATTTACTTCCGCGGCCTTGAGAATATTAATCGGACGTTCGGCGATCATTTTCATTCATTCTTGTTTTAACACAGGTAGTATTTTCAGATTTGTTATTGCAATGTTTGTCTCTGAGGTTCGTTTTTTTTAAGAAAAAGTAAGCACAAGTTAAATTTTTTTGAATTTGACTCTAATTTTTTTTTCAATTTCAGCTGTATTGACTTTGTATTATTCTATAATTTTTTATCATATTATTATATAAAAAAAATATACTTGTATGCATCTCAATATTTTTCACCCGCGATTTTTAAGCATAACGTTAGGCTAATTAAAATAATTTATCAGGTTAAATCTTAAGTTGAAATTTTGTAGAGTTAAATGCAAAATTTACCCGATAGCTTTATGTTAATTTTGAATAAATGTATTTAAAAAACATGCATGATTCTCTAATTCTTAAACTTCCATTTCTTATTAAAAGTATTCTATCGCCAAATCTATTTGACATTGAATTTCTAGATCTGTTATATCCAACTTCTTTGACATTTATAATATTGATATTTATTTAATAATTACGGGTTTCATGCTTTTTCTATATTCAATGTTTTTCAATTGTCCAAGAATTCAAATAAAATTTAAAATAAAATTCATGCAGAAGTTGATGATATTTTTGCAATAATTACATGTGACAAAATTAATCAACTTGCATTTTGAATTCAAAATACCCCCAAAATTATAAATAAATGGGTTTTTTTTCTTCAGAGGAATAATGCCAATAAAGCTACAGAATCCCACCATGGACACAGATTTAGATCTCAGTCTTGCAGGAAGTGATTTTGAAGATGCGGACATCGAAGATTTTTCAGACATTAACGAAAGCGATTTTGACCAGTGTAGCATAAAATCTTCAAGCAGTTCCAAACGTTCTAATACTCGGGACGAAAAAGAACCAAAAACAAATAAGGATGAACCCAAAGTGCCGAAAAAACGAGGTCCAAAAAAGAAGAGGATGACCAAAGCTCGAATAGCTAAACTGCGCATGCGTCGAGTGAAGGCTAATGCCCGTGAACGTAATCGAATGCATGGACTGAATGACGCATTAGATGTGTTACGTCAACACGTGCCTTGTTATTCCAAAAACCAAAAACTGTCCAAAATAGAAACCTTGCGTCTCGCCAGAAATTACATCGGTGCCTTAGCAGACATTTTAAAATCGGGAATGAAACCGGATTCGATTTCTTTCGCCAAAGCCTTATCAAAGGGACTGTCTCAAAACACGATGAACTTGGTGGCCGGCGGCTTACAGCTGAACCCCCGGACCCTTCTCCCGGAGTCGTCGTTTGGGAAACCGTTCCAATTTTATTACAATAACTCGTACCAAGTGTCTCCGAACAATGACCAGTACCCCCAGTCCTTTAACAACCCACAGTCGTACAACCAGTCCCCTCCAAACCCCGTTATAAGTGCCTCGATTTCGCCCAATCGTATTATGTCTTACACTGCTCATATCAACCAATCCTCTCTCAGAGGAGATCCGTCTTGCCAAATGTCGCCTTCTTCTATTGGATACGCCACGTCATGTGACACCAGTCCTCTGCAAATCAGCAAAGCCGCCGCTGTGCCTTCTCTTCAAGTCGAAGCTGTGACGTCAACAAATTTCATGCGCTGTGACAGCACCGGCGACTCGTATATGTGTGGCATGACCGGGAGAAATCTCAACAACAATGGGATCTATTCACATGGTCACGTGACATCATCTCAGGAATGCAATCCTTATATCATGCTGGAAGACATCTCCGAGTTCCAACCCGATTCAACGGTGAATCCGGAAATGAACATAATCAGCGCGGCTTCGAATCTGTTCGACGTCACAGGTTAACGTAAGGCAAACATAGTGATCAACCCCACGACGTTAATTTTCCGGATATGTTTTAAACTGTCAACTTTACTGAACGGCTTTCAATCTATATGACGTCACAGGAAACGGCGAACGTAATAACCAACATCATGATGTTACTTTTCCGGATATGTTTAAATATGACTATTTTTTCTACCTATTATTTTTTGAACTATTAAAACCCTCCAACCTCAAAAAATGTTAGGGTATAACATACAAATGTACATGTATAAAGAAAGAAAGCTAAATAGCATTACAAATGAGGATTACTTTATGTCTCTCTATCCGTCTTTCTTCTTTCTCTCCTCAATGAAAGTTTCTCGTCTATGGTTAGGTTCCATTGTCACAAACTTTACCCAAGTCAAAGTCTGAAGTTTGAGTTTTGAACTCAAATTCATACACTTTCCTTTTAAGGATTTGAGATAAGGAGGCTGGATGGTCAATAAATTAACTATCTAAAATTTTAAGATATACTATCTTTTATTATTAAGTAAAGAAAAAGTCCACATATTTACTTTTTAAAATCTAGTATTTTCCTATATTTTTATATAGAACTCTCGTTTTAAAGGAGGTCAATACAGCCTAAAAAATGGCCACGACCATCGAGCCCTCTTAAAGACAGGGTTCAGAGTTTTGAAATTTTGGTAACGGTGGGGACCAGTTCTACATTTGTTTTTTTTTCTGCAATGATAGCTTATATATTCTATTTATACATTTTTAATAACATGTCATAATTACCAAAATGGCCGATATTTTAATATACATTAATATGCATCTAGTCAATGCACAAGGCTACTTGAATTTTGTACTATTATTTTTTCTGTAGTTTTTCAATGAGATATTTATTTTTTGATATCTTATTTTGATATTATTTTAATTTTACCTAGTCATATTATACGTTTTAATTTTTTCGTTCACATATAATAATTATATTATGTATAATTCTTTGATTGTTAAAAATGCCAAAGTTTTAATTTCTTTGTGTTTCTGTATATTTGTGAGCTGTTTAAAAGCTTTTCTAAAATACATGTATCTATTTATTAATTTAAGATCAAAGTCGATTTTATTTGTGTTTTATGAAATAAATGCTTTTTTCCTAGAAATCGAAACATATATTTTTTAAGAGAAAGTAAAACCATAGTTTGCATTTTATTCGAATAATAAAATATCTTAATTGAACAATCATACAGCATTCTATTTTACAGCTGTTCAATTTCCTGTGTTTTTTAATTATTTTTTTTTTGGGGGGGGGGGGGGTGATATTTAGCCCTTAGGCTAGGTAAAAATTGTTAATTACACGTATATTCAAACATATTGTCCACAGTCATCGCATTGCTTTGGAGAAAAAACCCACAAATGCTACTAATTGTTTTGTTTTTTTTAAAGATTTGCAAAAGACGCACCCCCCCCCCCCCCCTCCAAAAAAAAATGCCATGTCGGGCAATGAAATTTTTTTTATATCAACTTATGTAGACTGATTATTGTAAATGCAGGTCGCTGTAAGCTAATAGAAGACAATCTGCTTTTCTCTAACCTTTTAATAGGGCTATTAGAGCTGTTGGTTAGAATGTTAAAAGAGCGATGAGCTTTTGCTCTTCTTTGTATCAAATTTCATTACGCTGTTTTCTTTTATATCATGATGACATACTTGGCTTACAGTAAATTTTCGTTAACAGTTAAATGGGAATAAACCATAAAAAAACGAGTCCATTATGTTGGAACCATTTCAACAAGAGCTCCATTATATTAGGACCATTTTAAGAAGAGCTTGGACTTTCAGTAGCATGTAACTGTCAATTTCTTGCGTCAAAACAAGTTTAAAATGACGCTGGTTTCAAGCGAAATATATACACCGATTGTGTATTCTTAGCTCAAAAGCCAGACAAATCTTGTTGATTTCAAAGGGCCATATATCTGAGAGACCAGCAATGAAATAGACAGGCCTACGTCACATTATCATAGCTGTGTTACACAACTACCCAAAGTCCAAGCTCTTGTTAAATGGTTCTAAAACGACCGGACAGCCACAATCCTCAATTTAATCCTTAAAGACCGAGGTGCATTGCTCTACATTGTGTCATTTTTCGGTACGATTTCTCATGCACGAATCAGGTATTAAGAGAACACCTAATAGACATTTTCTTAAGGTCAAGATGTTGTAAATGAAAGGTGCCTACAGGTTTAAGAAATTAAAGACATAAATTCTTTTAATGGTTTTGATAATGCTTTATAACATTATTTTTGTTTCAAAGGGAGTATCGGGGCGTAAATTTATGGTAAACACAATAAAAAATCGTGTTTTAAACAACCATTTTCTATGAAATATGAAGGATAAAAGTAATAATTCTCAGCGTTTTGTCCACTTTTGGCTGACAAAATGTATCTAGCGTGCCTACAGTCTCTCCAAAAACGGCATTAAACAAGCTCTTGACCTTCTCTTTAAAATGATGCCAAATTGAATATAGGTATCGGGATTATTTTTTCCGTGAATAAGTATAGAATGTCAAAATATTGTTTTTTTTTCTACATAATTCCTTTAAAGCCGTAAAATACGGGGAAACATTCATCAAATCAATTATGACGATGATAACTTTGCAGGTTGTTAAAATTGATTTTGTTTTTATCATGTGTATTTCACATGCAAATTCAATTATACATGTACCTTAAAGTTTTGAACCGTTCATGAAATATAGATAAAAAAAATCCCCATTTTCGCCGAAATCGAAAAATGTTTTTTAAAGAAATTAAAATGATAATATAATGATATAAACTTTGTCAAAAGAACCCCCTCGATGTTTACATAATTATGTAAATTCACGTTTTTATGTGCATTCTGTGTAATTCATTTTTTCGTGAAAAAGAGCCAACGTGTTTCTCATCAAAATTTGGCATGTGAAATACTAGTAATTTGTTAATTTCCCGAAACAACATCATAATTATATACCTATCATCAACATGACAAGAAGTTCTCACTTTTTTTCCAAGAGAATTTCGTGAACCCTTAGTAGAGAAAACGACGTGAGGTGTACATGTACATGTACTCAACTTTTATATATATATATATATATATATATATACATGTAGGATATATATCTCTCTATTCCCATACATTTATCGGATTATTGATAGAAATTCAGAGGCCTGTTATGTACTTGCCTGTAAATTTTTAAAATTTCATAATACGGGCTTGCACCTCGTGCATTAGTAGACTAATTGTTCATGGGACAATTAGTAAGTCTTTTCACCCACCAACTACTGCTTTTGTTTTGTTCAATTCTATTCCAAGAAATCCGTAAAATTGAAGAAAAAATCCTGGAAGCGGAATCAAACCCGCGAATCTTGGATTAGAGGTCTTTACCTCTACTACATTTTATTAAAATGTAATTTTAAATTTTTAGCAGGAAGGTAAAATAAAAATAAATTAAAGACGTGTTTTTTGCTTTAAAAATTCATTTGAAATTGCTTAAAAAAATATCAAAATGAAATTCTGTACTAAAAAAAAATAATAGCATAGCGTTATTGCATTAGATACCAATTTAAACATTCATAGACTTTATTAAAAATATGAAAGATCATAAAATATTTACACCATTGTTATAGCATTATCTATCTAACATTTACTAAAGTGGAAAAAAGTTCCAAAGCATCAAACAATTTAAATTCAAATATACAAAAATACGTGTACAAAAATGTATCAAAATTAAACTGACAATGTAAGTTAGTAATCAAGTGGAATTCAAGTCAAATTGCACGACATCAAATAGGATTTTCTTGACTTCATTAATTGTAATGTGAGCACAGTATCAACGCTCAGTATTTTTCTACTTATAAAATAAATTCATATCACTCAAATAATAAATGCATTTGTAATTTCATTAAAGAAAAAAAAAAAAGAATGCCTATTAACAGAATAAGCCAATGAAAAATTATCTTAAAACTGGTTGTACCTGGTATAATTTTTTAATAGAAAACATAGGTCACGTGATATTTCCTTTGGTTGATTCTGAAAAAAGAGAAGCACTAAAGTATGAATTAATAATTACAAATCAACCTTGAAAAAGAAAATTAACATGACTTCAGTAATAAACAATTGGTTTCAAACAAAATCAAATTGGAAGAACATTTTCATGATTTCGATGTTCAACGTCACAAATCTAAGCGCAATTCTATACAGAACAGTCATGATAAGCATTGCAAGAACGGCCGTGACTAAAGTCACCTAACGTCATCACTTTTTTCTTAAAAAAAAAAACACCACTTCCGTTTTATAATTTTGTGTTTCCGGTTCCGTTACTTTTGCGGTGATGCATGATACTGGCGTCACATTCGTCGGAAACGAAAAATGTCGGCTTAATGGAGTCCTCCTTGTCGTTGATATCTACAGAACTTCCGTTGTTGGAGGAACTCGAGTAGAACGACTTGTAGGGCACCTTGCTGACAACGCTCTGAAATCACACATGAAATATGCTGAAGGTTACTATCTTTTTTTATGTACAAACAAAAATTTTGCTTACAGATTTGAGAATACCTTTGAAATCACACATAAAAACGCTGAAGTTTACTCTTATTATTCTTTTTTTGTTAGTACGAACAAGAATTTTGCTTACAGATTTGAGAATACCTTTGAAATCACACCAAAAAAAAAAAAAACGCTGAAGTTTACTCTTATTATTTTTTTTTGTTAGTGCGAACAAGAATTTTGCTTCCAGATTTGAGAATACCTTTGAAATCACACCAAAAAAAACCGCTGAAGTTTACTCTTATTATTTTTTTTTTGTTAGTGCGAACAAGAATTTTGCTTCCAGATTTGAGAATACCTTTGAAATCACACCAAAAAAAAAAAAACGCTGAAGTTTACTCTTATTATTTTTTTTTTGTTAGTGCGAACAAGAATTTTGCTTACAGATTGGAGAATACCTCTGAAATCACACATGATATACACTGAAGTTGTCTCTCAATAACTCTTTTTACGGTAATACAAACAAGAATTTTGCTGAAAGATCGGAGAGTACGTTAAGTATACTATGTAATCTAATAGTCCCGAGGTAGGGTAAAAGTAAGTAGAGAAGGCGGGTATTGACGATTTAAAATCAGCAAATAATACAGTTTGAAAATTTCTCGAAACTTTTACGGTAATGCAAGTGTCTAATGCATTTAATCTAATGGCCCAGGACTAGGATAGAAAGGAAAGGGGGGTATGGGATTCGATGTTACAGTAAGTTTAAATGATAAATAAATGCACTACAATTTACAATGTTCTTAGGTAAACATTTGAATTAACAATTCTTAAGTCTGTAAAATAATACTGGAAAAGGAGGAATTAATGATTCAATTCTTAGATCTTCACGATAAATAAATTCTAAATATAAAAAGGAGCTTTGCACGTCCCTTGCAACATTATGTACGAAAAACTAGGAATTTGATAGCCAGTATCCTCCACCCTCATTCCCGCGATGGTTAGAGGTGTGTGTGTGTGTGTGGGGGGGGGGGGGGGGGTTGTGTAAATAAATTCTAAATATAAAAAGGAACTTTGCTCGTCTTTTGCAACATTATGTACGAAAAACCAGGAATTTGATAGCCATTTCTCCTCCACCCTCATTCCCGCGATGGTTAGAGGTGTGTGTGTGTGTGTGGGGGGGGGGGGGGTTGTGTGAATGAGTACACTCTTAATAAATACCTTCTCCGATTCCTTCTTGCCGGCCCCGGGAAGAAGATCGTCCAGCCAGCGAAGCTCTCTCTGCTGGAAGAAGCACTCGATGATCTTCCTTACCACTCCTGTGGCGAGCACCTGCAAACCAATGGGGTCAGAAGTTAGATTAGTTGTGAATGATTCATAAGAAAAGTTTTTGTCATATTGGTCAAACTTGTGCATAGGTAAATGCAATGCGTATAATTAAGGTCAATTAATATTAGGTAGTATAACGGATGCATACTTTGCTTATTAAAATGCTAAAATTGGGTTTACAAGATTTCAAATCAATATTTTATTTTTATGAATGTTTAAATTATTTTTAATCTTTTCATTATATATAACAACTGATTTGTAACTGTCCCATTTACTTTTTATTTATTCTGTTTTACACATTTTTCAATATTCATACAGTTATATACATACTCCCAGTCAATTTAAGTTCATGCATTAGCTATGGAGCCTTGAATGTTTCTTCTTTTTTATATTTTAGTTTATACTATTGAAGTGATTGATGCTTAGCTCTAATTTCAGCAGATTAATCATTGCCCATTATTTAAATAAATAAAAATATAGACAGACAATAAAAAGTCGTAAATATTTTTCTAATAGTCATAGATTTTTAAATGATCAATATGCTATCGTGAAGACCATAGTGCGAGTTTTGAAAACAGTAAACCAACTTTTTTTTCGCGTTTGGGAAATTTTCGCAAGGTTCGCTCGGGCCAAATCGTCGGGAATACTAGTATTTCATAACGGGAACTTGCCCCTGTCATACTTTCATATATATATAGGTGTATGACAAAAGGGATATAGATGAGGGTCGATCGCGAAATTTAGTCGCTGCGAACCAGTTATGTCCTTAAATCGCGAGAAATAGTTCTGGCAACCGCGAATTAAACTGTTTGCGAATCAATTTGTCTCATGAAAGTCGCGAAATAAAGTCGCTGCGTATAAAATGTCTACTTTACTGTTCTAGACTGTAAATAAGTGTTTGGATCTTACCATCATGGGGAAGCCGATGGAGATGACCTTGATCGTCTTAACGATCCACAAAATGGCCAGACAGAGGACCTGGATGATGGTGAAGATGTGGATCCTCCAGAGAGGCACGTGACGCACGTATGGTAGATCGGGCTGGTACTTGACGGGCTGGACGAAGAGGAAGAGGCGGTCCACCAGCTGTAAAAGGGAAGATAATCAAAATATAGGACGATGTTAATTCATAACTGTAAAAGGGAAGATTGTCAAAATAAATGTATGACAATGTTAATTTATATCTTTAAGAATTTAAAAAAGATTTATGACAACATTTAATAGGTGTATTACTGAACTATGAGTTGAAGACTAATTTATTGTTGGTCATTTTTGACATACATGTAAAATGTAATTTTTTAACCGATATTGAAAAGAAATAAATTCTACAAACCTGCATTCCACGTAGAGCAGAAAATCCCATGTAGAAAAATACTCCATACAGAACTGGCATAGGGATATACTGCCAAAGAAGAAAAAACCCCGATTTATTATATGTTAAAAAATTTCGTATTATTAAGCTGACATTCTCTCTTTTTTTTTTTTACAGTTTTGAAATTATGATAGCTGCCTTGAGTAAAATGGTTACCTTGAGAACGGATGTAATTAAAACAGCGCATCCACTGAGAATTCCAATGCCAAGAGCGGTAACTCTTTGTTCTCTAAAAAAAAAACAATGTAGTTTTTTCGGTTATTCAGCCATCAGAAAAAAAATATTTGATTTAAAAACTGAAATGACAACATGAATTTCACGATTCTTGTTCACTATTTAAAATATACTACTAAAGAAATAATTTTTTCACTTTTTTCTGTAAAGAACACTTTATTTATTTCAATATGTGTACAAGTATTGCACTTGCGCGCATTCAGAATTTCTTCCGGGGTGGGGGGACGGACAGGGAATTTTTTTTTTGGCCATATGTGGGTCTTACGCTCTGTTTACTTGATAACTTTACTATGAATTTGAGAAATTTAATTGCATGGGGGGGTAAAACCCGTTTAGTGTTTGTGTACCTGACTCCAAGGAAAGATGGCTTTTCACCAGGAGCAGTGCATTCGGACTCCTTCTTCAAACTGTTGATGTGCGCAAGCGCAGACACGGTAGCGGCGACGTACCACGGGAGACCAAGGAAAGAATGGATACCCACGCAGATGGCGACGACGAACATGTCCAGATGGTAGCCGACGCCTTTCTGTAGGAAACGAAAAAAAAAAAGAGAAACAAGATGTAATTATAATCGGGGCGATTATAAAGTCTCCAAAACAAACAAGGCCATCGCTGGGAGTAGGGATGACCCACATGGGTCAAACTTTACAGATAAAAAGATTTAGAACTTGATTATTTTTATTTTTGACGTTTCATGATGTTCCCCAGGGGTCCTTTACTATACATCAGGTGAACCAACATGATCCAAGGAACAAGAATATTTTGTTTAGGGGTGGGGATCTTAACCATTTTCAAGATATTTGGGCACTTCCTGTTTGAGGGGGGTCAGGACCATCCCCGGGGCCAATGACCTACAATGTACATACCATTTGATGCCCCTTGACACAAGAAACAAGAATATATATGGTTTAGGGGTGCGGATCTTAACCATTTTCAAGTTATTTATGCACCTCCTGTTTGAGGGGGTCAGGACCCCCCCCCGCCCCCGGGGCCCATGACCTACATACCATTTGATGCCCCTTAACACATGGAACAAGAATATATATGGTTTAAGGGTCAGGATTCTGACCATTTCTGATATATATGGTCATTTCCAATTCCTCGGGGTGGGGATGATCCCAGGGTTTTTAACTTTACATTGAAAATTAGTAATAAAAGTACACCGCGCCAACCAACTCTAAAGGCAAACGCTTTGTAAATATAATATTTTCTATTGTTCGAATGAATAGATCTAATATCAAACGAGGAATATTAAAAAAAATCTGTACACTCTTCTGGATCCACGTTCATATTGTACCTTTAGTTTGTTCTCCTTCCTGTTGACAATAACAGCTGTGATCTGCTGGTCAAGGAAAATCAAGATGGTGGACAGGAGGGCGGGAATTCCGGCCGCTAGGTAGAGCCACCAGGGGTTCTTTTCGCTGAATGGATTCACGGTCCATTGGGCACGGCGTGTCGGCTGATGAAAATTTAAAATCAAAATTATATTACCCTCTAATATAAGTAATCTCTACTTAGAAGTATTTAACTTACGACTAGTATATTTTAAATATACAAAAATTTACGAAAGTCGCACGCTTCTCATACGTACGCGTTTTAGGTGTAGTAGTGCGTTCAAAAGTATGCATATGACCTTGAGAATGACATTGACCCATTTAATAAGTTTGACCTGAATACAATGTAAGTGTAAAAGGGGTGCATGCATATTGATTTTTGGGAGTTGATTTTGAATCAACTCTCCTATGCAGTCACTCGGACAAACCGAAAGTGAAACAGTGTTTGGACCTCAGCACAAATCATTGCTCCTGACAAGACTTAGTTCTTGAAAATAATTGATGAATTCGATGTAATGTATGCTAAAGCATTGTTTTTCAAGGAAACGTATTTACAAATACCTTGAAAATAGTCAGATTTTAAATGGTACGAACAATATAAATATTTTTTGTAGTCGTATGTATTCCTACGCCAGAGTTCAATATAGTCTCGTTCAACTCGACGCTCGGCTGTCTCCGTAAACCCTTGTCGGAGATTAACGGTGTCAGCCGAGCGTTTGGTTGAACGAGACTAGAGTTCAATATTGCTTGGATCCATACAATTTTCGAGAAATATTTCTACCACTGATACATAGTTTGATTGAATTAATTTTATCTTTAAATATTATTTAACATGATTCATATGGAGGTTTCTCGACATTCTTGTCGAAAAAGTTCAAAAATTCATATTATAAAAATATGCGTAATTCAAATTAGAAACTACGTATACATGTACTTGTCATGCAAAATAACATATCATTGATTTTAAAATAAATAAACATCGACAAAATCAACTCCCGCCAGTTCTTCAGTACTTTGATTTTTTTAGCGCACATCTAAGACAGTACATATAGCTGCACGTTTGTCCTTTGTTTTTGTTTCTTAATTCACGGTAAATATTTTGCGCTAGGTCTAGTAGAAGCTCGCTAACTCAAATATATTCACGCAAACTTAAGATCGAAACAAACGCGCAAATTTATTTGAGTCGATTGCGATTGCTTTTGAATGCGCTTACATTTGTCTCTGATTGGTTTTCTGATTAAAGCAAGTCTTTCAATCTAAAAGAAACTGCCTTTTACTTTTATTAACTATTTTTCGCGTGTGAGAAAATTTCGCGAGGTTCGCGAGAACCTGGTTTTTGCTGACAGTAATTGACCCACCTTGAATTGTTCAGGTACGATAAGTTTGGGGGTGTCAATTCCAACGGCAATGTCCACGCCCACCATGATGAGGATAGCCAATAGGACGCCGAAGTCGCTGATTCTCTGACGGATCTGTGTAGTAAACGAACAAGATTTTTTTAAACACCAATTTCAAAACAGTTGTCATAAAAAGAACAGAGAGAAACTTTCCAAAATGGCCGTCGAAGTCACTTTTGAACGAATCTGAGTAGCAAACGAAATAAGTTTGATATTAAGATCCATATCTTATACACAAACCATCAACTAAAAACGGTATATGAATAATTTATCAAAATGGGGATATCTACATGTAGGTAAACAAAGACAAGTGCATGCACGGTTGATATTTTGGTGCGTATATAGCTAGACTATTTCTGCTTAAGATCAAGTTAGAACATTGTTGTTCGGGTTCGTTTTGCATTGTTTATAAAATCTAAAAAAAAAAAAATCTTTTTTTTTTTACCATTGTTGGAAACAGGGTGGTCCGCTTGAAGTCAATAAAGGCGAGGGCCAGGGCGAAGGTACCGATGAACAGAAGAATGGAAAAGAAGAAGACATCTGCCACGTAGTGGACCCCGCATCCAGCACCTTCCATGTAGCTGCCGTACATTGCGCATGTGTCGTTAGAAAGGGAAGCCCAGTCGATGGTCATGTTGGCCAGATCTGCGCATGTGTAGTTGACGATGCTAGGTGTGGTTGAAGGTAGAACGGTTGAAATTCCAGTTGACGCAGTTAAAGCGGCTGATGTCGTAATTTCCGTGATGTTGCAGTCACGTGGCACGCATGCGCAGCTGGGTAATGGAGCGTTGGGATTGAAATTGACAGGACTGTCCTGACCGATTTCGATCACTTTCTTAAACGCTTCTACGATGAAGATCACCGCGATCAGCGTCGCAAAGCTCTCTTCCGTAAACCGCGTTATGTATTTTACAAGGGCACTGAGGTTAAAGATGACTATTATCAAGATGAAGCCCACCGTCCACATTCCCACCCAGAATCGCATCGGCATGAAGTCCCAGTCATTGTCCCTGGAAATATAAAAAAGGTCAAAATGATGAAACTAGATTAATTAAGGATGCTAGTGGTTTACAAATTAAGAGCTTTGGTGGTCAACAACTTTACCATCAAATTTTCCTTAATTTTTTTTTTGATACAATGTCTTGAATTAAAAACTTTTATTTAATAAAGAAGTCTATAAAGTTTACATTTTGAATTGGGCATTTTCCCATTTTCTTATAAATAGGGCTCTCCTTTTAAAGGAGATCAATACAGTCCCTAAATATGCCCATGACTATCGAGCCTCCTTAAAGCAGTTGATGTACAGATACCGAACTGTAAATACACGTGTTCGTATTGGCAATGAGCTAGGTATAAATGGTGACCTTACTTGCACAGGTTGTAGATGATGGCCTCCAACACCAGCATGGGTCCAGTACTTCCGAGGATGTTCAGAGGTTGTCCGCTAAACAGGGCGAACAGGATTCCGGTCACAGCGGCGGCAAAAATACACTCCATCACCCCCTAGTGTAGAAGATTTAAACTTGATTGATTGATTGAAATATTGAGACATAGATAGATTAATATTGACGTGTGGAGAAGTAGAAGTGAAAAAACACACTATCAAATGAATTGTTTTGACATAACTTGTTGATAATGGTAAATTTAAACTGACCCTTGGTAATAGGTCTGTTTTCAAGTTATCATATCATTATATAATTTTCCTAAGTAGAAATCTTAGGATTTCCCCCGCCATAAAAAATGGCGTTGCCTGTTTACCATATATTGGTCAGTGGCCTGTCCCAGAAGACCTCCAAACGTGACGTTGGGGGTCAGGGTTCCCAGGAACACGTAGACGAAGGAGCCAAGACACTGCACGTGCAGGGAGTCCTTGAAGTCGGACAGGTAGAAGGGGACCTTCCTCCGGATGTCGTCTATCAGCCCCTTGAACGGTCTGTCAAAATATAATTATAATGGGATCTTTCAATTCAGAAGTAGTGAAGCGTGGAGAGCGCAGTCTGCGCATGCGCAGTAACACTTTAACTTGCAACTACAATTGCAACGGGCCAACCAAATAATAATTTTCTGTTAAATTTATGTGACTTTTTCCAGGTGTGTTATTTTAAGATGGTATGGGACACTTCCATGTTGTGACGTATTGTTTATCGAAATAAACAAAAAAATGAAGTGTAATTTAATGAGTAGTTTCTTTTCCAATGTTGTTACCTAACAGCGTAGCTCAGTGGGTTTGAGGGTAAACTAATAATCTGTAGTTCATGAGTTCAAATCCCACTCGGGGTTTTACAATTTTTAACTCTCCAAATATTTTTAAAAGCTAATTTTGGTTAAAAACTGTAAAATTTGAAAATTCTAAACCGATGAAAGTATTTCAATTATAATGTACTTTAATCTACATTAATATCGACAGATGTCCCATACCACCTTAAGTACAGCCATATTTTAGTACCCTTTTAAAAATCGCTATTCAGAGCTCAATGCTTATCATTATTGTGACATGCACTGCATGCTTCCACTTACATTTTTGACATTACAAGCGTGGGGTCACAGTGCGATTCTTCTTCCGCATCATCCGGTTTCTTCAACGGAAGTCCTGGAAGTCCCGAACTTCCGGCCACCACTGACTGACGTCTATGTTCCTGTGTACAAGAATTTGGTCATTAATACATTTCCAAGTCGAAAAATATAAATACATGCACTGCATTTTTGATAAATTGTCTTAGAGTCCTTTAACAGATAAATTACTGCGCGCTGTTATAGGTAAAGTCAACGAATAAAACTATTTCAATCGCAACTTATCGGGTTTTTCCGAGTTTTTCCAAGCTCTGCCGGAAAGGCCCGGTCAGTTGCGATTAAAAGATAGTCCTGCGTACGTAAAAAAACAAACCTGGGACTGGACTTTTCCAGGGGGTTCCAAACGGATTTTAGGATCCCATTCCCCAGGCGGAAGTACGATCACCTGTTCCATGAACTCGTCAAATCCCGCCAAAAGATCGTCTCTATCCCGGGCCTTATACGCAACTTCCCGGAAAATCTATTAATAAAGATAGGATCTTTATTTTGCATCCTTATACATGTATGTATATATCGCGTGGATAAAATAAAGGTCTTATGCATACAAATATCAGGATGTATCTGCTAACTAGCATCTACCCCTAACATGTTTCTTCTATAGATTCGTTTTAGAATTATTTTAACATTAAGGAATGCATTTTTATGAAAAAAAAAAATTCAAAACAAGCATTCAACTGATCTGGATCTTACATCATCCACCATCATGGTTCCCATGCATCGTCCAAACTCGATCAACTCCTCCTCTTCGCCGCGTCTGCCAAGACAGAAGAAGACGAAGCGAGTCGGTATGTTGACTTCACTGAGGTCGTTCTGCAAGACCCGGGGCTCCTTCAGCCGCATGAAGCCGACCACGCGTGACGGAAGATCTTCCACCTCGCCTACCATGATGTTGGCCACGTGAGAGTCCTTGGGAATTTTCCTGAGGAAGTTGGTGTTTGGCTGTTGAATGAATAAATAGAATGAAAACAATATTACGGGTTGAACGTAATCGTAACTTTTCGGATCTTTCCGGTAAAGCTCGGATTGAATTATAAAAAAACAAAAACAAAATTAATTGATAAAAACAATCCAAAAGAGAAACCAGCTCAAGAAAAGGAATATAAAAAACAGACCTTTTTTTTTTTACCTCCATTTGTTAAATATAAAGTTTTCTTCTGAATCAGTTTGGCGTTCGGGGTTGAAATTCCAGGGCTGAGATTTAAATTAAATTATGAAAGGGGTGGTGGTGAACGTACCTTCCAGCCGGTGGCAATAGAACTCTGTGAGGGGCTCTCTACCATGCCCATCTCCTGTAGGTCATTGTTACTGTTACTACTGCCCAGTCCGTCACTGTTGATGCTCGCCATGCTAGCCGACGATGGGAGGTTGGCCCTACTTCCGGTGTCTGCGTTAAATTTTTTTAAAAATAAATATTATAAGAGCTCATTTAACTGATAATCGTAAGAAGAAGACAAAAGAAAAATAAAAGGGGGGAAGACACTATAAATATTTGCTATTAGCTTAAAGAATCTTCCCATCATCGCTTTTGCCCAGTTACAAGGAGTCAGTTTATATTTTATCTCCTGTTTTAATTATGATATCTCTAGACAATCGCAATTTCTCGGTGTTTTTCCTGAGCTCTGTCGAAAATGCCCGAGAAGGTGCGATTGATCCGAAGAATTACTTGATTCGTCCATGATGTCCGCTAGGGGGCGCAAAGTCGTTGATCCGCGCCTTTGGTTCTTGGCTCTCTTGACGTGGTGATGCTTGTGACCTTTGAGGGCAACGTCCCGGATGTGAGGCCGGAAGCGCGGATCTAGCTGATTGCTGTCCACCCATTCGTCGGTGAACTTGTCTAATCAAAGAGAAATTACATTCGTGAAATTTCATAAACCTAGAAAATGGGGGGGGGGTCAATATATACATACAAGATGGTAGAAAAAATGTTTTCTCGTTTTCTCGTAACCTTCAATGCCTATCATCTACATAAATTTGTCAGTAACAATAACTCAAAAGACAAAAAACAAGATTCGTCTTGTATACATATAATTACGCTTCATTTGTCTCTGTTTCATGCCCAAAAGTATTAATAAACTTCTTAAGTTTCAAATTATTTTTTACAATACTCATAATCATATAATTCTTCTTTACGTCAATTTTTTTGAATTAAATATTTTGATTTTTCGAAATAAATATAAACATATGTTCCCATTTAAAAGTATTAACAAACAGTAAATGTAGAACCCCATGTTTTATTGCTTTTAATTTAACTGCCAGATATTTCTTTGATGTGATCAAAAAACAGAAAGAAAGCGAGCGGGTTTTAAAATATAACTTGCGATTCAAAAGAACACCAGAAGTGGAAACTTCCAGACCAATTTCGGTTGACTTTGAAGCATATCTAAAGTACTTAACATACTTCCCCTTGTATTTGCTAACTCATTTAAATTTTCAACTTAGATTAGCACCAAAGGAAATCCGCCGTTAGCTCGTAGTTCGAAATGATATTACGTTCAAAATACACGAACAATTTTTTTCTTCGTTTAAAATTTCGGAAATCAGTTTCTCTCTCTTTTTTTTTTAATATCATTTTTTTTAACTTTGAATCATACAATTATAAGTAGATATTTCATATTAGAATATGAATATTGATAGTTAAATTAAAGTTATTGTTCACTATTAGGGTTTGTAACACTAAATCCAGAGTGATTGAATGGATTGGGAACGTGTTATCAAATCAAATAAAAAAAAATTCTCATACAATTACGAGTTGAGGAGTCATCTGATCCAACGTAACATTGAAAATGATTTTTACATTTTAAAACAATCATTCAATTAAAAAACAAACACAAAATAATTGGCTTTGAATAATAATTATGATATCAATATTTTCAGAAAGAGTTTTATCTTTAAAAAGGTAAGAAAGCCTTTAAGGTTGGATGCCTAACAAATATACTATTAGATCTACGTATAAGTTTTGAATATGATTTTATCATAAACTCTATTATTTAGTAAAGTAAAAAAGAATCCATATATTTTCGGTTTAAAATTTGAATGTTTTTTTCTTTATTTTTATACAAAGCTCTTTGTCTCAAGGAGATAAATATTGCTAAGGCCATCCATTTAGCCACCTGAATGGTACTAGATATACTGACCTATGACCTGGGACAGGGTGTGGCAATCGTAGTCGATGATGATCGGGGCCTCCTTCAGGGTTTTCCTGAGATTGAACATCGTCTGCATGGACAGGGAGGCCACGTGGGGTTTGGACCACCTCTTTCCTCCCTCCTCCACAACTTCTTCATATTTCACCCACCTACGAACAGCGCAAAATGATTAGAATATAGCTTCAATCACAATCCCTCGGGCCTTTCCGGCAGGCTCGGAAGTGTTTTTCCTAGCCTACTGGAAAGGCACAAGAAGTTACAGGGTCTGTAGCTCTACGCGCGGGAAAATTCGGGTTGACATGCCGTAGAGCTACAGTAAATAAATATTACTTGCAAATTACCGAAGGGTGTGCACAAAAAGTTGCACTAGTTTTGGACTGATTAACTTATTTTTCTCTAATTATTCAAGACCGAAAAATTCTTATTATAATATTATCAACCTACGATGAACGCAAGGTTCACATAATATTTTTATTTATCGTCAGTTAGCACTATCGACCTCGAAAAAAACTCGGCCAGTCTTGCATACACTTAACACATAGATTTTCGACGATGGTTTTGCATAAGGAATAAACATTCACTGTATTCACATTCACAAATATCTGCGCATATTTACATATCGTACATATTTGCAAGCCAAAGTGCATAGAATTTTTAAAAAGTTGCGTCGATTGTAACCGTGTCACTATAAAGTAGGGTACTCTCACTTTACAGAATAGTGCTGAAATAAGGCGCATTTCATCGATTAAATTCAAATTAATCAAATAGTTCAAATTAGAACTGGTAATTTTTTTTTAACTAACGGTAACTATTACAGACCTTGGTTTTTAATCGCCAAAAATCTTAATTTAAAAATTAGACACGTCTTTTAAACCCTTTTTTTCAAAGGTTAATTGACGCAAAAATAATTTAACGTCCGCAAAAATAAACTCTTCAATGCAACCGTATTTCTGGAAATTTTTTTTTGTGAATGCGTGGTAATTTCAAAATTAATTTTTCTGTGATCGTACCTGGCTGCTTCACGCCATTCGATGTTGCCATTATATTCCTTCAGGACGTCCAGCTCACTGAAAACTCCATGGGCTTTGTGGCCCTCCGACTTCACGTTGTTGATAAGGTTCTGAACCCATTCCGACGGATTATACTTTTCCGAATCGTCCTTCGGCCCACCTGTATAATTAACAATACATTTTTAATTGTTACATATTTTGATAAATAGAAAGTTTGAAACTGTAAAAGCAATCTTTTATATAGTCTCTTACTTTTTCTTATCCTGCAGAGTTCCATAGCGGTAAATATTGCACAGGCAAAGATATCACAATGCTTGTGTGCACATAAAATAGCGACGCATAAGGGTACGTGTACGTGATAAATTAAGGTCTTTCTTTTTTTCGTTTTTTCATATGTTTAAATAGATTTAACTTATCAATCGGAAATTGTACAGCCTTTGAAAAAATATTGAAAAGTTTTTGGGGGGATATAAATTTAAAAGTCGTGAAAAGGTATTTTTAGGAAAAGTTAAGATTTAAAAAAAATGGATTTCTGCATATTATTACTCTCCCGGCCGCAATAAAAAACAAAACAATACTGAAGCATTATCAATTTAAGTTATCTTATTTTAGTTCAAAAATGAAAAGAACAGTTTTAAAAGCATTAATAATTACCCAAGGAAAAAGAGTTCCCTTGTTTCTTCTGAATCTGGCTCTTGCACGTAGACATTGGAATTCAATGGAGTTTTTAATTTTTTTTTTTACAAAGATTTTAATCTTGTTTTCTCTTTTTTGCGTTATATATATCACCCCTGCGAATGTGTTCGGAATGTTTTCTTTATCGTTGCTAAGTATGTAATAAATCCAGAGAAGCTCGAATGAAAGTTCACGAGACTTCACCGAGGCTTGTTCAGTTCCTGTGAAATTTCGAGCGGAAGTATAAGTGTTCGGATAATATTCTCAAAATACGTAAGTACTGGTCGTTTTTCATATCGTATCCTACTTTGGTTTTTGTTAAAACATGAAACTCTCTTAATATGTTTGTCTTATTTCACCATTTAGCGGTTTTTATATTAAACGATAATGTTCAGAACAGAGTTATCGTTCGTGTTTAACCACGTGTTGAGTGGTTGAAAATATAAACATTGCGTGGCTTAATAAAATCATATCCATGTTTGATGCTTGTGGTGTGCAATACCATGTTTTAAAAAAATAATGGATGTCTGTTTTGCATAAAAACTTAGTATATCGAGTCATTTTCAAGGTACATTCTGCATAAAATAGTATTGTCTGTTTCACTATTGATGCTATAACTAGGTCAGGCGCGGATCGAAAACTAATCCTCAGGGGGATCCCTACTTAGCATGTTAATTGTTGCAACAGCAGACAAAAACTATTTGTTGTATTTTAACATTTATTTCTAGAATACATTTTATCCACCAATTAATGAAGATAAAGTTTCAAATCAATAAACCTCTAGATTTAATAATTGACTACTGTAGTACCTAGATTCTATGAACTAGACTATAAACACGAGGCACAATTTTTAATGCGAAACTGAAAGGGTCAAATAAAACCACGTGGTCTAAAATTTAAATGACAATAACATTCGCAGGGGTGTATATACACAGTGCAAGAATGCCATAACAAAATGGCGGTATGATTTATTGACGTCGTATAAGAGAAAAACAAGCTCCATGAGCAAACAGACCCCTCTTTTGATATTATTCATTCTCAGACAAATATCCTACATTTTGCAGCTTCAAACGAATTTTTGTAGATTGAGGCCAATTTCAGTATGTAATTGTACAGTGGTGAAGAATCTATTGATATTTACCATTAGACACTACACGTGGTCTGTCTCTTCTGTTGGGCATGCGCACTCCAACAAACTGGCCATTGGCTGAAAAATTTAATAATAATGATAAAGAATGCATTTTTGATTTTTAACAGATGTAAGATTTTTATATAAGACACGTGTTCCAGTATGTTAGAACACTACAAATCGAATAAAAGGCCTCGGTATGAAAGAGCAATCTCTCATCTATTAGATTTTCGTAGCCAACTAGGCCATTACACAACTTTACAAGCCATTAGTTTTTACAAGTAAACGTGGTTAAACTGACAAACCAGTTTTATTTTATTTATATAATTTATATTTATAATTTATATAATTATATTTCTTTGGCAAAAATCACAAACTGACTAACTACATGAAGCATATTCACTTAATTCTTTGATTGAAAGCAAATACATGGTATATCATTTATCATAGTTCGACCAAAAGACTCCGAAAAGCTATATCAATGACATGTAAGCTAGATTTTCAATAATATTAGAGCGATTTACAAAATATTTACCTGAATTATTTCTGTCGCTTTCGTCCATTGCTGCTCAAAAAAGCAATAATTGATAATATTAATATAATTTACACCTGGTACTATTTAACTTATGCCATGAACATTCATTATGATACAACAAACCTACCTAGCTTCGATTTCGATAGTTTTCTCGTGCACATAATTTTACTATCGATTTCGATTGTTCCTTTGTATGAATTAATTTGCGCAAAATGTGATCGTGAAAGCAAGGGTATGTGAAAACATGTGTTTTTTTTTTCTTTCAAAAGCAAAAAACCCAACAATACTAATTTACGTAAAAAGAACCCTCAAGACCACGAGAAAATATGCATATATTTAAATTTCAAATTTACAGAAAAAGTCTTTTAGTTGATAGTTTTTCACCGACGTTTCATAACGTTGTGAGGCGCCCCCTGGCGAATTTTGTTTCTCGGCCATATTCTGATCGTATCTAATGGGAATCTGGTCTATTGCTCGGATATTAAGGCGTTCCTTTATCTCTCTGACGATCAGAGCTTTGGGCCCGTATTAATTTCTCCTGATCTAACATTGTTCTCTCCTCGTAAACAATAATATATACACGAAACATATGACCCCGAACCATGAGTTTGTAACAAAAGAAAAACTCCATGAACTTTTGTTGATTTTATATTAATGTACTTCAATATATTTATAGGTCATACTTAATATGTATACACGTTCCAGAATGTATAGGTAAATATCTAGATCTACTATTATAGAAAATTGTTTAAATTATGGTTTAATTCTATAATTAAATAAAGACATATTTTTTTCATTTAAGGAGACTTCCCTATAAACTTTTATAAACTTTTTTTTTTAAATTTTAGACGGGTCCATTAGAGAAAGCTCATGAGGAACTGGTAAAATGCTGGCGTGTGAACATGAGGGGAAGAGGAGGGGGGGGGTACTTTTTTATATTACATATTCAATGTACTGTACAGATTGCATGTACGAAAATTCGTCTCTTTTGATAAGCTGCCATTGACATTTTCCTATCAATGTGACAATGCAAGGGGGTACAGCCTAGGCATGAGGGTGGGAATCATGTTTTAAAGAATTGTGGGTGGGTGGAGTTGCGCGGGTGCTACATGCATGTGTATGTCTGATGTATGTTTCCTTCATGTACATGTACCTGTATAGTTAACGTTGTGTTTCTCTCATCAGACAGACAACAAAATATTTATTGACAGGCTTTTGGCTTTATCTGCCGTAACTTTAATCTGGAAGATTCGCGTGGGGGGAGGGTGTCATGGATTCCTCGCCCCCATTCTTTAAGTTTAGATAATTAACAATGAGATGTCCCCAAAACCAGACAGTATTGACTTTAAATTTGTCTGACTCGGAAGACGATTGTCGTAAAATATTTAGGTATTTATGGTAGGTGTTACATACATGTACAACTACATGTATTAGCCGGTGACACCTTTGAAGTAGGGCCCATTATCCCACCTGACGCGGTGATTCGTGTACACAATACACGTAATTAAAGAAACGACGACCCGGTAAATTCAATAATAGAACCAGACTTGCGATATCTTTTTGAGACATCTTGTGATGCAATTAATGTTGTTTTATAGGGTCGTTTAAATTGAAAGGCGTGCGTAAGGTGGATCGCAACTAGGTGTTAATCTCCAATTATCCGTGACAGTTATACATATGTAAGAAGCGGAAACCGGTTCTAACTGGTCTTGCTCTACACACCCGAAAAGCTTTGTTAATTACGCTCTAATAAACGCATCGCCGACAACCCCCCCCCCCCCCCCCCCTTTCCTTCTATCAGATAACGGACTAGACTTTTCACGGTTCGGTGATTTTTTCTTCTTCATAAAATACGGAAATGGATACCTTTTATCAGTTTATACTCCAATGAATCTGGGAGTTGATTATTGAAAATGGACCTTGGCGTTGCTTTTAGAGCAAGAGATCTGCCCAATGGGCACTTTCTATCGTCAGGGTCAAATAGTTCATTTATATTGGAAGAAAATTGTGAATTTCAGTTCAAATCTATCAGGCTCTAAATCTAAGTTTTCAAATCATGCCCCCCCCCCAACATCAGAGAGTTATTTTGATCAAGTTGGTTTTTATTTTTTCTCTCTCAAAATATTTGATGATTTTCAGTAGCAGTGGGTAGATTTAGAATAGAGATATTGGTAATAAATCGTTCGATTTTTATCTAACTTATCTAGAAGGGAATTTTTATAAATTTCGACAATTTCACCTCAATTACGAGTGTTTCCGAAAATTCATAAAACCATATTATGATCGACACTGAAAAAAATATTTTGACTATCGATTTTTTATATTTGTACAAGACAAAAAAACTGTGGACAAAAGAAAAAAAAAGACAAATATAACCCCCCCCCCCCCCAAAAAAAAACACCAAAAAAACCCAACAAACACACACACACACACACAAAAAACAACAAACAAACAAAAAAAAGTTACCCAAATAGGAGTACAATGTACAGTACTTAGTCTTCCAATAATTTAATGCATAACCTACATGTACATGTAAGTATACTATCAATCTGTCCATACAATGATGCAATCGTAGACGAAATCGAATTAGTCAGACCTCTGTTTAAGAATTTAGAGAAATACGACACTTGTTACATCTAGTAAGATATTCTGACTCCCTGGGTTAAAGTTTTCACAAGTGCTCGCCAAAATAACGCAGCGGGGAATTGATCAACAGTTAGTCTAAGGGATTGCTACCTGTCGCGATGTTGCGTCATTTTTACACAGGTGAGAATTTAAATACACGAAGAAACAAATGATTTTATTTTTGAATACATGTCTGAATAAACAGTTTTGTTATGTCTGGTCTGTATACATTGTGTTACAAATCTCAGAAACCTGATTGTATTACAATAAATCGACATTTTTTTCTTTACCTTTATATTTTAATCAATGCCATAATTCAAAATATTTCAATGTCACATTTCTTAAAGAATTACATTTGTTACTACATTGGGTCTACTGGTAAAACACACATTTCGTAAAACCGTTAGAAAAGAATAAAAAGAAATACTGGTTGTTATTACCACCCCCCCCCCCCCCCCAGTCAACTTCCTCCACCTTAATCCCAATGACAAAATTAGAAAATTACTACAAAGAAAGATACAGAAGAACTAAAGCATGATATCTGCTCAGATTTTACCCTTTAGCAGAACGGGTCAGTTAGACAAGCTAAATTCAATAAATTTGTTCCGCGTTATTAAATTGGGCGGTTTTAGGTCCATCTGATACTCGTTTGATTTAATTCCCCCAATGAATCAGCAACAGTTGTTTGCATCTACTCAGAATGTACATTGGGTTTCGATGCGATTTTCGTAGTTGCGTCAGAAATATTTTTAGAGAAATTTAAAAATAGGATTTAAATGAATTATTTCCTTACAATTGAACAATTTTGTAAGTTACATATATTGATCTCTTATATATATATATGTATATATAACGACTGAAACGATTCATACGGGACAAATTTCCGTAATGTTGAATTGAAAAGATTGCCCAGATATATTACGCAGAGAATCATTTTTCTCCTTGCGTATCGTCAAAAAATCTTTGTGCAAAGAATTTTTAATAGGGCAGTAAATGAGTTGAAAAATAAAACCGCGCGAAATATTTGAGAACATCGATAATTCAGTTGCAAAAGAAAAACAATAATTTTTTTTTTTTTAAATAGCACAAAATCTGATATAAAAGCTTCATAAGATTTTCATTTTCCTAAAGAAAAAAAACTTATAACTAATTGACAGTTGACTTTTGATAACTTCTTCGACAAAAAAAAATTATAAAAAGGAAAATTGAAATGAGATTTAAAAAAAAATCAAAGAAAGACCCTGTTATGATTAAATAATGACGAAATAAAAAAAAAAAAATCCACTCACTTTTTCCGTTGACTCTCACAGAATAACTCATTCCACATACGGCCGCTTGCCTTAACTTTGCAGACTTCTTTGGATTCTGAGAAAAACTCTCACCCCCTCCCCTCCGGAACTGAAGAGGACAGTCCCGAGTCACGGTGCAGTTTATATATGGCGGGAAATTGTCACACTCCAGCGATTGTCCCACTTTCGGACGCAGTCGGTTACGGTCGGCTGCGTTCGGGTGTTCTCGGGTTTATCGCGTGGATCTCGTCAGCGTTTTCTTTAATGGAATTGACAATGGTGGCTCCTGGTACCATTTATTGTTGATCGGGATCAGAGGCCTAATCTGGATGGACCAACGTTTGTACTCAATGGTCTAATATTTGTGGAAAAGATTTTTCACAAACCTTACTCTGATCGAAGGGTCTTTGTCTTCAAATTTCAGTCAGCTGCGTGTTCGCCTTGTAAATAAAAAAAAAGAGAATTATATGAAACAAACTTCTGTAAAAAAAACTGAAATATTTAATCATTTTGAAAATTGATTGGCTGCATTTGCAGGAAATAGAAATAATACTAAGGGAATAAAAGAAAAAAAGAAAAGTAATATTATGTAATATAAAGATCTTTCATAATTTTATTATGAAAGATGTTTATATTACATAAATTAAAAACAATTTGATGAGTCCCCCCCCCCCCCCTCCCCCGATATTCATTGTGATTAAACTTAAACTGTAAAAAAAAAGTCTGATAATGATAAAACGAAAAGAGGGGGTGCATATGCCATATAGGAATTTTTTGAACTTGCTGAACTTGTTGAATTTCTTATTGACTAAATGTTAAAAATCATGATGATGAACCATATTTTGGTTGTCCTGTAAATTTAGGGAAAATATATGGACTGATTCGGTGCATGATTCAAACTTGTTGAAAGTCATTTAAAATAACTTAAAATATAAAGAAAGATTTTTGTTGATAAAGTTTCAGGTTTTATAATCATGATGCCAATTTCTGTAATATATGACAGACACGTCATAAAAGACCGAATTCAAATTTCGATTGCCGTAATCGAGTTTTTGGCCTTTGCCTAAAGAAGATGTCACATCGGTATTGACAAGTAAAAGTAAAAAGCATTGAGGCATTGAATCAAAAATATAAAACCTTAAAAAAAAAAAAAAATTACCAATTGACACATTGTGCAAACCAAAATTTCGTAAATGTATATACGAACTTTGGTTATAGAAGAAAAGGAAATAAAATGTGTACATGTATTTGTAAAAGTAAAGGTAATTTGAAAAATAGAGGGAAACGAAGATGGAAACATTTTTTTAGCCGCTGTTGCGCGTTTGATTTGTATTAGCGATGAACCAAGTTACTTTGAAACAGTTTACATGTATGGCTGCAACATCAGTAAAGTCTACATTGCTTTATTTATTAAGCAAATAAAAAGCAAATTCTCTTGTTTACTGAATAAAACAAACATGCTTATACATGTATAGATATCTGATCTGATAACCCCCCCCAAAAATGCATCAAAAGCAAAATTTCTATCATAGTTTAACATCAAAAGAACTAAAGCCACACAACGCTTGCCTTTTTCTTAAAATTTTTGTCACGTAATCAGTCGAACTCACATCTTCGGGGGGAGAGGGGAGGGGGGAGAGGGGTGGATGTTGTGGGTGGGGGTATCAATATATTTCTGACCAAGACATTATTGTATATTTAACAAAATCAAAAGAAAAAATGGTTCAGCTTCACCGCTTTTTCTCTTATTTAGCTGTCCACCCTAAGGCGTTTGCAATTCACCCTTCTTCTTTTTTTTATCTTTTTGACGTCACGCTTTGATGTAGATCAATATCATCAACAATGAACTAATGTTCTCAAGGTTTGGTTAAATGAACTAATGTATTCATGCTTTTGGTCAATGTTCTTATAACTACAGGTTTGATCAATTTTGATCTTTGAAAATAGACGTCAACTTTATCTGTATGACGTATATATATAAGGGAAAACCCAAATTACTTATTCAGCTCCAGTGGGCAAAAATGATCATTAACATGTTATGGACAAGTTCAAGAAACTGGACCCCTCCTCCCTTTTTCTGCATCGAGACTTTTCTGATATCGATATGTACACAAATATGATTTATAAAGCCAACTAACCTCCGAACCTTCTGATTCTAGAATACAGTGTAAAAACAAAAAATAATATTTGTACCGAAAATTCAATGTTAATCGTACAATCCACAATGCATTACGAAGCTACAAATTATAGGTTACAGATAGAATAATATTTAAGTTTGCCAGGGGGTCCAAGGCATATTTTTGGTAAATTTACAACGTAAATTTAAAAAAAAGTTTAAATTTTTCAGAAGGGGGGAACCCCATCCACGATACTTCCTCTAGATCCGCGCATATATTGGTGGTATGCATTTATCAAATATATATTGCGTGATATCCACACCCTGTTTTTGAGAATTAATATTTGTATCACAATTTTACTGACATCATCGTTCAAAGGAGTTCAGTTTACATGAAGTTGAATACATGTATATATCGTAACGGTTATGTATGAGGACGCATGCATTGAAATGCGATCGCTCTCTGTATGATCTAGCATGCATTGTACATGTATATGAATATTGTTGTGTAGCATATACAGTATACATGATATTACATATGTAGGTGTACATGTATAATCATTTTGATTGCCTCATTTTTGGAATAGCCCCTGCAAGTCCAACCCCCCCACCCCCTCACAACGTGTTCGTGTAAGGTCACACGTATTTTTTCTTACGTGTACACGTAAACGTAAGGGTTCGTCACCTACGGTTACGTGTAAACACACACCGAATTCTTAACTTATGTGTAAACATAACATATAACTTACGTGCACGTGCAAACACAACAGATTCCTCGCTTACGTGTACGTTTAAAGACAAGAAATTACTTAATAACTTGTGCATGAACACACAACAGATTTCCTCCTCACATATAAGTGTAAATACGACAAATTACTTATTTACGCGTACGTGAAAACACAACAGATTCCTACTTACATGTACGTGTATGTCCAAGTCAAGGATTCCTCAATAAAATTACGATTAAACACAACGAATTTCTCACGTATGTGTACGCTTATTTGTAAACTTTTTATTTCCTCAAATTTGATCGAAATTCTCTGGGCTAAAGAGTTATAAAGCTTCACAAAATATTTTAACACCATATTTCTACATATAACATTTTCGTGCAAAAGTATTATAAAAATAAGAACATCCTATTTATCAATACAGAATAAGGTGTATGCACATGTTTTTGTGCATTTATAAGGAAATAGGACCCAGTCTTCTTGAGTTACAGTTGCATCACTTAGTACCGTTCTTCACAAGTTATGTTTTTCAGTTTTACCGCTCACGCAGTGTGATAAACGTGATAAAATATGATAAAACAATGAATTTAACTCCAGTGTCAAGCTAGTGTATAAAATGATAAAGAGCTTGATATATATTCATATTTAAACAGGAGAGAGAGAGAGAGAGAGAGAGAGAGAGAGAGAGAGAGAGAGAGAGAGAGAGAGAGAGAGAGAGAGAGAGAGAGAGAGAGAGAGAGATTACACTTCTATCATAATCATCCATTCATTGAAACATTTTGATTTAATTGATACTTTCGGTTGATTGCCACCTCTATAAAAATAATCCCTGATTTTATCTAATAATTTTTAAGGTTTCTATGGTTAGGGGGGGGTGGTTATATGGTCTGAATTTTTACCGTCTGTTTATGCGATCTATAGTTATTATGAAAAAACTGAATCAAAATCCAATTATAAAAATGAAAAAAAGAAAAATTCGTTTAAACTGGTACTGGGTATATTTGTGTTTCTAACAAAAATATACATGTATTTTAAACCGTATTTGGCACCATCTAAAACAATGACTATCTTTCACATGATCGTTAAATACAAAAAAATTATTCTCAATGTTTTCATATCAAGAATTTACTATTGTTGTGATAAAAATCTAGAAATATATAATTATTCTTGTTTAAAATCATTGTTACATGTAATTCGACTCTTTTTCTCTTTTTTGTTGCGATTGATATTATAATATGAATGCGCTGCTCGATTGCTTAGATCATGACGATATTATGTACAAATCAATATTTAGATTTAGACAAAATAAATTTTGTACAGGGCAATATGATAATATATGAATCTTATACATGTATATAATTACAGTAACTATAGTATATGAAAGTGCTCTATTTTCAGGACATGGAGTTTATAATAACTATAGTAGTATATGAAAGTGCTCTATTTTCAGGACATTGAGGTTTTTTTCACACTTAGTCTCGATATTTTAGAAGCATGTCCTTTGAGGGTGATCAGAGTTAAGCAGACGACAATCGGTCGAGTAAGACCTTGAATCGGTGACCTCGAATGGAATTACTGAGTAATATTGAATAAGGTTAAAACAACACCGCCATGTTTTTACAGCAATCTAAGCCATCGTTTAGCTTACTGGCAATTTTCACAGATAACTGACCCCCAATTGTACGAGAACCTGCGCAGTTTTCTTTCTCTCCCGATTTTTATGTCTCAATTTAGATTTTATTTTTGCTAGTCTAGCACTTCGTGAGGGCCATGCCCTTTTAAAGATAAATGTCATTCTTTTACTTCTGTGTGGTTTTGTTTTCGATTTGTATGTTTGGAAAACATTCTATTAAAAGCGTTTCTACATACTCGAGTCTTTTTGTTGAATAAAGAAATAGCCATCGTTTCGGGAAATCGAAGACGGGATGAAACTTTAGAAGAAACTTTGCTTCACTAGACATAAGACATTTTCCAAATCCTCTTCAAGCGGATCGACAAAATTATTTGGAAAATAAGCAGTCATAAAATAAAGTTAAAGCATAAATGAAATTCACATTTGTTGAATAAAAAGTAGATTTGAGATTCACTTTGCACAAAGTATATCCTAGGTGACACCGGGTTGAAATATAAAGATTTTCTTTAACAATATTTTACCAAAAAAAAAATGAATTGGATATTTTTTACTTTGTGAAATAAAACGCACCTTTATTCATTCAGCTAGTATAACAATTTCTACAAGATATACATATGCAAAACTTATTGTAGACAAAAAAATTGCGATATTTTATCACAGTTATAATACGATTAAAAAAAAAAAATTTTGCAATTCATCAACATTTAAACATAAAATATAACTTTATTCATTTTTTTTTCTAAAAGAACAAACAATTTTCAGGAAAAGTTTGTTAAAGTTTGAAGTCCTACATTAAACATAAAGAAAATAAAACCAACAATATTTCCTTTTTATCTATAAATCTTTTCACAGTCCATTATAACGAGAGAGAGAGAGAGAGAGAGAGAGAGAGAGAGAGAGAGAGAGAGAGAGAGAGAGAGAGAAATTTAATGCGAAACTACTGATACTGTTTTGATAATGGTTATCACATGTTTGTAGATCAACTAATTACCATGGTGTTACATAGTCTATGTTCTGTTTGCTGGACAGGGGCGAGGACAATAGGGTCAACAAGTTCTGCCCTGGGGGCAGGGTAACGCAATAGTATTTGTCTTGCTAACCTAACCCTTCAAATTAAAATCCAATATTTCCCTTACGATGCGTAAATAGCTTGGGAGCTCGAGAAAACATCAATTTCGTTGTAAAATGAAATGGATTTTCATTTATTATCTAAAAGGAAGAAATTCTAGATGTTTACTGTCCAAATGTTAATCAACCATTCGATATCATATCGGCGATATGTTTAAAACTAATGAAATCTAAATAAAACATTTCAAGAAAAGACAGCTGCAGATCATTGATGACCCCCCCCCCCCCAAAAAAAAAAAACAAAACAAAAAACAAAAAAAAAACAACAACAACAGCAAAACATCATGATTCTTTTCGTATGATTATATTACATGTAATAAATAAATAATCATCTGTGGTATTTACAGTATTACAATGTAGCTGTAAATGTAAATAGTATATAACTGTACAATGTAGAAAATAGTACGTAGAGAGTGTTCAGTATATTGAGACTACATTGTACATGTAGTTTCAAACATGGACTCCCACCCCCCACCCCTGACCAGTTCATTATTTAAATCTATATCATGCAGATCCAGAGAGCTTCCAGGATGTTTGGTCTTACTGATACGCAGTCCATAATTCTCCTCAATGTTCACATTTACCCGGTCTTTAGGAAATTTTCCTGTGGGCAGGCTGGAGGAGAACTATGCTAGACAAAGGAAAATAATAATAAAGTTGCAATGAATTTGCTCTGTATTGAACCGAGCGCTAGATTTGGACCTGTATCTTCAATTTTCTAATACAGTTTGTGTAAAAAAAATAAAACTACATGTACACATGTTATAATTTTCCTTTAGTTTGGTATCTTTTCTTACTGAGTGTTTAAACTCTTATAATTAATTTGCCCTATTACAGGCTTCTGAAATTTGAAATTTGTTTGCTTTGGATGAAAAGATACATATTTCGTTAACATTAACAATTTGAAGTAGTTGGAGACTTTTGTTTATGACGACGCCATTAAAAATGTAAGTACAGCAACAACATCAATAGAAAAAGGTTTTTTATACATGTATAAAATTATAAACGGAATTCTTAATTAATTATCAATATTTCGACAGCCTCTAATTAACAATATCGTTTATATAATGCAACATCAGTAATGTCTAACTTTTTCTTTACTGTCAAATTTTCCGAGACAAACTTCTAAATATTTACATGAATCTTACATTTACAGACAATCATTATTGTATAAAAAAAACCGCAATGCGTAATATGTGTATATATGTTATAATTGTATTTGCAGTGACATATAGGCCCAATGGGCCGGGTGTTTCATTATTTATTTTTGTATTACATATAATTATGTAATGTGTTAGAACACATGTCACTTTAATAAATTATTTGCTTACTCACTTACATATCTAGGAACTTGCAAGCGTTAATCAACTGCCATATTCTTCAATGTACAATATACATGTACGAAAAAAAGAAAAAAAAAAAAAGATTTTGATTGCGTACGTACATATATATCAAAATATGCTAATAGAAACCTTACTCTATTGTATGTAAATTATTTTGAATCTTTATATTTGCCAATAATTGTAAGGAGAGAGCTTCATAAGTTATATAACTTGACTGTTCCCAATCCCATTGTAAATATATGGGCACACACCAGCGTTGAAATAAGTTCAAACCAACATTACGGAATGTTGGCTTTACTGTTAATCTACATAGTATCCTTTAAAAAAAGACCGGAAATCTACATTTTTCATGTACAAATGTCACCAACCTCGGTACATCGTACAACGCGGCACGATTACACATAATAAGCTATTCTTCTTGTGTACAACTGGCGTACAATACACTTGTAAGTACATTTATAAACATCATCATCTCTAAATTTGCATAAAATTGTACGTGTACAAAATTTACCTCACTTTAGAGAATAATCATATCGTAAGGTCAAAATCACTGACATTTATCAAACTCTTTTACGTCTGGAGGTGGGGAATACTATAATAACATGTCTTTCTTCTGACTAGTTAGCTTCCTAGCTACATATATGAACCCAAGGGCATTTGTGTAGCATATCTGCGAAGATGCACATATATGATATTACTGTTATATATTGAAAATGTTTTTTGTGTGAATGGATGTGTTGTATGGATTTAAGGTCAGTAACCTGCAAGAAAATCTAATTTAGTTTTCACCCACCTTGTACGGTACAATTAGTATTTCATGTTGGTATCATGGTAATAGTTAGAATCTATTTCTGACCCCCCCCCCCCCCCCAAAAAAAAAACCCACAACAAAACAACAAAAAAACAACCCCCCCCCCCAAAAAAAAAAACTAGACATTCTTTTCATCAATTAAAATCTACCACACATTACTTAACAACAGCTATATAAAGTAAGAAATAAAGGAGAGGAAGTGAACCAAAGTAATCACAAATGAAAGTAAGGATCAAATAAGAGAAAAATATCTTTAAATAAAATTAATAGTTTGTACCAAATTAACCCTACAATTTAAAATGTTTATAATAAATATCTGCATAAATTTTCTGACAAAACGATTTATTATATGAATTTCTATTTGAACTCCTATTTTGACATTAATAGCTTAGTTTTGTTTTTTTTAAAGAGAACCCATAGTGACCATCTGCTCCTGCCGATAAGTTCAAACAGAAGCAGGCTCCGGAATTCCTTGGTCATTCCTTGGTCATTGGGCCAATCAGGACCTACCCCATAGATATTAGGGCCATAATCGTCTAAATTTAGTTAAAATTCGCTAAATTTAGCAACAGATCAAACGGACGAACTGCCAAATGACCCTATTTTGAAAACCATGAGAAAAGAATTTTGAAGCAAATGATTCAGATTATAGCTTGCTTCATCTCCAAATTAGGTCATGGTCGCGTCTGTGAGTCAGGCCCCGGGGGCAAGTCCGAAGATCAGCGACCTAAATGGACCTCTAAATGAAAGGTAAATTTTCTACAGTAATTGCTAGTAATGTTGATGCTATTGGCAGATTAACCGGATATAGAATAGATAAAAGCCGAACCGAGAACCGTGACGGGGAAAAATGAAAATGGAGTCCGTGTCAAAACATCTAAAACTCGTTTTTGTCCATGTGAATGCAGTCGTGCAGATAATGTAATGTTCTGACCACT
The DNA here is from genome assembly GCF_902806645.1 of Magallana gigas. NCBI lineage: Eukaryota > Metazoa > Mollusca > Bivalvia > Ostreida > Ostreidae > Magallana > Magallana gigas. Next base: position 498,761 of record NW_022994945.1, read on the forward strand.
TAGAAATATACAGCAGGTCAATTTTCTGGAATGTTTTCTTTAGTCAAATCAAGGTAAAATCATTCCCAAATTAAGAGCTTTTATGGTTTTGATTTTACTGAAAAGATTATTTTTTTGAAAGCGTGTAAATAGTTTTTATATGTATGAAGACACTCTTTAGATATTCATTAGTCTGCATTTTGCCCATTTTCCAATTTCTTCTTCTTTTTAATTTGTATTAAAAAACTATGATTTTTTTTAAAAATTTTTTTGGCGTTAAGAATAAATTAGTTAATGTCGCCTTACATGCAATCCTTCATGTTAGTCTTATTCATTTTTAGCTTCTGTTACCATGACATCAGCACCATATAAAATAATTAACCTGTGTTAGAGTGTGCCTTGCTTCTTTATTTAAGGAATAAGGAATCATTCTCTGAGTATTATGAATTGATCAAATGCGATCGGGCGCGATCAAATCTACTAATGCCCAAAGGGCTTTATCACAAAATTGATCACACCTGAACGTATTCGATCACCTCGTGATATATTAAGAATGGTTCAGTAAAACTTATATTAATATACTTTTCATCGATTGATAAATATGAAATAGTCATTGATGAAATTTATAATTATTGGACTATACATTACAAGATCGATGTTGATGACATTAGTGTTATCGCCGACAAAAACAATGGGAAATGTACATGTAAATAATTATTCAGATATCATTGCGGAGAATTTAAAAATAAATAAATTGAGATTTAAAAAAAAGGAAGTTTGTAAGCACGTGCTTACAGTTTTTCTATGTAGCATTTTGATGTCAATGAACTAAATCTGTGTTGTGTTATCAATATTGAACATTTAAATATTTCTAATCATTTTGACCTTGATGTAGGGAGAGGGATAAAATAGACTTTGCCTGCTGCCTAATCCCATTCAATATATTATATTGAATAAAATTTTGTTTAAAAATAATGAACTCAATCAACTCAGTGTGAACACATTTTTAATGCAATATTCAGAAAGCCATTTTTTTTTTATTAAAGTGAGTCCATCTATTGATTTTTTGAATCTCGATACCATTTTACAGAGGTATACAGAGATTAGAATAACAAAGTATACAAGTAATGTCCTTGATTTTAAGGCATGTCCAAAAAAATGGCCCAAGGCGTAGATGTTCACTGCTGAACAAGTATACAGCGGTGATATAATTATATTGACACAGACACAATCGATAAGTTAATTGATAAACATGGACGATCGTGAACTTGAATGTACTATAACAATTACTGGGGATGAAATAGGAGATGCCATTGATTTCTCTTGGTGTCATCTGAATCTACTGGGAGATCAGTCAATTCAGTCCAGCAATTCTTTAAACATGCCAGTCTGTTTATTCGCCAGTTCCACATGATTTTCTCTGAATTCTGTTAAGAAATAAAAGTATAAAGGGCAAAATTAATATAGATAAAGTCGGAATGAACATTTAGTTTTGGTTTTATTATAAGTAATTAATTAAATTGCATATTTTCAAGTTCAATAAATCATTTTTTTTTTATCATTTTTTAATTTTTTGATTTGACCTTTTTTGAAAAGAATAGTTCACCATCATAGGGTCATACTCAAATACTAAATAGGAGGCATTTTAAATACAACAATACGACATTTTATAGAAATGGCTTTTTTATGAAGGTTCTTGATTGATTTAGACAGGTGTTTGTGTAATTTCATAAAAGGGTCGTCCATACTATTAATTAAGGTTCATATCTGATATTCATGTTTTTTCTTCCTTTGCAGTACATTTGTATAACTACATGTGTTTATGTTTACGTATTGTTCATAAGCAAATGATATCTTTGTCATTCCTAAAACCAAAAAAAAAACACCCCAAAACAAAACAAAACCACCCCCCCTTCCCCGCCCCAATTAAAAAAAAAAACCCAAAAACAAAAAACCCACAAAAAACACACCCCCCCCCCCCCCCCCCCCCCCCCCCAAAAAAAAAACAAACCAAAAAACATATCATCACTTCAATAAGAAAATAAATAGCATTTAAGAATCCATCTGAACCCAGTTAAAATCAACAAAAATCAAGTATACAACATTGTGCAATATTTTTTTTTTTTCATTTTAATAACTATATTAGGTCTTCTATAAATATTCAATCTTTATTCTTAACAATCCAATACGAAATATCAAAGACCCAATTTATGAAAGTCAAAATAGTCAAAAGCAAATAATTAGAACCCTGTGGTTTTAATTAATTTCTGTAATCATTGGTTGATGAACATTACCATTCACCGGGTTTACTCTCAAAGTTGAGAGTAAATTCAAAATGGTGCGCCAAGGGAAAAGTTGGTTTTCTGGGTTATATTTCGACTCAGATATCACTGAAATGAAAAAAAAAGAAAGATGATTATGACATTTCTGAATCGAACTTTTGTTAACAATCAATGATTATTAATTTTTAATTTTGAAAGTTGATATTCAGTTTATTTCAAAATTGAGAGTAAATTCAAAATGGTGCGCCAAGGGAATAGTTGGTTTTCCAGGTCAAATTTCAACTCTTATTCACCCATATACTGTATGAAAAATTGCCAGTCAATAAAACAATGGCACTGTACAGATGTAGGGGAAAAATCGAAAAAAGCAATTAATTATGAAAAAGAGGCATCATTTGGAAAAAAATATAATTACGCACCTGTAAGATTAACATATGATAACACACGATATTAAAATGAATATGGGACTCAACAACAATAACTTTCATACTCATAATACATGTATTGATTTTAATTGATCAATATCTAAATGAATTACCTTTCGCCTGCCTATTTTTTTTTATATCTATACGACACAACGGAATTTCTAAGCCCCATCCCTTTGCTCCCTTATGTCGGTCCTCCAAGAATGTCGTCTATTTGGACACTCCCCCCTCCCTTCCCCCCAGAATATATGGTCCATGAACCTCTTTTTAAGGCGTTACCTTGGGGGAACCCGTTCTGAAAATGATCGATTAACCTATCATGGCAAAGGCATCAAATACGTTTATTGGAATATAGATTACATACCATTATGCTTTAAATATCGATTACATTTTATAATTCAAATCTACTGAAAGTAAACTATACATGTATAAATCATTTTATTTTCTTTTACTGAATACCGGAAGCGCATCAATGGTGAATGGCATCGGTGATTTTGGAATTCAATTTGTTCATGAGCCATTCCTCCATAATTCTTATCACTTCATGAAATTTTAACGCAGATGAAAGGTATAAAATTCGCCGCAGTGAGCAATTTGAATATTTCATGAACAATAATGGGAGGATGCTTTTATTGTCGAATTTGAAACGAAAATCAAGTTCATTCATACCAGAAGCTCGGTTTACTTACAAGAATTAGGACGAAAAAAATAAGTTTAACTTTCTGAGGTTCGGATTGAAAAAAAAAATGCGATTGGCTGATACTACATGAATCTTTTGCTGATTGCAGTTGAATGCAAGAATTGAGCGACAGCTGGAATGTATTATATAAGGAGGAAAACTTCGTCTATTCTTCTCAGTGTAATAGTGGTATACGTTATTTTATTCATTTATATCATTATTTATTCGGATGATTTTCTGTACAATCAAAATGTCATGAGTGAAATGTGGTTACACACAGCTTCAGACAATTACTGCTTTCCAAGTGCTTCCGCTCATGCGCAGCAACCACTTTTGTTCAAATTCTTTTACGCCTGTGATAAGGAGATCGTCTTTTTCGACAAGATGTTTGCGGTGGTTAGTAATGTTTTGTTCGAATCTTTCATCCGATCCCAAAATCAAACCCTTACATCGCAACCTTTAACCAAATATGATTTAAGATCCCTTTCGACACAGTGCGCAGGCATAGTGGATATAACGGGACTACATCTCAAGGAGCCGATTTTGACCTGGGTTAAACAAATGAGACTAACTGAGAGGTTCAATGACAATGAAAAAGCCCCGGTTCATAAAGATATTGGATTATTGTTATCACGACACGACGAGGGGAACTTGTACCATGCGATGACCCAAATGTACAATATTGTGATAGCTAAGCTTCTTCTAGGGATATCGCCAAACAGAAGCGTTGTTGGTATTTTTGCCGATGATTATGGGAGTCATACAATTCTACAAGAATTATGGGATAGCTTTTTTCAAGAGACCCTGCCACTATCGGGAGAGAGTCATAGAAAATTTTATTTTGATAAACTTATAATGATTAATTCAGGTTATGAAGGTTACCTTAACCATCATCGCTTATCCAAACTTCCGTTCGTCGGGGAATTCAAACAATATTTTAACAGTCTGTTTGGCACATGTAGCCAAAGAAAACTGGACTGTTCTAGCATTAATATCCGGGTGATTCTGAGACAGGACGGAATGTATAGAAATGGAACAACCAAAGTTACAGAGCGAAAATTTTACAACGAAAGGAACTTGTTGAAGGAAATTCAAAAGTCTTTTCCGAGTCACAGTGTGAAAGGCTTAAGACTTGAAAATTATCCAATGAAAACACAGCTTTTATTTATTTCAAAAACAGATTTTCTGATTGGAGTACACGGAGCTGGAATGACCTTTGCCCTTTTTCTTCCGGAACACGCGGGAGTGCTCGAGCTGTTTCCTTTATATAGAGATACCGGAAATGTTCATTATAGAACTATTTCAAAATGGCGGAACCTGCATTACCGAGCTTGGCAAAATTTTAAAACAGAAAATGAATTTCCAAACTTTCAAACTCATTTTCCTGTTCGAGTGATTGCGTATTATATTCAGGAGTTTCTTAATTCTAGATGTAAACGTCACTCGATAAGCTAATGAATTGAATGAATGAATGAATGAAAATACAGTGTAGTTGTATGAGTATAAATATAAACATGGTTTTTTTTGGGGGGGGGGGGGGGGGGGGGGGGCTCTACCTTAATATCAAGAGTGAACAAGGAAAGGATTTTAAATATCTGTTACATTATTCTTATTGATTTAAATTACTAGGTGGATACATGTACACTGTACATGTCTTAACAATGAGAAAGTTGTATACATGTACTAGGCCCAAGAATCCTAAAAATCGATCTCTGTTGCTTCTTGTTAAGGAATAAACACAAAAGATAAGATGAGGAAATTCTTTAGTTTTTATTACCAGAATAAAAATAAATAGCAAACAATACTTATTCAAAAAGACATTTTTCCTGATCACGATTTTGGATGAAGACATACAAATGCTTTTTTTTTCAATATTAATGCTAACAGCCCTTCATTCAGGTATTTCCTAGAGTCACATCAGATGTCAAGATATACTAATGGAGATACGGAACTCACAACTCTCTATTATGTAGGCAAAGCTCAGGCCATGCTTGAGTTTACATTTTCGTGCTGAATAGAAAATATGCCAGGTTTAAAGGGATATGATACGATTTGAGCTCAACGTTTTTAAAATTGTATTTCTCTATGCTTAATGTCTAGAATATTTGATATGGGTATTGTTATTCCATCACCTAATTGGGATGTCAAATATCGAGTTACAAGAGAGTAATGGAGTTTAGAATTTTTTGTTTCATACGAACAAAGATCGGGTCTTATTATTGTTTGAATACATGTATGTTTTGTATTGGTATAAGTTTCAATCAAATCTTGCAGGGTTTTTTGTTGTTAATATTGTTTTCCACTATTGAATTTATCAAAATTATGGTATTTCTCCACAATACATTATTTGAAATTAAATAAAAAAAAAAACCAATCAAAAACACACACAAAAAACAGGACTCGAGTTTTGTTTGGATTACAATGAATTTTGACCTCTGTATCTTGCATGATTTTAATTAACTTTATCTGATTTTAAAAGTTTCATCAAACAGTAAACTTATTAATTTATACAAATTGAAAAAACAAAATTTGAAAAAAAATTGATCTCAAAACGTTTCTAAAATCCCGTAAAATAAAATTCTACCAGTCTATTTAACTTATGACAAGAACATTGTTTATAAACCAATTGTAAGAATATGTGCATGTATCTTTCTAAATAAAACCATTCAATCTTGATGAGGCACTTACAAAAGATACCTTTAGAAAGTGAAACATTTTATTTAAAAGTATCTTAAAAGAAGCTTATTGTGTTCGTTGGTGATTCGGCCTCCTTATTGTTCACAAGCAGGCAGTTTTCAATTGATTGACATAACATGCATCGATCAATCTGGTCTGATCCAACTTTTTTTTTTTGTTCATTCATTCTTTTTTTCTTTAAGCTTTGTAGCTCATTAGATTATACAAATTTAGCATAGTAAAGTACAGAAGTGGGTATTTTACAGGAGACCCTAATACATACATACAATACGTACATACATAAATATGAAAAATGACATAAGTAAAGGGGAAAAGAATCAAAAGAATTACATCTAAAGTAATTTTCAGATATCGTTTCTTAATTTCATACTATAGTAAAAATATTTGCCGAGGTTACACATATCTTTAAAAGTTTCATTATTAAACAATTGCAACAGCTTGAACATCGATGGTTTCTCATAAAAATACTTTTAATATATATTTTTACAATATTCAATATATACTAGACACACTAAAATAAAATGGAATTCATCTTCAACATAGTTTGTACATGAAAAGCAGTTACCTGGGCTCTGTGTGTATTGTTCATTCAAATACTTTTACACCATACTTCCTCTTAGTTTTCTTCAAAAATGGATTTAAAAAAATGCACGACAGTTTGACATGCATTTGTTAATATATACATCTGACTGAATCGTCGTATATATTCCAACCCCCCCCCCCCAAAAAAAAAAAAAACAACCCCAAAAAACAACCCACACTGTAGGACCAATGCATCGTGATGGTTGGTTTTTTTTTCAATCAACTTGAGTGATCCTTAAGAAATCTGTGTTAGGCATTGTTGCCTGGAGGTTTCAGGATCCAGGAGGGACGTTTTTTTTTTATTTTTCAAACTTGAAGTTTAACTAAGTAAAAATTGGTAAAAAGTAAAAATTCTCCATTTCTAAAAAAAGCTCTTTATTTTTTGCCTATAACATTTTTAGCGGGGGGTATTTCAGTGGGCAAGAGGTAACTCCAAACAAACTATAATAAAATAATAAGAACCCTGTGTGGTTTTGATTAATTTCTGTAATCATTGGTTGATGAACATTACCATTCTCCGGGTTTACTCTCAAAGTTGAGAATAAATTCAAAATGGTGCGCCAAGGGAAAAGTTGGTTTTCTGGGTTATATTTCGACTCTTATTCGCCCATATACTGTATGAAAAATTGCCGGCCTAAAACAATGAGACTGTACAGATGTAGGGGAAAAATCGAAAGTAGCGATTAATTATGAAACAGAGACATCATTTGGAAAAAAATATAATTACGCACCTGGAAGATTGACACATGATAACACACGATATTGAAATGAATATTGGACTCAATGACCATAACTTTCATATTCATAATACATGTATTGATTTTAATTGATCAATAAATAAATGAATTACCATTCGCCTGCCTATTTTTCTTTTATATCTATACGGCACAACGCAATTTCTAATCCCCTTTCCTCTCCTCATTGCCGTTTCTCCAAGAACGTGGACTCTATCGGGATCCCCCCCCCCCCCCCCCCCCCGAATATGGTCCATGAAGCTTTATTTAGACGTTAGCTTGGGGGATCCCGTTCTAAAAATGATCGATTAACCTACTATGGAGAAGGAATCAAATACGTTTATTGGAATATATATTACATACCATTATGCTTTAAATATCGATTACATTTTATAATTTAAATCTGGTGAAAGTAAACTATACATGTATTAATCATTTTATTTCCTTTTACTGAATACTGGAACCGCATCAAGGGTGAATGAAATAGGTGATATTGGAATTCAATTTGTTCATGAGCTATTCCTCCATAATTCTTATCAGTTCATGAAATTTTAACGCAAATGAAAGGTGTAAAATTCGCCGCAGTAAGCAATTTGATATTTCATGAACAGTAAAAGCAGAATGCTTTAATTGTCGAATTTGAATCGAATATCAAATTTATCCATACCAGAAGCTCGGTTTACTTACATGAATTAGGACGAAAAAAATAAGTTTAACGTTCTAAGGTAACCGTTCTGATTCAGAAAAAATGCGCTTGGCTGATAAAACATGAATCTTTTGCTGATTGCAGTTGGATGTAGGAATTGAGCGACAGCTGGAATGTATTATATAAGGAGGAAAACTTCGTCTATTCTTCTCAGTGTGGTAGTGGTATACGTTATTTTATTCATTTATATCATTATTTATTGGGATGATTTTCTGTACAATCAAAATGTCGTGAGTGAAATGTGGTTACACACAGCTTCAGACAATTACTGCTTCCCAAGTGCTTCCGCTCATGCGCAGCAACCACTTTTGTTCAAATTCTTTTACGCCTGTGAAAAGGAGATCGTCTTTTTCGACAAGATGTTTGCGGTGGTTAGTAATGTTTTGTTCGAATCTTTGATCCGACCCCAAAATCAAACCCCTACATCGCAACCTTTAGCCAAATTTGGTTTAAGATCCCTTTCGACACATTGCGCAGGCGTAGTGGATATAACGGGACTACATCTCAAGGAGCCGATTTTGACCTGGGTTAAACAAATGAGACTAACTGAGAGGTTCAATGACAATGAAAAAGCCCCGGTTCATAGAGATATCGGATTATTGTTATCACGACACGACGATGGGAACTTGTACCATGCGATGACTCAAATGTACAATATTGTGATAGCTAAGCTTCTTCTAGGGATATCGCCAAACAGAAGCGTTGTTGGTATTTTTGCCGATGATTATGGGAGTCATACGATTCTACAAGAATTATGGGATAGCTTTTTTCAAGAGACCCTGCCACTCTCGGGAGAGAGTCATAGAAAACTTCAATTTGATAAACTTATAATGATTAATTCAGGTTATGAAGGTTACCTTAACCATCATCGCTTATCCAAACTTCCGTTCGTCGGGGAATTCAAACAATATTTTAACAGTCTGTTTGGCACATGTAGCGAAAGAAAACTGGACTGTTCTAGCATTAATATCCGGGTAATTCTGAGACAGGACGGAACGTATAGAAATGGAACAATCAAAGTTACAGAGCGAAAATTTTACAACGAAAGGAACTTGTTGAAGGAAATTCAAAAGTCTTTTCCGAGTCACAGTGTGAAAGGCTTAAGACTTGAAAATTATCCAATGAAATCACAGTTTTTATTTATTTCAAAAACAGATTTTCTGATTGGAGTACACGGAGCTGGAATGACCTTTGCCCTTTTTCTACCGGAATACGCAGGAGTGCTCGAGCTGTTTCCTTTATATAGAGATACCGGAAATGTTCATTATAGAACTATTTCAAAATGGCGGAACCTGCATTACCGAGCTTGGCAAAATTTTAAAACGGAAAATGAATTTCCAAACTTTCAAACTCACTTTCCTGTTCGAGTGATTGCGTATTATATTCAGGAGTTTCTTGATTCTAGATGTAAACGTTACTCGATGATCTAACAAAAGAAAATAGTTGTATAAGTATTATTGAATACATGATTTTTTGGGGGGCTAAGGCGAGGGGGTGGGGGGCAAAGAGATCTACCTTAATATCAGGAGTGAACCAGGAAAGAATTTTATTGGGAATTGAATATCTGTTACATTATTCATAATGAGTTGAATTATTTATTACATATACACTGTACTTGTCTTAACAATGAGAAAGGTGTATACATGTAATAGGCCCAAAAATCATAAACATCTATCTTTGTTGGTACTTATTAAATAATAAACACAAAAGATAAGATGAGGACATTCTTAAGTTTTTTATTACCAGAATATAAATGAATTATAAACAATATTTATTCAAAAAGACATTTTTCCTGGCCACGATATTAGATTAAGACATACAAATGCTATTTTTTCAATATTGATGCTAACAGCCCTTCATTCAGGTATTCCCTAGAGTCACATATACATGTAGATGTCAAGATATACTAATGGAGATACGGGACTCACAATTCTCTGTTATGTAGGCAAAGCTCAGACCATGCTTTAGTTTACATTTTCGTGCTGAAAAGAAAATGCCAGGTTTAGACACGATTTGAGCTCAACGTTTTTAAAATTGTATTTTTCCAAGCTTAATGTCTAGAATACTTGATATGGGTATTGTTATTCCATCACCTAATTGGGGTGTCAAATATCGAGTTACAAGCGAGTAACGGAGTTTAGAATTATTTGTTTCATACGAACAAAGATCGGGTCTTATTATTGTTTGAATACATGTATGTTTTGTATTGGTATAAGTTTCAATCAAATCTTGCAGTGTTTTTTGTTGTTAATATTGTTTTCCACTATTGAATTTATCAAAATTATGGTATTTCTCCACATTATATTATTTGAAATTAAATAAAAAAAAACAAACAAAAACACACACAAAAAAACAGGACTCGAATTTTGTTTGGATAACAATGAATTTTGACCTTTGTATCTTGCATGATTGTAATTAACTTTATCTGATTTTAAAAGTTTCATCAAACAGTAAACTTATTAATTTATACAAATTGAAAAACAAAATTTGAAAAAAAAATTGATCTCAAAACGTTTCTAAAATCCCGTAAAATAAAATTCTAGAAAATACTCATTGGTCTTTATAAAGAACTGGCACTTATGATAGTTACGTAAATCTGCTTGAAACATGATTTCTACCAGTCTATTTAACTTATGACAAGAACATTGTTTATAAACCAATTGAAAGAATATGTGCATGTATCTTTCCAAATAAAACCATTCAATCTTGATGAGGCACTTACAAAAGATACCTTTAGAAAGTGAAACATTTTATTTAAAAGTATCTTAAATGAAGCTTATTTTGTTCGTTGGTGATTCGACCTCCTTATTGTTCACAAGCAGGCAGTTTTCAATTGATTGACATAACATGCATCGATCAATCTGGTCTGATCCAACTTTTTTTTTATTTGTTCATTCATTCTTTTTTTCTTTAAGCTCTGTAGCTCATTAGATTATACAAATTTAGCATAGTAAAGTACAGAAGTGGGTATTTTACAGGAGACCCTAATACATACATACAATACGTACACACATAAATATGAAAAATGACATAAGTAAACGGGAAAAGAATCAAAAGAATTACATCTAAAGTAATTTTCAGATATCGTTTCTTAATTTCATACAATAGTATATGTATTTGCCGAGGTTACACATATCTTTAAAATTTTCATTATTAAACAATTGCAACAGCTTGAACCTCGATGGTTTCTGATAGAAATACTTTTAATATTTTTTTCACGGTATTCAATATATACTGGACACACTAAAATAAAATGGAATTCATCTTCAACATAGTTTTTACATGAAAAGCAGTTCCTTTGGGCTCTGTGTGTATTGTTGTTCATTCATATACTTTTACACGATACTTCCTGTAAGTTTTCTTCGAAAATTGATCTCAAAAATGCACGACAGTTTGACAAGCATTAATTTTGTTAATATAAACATGTAACTGAATCGTCATATATTCCAAAACCCCCCAACATAACACACACTGTAGGACCAATGCATCGTGATGGTTGGTTTTTTTTTCAATCAACTTAAAGGAAATCTGTGTTTGGCATTGTCGCCCGGAGGTTTCAAGATCAAGGTGGGAGGTTTTTTTTTAATTTTCAAACTTGAAGTTTAACTAAGTAAAAATTGGTAAAAAATAAAAATTCTCCATTTCAAAAAAGTTCTTTATTTTTTGCCTATAACATTTTTAGCGGGGGTGGGGGGGGGGGGATTTGAGGAGGCAAGAAGTAACTCCAAGCAAACTGTAATAAAATAATTAGAAACCTGTGGTTTTAATTAATTTCTGTATTCATTGCTTGATAAACATTTATTTACCATTCACCGGGGTGCTGAAATGAAAAAAAAGAAAGATGATTAAGATATTTCTGAATCGAACTTTCGTTTACAATCAAGAATTATTAATTTTTGTATTTTGAAAGTCGATATTCAGTTTTTCAAAGTTGAGAGTAAATTCGAAATGGTGCGCCAAGGGAAAAATTGGTTTTCCGGGTTGTATTTCGACTCTTATTCACCAATATCCTGTATGAAAAATTGCCAGCCTATAAAACAATGGCACTGTACAGATGTACGAGAAAAAATAGAAAGTAGCAATTAATTATGTAACAGAGACATCATTTGGTAAAAAATATAATTACGCACCTGTAAGATTGACACATGATAACACACGATATTGAAATGAATATGGGACTCAATGACCATAACTTTCATATTCATAATACATGTATTGATTTTAATTGATCAATATATAAATGAATTACCATTCGCCTGCCTATTTTTGTTTTATATCCATAAGACACAACGCAATTTCTAAGCCCATTTCCTCTCCCCAATGCCTTTTTCTCCAAGAACGTGGACTCTTTTGGACCCCCCCCTCCCCCGAATATGGTCCATGAAGCTTTTTTTAAGGCGTTAGCTTGGGGGATCCCGTTCTGAAAATGATCGATTAACCTATCATGGAAAATGCATCAAATACGTTTATTGGAATATAGATTACATGCTTTGAATATCGATTACATTTTATAATCCAAATCTACTGAAAGTAAACTATACATGTATAAATCATTTTATTTTCTTTTACTGAATACTGGAAGCGCATCAAGGATGAATGGAATCAGTGATATTGGAATTCAATTTGTTCATGAGCCATTCCTCCATAATTCTTATCACTTCATGAAATTTTAACGCAGTTGAAAGGTATAAAATTCACCGCAGTAAGCAATTTGATATTTCATGAAAAATAAAAGAGGAATGCTTTAATTGTCGAATTTGAATCGAAAATAAACCCGGTTTAATTACAAGAATTAGGACGAAAAAAAAGTTTAACGTTCTGAGGTTCTGATTGAAAAAAAAATGCGCTCGGCTGAATCTTGTGCTGACTGCAGTTGAATGCAAGAATTGAGCGACAGCTGGAATGTATTATATTAGGAGGAAAACTTCGTCTATTCTTCTGAGTGTGGTTGTGGTATACGTTATTTTATTCATTTATATCATCATCTATTCGGATGATTTTCTGTACAATCAAAATGTCGTGAGTGAAATGTGGTTACATTCAGCTCCAGACAATTACTGCTTCCCAAGTACTTCCGCTCATGCGCAGCAACCACTTTTGTTCAAATTCTTTTACGCCTGTGATAAGGAGGTCGTCTTTTTCGACAAGATGTTTGCGGTGGTTAGTAATGTTTTGTTCGAATCTTTCATCCGACCCCAAAATCAAACCCCTACATCGCAACCTTTAACCAAATTTGGTTTAAGATCCCTTTCGACACAGTGCACAGGCGTAGTGGATATAACGGGACTACATCTCAAGGAGCTGATTTTGACCTGGGTTAAACAAATGAGACTAACTGAGAGGTTCAATGACAATGAAAAAGCCCCGGTTCATAGAGATATCGGATTATTGTTATCACGACACGACGAGGGGAACTTGTACCATGCGATGACCCAAATGTACAATTTGTGTTAGCTAAGCTGCTTCTAGGGATATCGCCAAACAGAAGCGTTGTTGGTATTTTTGCCGATGATTATGGGAGTCATACGATTCTACAAGAATTATGAGATAGCTTTTTTTCAAGAGACCCTGCCACTCTCGGGAGAGAGTCATAGAAAATTTCATTTTGATAAACTTATAATGATTAATTCAGGTTATGAAGGTTACCTTAACCATCATCGCTTATCCAAACTTCCGTTCGTCGGGGAATTCAAACAATATTTTAACAGTCTGTTTGGCACATGTAGCGAAAGAAAACTGGACTGTTCTAGCATTAATATCCGGGTAATTCTGAGACAGGACGGAACGTATAGAAATGGAACAATCATAGTTACTGAGCGAAAATTTTACAACGAAAGGAACTTGTTGAAGGAAATTCAAAAGTCTGTTCCGAGTCACAGTGTGAAAGGCTTAAGACTTGAAAATTATCCAATGAAATCACAGTTTTTATTTATTTCAAAAACAGATTTTCTGATTGGAGTACACGGAGCTGGAATGACCTTTGCTCTTTTTTTACCGGAACACGCAGGGGTGCTCGAGCTGTTTCCTTTGTATAGAGATACCGGAAATGTTCATTATAGAACTATTTCAAAATGGCGGAACCTGCATTACCGAGCTTGGCAAAATTTTAAAACAGAAAATGAATTTCCAAACTTTCAAACTCACTTTCCTGTTCGAGTGATTGCGTATTATATTCAGGAGTTTTTAATTTTAGATGTAAACGTCACTCGATAAGCTAACAAAAGAAAATAATTGTATAAGTATTTAATTTATTGAAAACAGGATTATTTTTTTTTTGGGGGGGGGGTGGGGGGCAAAGAGCTCTACCATGATATTAAGAGTTAACCAGGAAAGGATTTTATTGGGAATTGAATATCTGTTACATTATTCATAATGACGGGATGTCAAATATTGAGTTAAATCGAGTAACAGAGTTTAGAATTCTTTGTTTCATACGAACAACGCTCGGGTCTTATTATAATTGTTTAAATAGTTACAGTATGTGTTGTATTGGTATAAGTTTTAATCAAATCTTGCAGTGTTTTTTGTTGGTAATATTGTTTTCCACTCTCGAATTTATCAAAAATATGGCATTTCTTTACATTAGATTATTTAAAATTAAATCTAAAAAAAACCACAAACAAACAAACAAAACAAAAACAGGACTCGAGTTTTGTTTGGATAACAATGAATTTTGACCTCCGTATTTTGCATGTAATTAACTTCATCTGATGTTAAAAGTTTCATCAAACATTCAAAATGCGAAAGTCTATTTATCAATTTATACAAATTGAAAAACAAAATTTGAAGAAAAAAATTGATCTCAAAACGTTTCTGAAATCCCGTAAAATAAAATTTTAGAAAATATTCATTGGTCTTCATAAAGAACTGGCACATATATATGATACGTTAATCTGCTTGAAATATGAGTTCTACCAGTCTTATTATTTAACTTATGGTAGGAAGATTGTTTATATACCAACAGGAAGAACCTGTGCATGTATCTTTATAAATAAACCATTCAAATTTGGTGAGGCACTTACAAAAATACCTTTAGATAGTTAAGCATTTAAAGGGGCATGCTCACGATTTTCGTCAAATTCTATTTTTCTTTTTTTATTATTTACAATGCTTTAGAAATACATTTCTAATGATCAAATGGAATTTAAGAGTCTTTAAGTTGTAAGCAAGATACAGAGCTCACAAATCTGTGTCATGTAAACAAGGCTCGTGCCCTGTTTTTTTGTTTGCATAGGTTAATTTACCAATTAAAACACTTTTTCAAGCTGATTTTTCTATCTTCTTCTTCATTTGAAGAATAGATAAACAGTTCTTTACGTTTAACATATTCATTTTAGGTCTAAATTTGAAATGTTTACTTCAACATTCAAAATGTAAACAAAAGCTTTGTTTACATGTCAAAAAATTGTAAGCTCTGTTACTCGCTTATCACTCAACAAATGACACTCAAATTTTGTTTGCCTATAAAGAATGCCTTACTGTAGCATTGTAATCATTTAAATCGGAAAAATAGTTTTGGCGAAAATCGTGACCGTGCCCCTTTAATTTAAAAGTACTGTATCCGAAATGAAGCTGATTTTGTTCGTTGGTGATTCGGCCTACTTATTGTTCACAAGCAGGCAATTTTCAATTGATTGACATGCAAGTAACATGCATTGAGCAAGCTGGTCTGACCCGACTTTTTGTTTGTTTGTTCATTTATATGCTATTGCATGTTACTAAATGTCTTGGTTTTCCTCAAACATAGATTTTTAACATGCATTTGTGAATATAAACATGTAACTGAATCGTCATATATACTTCCAAAAACCCAAAACAACACATACTGTAGGACCAATGCATCGTGATGGTTCTTTTTTTTTTCAATCAACTTGTGCCATCCTTAAGAAATTTGTGTTAGGCATTGTCGCCTGGAGGTTTCTAGATCCAGGAGGGAGGTTTTTTTTAAATATTTTTTTTAAAACTTGAAGTTTAACTAAGTAAACATTGGTAAAAAATAAAAATCTTCATTTTGCAAAAAAAGTTCTTTATTTTTTTGCCTATGACATTTTTAGCGGGGGGTATTTCAGTGGATAAGAGTTAACTCCAAACAAACTATAATTATACCCCCGCAAACGAAGTTTAGGGGGGTATATTGGTTTCACCCTGTCCGTCTGTCCGTCTGTCCGTCTGTCTGTAGACGCAACTTTGTCCCCCCTATAGAATTTTTTATTACTGCATGGAACAGTTTGAAAATTTGTACATATGTTGAACACCATCTGAAGATGTGCACCTGCAATTTTTTTTAAGATCAGACAAGATTTAATGATTTTATGACAGTATTCATTTTCCTTATTCTATATATTGTACACTAATGTTGAGAAGTAAGGGAGGTAATCCTTACAGATTTTATTAATTAATTAATAGAAAACACTCTAAAATATATTTTTATAAATACATCCAGATGGAGTTTTTTGTCTTTATGTCTTAATTAATAAAAAAAAAATTATTTTTTATAAGTATTCTATCAACTGACAATGCAAAGTTTTTGTTTGTCAATGATAAATTCTTAGGAGCTAATGAGAACATCAAAGACAAGTGTGGCTGAATTCATTTGTCCCAAGGGAGCCATTATCTGAGCCATGGCTCAGATGGAGCATGTGTTTAGGGGAAATTGATAATCTGTAAAATGGGTGATGGTTTTGGGGCTATTTTAAAACTGTTTCATGTAAACCAAAAGGTCTATCATTATAAGGAAATAAATAATATAATTATTAATAAAGAAGTTAAACTATTTTTAGAGGTTGTTGAAATTTATTTGTCAAGTAATTTGATGAAGTGACCCTATTGGGCATTAATTTAAATGAAATTCAAAATTACTGATATGATTGTAGTGTTTTGGCAATTTTAAAATTGTTTGTAATATTAAATTTTCTTTTTTTACATATTTTTACATAGTATGGTAATTATGGTAATGTTTTGGGAGTTTATTAAATTTAACAAGCTCATCAAAGAAAATCATAGTCCTATGGGATCAATTTTCTGATATGGAGTTCAATTGTGCCATAGGAGAAAGTGAGGAAAATTTGAAACAACTAATTGCATCTGTCAAGACTATTATTAGAAAGATATTGAAAGTTTTATCAACAGAAGAGCATTGCTTGGCTACCGGTATTTCTATTCACTGCAAAGGGAGGGGTTATTGTCATTTTGTTGGTTTTTCTTTAAATCAATTAAATTAAAAAAATATATCATCAAATACATACATTTGTAAATGTATTACTGTTATAGGTATGTATTTACAGTGAAATTCTGACAATTCTGATTTTAATTTTTCTTTGTTAACTTTTTTTTTTTTTTACAATTCTAGAATTTTTTTTTTGTATGTGTTCCAAACCTTAATTATTATTCAATTCAATTATTTGTCCCATTTGAAATTAGCCTAGCGGGGGTATTAGTCCCATTAGGACAGTTCTAGTTTTGTTTTGGCTTCATAAAGATTTTCATTTTGATATTCTATAATTGCAAATACGCATTAAATGTACTTTACAAACACTGCAAATAATGTCTTCACCACATAATAGCTATATTTTTTTGTATAACAGATATATATCACTCAGAAAAGCGTACAACTGAATGCAGCTCTTCGTAGCTATGCATATATAGAACCTTTATAATTACAGACCTGGTTTAATGCTTTCTTCCATTATTAAGTAATGACCATAATATCCGCTGTAATCCACGGATCAATACTAATGTGAAACAATTGAGCCCGTTTATGCAATATTAGAGTTACTCAAACATGTCAATGGAATGCGAGGTGTAAACAAAAGTCTGAATCATCAGCAATCGGTCGATAATTTTATCGACGCACTGAAAGATGGAATTTTTAATTGTTAGTGGAGACCCATGATAAATGAATCTGTTTTTTATTGGGTAAAACTTGAATTTCAACTGCCCTATAGAAAACACATGCAAGAAATTGCCAACAGAGCAACAATTGATGACATTGGGTGGATCTAGCGAAGGAGAGAGGTGTGTCGGGGGAAATTCTGGAAAATTCAATTCTTTTTAAATTTGCATAATAAAATTACCGAAAATATGGCTGGGACCATAACCCCCAGCAAACATAAATATATGTCGGACGTCAACTCCCTAAAAAAAATTTCTGGATCCACGCATGACACAACGCAATGTTGATTGAATCCGAACCTCGTTTATGTTGCAATGCATTCAATGTCCAACGATCTCAGGATACGTTCGAGTTACCTCTCTTGAAATGTAAAATCAGAAACCCAATCGAATTCGAACAACTTTGTTGCTGGATCATCTTTTAAACTTCGGTATGATCTTCATGTACATGTATAAAAAGGAGATTTTTAAAAATTGATAGATTGAATTTCAGGGTAAAATTATCTCATGTTTGACATAACGAGAAACCTATTTAAAAATGTATGCATGGATTCGAGGGCGACACACCAGAATGTTTGCCCCGGGGTGACAGGAAAGCCCTGGGGAGTTACAGAGTATGTCACCCGATGCCGAAGGTGAATGTATTATGCAACATGCTCTTTTTTTTTTATTAGTTTATGAAACAGACTCTCACGGCCGGTTGTTTGGAACCATTCATAATTGTCATGAAAAAAATACTCTATTCTTTTTTTTTCATTTTAACTTGTTTCAGAACAAAACTATTACAATTTAATTCCTAATATATGCATGAAAGAACTCCCTTAAGTTGCAATATTAATTTTACTTTTGTTATTTAAAAGTTAACCGGCACAAAATATTTGTACGCTGCATAAAAGAACGCCATTGCAGGGTTTTTTTTTTCTTCTAAAAGTTAGCCTTTCTATTCCACAGCCGACACATTCATATTTGATGAATCTCAGCTCTTTGGCTTTTTAAATGGAAGCTATCAGCAAAATGAAACACGGCTACTTTTGACTTTGAATCAATGAAATAAATTATTGACGGTACGCCATTGGTTTTCTTATCACGTCCTACTGCTTCCTGTCTTTAAAGTAAAGTACCCCCCCCCCCTCCTCTTTGGAAAATTTTATTTCATTAAATTCACAAATTCGAATATTAAAACCGGAAAAAGGCATTGGACCCACCCAACCCCCCGCCTTAGAAACACCCTTGGACCCCCTCCCGGAATCTATAAAATCTACATTGTTTTTTACTAAAAAACAGTCAACAAAATACCATCAACAACAGGGCCTGATATGGATCGCCTATGGTTTTTATATCTCAAACATTATAGATGGTTCGATCACAGTACTTGTATAGTGGTTGTTCTCGACCACTTGTTGGTGACCCTGAGAACCTTACACTTCAAATGACCACGTTTACCTTGCTCTGTTAGACACACATGCTGCAGTAGATTTAATTTCGAGCAATATTTTTAACTTGTGCATTAATAATCGCGTAGATTGTAGAATCTCTGTCAATCTCATTGAAATGCTTAATATTCTTAGTAAAAACTATATATATTAAGCGTAGTGGATTTGAATAATTATTTTCCTAAATGTGTGTCTTTATACAGAACATTTTTTCCTCGTTGAGATTAATATGCTCTAGAAATGGCCATAGCTATTCAGCCCTTCAAAAGGATATTTTTTCAACGTTGGTAATGGCACGGTCTTTGTCTATCTTTACATACATGAACTTTCAGACCAAAAACGTGATTTATATGTTTTATTTGGCTGTAAATCATGTATGTCTGAACACAAAATCAGCACTGGTGAGTGATATTGCCGTTCACTTATTGCTGCGTATAATCGATCGTTTTGCACGCGAGAGCCATTATTATCTTTGGGTTTATGTCTGAAAGGCTTTCTTGTCGATATACTCCAGAAATCTACAATTTTCATGAATAATATATTCATAAATGCAAAAATATAAAAAATATTATCTATTATAATTATTCATACCTGTCATTTTGTCCCTCTGTTATATCAATCAATCAATCAATAAATCAATCAACCGATCGATCAATAAATAAATAAATCAGCCAATCAATCGATCAATCTACCAATCTACCAATTTAAAATTCTAACTCCTTTCCAGACAATACAGATACTATTCAATAAATACCCAAAGTCAATTAATTAGTCTTTTTACAACAGTTATAATAATACAATGATCACTGTATAGTTCACCAAAATCAAAGTAATTCAATGTAAATCATTAATATCGATATTAAATAAAGTCCAATTTTTGTCTATTATCAGCTTCCAAAAGCAGTTTGTGTGTGTGTGTGTGTGTGGGGGGGGGGGGGGGGGGGGGGGGGGGGGTTGATGATTTTCTAATTGGTAAAAATTTTAGCATTTGCCTATTGTAGCTTAGTTTAGGTACATGTACATGTAGCTGGACAATTAACGAATTCTTTCTTATTCATCACATGTACCTTAAAATTTAACATATGATACTTTTGATAATAATCTATTATATTGAATAAGAAAATTTCATATACTAAGTATTATAGCTTTAAAATTTGAATAAAAAAACTCTTAAAATGGCCACGGCCATATCGCCCTCTTTGAAAAGCAAGTGAAATACATTCAAAACCCCATTAGAGTCTATTGAACTATTATTAGAGTGAGTTTTAAGAAGGCTACAAATTCTATATATTTTAGTTTTTATTTTTGAGCACGTTACTTCAGTTATACAGTCTAGAGCTCTTCTCCTTAAGGAGATTAATTAGGTCAAAAAATGGTCACGACCATTCAGCCCCTTTAACAGGGAACGATAATGCGCTATTCTGCTGTAGATTAGCTTAGGTGTGAAACATGGGAATGTCGGTGTGTCGACCATTTAGATGCATTCAGATGCATTATTCTGTCTGCCCCCATCAACAGAAAAAAAGATAAAATATTCATTCCCTAAATGCATGCATGCAATTAAGTTTATTTCATTTTGCAC
Organism: Magallana gigas; assembly: GCF_902806645.1. Classification (NCBI taxonomy): domain Eukaryota; kingdom Metazoa; phylum Mollusca; class Bivalvia; order Ostreida; family Ostreidae; genus Magallana; species Magallana gigas. The sequence goes on from NW_022994945.1 coordinate 519,751, forward strand.
TAGTTCGATATACAGCAAACCTCGGTTATAACGAAGTCACTGGGACCTAAGAAATTACTTCGTTATATCCGTAATTCGTTATAACCGTATAAGATATTCATTAAATTTACATAGCTGGGGATCCAAGATGACTTCGCTATATCCGTGAATTCGCAATATCCGTGTTCGTATTAAACGAGTTTTTCTGTATATCGGGTAAAATATTTAAACGTGCTTGAATTGCTGGATTCCTTTTCCCCACTTAGATTTGTCCAGAATTAAAAAAAAAATTGTTTGATTTTGATTTCCTGTCTGGCGAAATCTATAACGATTAAAAAAAAATGTTATTACCTTGATTCAGAAAGATAAAATGATATTCTGCGCGGTACATATGTACATGCAGCTACTAATTGCTTTCTGGGGAAAAACGGCGATAACATATTTTAATAATGATCCAGAAATATTCTTCCCGGAGGGGGTGGGGTTTAGGGTGGTTCCAATACTTATTTTCGTCATTAAGTCATTATTTATGAATTTAATATGGAACTGAGTTTTCCGGGGGGGGGGGGGGGGGCTATATTTTTATAATCGTCCTTCCAGAAAATTATGTACATGTATAAAATACTTATACATTAACAATAACTCTAAGTTTGGAACCAAGATGTGGCTGTGTTAAGTATATCGCAAATGTTGATATACATGTATATGTGAATGAATAAAAGATTTCAGAGTTGTAAAACCCCCACCTTTTTACACTTGTCTTGCAAGAGGTTTTAGAACCTTTTAACAGGAGCTTGGACTTTGGGTAGTTGTGTCAAACAGCATTATAACAAAGGCAGGTATATTTCACCGTTGGCCACTCAGCCATGGGTCTTTCAAATCAACAAGATTTGTCTGGCTTTTTATGGAGGGTAATCGTGTTCAAAAATCCAGACATGTAAACTTGTTAATCCGAATATGTAATCGTGTTGATGTGTGAGCCTGAGCATGAATATGTGTAATTCTGATCGTGTAACCTATAAAACTCGGGCATAAACACGTGTAAAATTTGACTCAGTTCCTTCGCATGATGCACATTTTGCAACTTTATTGTTTACATTAGTTAATTAAACCTTCAACTTTGCACACTTTCAATCCGTAGTTTCTGCGTTTGTAACTTCAGGCTCGGCAATAGCACATCTGACATGATACAAATTGACAAATGTATAGTCTACAAGTTTGTCGAATTTTGACATGACCTCATATGGCAACTGCCTTGCTGAGGGAAAAGGCATGCCGTAACCGCCGGACCGGAATGAACGAAAAATAAACATAATATTCAGCTAAACTGTTGCAATAAGCTTTTAATGAACGACACCTTTTGTATCGAAAACACCGGTATTCTTTTTAGAAAAAAAAATTGAGGTATGATTGAAAGTGGACCAAACAGGAAGAGGTTCATGTAGAAAAAAAATCGTTGCCGATGTGACGAATGCGCTAATATCCGTAATATAATTCTTATGGTATTATAAAAGGAAATGCCTAATATCTTATATCTCTGAAAAAAAAAATTGACATGTAATTTAAACTGGAATATAAGTAAATGCGTACTCTTTTCTAGAAATGAGACGGATCAAGAAATTTCCTAAGAGGGTAAATATATTTAGAGCGGCATGGGGTTCGAAGACCGCCGTGAGGTCCCATGTAACTCCATTGCTTCTGAATTCTAAGAATTTTGAGAGTGAAATTTTAACCGGGTTTCCGATTATTGAAATAGTAAAAATTGCAGACGGGCGAGTGGCGGTCAAAAAGGTACCCTTATTGTACCGATAACTCCTCGAACAGATCATTTATACATATATATCAGAAGTATGCAAATTGCTAGGATTTTGATTTCTGATAATTTATAAAAATATCAGCTGTTGAACTTAGTCATTTTTGGGCAAAAACATTGCATATAGAGTACCCCATTTTTACTCTTGTTATTTATCTGAATTAGTTAGAATAAACGACCTGCAAGAATTTGGTAATTTTTCGCGGAAAAATTTATGTTACTTTACGTGTATTTATACTTTTTGTTGTTGTGTAAGTGAAAGATAAATAATAACACAATCTTCAATAATAATAAAAAAAACTAGCGCATAATTTTTGTGCGCCGTAAATTGAAGTTTTACTATGGGAGGCACTGTAGCTCAAAGATCGTACATCTGTATTTTTAAACGGGGAGCTACAGACCTGCAGCTTGTTCACAAGTGGCTGTAAAGCTGTATTATACTAGCTCTCTAGAAAATTTTTATCAGCCAACTTCACAAAATGAGTCTGTATTGAACCGACATTCAGGACGTCATACTCAATCCCGTAATAATTGCTTAAAATAATTTTTTAAAAATGTCAATTTTTACCTTCATGATAGGCTTTTTTTCCTATATATTGCCGACAATGCAAAGAAACAATTCTTAAAATAATTCATACACATTTTAATTTCACGATAACTTTGCAACTCAGCTGACGGACCCCGTGTAATTTTTCGCGTGGGGGGGGGGGGGGGTCTTGTCACAGCTTTTTGGTAGCGATAAGGATGCATTTGGAGATATTTTCTTAATTCAGCCGAGGCCTATACTTTAACAATTTGTTGCATGTACTCTAATAACAATGGCGTCGGAAGAAATTGAAGTTGGGGGGGGGGGGGCTAAACTAATCATGAAAAATATTGACAAGAATTCCCATAATCATGAAAATTCTAATCCGTTGGGGAGGGTATACCAATAACTCCAATCTTACCTTTCCAATTTTCCCCCCCAAATCATGAAATTCCTAATCCGTGGTGGTGGTGGGGGGGGGGGGGGGGGGGGGCTAGTATACCTACTATGACTCTAATTTTCAATAAACTATTAATAATTCATTCTCTTTAAGGTCTTTTAAGGAACAATTTTGTTTGTTGCGAGGAAAAAGTAGGGGGGGGGGGGGTCTTTTATACATTATCTTGATTAAATGTACACCAATCTCATTAATTTTCCGAAAAATAATACTCTATGAAATGTTTTTATCCAGAGATAATATGATTATAGGCTTACCTAATTATTCGGTATGGAACGCCTCAACTGCCTCATGTAGGTAATCTTCATAATATGATGATACTTCAACATTACATGATGGTACTTCAACATTACGTGCTGATACTTCAGCATTACATGATGGTACTTTAACATTACATGCTGATACTTCAACATTACATGATGGTACTTTAACATTACGTGATGGTACTTTAACATTACGTGCTGATACTTTAACATTACATGCTGATACTTTAACATTACATGATGGTACTTTAACATTACGTGCTGATAGTTCAACATTACATGCTGATATTTCATTATGTGATGGTACTTCACTATGCGGTGGTTCTAAAAATAGGGAAGTTTTAACGTTGGGCTGTTTCTGTTTCAGAGATTAATCATATAAGACTAAGGTCCACTGAGACTAGTTTGGATCATGTCAAAAAAGCTGGAACTACAAATAATAAAAAACAGGATTCTGCTTGAAAAATATATGTTATTGAAAAACTATAGATACTCAGATTATGAAAACCACTGGCAAACAATTTGTGAGAAATTATAACAAGTTTTATGACATATGTGATTGCTTAAACTATTCTCTTTTTTTAAAAATCATATTGACTTGTTAACAAATATTTTGATACATGTACCCCCTTTTCTATTGTATTTTTTAAATCTTCTATATCTCCCTTTTTCTCTTTTAATTTACTGCTATTTTTTTTTTATCTATATATTTTTTTTTGCAAGAAAACACGTTTTCACACTACACGGATAATCTATTTCCTTTAGATTAATAAGATATTACAATATGTAGAATCTTGAAATGTATGAAATATGTCTGAAATATGTGTGTATGTGGATTTATGTGTAAACAAAAAAAAAGCTGGAACTGAAGAAGTACACAATACACTACAGCTCATGAGAGAGGATCTCTACTGAATAAAAATATTGTCGAAACATACGATTTGTTTTGGTGCAATGTATTTAGGCAAACGACAACCACACATGCAACTTATAAGATCATGCAAAGGATAAAGCGTTGCATTGCTGTTGAATCTGATTTTAGCAGTAACTGTACTGTTGAACAAATCAGTGCTTTCATTGCTCACTTTTTCACGTGGATCTCCAGGAAGAACCCATTAATCCCCATAAGTCCAATCTACATGTAGCATGAATGCGGAAGTATTTGTTTAGGTGCTCTTAAAAAAAAAATATGAGCTGGTCGCTCTGACTAAGCGCCAAAGGATTTGGTTCTGAATGCACATTTTTAGACCAAAATTCCCTGAAGGACTTTTGGTACCCCCTGATTTTTATGCGCTGAGCCCCAATGAACTCACAATTAATGCAGCCATTCTTTAAAATTTAAAATGACCCATTTAAAAGACAACACTTAATCAAATAGTAGCATTTGTTGAGTATCTCGATATAAACAAGTTTTAGTGGACCTTAGTCCAATCTGATCAATCTCTGAAACTGAGAAACAGCCCAGTGTTAAAAACTTTACAGGCATCCACGTGTTCTGAGTTTTAGCGTATTTCGTTCCCTAGGCGACGCTTCCCTAACACTATTTTTAGAACTACCGCATAGTGAAGTACCATCATATAATGAAGTATCAGCATGTAATGTTAAAGTACCATCATGTAATGTTAAAGTATCAGCATGTAATGTTGAAGTATCAGCATGTGATGTTAAAGTACCATCATGTAATGTTCAAGTATCAGCATGTAATGTTGAACTATCAGCACGTAATGTTAAAGTACCATCATGTAATGGTAAAGTATCAGCATGTAATGTTGAAGTATCAGCATGTAATGTTAAAGTACCATCATGTAATGTTAGAATATCAGCATGTAATGTTGAAGTATCAGCACGTAATGTTAAAGTACCATCATGTAATGTTAAAGTATCAGCATGTAATGTTGAAGTATCATCATATTATGAAGATTATCTACATAAGGCAGTTGAGGCGTTCCATAATTCCGTCCCTATTCCGGCGATTACGGCATGCCTTTACCTGCAGCTAGCTTTTTTCTATCAGTGACGTCACTGTTTCCATATAAGGTCATGTCAAAATTCGACAAACTTGTAGACTATACATTTGTCAATTTGTATCATGTCAGATGTGCTATTGCCGAGCCTGAAGTTACAAATGCAGAAACTACGGATTGAAAGTGTGCAAAGTTGAAGGTTTAATTAACTAATGTAAACAATAAAGTTGCAAAATGTGCATCATGTGAAGGAACTGAGTCAAATCTTACACGTGTTTATGCCCGAGTTTTATAGGTTACACGATCAGAATTACACATATTCATGCTCAGGCTCACACATCTTCGGATTTACAAGTTTACATGTCTGGATTTTTGAACACGATTACCCTCCATAGCTTTTGAGCTAAGGCTAAGCATGCAATTTATGTAACAGTACTATATTTCATTTGGAACCAGCGTCATTCGATATAAAAAGCTACATGTACGTTCTACCGAAAGTCCAAGGTCTTGTTAAAATGGTTCAACTTTGTACTCCGATCCCTATAGTGAATCGTCAGATACAAAATATTTTAAAAATCCTACAAATGGAGAGGGGATGTCTGGGCCTTTTCTTCCCTAGAATATTCAAACCTAACCAAATTCACATATTAGTAAAAATACCAAAATTAGCGACAGAAAGCTTCGGATATCCCAATCCCACCCCGGCAAACAATAATCTCTCAGCTCCCCCCCCCCCCCCCCCCCCCCCCCCCCCCCCCGCCGTTTCTGAAAAATGTTTGTATTCGCTTTTGGTTGTTGTAATGCATGCAGTTTGACCTAGCAGGATAGACATTTTAGTACACGTAAGTAATGGGTTTTTTTTTTTATTTTCAAATGTGAACAACCGTGGGCTTTGACGAAATGCCTTGATTGTATTATCGTATGAGACATTATGAATACATTGATAAGATTAGCAAAACAACTTATTAACGACGTTCTCCTATTTCCATACATTTATATCGCTGACATTGTCTCAGACAGTAATAAAAGAATTCCCTTCGAACATGTCTGCATCGCGATACATCTGTGACGTAACAATTCAGCAAAACGGGAAGTACATCCAGCATGATAAGCTAAAAAACCCGGCCGGAACGGCACAATGATAACACTCAGCATCGCTCTTGTTGCTAAAAATTACTGACGTACTAGCATTATCAGAGATTGGTTTACTGGACTAAGTCGATGGATTTGATACTCCCATCATGCCTGGCCGTTCATAGACACAGCTGATAATAGCTTGGGATAATAAAACGATTATCATTCCACAAGAGTATTCAGGCAGTGTTGTAATTGGTATCCCCGTCTTTAGAACCATTGTTATATACAGAACCGATCCACGAGACGAACAATGGGTAATGTTTCGGACTTGGCGGCGACGATTCCATTACCAGAGATGATTCTTCAGGACCGTAAATAAACTCGCCATCACTTAATGCTGACAAAATGTACTCTATTAGGGCATCCTGGTCCATTCTCCGATTGTTCTTTAGATAATTCATTAAGTCACGTGGTTTTATTGGTTTCATTTTTCATTAAAAGTCAGCAGTCATAATTTTCTTTCATGAATAGTTTCCTTTCATTTTTTAATTTTTTTGTCTTAATTTTTGATTTAGAAATTTAAAAAGCAGAAAGCATTGAATTTGCAAAAAAAACTCACTTTTTATTTATTTTATATTTTAAAGCAAAACTTTAATAGTTTTACGCCACTTTGAATTTCGCTTTATCAATGTCAGAAATATATATTTTTCATAAACATTCACATCTTTGTTTTTTGTTAACGTGCCGCATGTAACAAGCTACAAATGTCACATGCATTCGCTGGTATGCGCATGTGCATGTATAAGGACAATATTATATTCTGAGTATAATAAGACAAATCGATTTTTTCTCTTTTTTAAGTTAACCAAGATAATTGTGACTTTTTTGATTGATCATTTTTCGTTTTATGGCCTTTTCCCCCCCATGTGTTATTTGTCGCATTATAGCTGTATGAAGACACAGTGGTAGCAAGTTTCCCTCTGTTGTGATCTTTCGTTGCCATATTGTTTTGTAGGGAGAAAAAATATTTTTTTGTAATTAATTCGAGTCAGCCCTAAATAAAAAACTATGAAACCCTAATAGTTCCATGTGGTGAAGAAAACCAAATCCATTTTCCTCGCGTCATTCTGTGACATGAATTCAGAATCCTGGCTAATTGCTGCTGTAAATCAGGGCAAAAAAGGATAGAATCTTTTTGTTCTGTGTTCTGGCAAATTCCATTACATTAAGACTGTGCGCGACAATTATACCAATCGCGATCAAAGCCTTAACAGCAAAAACATTATAGGGGGGGGTTTTCCCCGAACCAGTCAGATCTCCACGACAGTTCTCGCGGGAGAGACAGTGAATTCAATTACAGATCCGTGTATGGATGCCGCCAGTGACGAAATAGAGGTTAAATGCTTCGAGTGAGGACTAATTTCACACATTTCTTAAGATGAGAAGGACCGTCGAAAGAGACCAAGATTAATTGCTTCACGAATAGAAGAGGAATCCGAAAAGAAAAAAAACCCTCAGCCTCTTAAAAGACAGATATGTATGTCTTATGTGCTTTCAGCTACACATATTTTCTGGTTTATGGCTTTTTGAACATATTGTTCGTGGACGCCGCCCGTAGAGATTACAAGGCTTGCAGACAAGGTGTTGTTCCACTTCATCATGTATTCCGGATGGATTGGTCGGACAAAACGACGGCGCAAATTTGTAAGACTCAAACCAAGCACGTGAGCCTTTACCGGATACCCAGTAAACGAAAGGAGCCTGAATTTATCCGTGAGTATACGTTCATTTTTAACATTACAAACCTGGACCTTTGTGCGTAGTAGATTTAATATTTCTATTAATAAATCATGCTTTTTAAGTATGTTTCACAGTAGAACCTATATCTTTAGATTATTCATTTCAATATATAAAGGTATTCTTAAATAAATTAATTTCTCAATTTATATTTATCATTTTTATATGTTCGCTTGTGTATAAACTTACATGTACAGACGATATATGGAGATGAAAATCAAAGTATCGAGAGTAAGGTTGACACAATCCACGCTGATTACATGAATGTAAATAAAATGAGTTCACTAGATCGTGTCCAAATGGGTCAGGAAAGAATGTCACATATTATCCATGAATTTACATGTAAATGAAGCAGGGGTTGAATTCGCTGGACAGTTAAACATGTGTTGTGTTTGGAGCCAATCAGTATCAATGACGTCAAACACAAAACACGGTTACAAGGAAAAAAAATACTAAACAATGCAGAGGACTTGATTGCCATTTTTATACTGAAGCGACCTCCATTATAAAAGAACTCAGTATGAAGATATAGGAAAATTATGAAATTTAAAAACTAAACTTTATGGAGGTTTTCTATAATAAATCATTATAGTTTATTGTTAAAAACAAACATTTATCTATCTGAAAATTTAAGGTAAATCTGATGGTAAATTTTTTGCCCACCATTTTTGGTTTTTGGCTTTTCAGAAACTTCTTAGTGTTAACGAAAAACAAGATTAAGCTATTATTTATGTAGCAATATGTGAACAATTTCGAACACATTTTAGTGAACACAAAAAATACATGATATAGATGGCTGTACTTAATATCTATAGGCAGAAACCGCATGCGTTTATAACAGTACATTTCCAACACTGTGAACCACGCACAACGCATATTATATAAAGGCTTGTCTTTCTCAAGTGCCAAGATATAACAATCAAACAATTCTTGTTTATGAAACAATTACTACTACTCTCAAGCCATAGAGAACGAGAGGGAACGAAAATCGATCGCACTAGATTTCAATTAGACTTGTATTCTACAAAAACATTGCTCTGAAATATTGCATCAATATCTTTACAAGCAGACTGACATTAGATTCAATTCTGAAAAACACAATCAAGTTACATGTATTTTACGGGGTTTTTTGAGTAATTTTTGTTGGGTTTACATTTTTCATCAATCAAAAGAGTTCGGTGATTTATCTGCATGTTGGCTATATAAATCAGAGACAATATTGTGTTGTTATTCTAGTATTGTGGTGAATAGTGATTGTCTTTTATCAACAGGTTGAAATGTTTCTGAACCTTTAAAAAACATAACGGTACAGTCATCTAATTACTTAGTTTGACTGAAAATTTTCACCCCGGATTATGCCGTACTAGTATCAAAATTTAAATTACAGTCAAATTTACCTATATCGTATTTTATATATGTATAATAATGATTGAAATATCACCCATACTATATAACTATATACATATATGACTGCCATTACAAGGGCAGGGCCCTTAAGGTCAAAATTCTAGAAATTCTCCTTTTGGGTTCAAATATACATCTACAATTATAAGCAAGATCTTGTATATATATTTTAAGCATTTTATTTTTCAACATTTTAATAAAGCAGTTTTCTAAATGAAGGATCAACCATTTTTAACACCCTATATATATATATATATATATATATATATATATATATATATATATATATATATATATATATATATATATATATATATATATATATATATATATATATATATATATAAGAAGCACTAGCAAACCAACAACACTCACACTCAACAACAACACTCAACAACACAACACACACATATATATATATATATATATATATATGACCTTTGGCACATTGGTCAAGAGAGAGAGAGAGAGAGAGAGAGAGAGAGAGAGAGAGAGAGAGAGAGAGAGAGAGAGAGAGAGAGAGAGAACTGCGTTTCATTCCCTGACTGGTGTTATATTAATTGACAGAGGCAGTATTCAGGATTATATACATTAATATCTGTAACTGACAAAAAATAGGTCACTACACACACTTGGTCAGCAAATCGATAAAGACATCACATTGTATATCATTTCTGAAATGAAATAGCTAGTTACTGTCATAAAAAAAATCAATACTTCGTTTCTTTCTTTCCATTTTGCTGTAGCAAAATAAAGGGCCTTTGTATAGTTATACCTTTAAGAATAATTTAAAAGTACTTGTTACTTGAATTTCTGTAAGCTGCAAGTTTGTATGGAGCAGGGTCGTCCATCCGATTTTTTTGACCGGGGGCTACAGGCCTGCAGCTACAAGGTAAACATAGTGACCGGAGACAGTTGCGCACGAAAAGACCAGGTTAAAATTTGAGGGTAGAACCTGATGTTTTAATTGTAATTTGACGGGTATAAACTGCCAAAATAATTATTGCATTTATTTTGTAGTTAGAAGAAATCATGTCCATTTAATTAATATATTTTCCTCAGATATGGACAATCGGAACATTCTCGTTTATTCTCGACCTCACGGAAAAGACGTCGACCGAGTGATGTTCCGATTTCATGCAGACATGAAATGAAAATGCGAAATCGTTGCCAAAATTTTAACTTTTGTTTTTGTGCTTGGAAATAAGACGAAATGTCACTTAAAAGGAAAGTGGCTCCCCCTCCCCTTCCAAAAAAAATAAAAATAAAAATTTGATGATTGTTTGCACTGAAGGACATTTACCTACAAATCCTATGGCAGTTTATGGCAGTTGCGAGGGACTTACGTATGGCGTAGGCGTAAACCCGTGATAATGTGAAAAAATGGGCAATTTTTCGAAATATTTTGAGAAGTCATTGGCAATTTTAATTAATTTTGATGTGTAAGTTGCACTTGTTTTATTCTGTTTAATTTGTATTCATTACCAAAAATAGGCCTCGGACCCCACGGCAACAAAACTATTCCTCCACTAATCCCCCTGAAAATTTCTAGATCCGCGCATGCACCGTACCTCTGCACGTAAACAAAATCGGAGCTCCATACAAATAAAGCAGACAATTTTCATATGGTGAGGTTTGTCATCCGACTAGCACTGAATTCAAAATTAGGGTTCAAACGACAATGATTAAGAGGACTGGATACCTGAAGTCAGTTTTTAGAGTAAAATAATTTCCTTAGAATGAAGAGGTCTGTATTGTAAAATGTTCAAATATATATAAAAAAAAATGTTTCCTTTACAAAACATTAGATTATGACCAAAAAATCTATATTTGAAGTTTTTATAAGGTAGATCTGCTTTGTAATATGTTAATTATCAAGTGTCCGTATTATAAAGGTTTTCCGAGGGGCAAAAATCTACAGTTTTAAAAGGACAACCCCTCATCTCTTTTTACCAACAATGAATCGCGATCGCTCTTTAATAGCATTGAATTTTTAAAAAAAAATTTTTTTTACAATTTAGAATCCATTATTTACTCTTCTATCATTCTATCTGGATTTTTCTGCATTTTTTCTTTGTATTGATTGCATTGTTTTTTGCATATTTTCCTGTAATTTTTGTTCCAATTTATTTCACTGAGTGCATTGTTTCCTGTGTCTACTTCTACCTTTCTTGCCTTCGAATTTTAAACGCATTATAATTTTAAAAAAATCTTTTTCGACAATTTCCAGATCCGGTTTTCTGGTTTTGTTTTTGGTTTTTGCTAATTAAAAAGTTTGCATTGAATTTCTTGAAGCCAATACATTAAAAATACTCATTTTACACTTGCTCGTATAAAACAGAGACAAGACGCTAAAAGCAAAACCTTAAATTATTCTCTAATATTGATTTTTTTTACACGACTCATTTACACAAGAGTATTCACATTTGAATTTATCTAGCACTTCGATCCCGACAAGATTAGACGGGGGCAAAATAATTTCCCATGTGATGCATTTCGCAAGGCGTCTTCTTTCTTTCTCCTTTTCGATTCCAGTTTAATTACTCTCGGAAGAGACATTTTGTAGGTTTTATCATTTTGTTAATTTCCGGACATCCAGTGCGTTGTTATTTGTGAGTTTAATTCGCGGTTTCTTCTTCATCGTCTTTGTTTCTTTATTAGCGCTTTAATTGTAGAACATACCATTTGCAGTGCGCACGCTCTTAGAGGTAATTGTGTCCGAATTTTTGGGGTAAAAAAAACCGGATCTAACAGTTTTTTATCGCCAAATTTTTTGACCATATTTGTGAAGCAATAGGTACATAGCTTCTGTCTACCAACCCGCAGGTCCCGGGTTCGAATACTGAAAGACCTTAATTCAAAGATTTTTTTTTGTCATTTTCAAAGCGAACACATGCTTAAAATCCATATTTTTAAGTATTTTTAATTAGAGGAATTGGCTTGTATTCAGAACTTTTCACAGGTGTTTAGGACCCTCAAGGCGATGTCACAAACACAGCGCAATAATATTGAATGAAATCATGTACATGTAAATATGAATATCAGCATTATCTCACCAGAGGTCGTGCTGCACAAGCTTCGCTTACACCTCTGTCAACGTTGGAAAAATAGTCTGTCACATGATCAAAACAAGCATGGCGAGCACATGGTGTTGTTGTTTTGATACCAGGCACGTAGCATCGTTTTTGAAAGTGGGGGGCCAGACTCATCCAAAAAATCTTGACAAGCCAAAACAAAAAAAAAGGAAAAGGTTACTTTCCAAAATCCTAATCACTCAGAACCATTGTAACAAATCCTTGGACTTTCAGTAGGATTTATCTATTCCTTGCGTCAAAACAAGTTAATAGTGACGCGGTTTCAAGCGAAATATGTACCGATTGCGTATTGTTAGCTCAAAAGCCAGACAAATCTTGTTGATTTCAAAGAGCCATGGCTTGATGGCTAGCAATGAAATAGACAGACCTACGTCACATTGCTATTTGACACAATTGCCCTAAATCCAAGCTCTTGTTAAAAAGGTTCTAAGGTAAATAAATACTAGTATCTCGAATTTATAACAAACCAACAGTTATACCGTAGAGTCAAACTTCCACACAGCCCTTCTTCCCTTTCCATCAAAAGAAAGAGGGAAAGCCTCATAATTTAATTTCCAGTTGATGATTTGGCAAGAAATTCTATTATCAATCAGAATTAGAAATATTCCCATGTGGAGATGCTTTTGATTTGATTTACTGTGGGTGGTGCTAGCTTATGGAAGCGTATTCGTGTCATGTTGACATTTTGTTGTTGATTAAGGTCAGACGCGACCTATCTTCCATTATTTTCTCTTTTTTTCTATATCCGCAATGTGAAGATTTCCACTGCGTTATGTTAAGTTTATATTTTCATGTTACATGAATATTTTCCATTTTGATATATGGTTTCAATCGAAAATATATGTTTTGACCTTTTAAAGGGACTTGGACACGATTAGAGATCAAAAATTTTATTTTTATATTTTATGTATAAAATGGTTTACTGGTGCATTCTAAATGACTGACCAAAATATTGAATGTTTAAGTCAAGTTAAAGGGAGAAACAAAGGAAAGAATTGATTGTTTTGTAAACAAAGCTCGAGTCTTATAGTTGTTTACAAAAAATGTAATGTAGAGAGAGAATTACCATTTCTTAGACAAAATGACATGTAAAAACAATTAAAACTAAGTCAATATATTCATAAAATACTATTATCAACAAAAGAAAGATACATTTGATTGAAACTTACACCAATACAACACATATATATAAAATGACAATATTCGAGCTTTGTTTACAAAACAAAGAATAAGTAAATCTATTTCTTGCTTATAACTTGATATTTGACTTTTAAATTTTGACATAGCATTATAAACTTCTATATTTATATTTAAACTGAAAATGGAAAAATAAAATTTGAAAATTTTAAATAAAATCGTGTCCAAGTCCCTTTAAAAATATCATTTAATTGCATTTTGTACGCAATTAAAAAGAAAAATTCAAAATATTCTTACACCGAAATTAGCTAGCAAGATAATGCATCCTGAGTTTTTTTTTTTTTTTAGCATTAACAGGTTTAAATGCAAATAAAGAAGAATAATCTATCAAAGAAAATTATATAAAACTGTGGAACGTCGCATCTGTCCTTAGAGTGAAGCCATTGCTGTCCAGACCCCTTATTATGAGTTGAGGTTCCAACATTTATATTTCATGCGGATTATACAGTCTGATTAATTGTAGAATCAGCGTTTGCATAAGGAGTCTTAGATTTCTGAGTACTTAAACTAAAACACCACTTTTTTTAACTATGTATAATATACACAAGCTCTAGCATAGTTGCGAAGTTTAAAAAAATTGAACATCTTGTATATTTAAGAACCATCTCAAAATAAAGGTACATCTACAATAATTTATAGTAGTTATATATTACATGTATGGGGAATAATATTGCCATTTTCCAAACTTCGAAGAAGATTATAAAAATGTTACAATTATTATGATTTTTCGTCAAATTGTATTTCATGAGAAATCATTACACTCTGTGAATGCGTATTTCCTATATTAACTAAAGATTTCGAATAGCTTCACATAATATAACTCTTCTCAGTGTATTAATTCCACTGTAATTATTTTTAGACAGCATCGCAATCACGTGACACTCAACTCAATGTCCAAAAAAACTTTATTTGTTTACATGTGTAATTTCTGATTGAGCTATAACGACCTGTAAACTGATACTAGGTGAATATTTGTAATGTGTGAAACCTTCCACATGGTGAAATGTTCGTACATTTTTTATCATTTCTTTTGTCATAATTAAAAAGTAAAAATTCTTTTTGAGTCACCGTTCAATATATATATTAGAAGTTAACAATTTTGATAAAAAAACTGTGGTTTTATAATGATTTTGCCTCATTATATTGTAGAGGTTGTTCTAACCAAACCATGGGATGTTTCCAAGGTGATGGTGACTTTCTCCGGTACTGTACATGATGTCAGCTCACACGATTCCTCATTCTCCGTCCTGTCATGCGCAGAAAATCACGACACTGTCTTGCTTCAGCAGACGGGAAATAAAACCTACTGTGTTCATTTCTTAGTCAATTTGCATACGAAGTCATCTAATATAGGGAGGTAAATATGTGTCGTTGTCTTTTCAAATACTGTTGGATTTTGTCGTAAAACTCAGGATTTCTACCTTCAATTCATGTCATCCTACATGTATGATTATCTACGTTCATTGTAAATTTAAATTTTAATAAGACCTTGGAGTTTCTGTAGGACGTATCTATTTCTTGTGTCAAAACAATTTGAAGATGACACTGGTTTCAAGCGAAATATGCACTGGTTGCCTAGCCTTAGCTCAATGTCACATTGCTGTTTAAATCAACTACCCAAAATCCAAGATCTTGTTAAAATGGTCCTATTTCATCCATGCATGTCTTAGTAATTGAATATAGCTTGTGAATATTCTTTCAACACGCTAGCGCTAATAAAATCAATGGTTATTTGATCGATTTCAATATTAATATAGCTTAATTAGAGTAACTTTGTTCACACATATATTATTCATATCACTTATACTGAAATCTCCTACTTCCTTTTGGGTACTTTCTTTTTTCCTCAGATTGTGGGTTACGGAGAAAAACGGAAAAGTGAAAGGAATGAGTATCAAAATGAATCACAAAGGTAAAATAATGAATCGATTGACGACAAAACATCATCTTCTCAGGTTTTTTGTAAAAAAAAAAAAAAAAGCCTACATGTAAATACAGATTGTAGTACTTGTTATTTTTTTCTGAATTTTCTACGTGTAAGTTTATTTTTTGGGCAGGTGTACGTCCTAATGCATCACGATTTAGAAGGAGTCACCAAGAGATGCCCAGCTTGCAGTACGGGAACTCTTCCGAAAAAATGTCAGGTATTATATTTACATGTTGTCAAGGTAACCATTCTGTCCTTTTGTTAGAACCCCAAAAAATTCAGATCGACTTGAATATATGTTATATGATAATAAATACAAAGCAAGTAAGCAGTCAAATAAATCAAATGGTATTGACTGCCTTAACATTTAAAGTTAATTATTTTGGACATCGTCGGAAGAAGCAAAAATTCAGTTTGGTGATGCTATTCAATGGATATTTTAGATATATCAGAGTGTGGCAACACCAGAAGCTGCTACAGGTAAATAACTTTTGTTCATATAAATAACTTATACTGTAAACAGGGTTATTTTCGCCGTACTACACTTGCAAACAGTTTCACCCCGTCTTGAATTCGGCCAGACACAGTTGTGGTTAAAGAGAGATAATATTGGACATTGAAATTCGCCCAGTCTTAAATTCGCCCACTCACAACGATTGCGAAAGGGGCTAAAATAAAACGGGGGCGAATATTTCCCTGTATACAGTGATAACTTTAGGAGGAGGGCCGGTTTCTTATTGGAAATTCAACCTTATCAAGTTCACTCAGTGAAATCACCAAAAATGGACCTTGGACCCCTGCCACCCCCCTTTCCAAACAAAGAAAAATTATCCATCGGATCCTCTCCACTATAAAATTTTCTGGAATCGCGCGTGGGTGCAAGTAAGTTTCACTTAAAGTTTGCATTTTTTAGGTATGACAAAACAAACAGCCAATGCGGACACATGGAATGTTCCTATTTTTTGAGTTACACATACAAAAAAACTCCGGAACAAACGGAATACGAATTCGATATGGAGCTAAGCGGCCGATCCTCGGGCTGGATTGCTGTAGGCTTCTCTTCAGACCAACAAATGGTAACTGCATGCCATTCCTTTCCTTGTCTGCTGTCATTGATAATGAATGCTATCGATTCTAGTTTTGTTGCGCGCCTCTTTAATAGAAAATTTGATTACACAAGTGATATTCTTTTTCCATTTCTGCGTCTTTTGCCAAAGGCCATACCGTGATCAAAATGCAGGGATGAATGTTTTGTAACTGCGTTGTAGGAATACTATAAAGCAGCAATATACAGAAAATTTGTTAAAGCGAAGTCCCGATAATCTAATATAATTGAGAATTTGTGATACTATAAAATAATCTGTTATACGAGCATTAGTTTCTCTATCGGCATTAAGCTACATCTAAAATAGAAGACAAATGAATAACTTGATTTCTACGCAGTTAAGTGTTTGAATTTTGGAATATCTTGTACGAATGTATCTATACCAGATAATGTCAGAAAGATGTCAGAGGGATCAGCTTGGGCATAAACTTAAATGTGTGATATCTTAAAATCTCTTCAGAAGCTTGTATATGTCATTTGCTAGTAGTTTCTTATTCAAAATGCATGATATATATATATATATATATATATATATATATATATATATATATATATATATATATATATATATATATATATATTATATATCATAGACTCGATCTTTGTGTACATGGGTCATTATCAAAATATGCAGACTTTTGAAAAATGTAAAACATGAGAAAATTATTGCTGAAAAAATTACTTTGATTGCAAAAAACACATTTAACAAACAATGAGGTATAACATCTAAAAATTTGCAAACATTGGAATCTACCATTTAGTTGATAATTAGACTAAAATATAATGAACTGTGAAAATTTTGTCAGTGGTGTAACAGGCATATAGTATAGGAAAAAAATCTTAAATAAAATAAAATAATTCTTTTAAAATGATGGACATAAAGTTTATATCAACAAACTTCATTTAAAGTTATCAGAATTAGATAACAGAAAATATTTGACACATTTACATAGTGACCAACATAACATTTGAGACAAAGTTTTGATGTTACTCAACAAATTATTAATTTGAGCATTAAAAAGAACACAACTGGATTTTTCTTTTCATGGAGCATAAAAAAGACATTACTATAAATGCACTGGTGTTTTCAAATATACATGTATCATTGCCAGTTAACTTTATTTGGAGAAAAATGTACATGTTACACCACTGATTATTATGTTTTACCACTGACTTAAAGTTACACCACTGACCTAGCGATAATAAATAAGAGATAAGTGTATTAAATTTTGTAAAATAAACTAATCTCTATTTTTGATTGCATTTAAAACATGATAAATTTGATCTTAAATACTGTGGTTTCATCAATATTCGTTGAATACCAATTTTCGTGGATTTCGTTGTTTAGTTGATCCACGAAATAAAATGTTCATTGAAGTGCAATTTTTATTAACATTTTGTATTGATAGGGTCATTGGCCACGAATTTACGTATCCTTGAAACTGTGTTTTTCTCTTTATCCACGAAAATTGATGCCCTTGAATATTAATGAAACCACAGTAAAAGTGTTCGTACCTCATTCTTTCATAATCTGAAGATAGACACACTGTTACACCACTTATAATCAGTGTTACACCACTGACACAAAAATGGCGTGTAGATGTTTTTTTACATGAATTCACTCATTCTTTGATGTTTTATTTCATACTATTGGCA
Source organism: Magallana gigas (assembly GCF_902806645.1). NCBI lineage: Eukaryota > Metazoa > Mollusca > Bivalvia > Ostreida > Ostreidae > Magallana > Magallana gigas. The sequence continues at coordinate 538,011 of NW_022994945.1, forward strand.
TCCACACACTTTTATCCACCTTGTACCAAGTTCGAACTTTCTTTGGTTCATCAATCTCACAAACAACATCGTCAATACTGTACCAGCTCATATCAATCATACATTTTGGATTATAAAATTGAAATTTCTCCAATTTTCTCCAAAATCTATGCATACAACTCATATACACTTCCTCTTTGTTTATATATGTTTTTTGAAGCTCAGCTAGCATTTTTTACCTTTTAGCATTTGAAAGATTTTAGTATAACATAATAGGGAACGTGAAATGTCAGTGGAATAACATAAATTATAATACACTATAAGTCAATAAAAAATTTGATTTCTTAATAAAAAATAAAATGTGGATTATTTCATTTCTTTATTAGAATAAATTTGTTTTTACTTCTATTTTTTAATCAAGTATTTAAATGGGTAAAACATAATTAGAGCATACAAAATGTCAATGGTGTTTCAAATAATGTCGATGGTGTAACAGGTCTCATTTTCCAGATTATGAAAACACAATTGCAATTAAATAGTCAAGCTTTCTTTATTGTGACAGTGTCTAACTTGCAAAATTGATAAATAGCAATTGATCAAAATGCTCAAAATATAAATGAAATGGAAGAAAACGTAAAATAATTAAATAATGTCATGTGGTGTAACAGTTTTGTCAGTGGTGTAACAACAATTTTTGGTTACACCACTGACCGTTATACCACTGATGTATCCATAGTAAATGTAGCAGTATGACCCAAGAGAACAGATACTACACGAAGCTACATAGCCTATGTTATAATGTGATAAACATTCATTATTTATGTGAAAAACTTTTTTGTTCTTTCATAATAGAAAACCTTAAATAGCACGTTATCCCACTGACACAGTTTACATTGTATTTTTCTGAGCATACTAACATTTTCTGCCATATTTTTTATTACAATGATGTCATCACTGATACATTTATCTTTTTAGTAGCAGGGAATGATGTCACTATGATCTGAGGGATTCCAATTGTAGTACAATATTATTTACTTGATGTATTTTAAGATATTTTTATTTAATTTGCCTTGTAACACCAATGACAAAAATTTTTTGTACAAGCATATATCTCATCAAATTCATTGTTTTTAAAAGAGAAATTGTTAAGCAGCATAGCAGAAATTAATATATGAATGTTGTTTTGAAAATTAACGTTGATTTTTGGAATAAAACATCAATATTAGTGAAGATATTGCAGGTTAAAGACGTTGGAAAAATTTAATGACAACATAAATTCACTGAAATCTCATAACAAATAATATTTTTTTTATACTTTAAGCAGTAAAATTGTCCATTTATTTGTTCAACAATATAGGTTTAAGTTTCTAAAATCCAATGGTACTGTATATATTCTCCTGGACATTATTTTTCCCCCTTGAAATTGACACTGACGCAAAAGGCTGCATATTTTGATAATGACCCACATAATATCAACGACTTTTTGCCTCCGTATCTCCCTTCAGTTGTAACTTGACTTTTAACATTCAAATTTTGGTAAATCTTCAAAGCACACAAGTTAACTATTTTGTGCCCCCCCCCCAAAAAAAAATAAAATAAAAAATAAATCATTCATCTCAAATCGTGTCTAGTCCTTTTAACGTAAATTGCACGTTAAAAGTAATCATTTGAATTTCAGTTGATTAATTTGTAAAATATTACGTGTAATAACCTCAATATTTTTTAAGTATTTATAATATGATGTAATGCAACTAACATTCTCAAACATTGTTTTCACGTGAAATTCACACAAGAAAGCAACCACACGTGAATTTACGTGAAAAAAAAATCAAAAACATCACAAAAAATAAATTCACATTCACTTTTTTTTTAAATTTTTATATTTTACGCGAGAGTCACATTACATGTAGTAAAATAACATGTGTAACAAGCTGCATGCATCCTGTATGTTTCCCTTTACAGATGGGAGACGCGCTGATATGTAAGACAAACGCCGCCACCCGGGAGATCTCGGTTCGAGCCTACCAGATAACAATGAGACACTCCCTCCCTACACCCAAAGACGGCTTCGTTTCAAATTTGACGTCTAGCGTACAAAGAAATGGCTACTTGTATTGCAGGTAAAGTTCTTAAGACTACAAAAACATGGTCATTATAATACTGTAAATAGACCTTTTTTGCTTAATTATCTTCAATTACACTTTATTAACCTTATATATGTAATTGTAATAACCTTATACATGCAATTGTAATAACCTTATACATGTTATTGTAATAACCTTATACATGTAATTGTAATAACATTATACATGTAATTATAATAACCTTCTATATGAAATTGTAATAACCTTATACATGTAATTATAATAACATTATACATGTAATTGTAATAACCTTATACGTGTAATTGTAATGACCTTATACATGTAATTGTAATAATCTTATTTTTTTCAAACACGATATGCATAGGCTTAAATGACATTACCCGCAATTCAGTTGCCTTTGTGTTCTAATTTGATATGAATATAGCGAAAATCAATGATTGAAAAGAGGTTGTCTTGGAACGTTTCTCATGTCAAACATTTAAAGTCTGATAACTCAAACTAGTTAAACAAAGTGTGTAGTTTGAATTGATCGCCTTCTATGGTTTTTTTTTCTCCGCAGCAAATTGCGCAAGGGAATAAATAGCATCAGTCTGTATCATTACGCGCCAATGATTATTATGAATGCGATTGCTTTTGGTCAAGTCTAGTTGAAAAATTCGTTGTATAACAAGTGAAAAGACGTCAATGTGACAGCAAACCGGGTTTTCTTTTGTGTGAACTGTATCCATAATCCATCATGTCAACCCTGAATTGATAAACACTATCTCCCGTATCCAGTGAAAAAGAGTACCCTATATGCAATATTTTGCCAAAAATGACCAAGTTCAAAAGCTGGTATTTTTTTCATAAATTATCAGATATCAAACTCCTAACGATATGCACACCTCTGATTAATGTAAAATTGATCTGCAAAAGAACAACTTCCTATCTTAAAAACTGTAGGAAGAGTTATCAGTACAATAAGGGTACCCTATATGCAATATTTCGCCAAAAAGACTAAGTTCAAAAGCTGGTATTTTTTTCATAAATTATTAGAAATCAAAATCCTAGCGACAAGCACACCTCTGATATATGTACATTTAATCATGATCTACAAAAGAACAACTTCCTATCTTGAAAACTGTTGGAGGAGTTATCCGTACAATGAGGATACCCTTTTTGCAGCCGCCCGCTCTGCCGCCCGTCATTTTCACCATTTTATTAACCAGATTTTTCCGTTGGAAAACCCGGTTAAAAATATAGCATTATCATACCATTATGTCTTTGAAAATTGCAAATTTTAAATAAACTGCATTTCAGATTTCAGTTTCGCAGTGGTCAAGACCAGATAATGGAGATGACCAACGATTGGTTCCAGCTGTACGCAAAAGGTCCAATCACTCACAACTCTAATGGTATGATACATCTTCAATAGAATCATTTTAATAAAACCTTGGACTTTCGATAGGATGTAACTGTCTATTTCTTGCATCAAAGCAAGTTAAAAATGACGCTGATTTTGAGTAAAATATTCACGGAATGCGAATTCTTAGCACAAAAGCCAGATAAATACTGTTGATTTTAAACAGCCATGGCTACATCACAATGCTGTTTGACAAAACTGGTCCAGGCTCTACGTAACTATTTTTTGCTTCAAAACAAGTTAAAAATGACGCTGGTTTCAAGCAAAATATGCACCGCTTGTGTAGTTTTAGCTCAAAAACCAGACAAATCGTGTTAATTTCAAATTGCCATTAGATGTATGATGGCTGAGTGGCCAGCCATGAAATAGACAGGCCTACGTTACATTGCTGTTTGACACAACTAGCCCAAAGTCCACGCTCTTGTTAAAATGGTTCTAGCTACTTTTCAGTCATCTTGCAGTTAACTATAATACGCAGAGTTTAATTTAATGAATTCTATTATCAGAAGTTTTATTTTTTTCCACAGATGGCGGAATATCTAAGCACCAGGAGACACCACTAATGTCGGATTACAAGATCAGTCTGATAAAAAGCGTAGACAAAATGAACGTGTACACCAGCGCAGGTTCCTACGTCACTTCCGGCCCAATACTGTGGTTTTTGACATGGACTTTTTTCACAATAATTTTATTTTTCAGCTAATTGATTTTTTTTTCACTTTTTTAAAAATTGGATATTGTTGATTTTTTTTTGGTGTTTTAGCTCGAACCAACGTATTGCCACATCAGTAACTGTATATAACAACTTATCATTGAAGTTATAAACCATTTAAACAAGATTCTATCTTGTATTCTAAATATTGCTTTTCCGGTTTCGGTGTCGTTAATTACGTACATGTAAAAACAACAAAAACACACACAAAACTTGATACCGGTAGTCGTTGAATATTTGTAGGTTATTGATTTTAAAAATGTTTTATTGTATCAGAATTATATACACATTATTTATCGCTCTTGTCCCTGCTGTATCTTTCCTCTCTCTGTCTGTCATTTCTCTCTCTCTCTCTCTCTCTCTCTCTCTCTCTCTCTCTCTCTCTCTCTCTCTCTCTCTCTCTCTCTCTCTCTCTCGCTCTCAAAGTGTTTGTTGTGTTTTGTGTTATGTATGTATTTGTTGATGATTGTCCTTTACAAAATGTAAGCTCACTAATATCAAAATTTAAACATGATACATGAAATTATGTTTTGATCTAGAGAATCTATACTCTTTCCCAAGATATCCTCAATTCAGAGTTTGCTTAATCAATCGATATTTAAAAATACCTCAGGGTTCTTAATGAAAAATTTCAAGATTTCTCCTTCGAAACGCCCCCTTTAGCTTATCAGGTTTCAATACGCAGCTTGAAAATGTGATGTCTACGAGTATTTTGTACTGCAGCAAGCCCGGATCACGTTGAAAAATGACTTCCGAATGGAGAAAAGATGTAAACATTCCCCAGTATAAATCTCCGTAAGAAACCTAATTTGTTCCTGTAAATTTTTCCAAGAGAAAAATGAAAAATGTGTGAATGAAGATATCTTGGATATTTACCCTATCATCGATTTCAATTGCACTTCATTCACAGGTATGTGTATTTTCATTTAAAATCGTCCAAATGTGCGGCAATTGGGATCTTGGGACAGACTATTGTAGATTTTTGTTCAAAACACTTTACACAATTGTATTGTCTTTACCATAATATATCATGAAACTGTCTTTTCTCTATCATTTTTTTCACCAAATAAAGGTTTGATATTTATAAATGTCTTGTACATTTTCAGATCTTGAGTCGACCATGTACATTACTTCACCTTTTTTTTTAATTTATGCGTTATGAAACAGAATTTACATGTGTATTGTTACATGTGCAATAATTGTTCGAATTGCATCTTACGCAATCTTATTGCTAATTCTGCATGGTTTTGATGAAAGTGACGTGTTTTTCTTTTTCTTTAAAAATACACTGTTAACATGCTTGACAAATGAATTACGTATCAATAGTCGCAATAACCAAACAGAACACTCACACACAAAAACCATATTATAAGAAACCAAAAACAAAACAAAACCAAAGAGCAGCAACCCCTCCCCCAACTACCCCCCCCCCCCCCCCAAACAAAAAAAAAACAAAAAAACAACAACTAAATAGTAACTACAAATTGTAGAGATTTTTATTCGGCTATTGTGGAGGTGCCGTTACGGGCGGACAGTACATCTTGGTACAGGCGACCACGCCTCCTGCCGCACAGAAACACCTGTTACATCCGTCGTCCGCGGGGAATCCCTCGCCTACCTGGAACATCTTGCCGTTGTAGTCGCACACCTCTGCGAAAAAATTAAAGAAAGTGGACAATCGTAAGTGTAGTATGTAACAGTCGCAACTTCTCGGGCTTTTTCAGCAGAGTTTGGAAAAACGCCGAGGTTGATTTTCCGCTTGTCGGAAAGGTCCGTAAAGTTGCGAGTGACTATGTAGTTTATTTAAAATATTCTCGCACGAATACATGGATATTGAACTTTATTCATGGAATCAGAATACTGATTTATTTTTTTTTATTTTCTTAAAAATTATTTCAATAAGATTGTTGATTCATGATCAGCTTCTCATATTCGCAAAGCTCCGTTGATGAGCTTAGGATAAAACTTTCATGGTAACTTGAATGTTAAGATGTGCATTTTTTATGTACACCTGTTTTATTGCCTTGCCAGACATATACACCGTTCGTTTGTGCACGTAAACTATGTTCTTTTCTGATATGAACAGTTTGTGTATGATTTCTATGAACTTTCCAGACATGCACAGTTCTTTGTGTACTACGTCACTATTTCATATACACCTATTTGATGCACGGTACTGTTGTGCGTACATACAAAAATCCTTTTAACATGGACGTTTCACACGAATCTGTCAAAACGTTTTTGACATGGTGCACGTTATTGTAACTGACTTGACATGCAGGGTACTGTAACTTACCTATCATGGATGTTACTGTAACTTACTTAATATACACAGTACTGTAACGTATTTGACATGACATTACTGTAGCTTACTTATCATGCTCGTTACTATACATGCACTGTCTGTTTTATAATCACACTTTTCATGCAAGGTACTGTAACGGTAACTTTTTTGAACTGCACGGTACAACTTACGTGACATACACAGTACTGTAACTTACTAATCATGTACGTTACTGTAATTTACTTGAAGTACATGTTCTATAGCATACTTGTCATCCATGGCACTGTATCTTTCTTGACATGCACGGCGTTGTTACAAAAAGTACGGTACTTACTTGGCATGCACAGTGTTGTAAAAGTACTTACATGGCATGCAAGGTGCTGTTACAGTACTTGACATGCAAGGTGTTGTAAAAGTACTCACTTGGCATGCACGGTGTTGTAAAAGTACTTTCTTGACATGCACGGTGCTGTTACAGTACTTGGCATGCAAGGTGCTGTTACAGTACTTGACATGCACGGTGTTGTAAAAATACTTACTTGGCATGCACGGTGTTGTAAAAGTACTCATTTGGCATGCACGGTGCTGTTACAGTACTTGGCATGCAAGGTGCTGTTATAGTACTTGACATGCACGGTGTTGTAAAAGTACTTACTTGGCATGCACGGTGCTGTTACAGTACTTGGCATGCAAGGTGCTGTTACAGTACTTGACATGCACAGTGTTGTAAAAATACTAACATGGCATGCACGGTGTTGTAAAAATACTAACTTGGCATGCACGGTGTTGTAAAAGTACTCACTTGGCATGCACGGTGCTGTTACAGTACTTGGCATGCAAAGTGCTGTTACAGTACTTGACATGCAAGGTGCTGTTACAGTACTTGACATGCACGGTGTTGTAAAAATACTTACTTGGCATGCACGGTGTTGTAAAAGTACTCACATGGCATGCACAGTGCTGTTACAGTACTTGGCATGCAAGGTGCTGTTACAGTACTTGGCATGCAAAGTGCTGTTACAGTACTTGACATGCAAGGTGCTGTTACAGTACTTGACATGCACGGTGTTGTAAAAATACTTATTTGGCATGCACGGTGTTGTAAAAGTACTCACTTGGCATGCACAGTGCTGTTACAGTACTTGGCATGCAAGGTGCTGTTACAGCTTGGCATGCCCGGTGTTGGAAAAATACTTACTTGGCATGCACGGTGTTGTAACAGTACTAACTTGACATGCACATTGCTGTAACAATACTTACTTGACATGAACAGTGCTGTTACTGTATTTACTTGACATGTTCGTTACTTTTTGTTACTTACTTGACATGCACGTTACTTTTTGTTACTTACTTGACATGCATGTTACTTTTTGTTACTTACTTGACATGCACGTTACCTTTTGTTACTTACTTGGCATGCACGCTTCTGTTGTACACGTGTAGGTCCCGTCCGTCTGACAGTGACAAGTGTTACAACCGTCCACACTGTTGAACTTTTCCCCCATCATGTGTGTATGGCCGTTGTACGTGCACCCTGTGTATGAAATTATAAACTGATTTGATCGCCTTTTGTTTCATACTGAATGCATTTTCAGCACTCGGATTAAAATTTATTGCAAATATAGAGAAAATTTACATTCTAACGAGGCAGAGTCTAGGTAAAATCGTTACATTTCATTGTGAATCATTTACCTCTCATGCATGCCTTCTCCGTGCATGACGTAAATCCGGATTCCGAACACGTGCATGTGTTACATCCGTCAGTAGAAGGATAACTACTTCCGGGCTTGTGGTCAGTTCCGTTGTAGTGACAAAGCAACACTAAAAATAGAACAAACTAGTATTTTAACTTATGATGTAAAACGATGTGTCAAGCATGCGCAGATCTTAACTGGGTGTTGGGGATTGGGAGGGGGGGGGGGTCAGAACCATTCCTGTGAAATTCGAACTTCATAAATTTACATAAAAGATGAATACATTCAAATAAATTCCCCCCTTCTATAAATAAATTTGGATCCATGCGTGTCAAAAGCTTCAGTTTTAAAAATTTTGATTTTGATGTAAACCTTATCACAGGTAAGAAAGGGTACCTGTGTGATTGATTATTTTTATCAATATATTTTGCACAATAGATTTTGATCAGCCGGACACGCAATCGTTTTTCTAATTATAAATGAAAGAAGCTGTTTAATGAAGTGTCATTCATTTCCAAATTGATGAATATGTTTAATTTTGTGTGTGACTTACTATTCTGACAGAACATTTCCGTGCACATCGCACCACCATGAGCCGAACAATAACAGGTATTACATCCGTCCGTAGACCTGAAACTGTCTCCAGCCCAGTATTGTACGCCATTGTAATGACAGCCTCCATGTTGTTCCACGTGACTGGTTGTCATTTGACCTTTGACATAAATTCAATTGTTTCGTATCAGATTTTGAAGGAAGTTTTGAATATTTCATGATTTTGGATTTTATATCAATATTGATAACTTGATACAATAACAATAGATATATTTTATATCGATCAAAGATAATTATTAATAGTAGTTTCTGACGAAATTGTTGCTATTATGAAAAAAAAAAGATAAATAAAAGTTGAATGCCTTACGTTTGCCAACTGCACTCGGAGGGGGTGTTGTTGTAATGTCAGAGCACGCGATTTCTGTACAGGCTGTTCCATGAAGTGTACACATGCAGTGATTACACCCGTCATGCGATATAAACCGGTCTCCTTCTAAGTATATCCTGCCATGGTAATTACACCTGTCTAAAAAAATGTACCAGATGAAAAATGAAAACACGTCCAACAATATGATACATGTAGTTACACTTTTGAGCAACAAATTTTTAATCCTTTTCAACACATCCTAAGTTCGTGTAACAAGCAATGGCTTCTTTAGACGTTACGCAGAATAAAGTACTAATCCTTTCCATTTATATAGAACAAAATACATCTCATTATACATATTATGATAAAAGCCTGCTGGATTTGGCATTTCGCACGCGAATAAACATGATGATTCAGGAAGCCGGATGATCAAGTATAATATTCTTTCTCAACATTTTAATTTTTATTTTTGGTCAATTATTTGAACTTTGGTTTTAAATATTTTCCTGCATGTTTATCTTTAATCAAAACGCCTTTAAAATGAGATCAAAATCGTGTAAAATTGGCCATAATTATATATCCCTTTCATTAACCATATATTTACGAGGGAAGGTGCAGTCCCCCGTTGTACAGTGCAGTCCGTGCGCGTAGCACGTGCAGAGGTTACACCCGTCGTCTGCTACCCACGTATCTCCCACGGAGTAGGATACGCCATCCAGGTTACACGCCGCTAGAAATAGACAAGAACAGCTATCCTACTATAGTACACGTAAATAACTTAAAGGAGGCAAATTTCAAGGATAATAAGTTTTGAACAAATTTTTACAGGTTTGCAGGGAAGTTACTTGCATTTCTCAAATCCTCTTTAATGAACCATAAACTAAGATCAATTAAATTTGAGCTGTACATACATGTAATACAGGTATATGTAAATGTTTTAAGTTCTAAATGTAGTTAGAAAATAAAACCTACTCTAACTTATAGAAACATAAATTGCCGCCAAAATTTCGTACACGCGAAATATACAGCGTTTACCTTATTCAATACACACTGTATTAGAAAGATTCTCAAATGTAAGCTATGATATTGTATTTGAATGTTGTCCGGGCAATACTACATTGCACAGTTGTGACTGTCATTATCTTAAACATCTCAGAACAGGACAAGCTTTTGGACTACAGGCACGTAGAATTAGGGGGGCCGAGGGGTGGCTTAAGTAATAAGGAGTGAAATTGAAGTTTTAGATACTACCCCCCCCCCCCCCCTCCCCCATTAGGATTTTAAAGATTTAGGAAAAATCCAAATATCCTTTTTTTTTTTTTTTTGCTTGTCAAGATTTTTTGGATGAGTCTGCCCCCCCCTTTCAAAAACGATGCTACGTGCCTGGACTATACAATATGGCGTTAGCATTGGAATTCTATGGAACAACAAAAACCATTCATAGGCACGTGATACTGCTAATTAATCTCGTATTTCTGTGTGTTTAATTAACGACTTTTCTGTCAAGGCTGCAGCGGAATTAAACACTTACCGTCGATTCGCGATACCAGTACTAGAACAAGGCTAAAGACAATAGCTACCGCCATGATGGATTTTTCATTGAACCTTTCTGTAGATAAGAAACGGTCACGGCCTGACCTATCTCTACATAGTATACATTCAAGTACATTGTATGTTTAAGTGTGTGTTTGATCTGGCCTATTGTTGTGGTTGAAGACCAACTAAGATATAATGTATGTATCAATAATATCTGCTTTAAGGTAGATTTACGCCCGCAGACGCGGATCTAGAAAAAAAATATTTGAAATATAGATTCGTAGGAGGTTTTTGTTTCCCTGGTGAGAGAGAGAGAGAGAGAGAGAGAGAGAGAGAGAGAGAGAGAGAGAGAGAGAGAGAGAGATTGATTGTTACCAAAGTCTAAGATTTGGAAATAGAAATTACCCAGGGTATACCCCTCCACGCATGTCCTATACCGTTGGTTGAAATTACTAAATCATCCACTGGCGGATCCAACCAGGCTCGTAGAAATCATTTCCTGAACAAAAAAAAAGAAGATATTTTCATTTTTTTTTTTTTTGGAAAACAAAATAAAAATACGACGATATAAAAACCCAAAAATCTTTGTTACTATCTGTTCTTGTACCTGTTATAAATCAATTATATATATTACGTCTGTACATGTATATGGATAAATTGTTGTACTGTAACAGTATTTATCTGGGATGATAATTTTTTTTTAATATCCAAAGCTAAGCTTTCTGAAGGTTTTGCACAGGAAATAAATTTCCCCTACCGGCATCCTCAATATCATGAAAAAGAAAATCAATGCTATTTTATGCGCTACATAGATATCGAGAAAAAAAGTGTATACATGCATTATATGGAGATGTGGAGACATCGCCAAAGTAATAAAATGTATTTCATTGATAATATAATACCTCGTTATGAACATCACTGGATTTTCACGCAGCATTGTACATGTAAAAATGATGGCGCGGTCTATCACCATCTCAAAGCCATGGATAAAAGGGCACGGTCACTATTTCGTCAACTTTTATTTTTCTATTTTTATTGTTTACTATGCTTTACTAATGCATTTCTAATAATCAAACAAAATTTCAGTGTCAGTCGAAAAGCTATAAGCAAGATACAGGATACAGAGCTCACATTTTCTTTTAAATAAACAAAACTCAATAGACATGCTATGTTTTTGTTTCCTCTGGTTCAGTATACATGTACTTGTAGAAGTTTTTTTTTCAAGCTGATTTTTTCTATTTGTTTATTCGTTTTCAAAATAAATAATCAGTTTCTAACGTTTACCACATTCGTTTTAGGTCTAAACCTTGAATTTTCAAAATGTAAACAAAACCATGGTCTGAGCTCTGTTTACATAACAAAAGAAAACTGTAAGCTCTGTATCTGGCGTATAACTCGACGTCAGAAAGTAAAATTTCGTTTGACTATTGGAATTACCTTTATGAAACGTTGTATTTAACAATTAAAACGTTAAAAATAATTGTGACCTTAATGGTCAACATGCCCCTTTAAGATCGCTCTGCATAAAAATTCATAATTGTTTACGACAACAGAAACCGTATTAGAAATACAGGATAAAAATCTATTAATTTTTTTTTTCAAAATCACAAATGTTTATGATTTGAATTAATCAACAAACATGTAAATACATGTTTGTTAAGTTAAAGGTTTTTTTTTTATTATAGAGAGGGGGTTGTCGGTGAGTGGGAGGGTGTGAAATTGCCCTGTAGTTAAAATCGTACAATCAATGAAAGGTAGACTGACCATAATATCTTTGTCGGTTTGAATTCCGATGAATCAAAATTTAAGAGAAATTTTAAAGATGCAACTCTGGCATACTTGAAAGGATGTTTTCTCAAAAAGATGCAATTGCCCGAATTGTTTTATTTTTCTTGGTATACATGTATTGAGAAAATGCGATTGCCTGCATGTATATTTCAGGGAATATCGAAGTCGAGCTCAAATTATCTCACTTACTTAGTTGTTTTATATCCTATATCAAGTTTTAATAAAAAAAGAAAACAGTGGTGTTGTCTTGGACGCATAAGTTGTTTTTGTAGGAAAGGCCCGAGAGGTTGCGATTGTGTTAGTTGTACAATTAGGTAATGCATCATGTCAAAACAGCCGATTTATTAAATACAAACACGAACTGTTCAACCCATAAAACAATAGAATTGAAAGTAAAAATAATTATATTTGTTTTATTGATACGCGGATTTTACATAGTACATGAATTTGTTAACATCAATTTTAATTAAAATTTAGTGCGTTAACCTGATCTTTCCACATTAAGATTTTTTAAAAAATAACTTTTTTCACACCAAAATGTCGCACGTATATAGAATCAAATTAAAAAAAAAGTTGTTGTGTAACATAATTTCTAATAACAAATTAATCAACAATAGAAGCAGACAATAACCTGGTATCTACTACGCCTTTTATGTGAAAATAAAGCAAACTGAAACGGAATTAAATTTATGCTATAGCCAATAAGAATTTTGTAATGCTTATGTAAAGTTTTTTCTATCAGGTGAACTCGTATAATACGTAGTACTACTATTTCCATAATTAAGTTCCTGGGCATCCCTGATACTGTGCGTATACTAAATGTCTGTTTCCAATATAATCCTGATTAATATGTTTTTTATTTCTGTTTATCGTACGTAAATCTCACGATATTATCGCACTGTTCGCGCTTGTTTTTTTTTTATGGCCACCTTATTAGAAATATACGATATCATTACTCGATTTTACGACGTCCAAATAGCAGTGCATTTATACTGAAGGTATATAATCCAAAAGTCAACTCGTAATCAGTTAGATACGTACTTCATGAATATCATTTCCGTGAACGGATTCTATCTATCTATCTATCTATCTATCTATCTATCTATCTATCTATCTATCTATCTGTCTGTTTGAAAGTTATCACTTTCTATAGTCTCTCTCTCTCTCTCTCTCTCTCTCTCTTTTGTTAGACCAGAAAAAAGCCTAAATATACCTTTTTTCTTTAACAATTTGTCTTTTTATTAGATATGTTCTATTGTAAACTCAGTAAAAACTTGGCATGTATTTAATCAGCTCCGTTATTTAGGATATCTTTGAATTGTTCATCGAATATAATATCTTGCCTACAGACCTCTGTACATTAACACACAAACAAACCCATATACAGAGCTATAACACATCGTCCACAACAACAAGTTGCACAAAGGTATCCTATATTTTGTGACACGACAGGATAATGCTCATCATAAATACATGTACAATGTTGTAAAATGGATGGAGGAAATTCGGGAAAAAAGTTGGCGATGTTTAATGACATTACGCATATACAATGACAACACAATTACCACACGAGTTAGAGAAATTTTTCATCAAACAGACCCATGACAAAAACTATAGCAATTGGTCGTCGTCCGTCGTCGTGCGTCGTCTATCGTGCGTAAATATGTTTACATACTTAACTTCTTGAAAACTACAAGCCTTAGGCCTATTAATATGTTGTACGGTGCGACCGTTGGGGCGAGCGCAGCAGGTGATCAAAATGAATTATGATAAATCAATAAAAATAAAAGTAGTGACATAAAGTAAATGAATTTGAATGCAAAATAAAATAAATATACCTATTTTTCCAGTACATTTTCATTATTCATAAGATTATTTATTTATTTATATACCAATCTGATTAAAATCAGATCTTTGTAACGCTCCGAAATTCTGATAGTCGCTAACCAAAGTGTAGCGACATCAGAATTTGTCGGAACGAATCAAAGATCTGATTTTAATCAGATTGTTTATATACTGGTCGCACGCCAATATAGAATTTATCTCAGATAAAATGTTGTTGAATAATAAAGATTTTAACATAATGTACACTGCAGTTTATTTCCTCTTTTCTTGCACCAGACATTTTTATTAAACTTACAAATAAAAATTGACTCATCACAGATTCACAAAAAAAATCAAATTTACGTATAAAAAAAATTTGTTGATCACATAAGGAAAATGGATTCCCCGGGAGCATGTATTATCGTAAATAGCAGTGAAAATAAAGACACTTTTGAGCAGCTAAAGAGCTAAAGGCATACATCGCACTCCCCATTCCCCACCCCGATTAGAATTTTCCTGATTTTGAGAATTTTATTTTTCTTTTTGCTTATGAAGATTTTTTGAATGATGTTGCCACGCCCCATTTAAAAAACGTTCCTGGAAATTACCGTAAATATAGTGAATAAAATAATTGTGAGCATTCATCCAAATGAGAGCAAGTTACAGCTGTTTCCTATATTTGAAGAAATGTCCCGATTCGTTAGCTCTGCAAGATTTTGAGAAGATTTTGGTATTTATATTTCAGCAGATTTACAATAACTACTTTGAGTAGTTTCCCCTTATTGTGACGTCAAAGTTCACGTCAGTCAAGTGTAGTCTGTCTCTTTGAAAACACACTAGAAAAAACTACGCGAAAAATACTGTTTGGTTTACTTAAAAAGCATGATGTTCTGGAAATTACACAATTTATCTGTTTCTCAAAAGTTTTACTTTGATTCTCGCAAGATGGTATCCAGTCTAGTGAGATCGGCCGACATTGAGGAATTGCATTGTGGGTCGAAATTTACTGACTCCGAAAAATTCTGTCGGATCAATGTGTAAGAAATCCATTGTGACGTCACTCGAAAGGACGATAACTCCGGAAATTGGCGTTGTTTCAATGCATGTACGTAGCTTAGTCTTTTATCTTGTTCTCGTGAGAGTGTGAAATGGTAAACCATAATTACAGGGAACTACTGGGACGATTAAAACAAGGCATTACTGGTCCGATTTACTGACGCCAAAAAAATCCGTTGAATGAATGTGCAAATAGTCCGATTTTTCTATTCACACACGCCTTGCCGGTAGAGCTCGCTTCGCGCCGGCGCTGTGCGCCGGCGAGCTGCGCTCGCTATTATTTGTTTTGGATTGAAGCATCCCTAGGATAAATAAGGGGAATATAAATCGCAAATTGATGACCATACCACCCTCAGAGTAGGGCCAAACAAGCAAAAAAAAAAAAAAAAAAAAAAAAAGGAGGAGGCTAATTTTCAAAAATCATCTCCTCTTCTCCTTCATGCTGGGGAAAAAGATTTCATGCATGATGACCATGAAGCCTTCTACTTAAATTGTGAAATTTATGGTCTCTGGATCAGAGAATCAGGCCATAGGAAGGAACCAATATTTGAAGGAGATGGCTCAAATAGGCCTTTACTTTCTTCCCAATCCTTATTGTGTAATATTGTACATAGTAGTGTAAATATCGAAATGTGTTTAAAACTTTAAAAAGTCTTCTTTTCCACTTCCATATATATTTGATAAAAAAGTAAATGCATGGTATGGTCCATGATTTCCATGTAGACTTCTCCCAAAATTGGGAAATTCATGGTCCCTGGGTCGGGGTTCAGGCCGGCAGGGCAAATATGGACATGTAGTGACACTGTAATATATCTGAGAAAATTATCTACTCTATTCCCATTTACATAGTGAAGAAATAGTGAATGCATAGTGATGATGTCCATTTAGCCTTCTACCTATAAAATGTTAAGATTAATTCATGGTGTTCCTGGACCAGGGGTTCAGGCCATAGGGTACCGTCAGTATGGTAAGAGTGAGTCAAAATGTATTCAGTCTACAAATGCATCCACATCAAGAAGATATAAACTGAATGCATGAGTCTGTTGTTTATGAAGCCTCTCACCGAAAGTGGGAAATGCATGACCCATGTATCTGGAGTTCAGGCTCAAGGGCGGGACAAATATAGCCAAAATGTAAAATTGTATATGTACTAGACTTTAGAATTCCTCTTTTTCTATCCACAGCAGGGGGATAAAATGAATGCATGAATATGATGTTCATAAAGCCGTTCGCCGAAATGAATGCATACGATGTTCATGAAGCCCTTCACCAATTAATGACCCCTGGATCAGCGGTTAAGACCATTGGGTAGGACCAATATCGCCATATATTTAAAATATAATTTTATGATATTTTTTTTTGTACTTTCACAGATAAAGCAAAGGCATTGTTTTTATGAACATAGTACTCGTTGGTTTGCTAAACCTCAGTCTATAATGTCCCGTTCTTAAATTGTGAAATTCACTGTTCATGGTGCAGGGGTTACGGCTTTTTATTGTTAATAAATTAATTTCATTTGCATTGTGTGGTTGAAGAAATAAACTTGGTTCAAGTAGTGTGCATTATAAATGAAACCAAGTTGTCCAAATACAGCCTGCCCCCCCCCCCCTTTTCAGTCGAAAGCGGTGGACAAAAATTTAAAAAAAATACCACGATTTAAACTCACATAATATTGGTACACATATACGTAATTTTGTAAAAAAGAAACAACGTTCTTTGCCTGTAATTTATTTTCCTACACTTGTAAAAGTTTTGACCTGTCTTGATCTCGCCGAAACCGTTTGTGTGGTGGACACTCTTTCTAATCAACACAGTAATTTAATTCGCCCAGTCTCAAATTTGTCCGCTGACAACAAGAGCGAAAACAGGCAAAATAAAATTGAATCGAAAACGAATATTAATTTTGTCTTTATGCAGTTCTTGATTTATATATTTATAAAAAAAAACAACAACAAATGAGTAAATTATACAATTCATTGGTTTCAAAACTCTTGTAATACATGTATACATATTTTAAACACGAACAGCGGTGTTAAACATTGGTAACAATAAATGTAAGTGGGGGAGGGGGGGGGGGGTGTCAATTGTTTAATTAATATTTGAATGTAAGTTAAAAACAATATTTGTAAAATAGGAGGTAGTATTAAAAAAATGTTGCTCGTGCTCCTAGCTTTTGAAATTTTTGAGAGATCTCTTACTTTCTCTTTCTCAGTAACTGATCAATCGAAACGATCCTTCGAACCGTTTTCTTTTTCGTATATAGAGAGATTTGACATATTTCCTGTATGTGGGATCACTGAAGAAATAAACGAAAGGATTGACGACTGCATTCAGAGATACAATATCCGTCGCGTAAGAATAGAACGTGTCTTCCTGAATAGAAACAAATGCAAAGCCGGGTTCCTTCCTTTTCAGAATGACGAAAAGATACAAGCCCAGAAAGAGCATGTAGCTCAGCAAGATAGTAAAGCTAATAATCAATATTGTGACGGTAAAAGTGATGCTCTTCTGAAGTTCTACCTCTTCATTTTTCTTTCCATTCTTCGTATAAGACATCTGGTCATTGTTTTCATTTCCCTGTTCCTCTCCGTACGGAGAACCATCGTTTTGCTTAAAAGCTGGATCCTTGTTGTTTCGATTGTCCAAAATTGTTGCATTAATATAAGACCTATTCGTTGGTTTAATTTGTATGGCTTGTTGTTTAGCACATTCCTCATTTGTATTTTGCTGTTTTAGGTCATTTAAGGTAGGTTGTTGTTTTGCGTCACTATTGGTGTTTGGTTGTTGTACCAATGAGGCAGGTTGTTGTTTTGCGTTATCATTACCCATATCCGGTGCTTCGTTTGAGTCAACTTGTTGTTTTGCATCGTCCCCCTTATTTGCAGCTTCATTTGAGGTAGCTTGTTGTTTTGCATCATCGTCACCTTTATTTGGAGCTTTATTTGAGGAAGCTTGTTGTTTTGCACCTCCATCCGAATTAGGTGGTTCATTCAGGGTAGCTTGTTGTTTCGCGCATTCATCGTCCGAATGTGGTTGTTCCTTTGCAGTAGATTGTTGTTTTGCGCAATCGCCATCTGAATGTCGTGGCTTATTCTCGAAAACTGGTCGTGTTTTGCAAGAATCGTTAGGCTTTGGTGATTTACTTGGGGCTGTCTGTGTAGCTTCTAAACGAGAATTAAAGTCGGTTTGCTCAATAACAGTTTCAGCATTCAACCCAATATGCGCAGTTGTCTTGTCAGCTGCATTCCCTTTCTTCGCAAGATTAATTTTTGAGCTCCTCAAAGCAAATATGATTCGAATGTTACAAAATCCTGAAATACCGGAAACAAAAAGAGAAAGACAAAGTAAGAGGATAAAGTAAATCGTTGGTAACTCCTCATATACTTGTTCTTCGTCCACCCAACACCGCTTGACCGTGAAGGCGCCAATATGGAAGTTCTGATGTCCAATAACAAACAGCACAGGGATGCTAAGAATAGCTGCCAAAAGTGAACAAACTAGCAATTTTATGACAGTGAACAGAACGGTTGTCTCCTTGGTGTTTGGAGTGAACAGGCGACGGTACCTGTACAGTGCCAAAACAAGAACGAAGAAAGCAGACGCCAGACCTGCCGAAAACCCGCTAAAATTCGACAGTTTGCAAATAAATTCGTTGTTATCGACTAGAACAAACCTCATTCTATTATACTCTTTGAAGATGAACACTAAATTTGTGGCGATGTCAAACATCGCCAGGGCCAGAATAATGGCCTCTGATGGCGTCTTCCTTCTTGGTAAATTACGAAAAATGTGGATCACGTGACTGTTTCCTATGATCCCTATCGCGTAGAACACGAGGAGGAGGATTCCAAAGGGTAGTCTGGCAACTCTCTCCGAGTGAACCAATGTCTGGAATTCTGGCATACTGTTGTTAGAAGACTCGTTCATATTGATCCTGATGGATGCAACATCTGAAGTGATAAAATAAAACGATTAAAGGATCACAGTATAACAGAAACAAAAACAATGATTATCATACTACTGTGATAGAGGAAGTTTACAGTGCAATTACAATTTAAAATACAATGCAAACTTTCATAGATGCAACAACTGGAGTGAAAAAATTAAGATGGTGAAAATTCTTCAATTTCACAAAACAGTTATTCTGCTGTTCCTGAGTATAGAAGAATTATGTATGCATGTTTATTGTGCAGATTCTTGACAATGCAGTGGCTGATATCATATATTTACTGATATAGTAAAATTTGGCGTTTAGCATAAAAGCTACACTACTGTTATTGAAAACTCACTTATACTGATAAATGCAGCCCCTGGTGCATGCAGCAAATTAAATGAAGCTATAAAAAGTATCATTGTATCTCATATGACAGCTAATTGTACATGAATGTAACACTGTTACATGTTGATAATCCAAATAAGCATGGGGACTCTCTGTCTGCCTCAATTACATCTTTTGCTTGTCTCTGATATTAAGACCATTTAATCAATAATTTCCACAATGATATTTTGCAAAGTACACGCCTTAACACTTCAACCTCGTTTGCAAAACTTAACCATTAAATATCAAAATGAAAAGGAATGTCTTACCAAGTATATTCTTCTTTGCTTAAATCCTTCAATATCTGTCGCCAAAACTGTATGAGTTTTGGGTTTTATTAGTGTCAGATCTTATTAAACATAGTTTGGCCACGTGACACATGCGTCATTGCAATATACATGTGTATATGACGGCCATGTCCGTTTCGTCTGTCACGATTACGGGTACTTTTGAAATACAATATCTTTTCTCATATGTCTTTTTATTTACGTGTTGAGAATTATTTTTACAATATACGGACCATAAAACTGAATAGTGATATTGGTTTTTCGCATTGATAGGAAACATAACGTGGTTTTATGGAAAATTTGCCTTAGAATATAGAGTTAATTAAGTAAAATTGATGTGGGGTTAACGATGAGAAGCTTATCGTTATATTTCTGTTTTATTAACACCTGTTAACCAGTACCTATCAGGTGCTAAAACTTTGTATGCTTTTTGGCCACCCAAAATACTTAGTTTAGAAAGATATCAAAAATTTCTCATTTTACGCGAATAGAATATGTTTGACAACTATTAAAAGGTGCAAAACATGGTGGAGACAATTAAAAGAGTTGGATGATTTTGTCCATTTTTAACAAGACTATTTCAATCACCTTAAAATTAAATCTTTAAACAAATTGTACATTTATCAAAATAAATAAAGTTCTATACATTCAATACATTTTCAAATTAAGTTTTAATTGTTAAAACATGTTGTAGTTATATATTAGTAATTTGGATCCTGGTTTTACTTACTTTTTAAACCCAGGCTTTGAAATAACCATTTATTTAAAAGTTTATTTTCTATATAATTTATTTCACAATTGTCCCTGCTGGTTTTCGAAAGAAAATGTTTTCCATCATAACCTACCAGGTATACCATTAATGAATGTTTTTAAAACCAAGCTATAGCATTGTTTCCTCATAATGTATGGTTTGAACACAAATGGGTTAAACTCATCCTAGTTTATTTAAATACAGTAATGTTGTAGTCTTGCTTTGGTCGTTGTTAAGGAATGCATAATCATAAAACAGTTTTTTTTATTCATGTACTAGCCTTTTCTATTATCAAATTCGCCCTTAATGTCCGTGAAGAATAATGTATGATGTAATTCTGTTATGTCTTAGAAAAACGGAACCCCACGTAAAGCCTTTCTATAGCCCCGACAAATATTAGCATTGTTAAACTAAAGATTAAAAATTGTCACTTTACGCTTGGTTATACCAATCCCTTCTCCTTCAAAATCCCTGTCCACCTTGCGATTTTAGACCTTTCAATATAAAGTTAACAACTCTATGCTAATGTTGTATCGTATATAAACCATCAATGCTTTTCCGTTTACCTGCATAAAATGATAACATTCAATAAATATGTATATAAAATCTTTATATATGTATATTTTAACTAATAATGAACAGGTTTTAAAAAAGGACAGCTATACATGTATTTGTTACTCAGGAACTCAGTATTCTGTGTTCGTCATACTTGCACAATGGTTTGACTTTCTTTAATCTTTGAAGTTCATAAGTGCGTACCCAGTTGGCGTGGATCTGTTAGGGATATCATTTTCTCGTTCGAAGTTCCTTTTTATTACGTATGTCATTCACTACAAACATTAATTACTTTTCAGGTGTTATTACAAAAAAACATGGACTATAATATCCCCTTGTGTTGAAGACTTACCTAAGATGAGCCCTAGGTGAGCTTCGTGATTAAGTCATGGGTATTTCGGTGTCCTGTTTCGTAATTTCTAAAATCGTTTCGATTTTCAAAACCAAATACATCTAGACAAATGATATCAAGCGACATTTTTCTAAATTTAGTCAAGTAAAGGTATTCACTTCATAATTATAAAGTGAAAATTAAAAAAAAAATACCGCTGAAATTATCTATCAATGATCACGATTTTCGTGCTTATTCTTAAATCGCCATCACGATAACTGTCTAGTTAGATTCCTGCTTTCATTAAATGAACCCGGCAGTGTCTTGAACCACAAGGTGGCAGGAATAAGGCACATGCTGTATGTTTAGGTTAAAAATCATCAAACACCAAATTAACTGAAGTTTCAGTAAACAAAAAATAAATCAAAACAGAACAAAAGAAAACAATAATAAAAAAAAACCTCCTGAGAATAACGTTGACAGAAGTATCAGTTGTACCAGATTGACGGAGGTTTTTGCAATTCCATGTCAGTATTAATTCTATTGATTTTACCGTTTGTGTAAAAACTCATTAACAGCAAAGCATACGCCCAACTATAAAAGAAATAGCGACGATTTCTATGGCTGTTGACATGATAGTGAACAGGAAGTGACGACAAACAATTGACTTACCAGCATTTAAAGGAACGTATTTTTTACGAAAACATGATTGAACTTTATTTTCACAGGTAGCTGATATGTTTTAGAATCCTTTTAATCAAATACTGAGTGGCAAATTAATCTTTCATTTTTTCTACGTAAACAAACAGAATTATTAAAAAAACCTACGATCGATCGTATTGTTTTTACAAAAATGCGTATTGCAGATTCTCATTAATGTACATTCAACAGTTTCCGTATTGCCAGTGAAGTGGAAAATCAAAATATTACAATAAAAATTTGAAGTTCATCTGACAAACTCTCAAGAATTATATTTCATTGTGATGTAATGATAATTCTGAGTGTAACTGAAACCCTTGTGATAAATAAAATTGAAGTTGAGGACAATATTTATAGATACATGTATATGAAGTAAAATGATATGTGCTATGTATTTGTTGCTTTATATTGGAAATCATTTACATAAAGTATGATATAAATCTAATTTATTTTCCAGTTTTTGCAATCTCGTCGGTTTTTCAAGAGAAATACAATTGTGTTATTAATAAAAAAATCACACTATTAATAATCTTATCTTGTCAATGCAACAACAAATTTGACAAGAATTTTATTTATAATAGTTTTGACTTAAATAGCTCGTATTTCTCAGAAATAACTACAGACTATACTACATATATTTTGTGATTTAATACAAAGTCAGAAAAGAGATTATTGTTCATATTTAAATTTTAACCTTATCTATTTCTTTTATTTTATGTATAAATTTAATATCCTTTGTGACATTTCTTTTAAAATTGTTCAAATATGACGATGAACATTTATAAGCTTACACTACGTCCCAGGGGTCATAAACTTCAGTTCTAATCAACTTTGATCATGAAACTAAATTCTGATCAACCCTGCTCAAAGGTTCATGAAACTAAGTTCTGATCAACTCTGATCAAATGCTCATAAAACTAAGGGTGATCAACTCTGTTTCAAAGGTCAAGAAACTAAGGTGTGATCAACGGTGTGTCAAAGGTCAAGAAACTAAGGTGTGATCAACGGTGTGTCAAAGGTCAAGAAACTAAGGTGTGATCAACGGTGTGTCAAAGGTCAACAAACTAAGGTGTGATCAACGGTGTGTCAAAGGTCAAGAAACTAAGGTGTGATCAACGGTGTGTCAAAGGTCAAGAAACTAAGGTGTGATCAACGGTGTATCAAAGGTCAAGAAACTAAGGATCAACTCTTATCAAAATTTCATAAAACTAAGGTATGATCAACTCTGTTTCAAAGGTAACGAAACTAAGGTGAGATTATCTCTGATTCAGAAGTCATAAAACTAAGTTGTGATCAACTCTTGTTCGAAGGTTGTGGAATTTTTGCTATTTACTCTAATTCAAAAGTTCTGAAATTAAGATGGGATCAATTTTAATATACTAAAGGTCAATAAACTATGGTGTGATTACACTGTAGCTGTACTCCAAAAGCCATGAAACTACAAACTACAACTCCGATTCAAAAGTAAAAAAGAAACTTAGTTGAAATCGTATCTAATTCCTTTGTAATACACTAATCTCTGATCAACTTTGACCACGGGGCCAATAAAATTGCTGAGCTCACTAACGGTGTTTTGTTAATGATAAATACCTTAGCGCGCTTTTAAACACCTGTAAATGAAGCTTAGTTGAACTCATCTATGATCTGTTGTTTAAGTAACCTATCTGAGCTTCAATTGAAAATTAGAATAAACTATCTGAGCAAACCTATGACATATTGTTAAGGATAGCAAGTTTAAGGAGGCTGGGGGGGGGGGGGGGTCAAAATATAATATAATATAAAACCATCATATTTATTTGAAAATTTTATATGTGATTTCTGAAGCTATCAACTACTATTTGATAAAGAAAAATTTCATGTATTTTAATATGAAATTTTATCATTTTCCATTATTTTTATATGGAGCTCTTCTTTTAAAGGAGATCAATATTGTCTAAAAATGGCAGCCACCCCTAGCCCCCTTATCTATGATAACTGGTTCATGAAACTTAAAGTAGAACTCACCTATGATCAAGCATTAACCTTAATAAGTAGAGCCCAGCTATCAAAGCATGTTGATATAAATGATAAGTACATGTATATTGTAATGTAATAATAGAAATTTGTGCTCACCTTATATTTATATTGAAACATAAACACATCTCTACTACAGCTTCAGAAATCAATTTGAAACACAAAAGAATTTTGTTTTTAGTATTTTATAGGTTTTCTTAATGTACATTGTACAGGCAAAATGATAGAATAATATCAGTACATATTTAATAGCAGATTCATTCTAATCTCTGATAATACATTTAAATTCAAACACTTTGAATATTTTTTTAGAGATAGTAATAGATATTTTTATTTGACAGGCTTATAAAATGTATGAGGTCTGTTCCAGAAATTACATGACCTTATTATATAAATTTGACTAATTGTGTCTTACAATTTTCAATCTTATTATATTATTTAATATTTCAAAGAATAAAATAGCAACGTTTCGAAATAAAAATATACAAACGTATGAAATGTGATCATGTCAGCTATAAAAGAACCACATGTAAATAAATGTAAAAAACACAATCCAAATCAAAAAGGGAAAATCAAAATTCACTTTCTTGACCCCGTTTTCATATCTGCATCCATTTACACCCCTTTTTGGCAAAGATAAGCCTTTACAAGTCAAAGTTCATGGAATTTTCCTGAATCATTGACATTTATATGCATTACACAGACATTTAAAATGAGTAACGTTCCTCTTATTCTTATAAAAAAAACTTATGAAGCATCAGATGAACGTTCCTCTTTACCTAAACTAAAATCTCTACATTTCATCTGAGGAACGTTCCTCTTTTCACTTCAACAGAAATCTTGACAATTCATCTGAGGAACGTTCCTCTTTTCACTTCAACAGAAATCTTGACAAGTCATCTGAGAAACGTCCCTCTTTTCACTTCAACAGAAATCTTCATAAAGAATCTGAGGAACGTTCCTCTTTTCACTTCAACAGAAATCTTGACGTCATCTGAGGAATGTTCCTCTTTTCACTTCATTAAAATAAAGGACTAAGTGCGTTTTTATGCAATTTTTGCCCCCCAAAATAAAGTGTTAGAAAGAGCTTTAAAATAAAGTGAAAGATAGTTAAACTCATATTGAAATTAAAGGTGTAAAAGGTTATCACCACAGTGACGTCATAATGTAGAAATGACGTTATGAATATTGCATTATTTTAATAAATTGATGTTTTATACATGTAGCAAAATATGGGTGTTTTCCGATGGTTTTTCGACTAGGAAACATCGAGCGCAGGCTTGCTCAAGTACCATTTTTTAGTATAATATGTATAACTATCTGAAGAAAAACATATGTTAAAATCGCACTTGAGCAGACCTGCGCTCTATAACTTCTGAATGCAAAATAAAGAGCAAAAATGATAATATCTTCATTTGAATGCAAATTTGCGGGAATTAGGTCATTTAAGTGACGTCATAGATAAGCAGCGAGTGAGCAATGATGACTAAAATCAAGATTAAAGTTATTGGCATCCTCTTTACAATGATTTGTGAAGATTTCATTTTTATACGATACTATTTAAAATTGGTTCAAATCGTGGGCAGATATTTGACCATCCCGCACATAGACCTTTCTAATTCAAATTATACAAAATCCGTTAACGCTGGAACTTTTGAACTAACGTGATTAATAAATAACTAAAACATGTTTTGATTCCTATCATCTACAAACCTGCTGATGTGTCATTATCGAGCGTTCAACTTCACCACTGCATGCGTGAATGGACTATTTGTTGATGTTTATTAACAAATAAGTTCGCATGTGACAGATATATAAGATGTTTCATTAACTTTATATCTGTTTTTTGATATACAAGATCATTATTTGACCGGTCAGTGATATTCTCATACACATATTTTTTCTGTAATATATCATTTTTCTTCCAGATTGATTTCTTCTTCACGAGATAATCCGCTTCGAATTCGATCGTCTATACTATCATATGGATCGTCAGATTGAACCGAATATCCGGACTTTGTATTATGGTCAACCGGAAGTTGTTCGTATCCCCCTTCCTCGTTTGTATAAACATTTGCTGACGTTTCATATGTATTCTCCTGGAGTGTTGTAAAAGGTTCTTCATATGTATTGCCATCAGTGCCTTTATTTCTGTAACTTTGTCAAATAAAAAGAATACTGTCAATTCCTTATATTACGCGAGTACTTAATTCCGCGATTCCGCTGTTTTGTATCAAATCGCGAGAATATAAAATCGCGAACGCGGAACATTTATCCATATTTCTTATAGTTATCAACTCTCAGAAAATAATTGCGAGGTTTTAAAATCCGCGAGGGATGCTTCTCGCGATTTTACGCGGATATGAATTCCTCGCTTTTAATTAGGAATTTACAGTAAAAACAAATATTAAATGATCATTTCAAGTAGATATTGAGAAAATAATTTGATATATATTTTTGAAGACGATACACTTGAGCAATATTCATGTTTTGAAACGGGCATGTTTAAAGTTTGTATTAAGAATCGGTATACATGTACTTTAAAGTTGGAAATGCATGTCATAAAAATAAGCTCGTCAACCTTACAAAATTTGAAGTCTTTTCTTAATTTATAAATATTATCATAATAGCATAAATGTCGTTCTTTATCAAATGACATTAACTGTAGAAAATTATACCAATAAAAATAACATTAATTGAAACTTGATTTAATCATGCAGTCTCCAAGCAATATTGGCTGCCATTTCCATGACGGATTTTTATTGTAAAATTGCAATTGATTGCTGAATGACAAATAAGATTGTGGTTTTTAACTTCTCTCATTTTTTGTAAAGAAGAGACTATTCAAAGGATCAAATTAAAGGAAAAGTGCAGTATACTTGTCCTGTACAAAAGTATTTTGTTATACAGCTGTATATTCCTCATTCGAAAAATCTTTCTTCTGATAAAATGTAACAATTTATTCAGATTATATTTATCATTAAAGTCTATGTTACATAAAAAAAATTATCATAATAACAGTTTCTTGCAACAAAATGAAATTAAAAGAAATATAGGTTTAATATATTGCTTTATATTGTTATACTTGTCTTACCGTTTTCGGACAACCACGACAGAGCCAAAAACTATAATTGAAATAAGAAGGATTCCGATCACAGCGCCCATAACAATGACCGTCGTGGAAGAAGACGGCCCATCTGTAAGTATAATACATCTTCATTTGCACATGTACGTAGCACTGTCGCTAAAACATGATGAACCTGAACCGTTAAGTCAACTGAATGTCGACTGAAAGGCCTAGAAAGGTGACTGAATATGCAGAGCCCTGATATACGATCACCTTTTAGTTACATTTAAGTCCCTTTTAAGTTGACTGAATGGCAGAGTTTTATCCTGTAGGAATCATTCAATTTTTTGGGACAAAGTCATTGTTTAAAAATTTAAGTGAGATGTACGTTTCATGGGTTAACTTTAACGAATAAGTACAGACCTGTATAATGGATAAATATTTTGTTTAAAATTGTACCCAAGTGCATGCATTTTTTGAAGAATGATAGGGTATCACGAGTTCTAATGATTCCTCAATATGTTATCCTACTTTGATGTATCAAAGTGATGATATTTCTATCTTAACATCAAATGTTGATAAAAAAAAATTTCATTATCAAAATTATGAATTAAAAAAACAAATTAAACATAATTAAAGATGGAGTCTAACCATTTGTTGCGGCTTTGACTGTTTGTAAAAGGTGTGTTGAAGTTTTTGTGGTAGCTGGTGATGAATAACCGGTATCCGTCACTGTTTCTGCATTTTTGGTTGTTCTCGGGTAAGTTGTCGTTGTTATTGGTTGCGGTGAATATGTGTTGTTAAATGTGGTGAATATGTTTGTCGTTGTTATTGGTTGCGGTGAATTTCCTTTTGTTGTGGCCGTTGAAGCCGTTGTGGCAACGGTTGTGATGTGAAATGTGGTGAATATGTTTGTGGTTGTTATTGGTTGCGGTGAATTTCCTTTTGTTGTGGCCGTTGAAGCCGTTGTGGCAACGGTTGTGTTGTTGACTGTGGTGAATATTTTTGTCGTTGTTTGAGATGCTGTCGATGTACATGGGCCAGATTCACCTTAAAGAAGCATTTAATAGGTAATACATAAACGCTAGAAATGTATTGCATTTTCATGCTAAGGAAGCTAGGTGCTCAATAACTCAATCCTTATCATTTTGAATAAAACGTTTTTTTTAAATAAGTTTTGCAATTCATTTTGTCAAAAACATCTTTAAGATATTATTAACTATAGAAAACCAATTTTACGAAAAAAAATATTTTTATACATCGTTCAAAGATTAAAGACAAAAAAAGTCGTACCAAGCGATACTGAAAGTTTAATTCCACATACTTACCAAAACAGTAGCGTTCTGGACATGAGTCAAGAGCGGGAAGACAGTATGCCATGAACTGTCCGCAGTTTCGTATTTTTATCGTCACTTGACGTTCACAACAACCGCCGAAGCCGACCTTACACACAGATCTCTGTACCTCTGTATTAACCTCTGTAGGGTGAGGACCTGCAAATTTAATTAAAATCATTTAATTATTATTCTATAATTTTCACAATTATATTTATATATGTTTATTACTTAGCTATATTGATGTTTAATGTATATCAAACTTTCATAAAATTAACAAGAACTCATAAATATAAACTTTCATGAAACATTACGTTTCCTAATAGGCCCATCAGATCTTCAAAATTTAAATTCTGTCCGCGGTCCACCATTTTGTAAACTTCTAAGGTTTTTAACTTCTTTTACAGAACTAGAAAACCGATTTCAACCCAACCTTTGCACAAAACATTGGGTAAGATCTTTCATGCATATTTTGTTCAGCAAAAAAGTCAAAACCTCTTCAAAAAGGAAATGGACTTGATTAGAAGAAGTAAAAATTATCTAAGGTATTTCTATCTTTTTTAATAGGATTTCATAAAATTATAAATTTCAAGATTTTGTGATTTGTTAATTGCAAGGTAAGGCTATGTAGCTTCTAGGTAGTCCTTCGGATTTGTTTCAGACCAGGAGCTACAGACCCGCAACTGAATACTTTTTTTTTATTCATAAAACAATCATATTAAAAAATTTCAGGTAGAACTAAAGAGTAATTTAATGACCGCATAATGCTCTATCGTGTAGTTTTTGAAAAGTTTTCAGTACGGACCCTTTATGCAGTAAATTTAATCATTTTTTTCACATTTTGAGGAAGTTCTATCGAATAGAGATGTATTAATATTTTGACATTATTAAGTTTATTTTCAATATGGTTTTTGCTCCGTTTGAACCTAAGACAAAACGTTCTCAGTTTTGATTAATAAGGACCTTGAAGGGATATAACGTGGTCAAATATAACGATTAGAGAAGTCAAAATTGTTATAAATTATAGCATATTATGTTTTTACAAGATTATATATTTGATTTGCTCTTTTAATTAAAAAAAAATCATCAATTTACCTTAATTAAGTTTTACAAAGCACTCGGAATTCAGTTTGCATTTTATAGAAAATCATTATATAATAAACTCTTAAAAAAAACCCAGATTTTAAAATAAAATATTCTAATTACAAGCTTAGTATAACGATAAATAGAAATTCATATCGTTTACCAATTACTAGTACCATTTGATAACAGTTTTTGTAGTTTACGTAAAACGGCAGATAACTCTAACTGCCACAAAGTACCTTAATAAATGTTGCAGTGTATAAGGATTCATTCAGTCTTTAAACTTGCATTTGCTAATTTGAAAGGCATACTATAAGAAAGCTTAGTGGTGAATATAATAAAACATCCATTAGATCCACTATACATTTTTCTCTAAATGATTGGTTTGAAACCATTATTTAGTAAAGAAAATTTTATAGATATATATTTAGCCTTACAATTTCATTATTTTCCTGTAGTTTAATAAAGAGCTCAGGTCTTGAAAATAACCACGTCCATTAAACCCTCTTTATATTTAATAATTTAACAATATGATGATATTGATAAAAAATATTGTTTAGAATCTTAAGACGACTCCTCTCTTTAAAATGAAAAAAAATCTGTATAAATATATAGTTAAATATTAAATTTTTAAAGCTGAAATATTAATTTTGCAATTTTAATTCTCTACTAAATAATTTTTTTGATGTCATATGATAAAGCTTCAGGCAGATCTGATGGCCCATTTGTTGACCACATAGCCTCCTTGTATTAGGGTTATTCATACCATTAAGCCAGTATGGATAAACTGTTCCACATTTTCCAAGACTTGGGCACTGATCCCACATCCTCTCACTGTATCGGTACCATCCAGGGACTATGTAACGGTCACAATACTGGGTACCACTGGGTTGATCACAGTTAACGTACCGCGCTTCCGGTTCAAAGGGCACCGTTTCGTTGGCAACTTCGCACGGATCTGTCAACGTTTTTGAAAATGCAAATAATGAGTTTAAAAAAAAATGTTAACATGTTAAAACGAATAAAACGTATATTTAATTATTGTTACCTGCAGATAATTACACATACCAGGTATTTTACTAGCGGATGATACTGTTTTAATGACCAACTCGCCAAGATCTTTACAATGTTTACTAAATGAAGTAGAAAAATATGCATATACTTTGAAACTTCATTACTGTCCAAGTAAAAGTGCCTTTATTGTTTTTTCCAAGACACAAAAATGTTCTGTTTCCTATAGTATTAGATTATTTGGTAGTGAAATTCCTCAGTCTGATAACACTGTTTATGCTGGCTGCCTTCTACAAGCAAAAATGAAAACTGACAAGCTAACCGAACGAGTGTGCAAAACGGCAAGATCAAAATCCACTCATTATACTCTATTGGTGTTAAAAACTCCGACATTCATCCAGCTGTGTCTGCCAAAATATGGGTCCTCTACTGTGAAATGGTCGTCACTGACACTCACCGACATGCAACTCCTGGAGTATGTACAAAGGCACTTCTCCAGATTCATTCAATGATATTCCAAATTTTCTCCGTCGCTCTCCAGCATCTCAAATATTGGACTGTGGACCATGCAAGGCTCCATTGATAAATGCCGCTTATGGTTTATATGGCAGACTACACCGATCAGACCAAAACTCTTTACAAAATCGGATTTATAGGTTTATTTCTGATGTTAATGTAACTGAAAAACTTTTTGCAACTTAGAACTTGTTACGTACAGCTATGAAATATAAGCTCTTCGATATGATTTTTAACAACTGTAATATTATTTTTAACAAATTTGGTTATCAAAACAATTTGGGCAGAGGAAGAAAAACAATGGCATAGCTCTCTCTGTGTGAACCCTGAACTCTCTTTTTTTAATAGAATACATACGAATTTGTGCCGTAATAATCTTTGGCAGATTGCTAAAGAGGAACCCTCAGTACGACTGTTGATCAGTACAGGTTTCATCAATGGAAACTGTATGTAAAACTTGTCCGTTATGTTATAAGGATATAAATAGCTATTATATGCACCTTGATTTAAGCTGTTATAATCTTTTAGAAGACAGAGAAATTATGCTTGAAAACATTTTAGAATTTCTTGATGTCAACGAATATATATTGTTTGAAAATCAAGATCCAAAATTACAGTTTTCATCCCTAATGGGATGTGTCAATGGTACAAGTTTTGAAAATATATCGTATACAAAATGGAAGCAGATTATGTTAATCGTTGCATTTACGTTGTATAAAAACAGAGGTTTCTTTGCAATAGATTGTCGTAATTTATAAATGTCTATCAAAAAATGTACATACATGTATATAAATATGTTTTGTTTCTGTTCTATTTTCACTTGAGTTTATAATTTGATTATGTAATAGTCTCCATTAATTTGGAGGAAATAAAGAATATCTTATCTTATCTTATATACACACACACACACACACACACATATATATATATATATATATATATATATATATATATATATATATATATATATATATATATATATATATATATATATATATATACATATATATATATAGGTACTCTGAAAAATGATGGACAGATACAGTCAAAACCCATTTTGCAATATTGGCTACCAAAATTAATTTCAGCTAACCAATTGCAACCATGATCTTAGTCTGTCTCCTTGATGCATTGATAAAAAACTAATACCGAAAGCATATTTAATATACATTTGATTTGATTAATTTTGGATTAAGTCACTTACAATTTAGCAGATAAAAATAAAACCGCTGTTTCTAGATATGTACGTCACAAATTAGGCGTATGAGTATTTATTTCATTTCTTATATAGATTCTCTTTGCATGCAAATATATATTTCTGAATTCGAAAAAAGAAAGCTTTCATTCACCAACCTTTTCCATTAGTTTCACAGAAATGCAGTAGTTGGGCACCTAAAGTAAAAGAATAAGATGAATTATACGAAGAAGTCTGACAAATATTATATACTATTTCTTTGTTATATGAATTGGAATTTTTTTACTTGTTTTAAGCATCAAATGTTTTCCCAATTCAAATATTCGGCGCAATTTTTGAACGGGGTCCATATGCTTCGTTCTCATGGGAGGGGGGGGGGGGGTTACATGTACGCACACTGTACAATATCTGCAATATTTACATGTAAGTCCAGACGACCAAGAATTTTGCAATCAGCAATACTTTCTAGATATTTTATTCTACCGAAAAACCCCACTAGTTGGTAATGCATCTGCTGATTTCCAAATTCAAATGTTAATCAAAGTACTCATAGTACTGAAAAGCGCTAACCCAGCTTCTGAATGTACATTAAGGATAAACAGTGTATGTATATAACGTTTCAGCTTCTGTATTGGCACTATACTGTATTTCGTCATCACTGCATGACACCCCCTGCAATGATGCATGTAAGCCACGTACATTAAATTTACAATAACCCGTATGATTCACAATAGCCCGTGCAGTTATGTGCATAAACCCCTGAAACTGGTTCCCTAACCAGTCTAAATGATGTATACTTCTGCTCATAGGGGGCGGTTATTCGATGCACCGGAAGTAGAAGTCTAACGACAATAAAGCGCTAGGCTATGCTTAGCGCTTTAAAAATGTAAAGTTTACAGTGGTGTTTAAGATGTACATGTATTTAGTATTGTCACCTTGTTTTGTCGATGTTTAAAGACGTGAGTACGAACAGTGTACATACACGTATAAAGTCAGGGGAAATCGTACAAATGGTGGCAGTTTTATGCCACTGTCACACCAAGTTTTTGATTTTTAAGATTCTGAATTTTAGTATAGGACAGATCATCACGTGAAGGCTTTGACCTGCATTCATATTCTTCATCCTCTAATTTACAGCGCTATTTTTACATGTACCAAAATGTTTTTTCCAGGAAGTGAACATAATTATCGTTTTGGAACGCTTTTGCTAGCTACATATCTTGATTAATCTTATTACATGTACCTGTTAATTAATACACGTAATACCTTTATTTGGTACAAACAACAAATGTCGTCGTAAGATCTGAGATATCGTAGTGTCTAGTCATATTGCAGATATTATTTGAAAAATAATATATGTCAGAAAGGACAGTAGGCTCGTTTAATTTAGAGGCGTAAGTTTTGGGCCTTACTTTAGTCTAGTCCACGGTGTTGCACCGAATTGAAAGTTAATTGATCGAGCGTTTTGTATTTCATAAATTAATAAAGCGGCTGCATAACTAGCGGCGGAAACTTTAGGATTTCCTCACCTACATGTACAATCTTAAGATTGCTAAAATCACTAAC
The DNA here is from genome assembly GCF_902806645.1 of Magallana gigas. Taxonomy (NCBI): domain Eukaryota; kingdom Metazoa; phylum Mollusca; class Bivalvia; order Ostreida; family Ostreidae; genus Magallana; species Magallana gigas. The sequence continues at coordinate 572,036 of NW_022994945.1, forward strand.
TGGTAAACTCCCCCCCCCCCCCCCCCCCGGGTACATGTACATATAGTTGGGTTTTAAATAACAGCTAAAAATTGAAAGTATATGGAGATTTATTTAAATTTTCTCCTTTTATTGATTTCAATTGTATTAAGTTTCTTTAAGAGAAAGATGTATTTTGATTAGGCTTTTGAACTTTAAGACTGCTGAATCGCTGTTTAATACACTCGAAACTTTTTAGAAGTTTCCTTTCTTGTGAGGTTTCATCAATCGAATGACTCTGTGGAGTTGATTTAAATTGAATGGAAGGATACAGGCCTTTACCTTGTAGAATTCGACAAATAAAGCTATTGGACTTTTAAAAATGGTGTTAGTGTTTTAAATAACTGATATCACGATAGGCCACAGATAATATCTGACATGTATTCCGATTTTAACTTCCTCGTGCAGTTATAAACATTTTAATGAACTATTTGTAGTGTACACTCATGTTTATTAGCTGTAAAATGTAACTGATACCGTAAAAAACAATTATATTACATATTGTACGTTTTAGAATATGGCGGGAGAAGGGGGGAGAGGGGGCAGTTTCTTCGAAATTCAATTTTCTACATGTTGATTTAATGTAATTCAATGTTGATTACTTATCGAAAAAATGTTTTGTTTCGAGAAACAAGTGGGGAATGTGGGGGTATACTGTACCGTGCTCCTCTATATCATGTGATTTCGTATTGTTACATGTAAAACTGATCGGAAATATATACTGCATGGGTAAAAAATCAAACATCTTCACAATTTGTAAATGTATGATGATGATAGATCTTAACGATTAGGCTGTGAAATTCTTTTTGTAACTACATGTAATTCACAATGAGTTGATCCAAAAAAGTAAAAATAGGGTTATGTAAATATATTGTATTTTAAAAAATGAAAACAATTATTTTTCAACGATAAAAATAGTTCAATGAATTGAATTTTTGTATGCACAGACATCTAACGTCGTTTACTGTTTTCCATATGCTTTAGAAATATTGTGTATCATCTACCTACCTTATAATACACTTGGTAATGGGTATTTTTTTTCATTACAAGAAAAAAAAAATCACGTCAGGTGCTTGTTATAAAATATTATAACGTAATCTCTCGAATTTTTACATGATTTCAGTATTTCGCCATTTTTTTTATCCATTAACCTACCGTTTCTATAGTTCTTGATACCTGATTAATACTCAATACAAACTAACCTAAAATAGAAATAAATATGTACACACGACACCTGCATGGTCTATGATTACGTGTATGATATACTTACCTACATCATAGAAAGTCAGCAATAGAATGGACCAATACACGGTTTTAACGTAGGACATCTTTGTCCTAAAAATTGATAGTTCGCTAAACCTTTGCACAATTCCTTAGAGAAAACATTGTCCGTTAACTATTCCATGTGTAACTTAAAAAATCTGTCGTTGTTTCTTTAACCAGGAAGTCCGGATGAGCCTTGTTTCGATTTCCATGTATTTTTTTTTAATTTCATTACGTGTGACACGATTCATCGAATACGTTTTCATGCACGTGCAGGCATGCATGCAGATGTATCATAAAACTAAAGATAATGCCACATGATTTGCAACCGTCAGTTGATTTAAAGTTCTTTGTATAAGACTTTACTGAACAGGACTTTTTGTACAAGACCACAGTCGAGGGTTATCCGGGTAAATATTCTTTCTCAAGTGTCTGTTTGCAGAGAGAGAGAGAGAGAGAGAGAGAGAGAGAGAGAGAGAGAGAGAGAGAGAGAGAGAGAGAGAGAGAGAGAGAGTCAACAGCTACTGAGATTGTCTTGAAGGTGCATTAAGGAGAGGAATTTGTAAGTTGTTAGAACTTGTTTCTGATCCTTTTGTTTAGTCAATAAAATATGTTCAAAACAAGAGAGAGAGAGAGAGAGAGAGAGAGAGAGAGAGAGAGAGAGAGAGAGAGAGAGAGAGGGGTGTTCAGGGTTTCAGGGTTACATGGCTCATAATTGAACGATTAAAATATTTTTTTTTGTTCCGGGATGGATGGGATATCATCTTAAAATTTTTAAAGCGGCTGTTAATTGTTTAATTTTGTAAAATGAATGAGTTAAATGGCGTTATCTAACTTTTCAAAGAAGAATCAAATCCCCGGAACCCCATTAACCAAACAGAATAGGATGTAGCTGTAGGTCTGTAGCTCCCGGTCTGAAAAAAAAATCCGATGGACGACCTAGGAGCTACAGTGCCTCCTATTTAAAAAAAACCCAGCAATTTACGGCACACCAATTATTGCGCTAGTTTAATTAACCTTTTTTCCACACAAACTGTATGAAAACAATTTGTATCATTTACGAAAGCTGGTGATGGTGTTTAAAAGAATATCATAGGCAAGTGAAAAAACGATATCTGTAGTAATATGTCCGGGGAATTTTTAGGAATCAAATATTTGTACAGAATGTATTTGGAAATGAGAATTATCAGCTGTAAATTGCAGTAATTTTTTACTACGGGAGGCACTGTAGCTCCCAGGTCGTCCTTCCGATTTTTTTTCAGACCGGGAGCAACAGACCTGAATAAGATGTCGATGTCCACAAATCTATTATAGCTCTTTTGGTCATGCCTGATGTTAGAAAAGAAAAAAATAATTTTTCAACTTGATATTTTGAGGGGATCTTAATTAACAAACTCATATTCCTACAAATCTCAGAAATTTGAATATCTAAGTTGTCCCCAACAGAAAAAGCCACTGGATGTTGTCATGCGCATACCTCCAAAATGAGTTAAAATTAATTATTTATACAATGACTTCATCCTGAGGCTTGGTCTTCAGTATCGAGGATCAAGAAATTCATATCACGGGATGGTACTATGCAATTAAGCAGTGTTTCATCAACAAACTTGTACTTGACGATTTATTTTTGTATTCAACAAAAAGTTTGACATCTATTGATAAATTTTTTTAATACAGCTCAGTCTCTCTCTCTCTCTCTCTCTCTCTCTCTCTCTCTCTCTCTCTCTCTCTCTCTCTCTCTCACACACACACACACAATCATTCCGTCATTAAGTTATTCATCGTACAGCTTTAGTGTGGTTAATATTGTTTTAACCAGACGTTATAATTGTTTGTTTTACACGCGCCTATATATATATATATATATATATATATATATATATATATATATATATATATATATATATATATTTTTTTTTTTTTAACAGTGTCTTTGCCTGTGATAACACTACGTATCGATTTCGTACTATAAAACCCATAACATCAAATTGGGGCGCCAGCGGGGTTTGCTTATTCATATTTAAATATTTAATCGTACAATGGCTTAAAAGTATATAAATATAAGTAATAAGGAATCATTCTTTGAATATTATGAGGTGATAATTTCGGTCGGGGCTTGATCAAATCTATCATAAAGCCCTTCGGGCTTTATTTGATTTGATCACGCCCCGACCGAAATTATCACCTCATAATACTCAATGAATGATTCCTTATTCCTTATATAAAGCACTAAAAATGACTAACGACACGAACAATAGAAATTGTCAAATTTTCGGGACAACCAGTCCCTTCTTCAGGACCAAAAAAAAAAAATAAATTACATGAGTAACAAACAAAGAAAACAAAATCTAAAGCTACTACTAAACTACTTATTAAGGGACTATAAAAAAAAGAACAGCTACATTATAAACATCATTTTTTCACATTCTTAAAGAAGGTGTTGATGTGTTTAAAGTGTTTATATAATTATATATATGTATATATATATATACACACACACACACACACACATGTACCTGTATGTAGATACATGTACTAGATCTATATACAAGCTTTGTAACTTTCAATCGTAACGTGAATGTATTGATAATTGCGCAGACTTTTTTAATCAGCTGATATTAACAATGGGATCAATAATCATATATTTTTCCCTGCTAACAATTACATATATACATTTTTCTAAGCCTAACAAGCAGTTCATCTTTTCCATTTCGCAAACTATTTAATATCTGTTATTTATTTTCGTCAGCTGCTATGAACACGAGCTGATTCAATGATGATAACATTTGATCTTAATTTAAAACCACAATATAAGAGGTTTACTAGTATGACGATTGACCAATGAAGAACCGTGTTTTAAACTATAGCCTTCGCTGTACATATATACATGCTTGAGATGTAATCTCCATTCCCACGGAATTATGACATAATATTAATCATAGTCTACCAAATTAACATATGAAATGCAATTTATCACATATTCAGTTCAAAAATATTCTCACCGTGCACGATACAGATATGCTACTTCCGGACGTGAGACACTACTTCCGGCTTTTACAACCAACGACTTAAGGAAGCTTGTATGACTAAATGTCAATATCGCGTGCTCAATCTGACAAATGACGGAAGGTATACAGTCTATGATATTGTCACAGTTGATACATAAATATACACCATACAACACGTGCCGCTCTGTACGACTCTAGATAAACTTTTAAATTGATACTATATATCTATTAATAGTGTTACTTTTTCATTATTTCCTTGAAAATTTGTATCAACCACACTATTTACTTACTAGATAGTGCAAGTTAAAACAATGCTGTAATGTCAATCACTTGTTCCAGCAGTCTAAAAATTTTACTTGTGACAGTCGGATATTAGATAGCTTCTTACATGTAATATCAGACCGTTATACCAATGGTTACAGTACAGGCATCCTGCAAATTCGGACTGCATCAGCAAGGTATACCGACAATGAAATTCAATGGCAGTGTTTTAAGTACGATACATGCCTCGATGACTTCTGTAAGAAAAAATAGCAGACATTTTTCGGCCTTAAATGCCTTGAAGCTTTCTGATTTTTTTTTTATTCAGAACTGTTTTCGGCATATATCCATTATGTAAATGAAATGAAGCATAATGATTTGTAAATCTGTTCACATGCAATGAAGAGACACAATGTTTTTAAAAAAGTCTATAAACTTCAAACTGCCCATTCTGCCATATTTTGCTGTATTCGCCTCTGCGCGCCTCGGACTGTACAATATTTGACAGAATAGACAGTTTTCGGCTTACAACATTACAAATGCAGTGCTTTAACCTTAATATTTATCCACTTTACTCAATATCCCTTTTTACTCCCTTCTCAGTTTAATTAAAACAGGCGATTTTACCAATGCAACAAAAAGCCCTTAGTGCATTTCTCTGTTTCAATTTAAGATGATGCATTTCCAGAAATTATGCGTTTGATAAAAACTAATTATGATATCTCCCACAATATGGAGTGCCCTGACACACTCGATCGCTACGATAATGCATTACGATCATCTTATCAGATGAATGTCTATGTCCTTTGAGGACGACCTGTCGCGACCGATCGTATCGTAGCTTTAAAAATTGCAAATATGGCATGTTATGTTTTATTTTTTCGGTCTCGTTTTAGAGTGCAGCATTAAAGTAGCTGTTAGCACTGATTTACGATTAATATTGACACGCTACTTCAGAAGACTATGCAGCAAAAGTTTCTGAAATCTTGTCTTTTAATCATTTTCTGATAGAATCGGTGTCAGTCCCAGAGATACTTGTACCGTGTTATTGGATTGCGTCGAATTACGATATGATATTTTTATATGTATATGCATATGAATCTGCCTTTCACTGGAGGATTGAGGTCTGATTTATATTTGCACAGTATTTATATCAGAATTTTCCAAATTCTTTCCAAATTTAGCTTTTCCAATCACGAGTTCTCCGTAAAAAAAAATACCATTGATAAGATCACTAATACAGCTCTCTCTCTCTCTCTCTCTCTCTCTCTCTCTCTCTCTCTCTCTCATTCCGTCATTAACCATATTCACTTTACATCTTCAGCGTGATTGATATTGTTTTAATCAGAAGGTATAAAGGTATAATTGCTCGTCGTCAAAGCCGGCTATATATGTTCCTGTATGTAAATACTAGAACATTATCCAAGATCGTAACGTGAAATGTATTAATCATCGTAGCAATACCTTGATTAAACCCGAGAGACCCTAGTATTCCACGGTGGTTCAAGATCTAACCGCTTCCGTTTCCCATGCATTTAATATTTCATCGCCTCCTGAAAGGTGATTTGATAGACTGATGCATCAATCCCGGCAATTAGAATTACCATTCCTCAATATAACATGTAAAGTGGAGAATAAATTAAAGAAGTCACGAAAGTGCGAAACCAATGAATTTTTGTGGGATATTTTTTTCTCATTTTTTTCCAAACAGAATGAAATTTCCACACAAAAAAATAGAAAAATCTTTGTGATATAAAAACACACGAAAATTTCTAAATTCCTTCAAGTACACTGCCCCAGTAACTAGCCAAACCACCACTTTCTAAACAACCCACCCCCTCCCCTTACCCCAAACCCAACAACACGATAGTTGACCGTCGGGGATTAGACCGATGACGTTAATACTCAATGATGCTCTATGAGCTATAGTTATGGTCCGATTTTTCTTCATCATTGATTTATTTTCAGAAGCAAATCCTTGCGATTGAATATTACGCAGACCCCGAGTGTTGGCATCACGGCATTAATCATGGCAGTGATTGGATACTTACAGTAACCTCCATGACATAGGGACGAGCGGGGGTCAGGCCATGGAGCGGAGATTACATATATATAGAGGAAGGGAAAGCCGTGCCGCAAGTAGACAAATCGTTCTGTGTGATTTGGTAAAGATACTGTAATATTAATGATCTGCTGAAGTTTCATAGATTGGATTAAAAAAAAACCACGATGTGCAATCAACTGTTTTAGTAACGAGAGAAATAGACCCCCATCTTATCCTATTTTACGCTAAGCTTAGTTCTTATAGATGCAGATGTTTAACTGATCAAGACCCGCGTTAGCGATGGAGTAAATAATGTACAATTATTTCATTGTTTTGATACTATAAGCTGTTTATAACTTTAAGCTATAAAGCCATTAGGAAGATTCTTTTTTTTAAACGGTTCGGAGTAATTTTAAGGAATCACTGAAGCGTCACTACATGTTATCAAAGACTATGTTGAATTCGCTTCAATTCTTGGTTCTGCCACTTGTTCGCGAATGCCAACAGAGGCTAGCGTCATTCACATTTAACTTCACAGGTAAGAATTTTTATTTTTGTAATTCCTAATCAACGGTTGTATTTAAATGTCGGAAATGATTACTGTTGGTTTGTCAAAAAGTTATCAAGCTGGCTTATCTTAAAAATCTAGAACCATTTTAACAAGAGCTTGGACTTTGGGTGGTTGTGCCAAACAGCAATGCGACGTAGGCCTGTCAATATCATTGAAGGCCACTCAGACATGGCTCTTTGAAATCAACAAGATTTGCTAAGCCAAGACTACGCAATCGGTGTATATTTCGCTTGAAACCAGCGTCATTTTGAACTTGTTTTGACGCAAGAAATAGTTACGTCCAACCGAAAGTCCAAGGTCTTGTTAAAATGGTTCTAAATCCATGTATACTACTTTTGGCCATAAACTATGCATGATTAGGTTCAAATTCAAAGTTTTTATTTTAATTTTTTTGTATATCTTTATAGATTGCTCTTCTTCTGAAAGAGATAAATACTGTATACAGAGAAATATTCGCCCCTGTTTTATTTTCACCCCTTTCGTCGCCCTCGTTGTCAGCGGGCGAATTTACAACTGGGCGCGAATTTCAATGTTCCAAGTCATCTCTTTAGTACACTTGTAAGCGAGTCTGTGAATTTAAGACGGGGCAAAACCATATGCAAATGTTGAAGGGCGAAAATAACACGGGGCGAAAATAACCTTATATACAGAATACTAGTAGTCTGAAATGGCTAGTATTTGCTTCGACTATCCAACCTCTTAAAATTCGACTTTAAAGCCTAATATGAACTTTTTCAAAAAAGTCACAAATTACGTCTTGTATGAAAATTCATTGATACACTTTGGTAAATGCAGAAATAACAATACAATGCCAATGAAATACTTGCCATCACAATTAGTGTTGTAGATCTAGAGTTTGTATTAGTTAATATCGGTGAATAATCCCACGGGAATCGTTAAACATCTCATTTATCATCGGCTTTTGGCGTTGGTTTTTTTTAGAAGCAATTCAACTAAATCAGCTGTGTTTTTCTTTTATCAAAGGTACATATATGAACTTATGTCATTAAACAACATGTATTTGCTCTAAGATAATTAGTATTCATGTTATGTGGATTCTTCACGAAACGTTGATAATCAAAGGTTGATGAATGGATATAAATTGTTATACATGTACATATATTGTCGAAAGGGTAATATTTCGTCATTAATGTATAAGATATGATAGCTCTGTTCTAAATGACTATTGCTTCAAATTCATATTCAAATTTCTTTCGATAAAAACAACTTGTAGGCGATATCGTTGATGATTTGCATATCTCATGCGAATTAATCTTTGTAAAATATCGATCAATGAGACATAGACAACGTTTTTTAATGAACGTGGCCCTAGAACCATTTAAACAGGAACTTAGACTTTGGGTAGCTGTGTCAAACAGCAATGTGACGTAGCCCTGTCTATTTCATTGCTGGCCACTCGGCCATAGCTCATTGAAATCAACGAGATTTGTCTGGCTAAGACTGCGCAGTTGGTATATATTTATCTTCAAACCAGCGTCATTTTTGACTTGTTTTAACGCAAGAAATAGATACAATGTATCTGCATACCACCGAAAGTCCAAGGTCTTGTTGAAATGGTTCTATATTGGAACCATTGGACTTTCGGTAGGACGTAACTATCTCTTTCTTGCGTCAAAACAAGTTAATAATGACGCTGGTTTCAAGTGAAATATACTACGATTGCGTAGTCTTAGTTCAAAAGCTAGACAAATTTTGTTAATTTCTAAGAGCCATGGCTGATTGTTCGGCAATGAAATAGACATGCCTGCGTCACATTGCTGTAATAACTACCCAAAGTCCAAACTCTTGATAAAATGGTTCTAATAGATTGCAATAAGCTCAGTCTGCTGGCATATTCCATAATGCGAAAATGTGATATGTTATCAGGGCAATTGCAGTTCAGTGTCCTATGATCATCAAAATACATGTATTGTCAAACACTTACAAGTACTGGACTAGTGTTTTATCAATTTTGATATGTGTAACTATCTCACGAAAGCCATTGCGTTGATGGTGTGTAAAACCAGACCTGTTTAAGCACAGAAACAGAGAACAAATTGGGGTTTAAAAGTAATGAAAAGACTTCAGTTGGAATAAATTGGTAAATTAAATACTCTGGGGGCTTATGTCGTAATCTGTATAATAGTAAGATACAACAGTGGGATTAATTGTGATGGCCATTTTGTGACCATAATTATCTCCTTTAATTAGAGAGCTGTGTATAAAAAATAAGAGAAAGTTCAAATTTCAAGTAAATAATGAATGATTTTTTTCCGTACTTAATTAGCATAGTTTATGGCCATTATTATTATTCAAAAGTTAACGGTGGATCTTTTGTTACAATGTATTTTGACAACACAGCCTCTCTAATCTGAAGGTTTTTTCAGCTCATATTAAATAGTGTTTTAATTCGATACATGAATTAATAAAAAATATATGCAAATATTTCAAATAAAAATAATGTTCATAATTGTAGGTTCAAATCAAATTGACATTCACCAATAAACCCAGACATGTATTAGTATTGCTACTCGTTCGTGAGTGCCAACTTTATCATCAGTTACTTTCCCTGTCATCGGTTTTAGCTCCTTTGAGCTAAAGCACGTATTTCCTATTTTAAAACACACACAGAGCATTAATATAAGCACCCATTTGATAATTAATAACGCAGAATAAATATCAATATTGTTAACATGTTGTACGATCAGTTGAGTCGAGAAATAATGACTTTCATGCTGACAAAAGTTATTTTCATCTGGAGGTTCCGTAGAGATTGGTCATTGTTAGTGCATTATACCAACTGTTAAGATCAAAGTCTGGTAAATCAAAAACCTTTTATCAATCTTTCATACATTGCCTTCCTCCCTCGTCCACAGGCAAACAAAAGTCTCCCTCAAACTCCATCAGTCTCCGAAATTTTTTTTTATAGTATCTAAAGAACATATATCCGGGCTATTTTGATATGGCATTATTAGAGACTAAATAGACACAGCAATTCATTATTCATGTTCATAAGAATGCATGCATATAATAGTTATATTGTTGTCGTAAATAACGCTCGGCTTGATAAGGGGGCTACAAGTGTAAACAATGTATTCTGCCGCTCATCAAATTTACATGCATTGCAAACTCAACGTATTTAGAATATTACAGAGAAGAGTATCATGCATATGTGATGTTTAAATATATATTGTATACAGGGGAAATATTCGCCCCGTTTTATTTTCGCTCCTTTCGCCCTCATTGTGAGCGGGCGAATTTAAGACGAAACATTTCATTATCGCAACTAATACCTCTTTTAACACAGTTACAACGGGGCGAGTTCAAGGCGGAACGAAACCGTTTGCAAGTGTAGGAAAGCGAAAATAACACGGGACGAAAATAACCCTGTATACAGTATTGGATGAATACTTAGAATGGCAAAATGTCTTGATAAACATTCTACGTTCTCTGTTTTAGCGATGAAACTACATTTTTGTGCGGAGAACGATTTCAACAATTGTTCAGTAAACATCTGCTCTCGTGGACTGTAACTACAGAATAGCCATTGCTTACGCAATAAGCCCGGGTGAAAATGCGCTGCAATTACCCTTGTGCATGGTTAACACTAAAGAAAAACACGCCAACTTTATCTTCTGTGCCGCTGTCCAATGTCCCTTGTCTCATAACTATATTTTCGAATCTTTGCCATCAAGATCAATGACCAATTTAAGCTGATGTCCCAAACAATGTCACTTTGCTGGTTTGATTCACATTAGGTCACTCACGTTTACAATCACTTTAAAATACCAAATCTATACAAGATCTAGAGAGCGAAAAATCTATAACAATCAAAATCTAAAAAAATAATATTTAATACAAATACAGCAAGTATTCAAGATACATGCAGGCTACCTTTTTAATATAGGCCTAATGATCTTTCCTGAAAATCCCATTGCGTGTCTTATCCATACTTATTATAGTCCTCTATGTGCTTTAAAAATTTCGAATTTCCTACAGATTGCAGGATTTTAGTGAAAACAAGCTTGAAACAATCAAATCAAAATGGATGACCTTTGCTTGACAATGAATTTTTTTTATACAATTTCGTCCTAAACCTACGCGCGGTTTATGTGAAATGAGAATTAACTTTGGACAGCCTTACGGCGCAGAAATGACATACATGCTGGCAATCGCAACTTCATGGGCCTTTCCGGCAGGCTCGGAAAAACACCTCGAATGTATTAACATTACCGGATGTTAGAATTTTATACAAAATGGAGCCGCTTCCCATTAAAACAAGCATTCTGAGAGTATTGCATAAGCAATACACGTCCCATACATGTTTGTAGAAATTTGTGAAAACAATGCGCTGTAATGCAGAATATCATTCTTACCGTCTTCTGTACCCCGAATCAACAGACCAACCCGATAACGAACCCGATTGTAATTATACAAAACCTGTCGATTAAATTAACAACACAATGCTTGAAACTATTTTATAGAACTTATTTGTTTGTTAGAAACAATAAAAGGGATGGTCTAAATAATGCACAATATTATTACTGACTACATACTTTCCTGTTTTATTCAATACACACCGAACCCGATACCGAACCCGAACATTAAAAAATAGGAATATAAAAAATTAATTTTCTCGAAAATATGTCAACCAGACGCTACAAAAATGTAAACTTGATCTGTAGTTTGACATTTTGAAGCTGTTCAGCAAATTTCATGTTATTCCTCAAACGCATAAAGAAAAAAAAAGCGTGGAAAACTGAAGTGGGACAGACAGACGGACGGACGGACAGACGGACAGACGGACGGACGGACTGACGGACGCAAAGGAAAGCTATAGCCCCTCCGGTGAAACCGGTAGGGGACTAATAAGTATCGGCTAGACAGCTTTATAAGTCGCTTCTGTGTTATATTTTATGGTATATCATTTACTTGAATGAAGTCTAGCTTACATCTCAGCAGATCGTAAAATGCGTTGTGTTTATATCAAATTTTATAAAAAGGGGGTTTGTCATGGACGCCTAGGTAATACATTCGAGGTGTTTTTCCGAGCCTGCCGGAAAGGCCCGAGAAGTTGCGATTGACATGCCGGTAATGTGCCAGGTCTTCATTAAAAAAGGAAGATTACAATGTAAGAGGGAAAAATAGAATTTTCTTTTTAAATGAGCAGCAGTATTAATATTGTTTATGTCATCATAAATCGAAAGGAAGACAAACTAATTGCATTATTTGGTATGTTTTATGGCTATGATATCCTGAGTTAAATGCGAAAAATTCGAAATTAGTTGTCTTTTTTTAATTGCAGATGCTAGGTTAATTGGGATTTCTCAAGGAAAGGAAATTATTTATAGAATTTTTGTCACAGACCAAATTAAACTCGTCATGCCGTACATAATAAGCACTTATTACGTAAAAATTAAATATGCAGCTAATGAAGTTGTTGATTTAAGGTGTAAACGCAAATACAAATAAATGTATTTAATTTAATACACATATTTTAAAATTGTATCGAAGCAGGAAGTGAGAAGCGAAAATGAAATTATATTTTGTTTGTCTAACTTGTAATCAGAACCTAAATTAGTCCAGTTGACATAGGTTTTTTTTAAAAAAAAAATAATATGATGTATTCTCTTGTCAATGTTGTTTATACGGATAGAAATGCAGCAATTATTGCTGAAAGAATACATAACTGACAAATTTACTTTTACCTTAATATTCCGCATAAAGTACCAAAGCATATTATTGTTAACATGTTCATCTCTTTCTAAACATTATTTTAACAAGTATTCCTTTTAAAGGAATGATCGGCATGAAATATCATTGGTCAGCTCTGTTTATGTAATATACGCAACATGCAGTGATTTCCGAAATGACAAGGCATGAATGAGCTTTACTTTTAGTGGGCGAATTATACTTCCGACTAATATTCCTACGCATATGTGAAAAAACGTGATTTGAATCATTATGTATGTAACTCTATAAATGTTTTATTTTCAGGGTAAACGGATAAGATTACCGTTTTAGTAATCTACGTCTAATTAAAGATTTAAATAAGGTTGTCATTGCATAGTAAATAAAATGGTGCAAGGCGCAGTGCGTGCGCAAATTGTTAAATTTGCCGGATGCCTCATATGAACACAACTGTGATCGGCCGAAGCCGATCACAAAAATCTTCAACGAGCTAAAGTCTTCCCTTTACGACAACGGTTCGATGGTCGTTGTCATTTTAAAGCTGTCTTGTTCTATTTTAGATGAGGAACTCTATTGTAATAAAAATAAAGGAAAAAAAACCCTCAAAATTAAAAGCTAAATTATTTCATTTTTTTGACTAAATAATAGTTTATAGCCTCCAATCATAATTATTCTAGATTTTGAAGTAATTTTATACCATTCAGCCTCCTCAAAGTATTTCCTTAAGAAATGTGTTGTTGGGCGCTAGGTATGGCCGGTTGGGCGCTGGATTGGGCTATACACACTTTGACAATATTCATATAGAAATGTCTCATTTAGATCCACAAGTATATTCACTTTTGTGTCTTTATTATCAAACCGTTCATCAATCTCATTTAAGTTCCTAGTTAACGGAGGCATGTGCTCTGGCATCGATTTCCTCGGTGAAAACTAATCACATGATGATGCGATAAGAAATGGTTTTCTAGTTTGATCTTCTTGAGTTGATGAAAATTACTACAAATCCTCTGCTAAGCAGCTGCTAGATGTATGTGACCCGTGTTGTAATTAAAGCCGTGAAGACGAAATAATTTGGCATCGTTTTCCCGGTGCCAAGAAAAATCGCCCCCGGTTTATTTGAGGCTCAGTCTGTTCAAAGCGATTATCTTCAAGGCGCATTTCTTCTATTGTAAATGTGGTGTTTTTAAACTGTCAATTTGTAACTAAAGATAAAAATGGGAGTTTCTGTTTGCGTGTAGTTCAAAATTAGGATATTTGAAATCTTTCAAATCTAATTAAATCGATTTGTTGACTTTAAATAGTTAGTAAACAAGCAAAAAAAAATTTTTACAAGATTTTCAAGGAAAGGAGGACCGTGGCTTTCTCATTAAACATTCAACGTAAACGTGAATCCAGTTGTCTATAATACTTTAAATATCTAAACATCGTGATTCTTTGAAGCTCTGAAATGTCGAATTTAATAACCTCTTCAACAGAAGTATTGGAAATCGTTCTAAGACTGCTATAAACAACCATTTTCTTTATGAATTTTTTATTAACGAAAGAAGAAGGATATATTCTTCCTCTTCTTTTATTTCTATGCTATGATATTGGATAAAATGTGTTTATGTTACTTGTGGTTTGTCATTTTTGACAGATCTTATTCGAATTGATTATATTTTATTGTTTTTCTGCAACGCAATTACCATTATAATAATAGCTATATTGAAGTTATTAGTGAAGGAATGGATCAATACACTACCGTATGATTGTGTTTCATTCATCTTTCTACACAACAAACTCAAGTCCCACAGGTTGAAGCTCTGCCATTCAGTCAACTGAATGATAACTGAATGGTCATTAGCACACATCAAATCATTGGCCAAGATACTTTAACTAAAACCAAGTGAACGCAATGTAAATTTTAGAACAATGGTTCTAATAAATCTGTTTTAAAACAATGCAGTAAAAATGAAAAGGAAAATATACTACTGGGAAAGGTTCGTAGGATCTCTTATTTGAGCCTAAGTTATTGTTCGGCGTGACTCTGAAAACAATATATTTAATAAACGAATCGATAAAATCAACCAGGGAAGATTTAAACCGCTCCTTGTCATTGACTACTACAAAGCTTCCTCATTTTTCTTTTTTCTCATTGTTATGTTTATGCGTGTACATGTACATGTACATGTAATATTCAAGCGTCCCTGTTTAAACAAATGATACTTGGATTATGATATTTTGGACCATAAAGTAATACAATGTATGTAGAAAAAAATCCAAACATTTTAGCTTTCAAGTTTGAATACTTTCCTATAATATTCATTTCAATACATGTATTAGAAATGCGTCGAACATGACAAAATAATGCATGCTAGCGTTTTATGTGCCATAAATATCATTTTTACATGGACGGAACTGTACAATGGCGCTTCACAAACTGTCAACCCGAGTTCACCGTGGAACTACTGTGACAGTTCTGCAGCCAAGCTATACCTTTTTGTTAAGCCTTTTTTTCTTTTTTTTTCATTCATATGAAGACCATAATTTTATGGTCAACAAATAACGCAAATTAATCTAAGTAATTAAGTAAAAAAACATCTTTAATATATCTCAATTATAAAGAGAGCTCTTCTTTTCAAGGAGATTCAGGTAGTCTGAAAATGACCTAGAACACCAAACCATTTTGGTAAAGCACAAACAGCTTCCAACAAGCAGAGCTATAATTGTTTGTTTAGTCAGGATAAACACCAGCATACTGAGTTATCCACTCTCTGACTTTTCTTAATAAAAGGAAGCTCTCATGTGCCCAGTTGGAAGCAGAAATAACAATATTCGATAATTCGGTAACCGACAGGATACTGGGTAATCAACAACGCAGTTTCCTTCTACAGCTAGCGCACCTGCTCCACTGACACCTGATATTCCTTAATTACGAGGTCCACACAGCCATAGGTCGAGCTCAGCAGAAGTCAATATAATACTTGACAGTACATGTATATGATAATGTACATGTAAACTACATGTAGATGTGAATTAAAACTGCGCGAGTGACGTAAATTTTTTGTTTTGGTTTTGTCTACGTATCATTTCATATTCGTGCTTGTACTAATCAGAATAGAGAAGCAAGTTACACAATATATTACGTAACTATGGTATGTTCTCCATCATCCGATTTTACAAATAGATGTTTAAATATAACACAGAGATGTCTATATATAACTCTTAGGTTGATTTGTGAGTCAAGAAAGATAATTATAATTGTTAACCCGATTAACATTTTTTTTTAATTATTTGTTTGCAATCCTTCATTGATTACTTTAAGTACATGCAAGGTAATCTTTGAGTTTTTGTTAATTTTCTTTTCTTTTTCTTTTTTAAGCAAATTGCATTGACAGAAATGTTAAACTTCAGCTGCTGTCAAATCTCTCAAATTAAATTCACTAAAAAAAATTTCAAATAAACGAATCGCATTAAATTAAAGTACTCTAGTTAAATTTGTTTTTTTTTTATCTGTAGGTGATGTTTTCTGCAATGGAACTGCCGATGATTTCGGGGGCTGTTTTAATTTCACAAAGGCAGGACGAGTCGAGAAGATAGAGTGTCCATTTTTCTTCAACAAGAAAGGTACCCTGTGCAGAAAACCCAGTCTTAAACAATCTGAGCTGCAATTTTTAAGTGGAGTTTTTTTTTTTGGAAAACTGTAATAATATATTAAAATGACCGACAAAATGATGGTTCAAACACCTTTGATAGCCATAAATTGTATTTCTATGAGGAACGTGCTAATTCGAGCAAATTTATAGGCATGTAATGATTACAGGTTGTCTTTAGTTATAAATTTGGTTTGCTCTAAATTGCATTGTACATGTATAGAAATCTTTATCACAAGCATGTATGATAAAAGAAATACGAATAAGTTTCATCATACATATGCATATACCAGAAAAGCTTAAGTAACACGCATAATTTGGCAGAAAAATAAATTATAAAATTCACAGCCATAATGTTTAAAAATCATGAAATTATATTCATATAATTACATGTATTTTACATGAGTATTTATGCACACTTTGGTTGTTTCATGTAATACTTGCCGACATTATTACATAATAGTATAGAATATAGAAACTTCAGTTGTGAATGCTTGAGCAGAATTAAGTTTAACAGATGAAAATATTTGGTGTTTTATTAAGACATCAAGATTTAAACGAACAACGTTTGACCATTTTATTTGAAAAAAAAATATGTCATGATTTTTAAACATTTTAACTTTCGTGTATAAAGTGTCACGATGGTGAAACATTGTAGGTTTCGTGTATAAAGTGTCATGATTGTTAAACATTGTATGTTTCGTGTATAAAGTGTCATGATTTTTAAACATTGTATGTTTCGTGTATAAAGTGGCATGATTGTTAAACATATGTAGGGTTCGTGTATAAAGTCTGTTCACTGGAGGGCAAATGGCTGAAATCCGACTACCACGAATGCCGGCAACAAAATTATGTAAGTATATATAATACACTGTATACAGGGAAATATTCGCCCTGTTTTATTTTCGCCCCTTTCGCCATCGCTGTCGGCAAGCGAATTTAAGACTGGGCGAATTCCAATGTTCCAATTTATCTCTTTAGTACACAAGAGCGTCTGGACGAATTTAAGACGGGGCAAAACTGTTTGCAAGTGTAGAAGGGAGAGATAACACGGGGCGAAAAAAACCATGAATACAGTATACATATGTACATAGTAATTTTCGCCCTTCTATACTTGCAAACAGTTTCGCCACCGGCCTGAATTCGCCAAGACACGGCTGTGTTTAAAGAGAGTTTAACTTAAATACACCCACTTACAACGCAGGCAAAAATAAAACGGGGGCTGGTAATATAAAGTCTCTCTCTCTCTCTCTCTCTCTCTCTCTCTCTCTCTCTCTCTCTTAGTTTTATAATTTAAATTTTCCCCACAATTTATTTAGAGCTCTTCTTTTAAAGGAGATTGAGATAGTCTACAAACGTCTAAGACCATTCAGTTATCTTAAGACTGGTTTCTGTTATATGTATTTAACATGAGAAATGTATATGTACCCTGCGTCTGTAAAAAAAACCCCAAAGAATGCCATAAGCATCATGCTTAATATACAATTAATGCACATAATTGTTCTAACGGCAAACTCAACCAGGAAACATTAAAAACACGCAACAAATGAAGATCTGCAATAATTTGTATCACGTATAATAGAATTCCTTCATTAAGACATCACCAGAAGCAAAATCATACATCGGTAAAAAAAAAGTTCGGTACAACAAAAACAAAACAGACAACAGAACAAAGAAAGGTTTCCCTGAAGGATAAGGTAGAGAGAACAGTTGATCTTTGTTATGCAACATAATGGAACACGAGTCAATGAATCATTGAAATTGCGTGGTAAAATCTCACTCTGTTTAGATTTTATGGTGTTTGAACATTTTTCCTTACGAATTCTGGGGAAAATATGAACCCCTCTTTAGAACTTTATGTATTTTGTTTTTATAATTTTGTTCTTTTAATTAATTATTTAAAAAACTTATTCAAGGTAGTAATAGTATAAAAAAGATAAAATGACCTCATGTAAGAAACTTGATTTTTTTTTTTTGAATCATCCTGAACATTTCAGCATTAAATTATGCATATTAAATTCGGGACCTGGTTGCAATTTCTGTTTTATACTTATACCTTAGATGTATGTATAGGTAATATCCCGTCATGCAACTGTATTTCCGGTGCCCTTGAGAAATTCACATCAAGATGATTGACCCATGATATAGTGTATGTCCAAACTGTATGGAACCGGAACCGGAAGCTAGCGTGTTCATATAAACCATTATGATATGTCTAGATCGTGGCTGTGTGAAACTGGAAACTAGCGTGTGCATGTGACCCATGATATGTTTACTAGATCTTGGCTGTCAGAAACCGGAAGCTTGCGTGTCGACTGATTTTATTTTATTCTCTCCCACAGGAAGAAGTGACGGCTATGTATCCGGTCTATGTATTCATCGGGGGCTATCTGGTGTCCATAGTTCTCCTGGCTATTTCACTCTTCATTTTCCTGTACTTTCCGTACGTATCCATTTCTCATACGATTGAGAAATGTCTTTCTTACACGATATTGCATTAAAATATTTAAGTGGTCACTATGGTCTCCACACGAAATAAATACATGGCGTGCATCGATGCATCTAATGATTGACATATTATTACATATTTATCGTCTGTATCAGTAGTAGGAATTGGTAGGTTGTCACGGAATATTTCAATTGGTAAATTTGTCTTAAACAATAAACATTGTCTACAGATTGTGTTGAGAATATTGATGCAGACTTTGCGATCATTACATGGTCATTCACGATCCGATATCCAGTAGGCCTTATTCATTTACTTACATGTATTTTCACTGCAGACAACTTCAGTGCGGCAGAGTGACTGTTCACAAGAACCTCTTCCTCTCTTACATCTTGACGGGAATCTCATGGATTTCCTACTTTGTTCTCGTGACTTTTAATGGCGAAGTCCTGCTCAGAAATCCGGTAAACTACAAATAAAACTTCAAAATCTAACTTTTGCAACTTTTTAATTCGACATGTACATGTACCTTTTGTACATAACATCAATTACTTTGCAGTTGCAACTTCTCGCCTTTCCGACAAATGGAAAAATACCTCTGCATGAAAGGCCCGAGAAGTTGCGAAACAAGTATAATTATGATACATGTAAAATATAGACGGATGTGTGACTGTTTTTATTGCTGTTTCTTGGTTTCAGTCGTGGTGTCAGATCCTCCACGTGTTCACCTATTTCTTCATGCTGTGTAACTACTTCTGGATGTTCTGTGAGGGCCTCTATCTACACACAATCCTCCTGAGGGTCTTCAGCACCGGAAGGAAGCTCATTGCTGCTTGTCATGTGACCGGATGGGGTATATTGCGCATGGTTCTTAGATGAGATATTCATACTGCATTTAGCATTGATAGGAAACATCGGTATCATTCATTTGTTTCGTAAATATATCATTAACATTCTATTTATCACAGGAAATATAATGAGTCAATGTAGTAAAGAATTCATTATCAGAATATCTGAGTGAGCATCATGAAGCATGGTCATTGGTCGTTTTATAAATACCTGTATGTTTTTTACGACAGACGAATTATTTTAATTGTTTTCTTTCGATGTCTTGACCTTACCCTGAATCAAACATGAAACATTCCCAAGAACTATACAATTTACATTGCAGCACTTGTAGACTGTCCAAGAGTCTTCTCATTCTAACAAGTACTTATCACTAAGTTTTACTTGTAGCTACATGTAGTAATGACACGCTTTGCATCTGTGTAAAAATACAGTTTAAAAAAAATCCAAACATATATTTATGTAGTTATCCTGCACAGTATTATTAGTGCAACACTAAATCATGGAATGATATAGGTCGATCGGTAGATCAAAGAATTCAATTCTCTAGAAATTGTTCTAATCATACATTATTCATTCGTTTCTCGTCACATCTAATGATTTACACGTACTTTAACTTTAACACTCCAATGCCAATACTTTGCATTGTTGCCCCAATTTTCAAAGATAAAATATAGAAAAAAGATGAAGAAGTCAATAAATTTGATATTATCATTATCTGGTTATATATACGAGTTATCCCCCGGGTTATTGCTTCACTGTTCGTTATGTATGAATACTCTGAAATGCAAACTAAATGTTCGTTGTACATGTGTAAACAGAGTTTGAAGGTCCCTCCTGATATTTAAGAGGGCCATATTTAGACTACTTTTACCTCTTTGAAAGAAAGAGCTTTGTATTGAGGTATATGAACATGTTCAAATTAAAAAGCTAAAGTTTTTGGATTTTTTCTTCATCTAATTATAGCTTACAACTAAACATAATACTTGCTCACGTCTATAGTTTTATATACATGTATTTCAGTGATTTTTGTAGTTCTTGCAAATTTCAGTGTCTCAGAAATTTTGATTACAGTTCTCTACCATTCTTAACATGTTATTATCTTTGGGCATATATTTTGAAGGTTTTAAAGAGTGCACTAGATTTATTAACCATTGAGACTTGAGCAAAAATAACCTACTAAAATCATCTTAACTTAAGGTAGATTTGATGGGTTATTTGTCGACCATCCAGATTTCTTAGCAATGACTTTTTTGTTATAGGTTTTCCCCTAATTCCAACTGCAGTTTACGCTTTTGTGCGTAGTTCCGATTCATCGAAGAATAGAAAGTAAGATATAAAAATGCATAGAAGCAGAATAATAATTTAGTAGAATATTTAAAGTATAAATACAAGCATTAATTAACCCTTAATTCAAGCGCAAACAGAGAAGTTTGTTGTTGACTATATTCCAATGTACATAAAATTCACTCATATTTTTACCATATTCATTATTTTATTTTTGTTTAAAAAAGCCCCTTTTGTTTTACTAAAAATTAAACAAACATCAGTTACGTTGAATTCAGGATAATATGGACAATGAAAAGCTATATCGAATAGCGACCAACACTTGATGTTTTTTCAATATATGTGAAGTAAGTCGTCATTTTCATTGTATCGACAGATGTTGGAATCCCTACGCAGAGTATTTGTGGATAATATACGGCCCCATCATCGGCTCCCTGTTGGTAAGACTTGCTATTTACCTGTACCATGTCACAGGTGCTTGCGAACAGACCCCCATCCCTCATCCATAAACACTTACATAATATTTGTATCAGTCAAGCTTTCACTTTACTCCTGAAAATAATCACGAGGCAAATTGCGGGTAACTATGTCTTATACACTACTTTTTTCTACCCTGTGTGTCACTTAGCAAAAACATCTCTTCCAATATCTGTACATGTTGAAATATCACGTCTGATATTATTCTGTTTTCGCCACTAGCGGTTTGAAATTGGCTGTTTTATTTCAGTTAAACGTCATTTTCCTCATCAACATCGTTCGACTTTTGATGACAAAATTGAAGAGAGTTCCAGAGGCAGCTCAAACAAAGTATGTTTTCTCAAACAATTAATTTATAAGCAGTAGAAATGGCGAGCATTTTCATTTACAAAAAAGAATCAATCTTTTGTTTACTGTTTTCCATTATGAACTCATTTTAAAAGTTAGAGTGATCTGCCCTTCTACGTATCATACCTGTAGCATAAACTGAAATAAAGAACATTTCTTGTTAATGGAATTACATGTATGTTATAATCATTAAAACTTTTTAATTTTTGTAAGACTGACGATATTTTATTTGTTCAGTTTTCTTTGGAAAGTTAATGTCAAATATGATTCCAAATTAAAAAAAAAAGTGTTTCCTCAGGAAAGCAGCGAAGGCCACACTAGTATTGATCCCTCTCCTGGGACTTCATAATCTTCTGTTACCTGTACGACCTGAGGACGATTCCCCAATGGCCGAGGTGTACACCTTCCTCATCGCCATATCCCTGTCTCTCCAGGTAAGATGATCTTTGTATTGTCAACCAGGATTCTTGGATATCAATTGCCAGACGTTCCGGATTTAAATACTCCGCTCATAAACTTTCTGTTATCTATTTAGTTCTTCTTTGTTTCCGGTTACGTTAAATAAAGTTAACGATACACACGTGATGTGGCTAATCTTTACTTATTGGCGCATCTTGATGAATTAATGCCCTGCAGATCCATTTGAGTTGAATTGGACCTGTTTTGACACACGCCTTTGAAACATGAATAAACAAGTTCAATTCTTTACGAATAAAACCTAACATAAACTTACGATTGAAAAGAAGGGATGGAGTTTCAATGTTTTACGTTGTAAATGATATTTATAACACATAAATGTACTTACAGATTTGCAATGAAATTTTGCTAATGAGATCCAGCGATGTGAATCACATGTAACCAAACTCCATTCAATTTTTAATTGCAGTACTTTACTAATTATAGATAGTTTCTATTTAGATAAAAAGAAATTGATTAATCTTGTTTTTGAATATGATATATTTAAATGTTCGATCTTGATCCAACTCTAATAATTTTAAATGGTTTTGGATTGATTACTTAGCAGTTTGTAAAGTACATTTATTTCCTTGCTGTTGTAAATAGAGTTTTTTTAACAAAAGCCTCGACTTTGGGCATATATTGGGGTTATATATAATTTCAAATGAAACAGCGTCAATTTCACACAACAGAGCAGTTCTTGGGTAAAATACTTTATGTGTGATTTTGACAGTTTATGAATATTGATGAGCTTCTCTTAGCAAATTGGAAGAAATGGGTCAATATTTGATAGCTTGTTTTGATGAGCAAACTAGATATTAACATTCCATCGAAAGTCCAAGTTTTTGTCAAAACGGTTCTGGTGTTTAAATTATTTGCTGCAGATCTGTAGCTCCTGGTCTGAAAAAAAAATCGGATGGACGAAAGGGAGAAATAGACCTGCAGCTAATCAATAACGGGCTGTATCTATGACTTCACACATATTCTCTTATTTTTAGGGATCTTTTGTTGCCATCATTTACTGCTTTTGCAATGGAGAGGTAATTTAAAATCATTTGTTATTCTTATTTTTATGATCAATTTCCTGATCGGTTGATTCTTTATAAATACAATGTACATCTTACTGCGTAAAAATATATTAATTTCATTTGTTTCGGTTTAATTTTGCAATCATCTACAGTTAAATATTCCATATGATTTTAATTGACTTAATGTGCATTATATTTTAACTGTTTTTGATACTCCTATTTTATATCCGAAGACCATTTCGGTGACTATACAGAAATACAAGAAGAAGCGAAAAAAATATGTGTATAGAATTGGGACATTATCAAAGAGTATAAAATCAAAATTAAGATTTAAATTCCAAATGTAAATACTCCAGATGTTTGAAGATAATTATAAGGTACACATGCATGATATTAATGGTTATGGACATTTTTCTGAAAAAGGTTGGTCAACAAAAAGCCTTCAGATCTTCCTTAATTTTTAGATATTATGATGTTTTTAGATATATTTTGAATTATTATATCAAGTAAAAAATCCGTATATTTTACATTTGAAATTTGAGCATTTTCCGATATTGTTATGCAGAGCTCTCCTTGTAAAGGAGACATAACAGTCTAAAAATGGACACGACCACCAAGCAATCGCAACTTCTCGGGCCTCACCGGCAAGCTTGGAAAAACACCTCGAATGTATTAACATCACCGGATGTTAGAATTTTATACAAAATGGAGTCGCTTCCCATTAAAATAAATATCGGCTAGACAGCTTTGTATGTCGCTTCTGTGTTTTATTTTAGGGCATATAGTTGACTTTAATGACATCTGATCAGATCGTAAAATGTGTTGTATCTATATCAAGTTTTATGAAAAGGGGGGTTGTCGTGGACGCCAAGGTCACATTCGAGGTGTTTTTCCGAGCTTGCCGGAAAGGCCCGGGAAGTAGCGATTGGACCACCAAGCCCTGTTAAAATAATCAAGTTATCATAATGGTTGATCATCAGGTCACAACAATACTAAAAAGGAAATGGAAACAACACTTACTTATGAGGGGGACCTGCATCAAAATTGGCAACTCTCACATCACCACTTATTCCGTTACAGAGAATGGGCAAATGGAAGTCGTTTCGGAGGAAATCAACGAGGTAAATCGAATAATACATCCACGAGTTAATCAAATTTAATGTCAACTTTAAGATTATTTTTAAACAAAAAGAAAATTGAAGGAAATGTCTCAAGAATTATGTACATTGCTTTTATCAGTAGAATACCATTTCTTCTAAAATTAAACAAAATATACATTAAAGACAGATTTCATTACAAAAATCCTATTATCGCATTCTTCTGACTTTGAAATTTTATAACAAGTTTAGAACGTGAGTTGCGTATAAATCAATAAAATAGTATTGCAATTCAATTATCTGCGTGGTATATGAATTTGAAAATTGTCAAGCTATCTTTTTCATTAACTTTTACACGTGTCGAATGCTTTTTGATTCACAAGATTTTTTCGACATGTCATTTCAAAATATCTTTATCAGTGTACATTGTAATAGTGTCAGTGTATATAGTAAAACGCTATAAATGAATAAGTAATTGATTTATAAATAATTAAATAATTTATTTTATTTTCTTTAGATGTCAAAAAGGCATTTCATTTGGGATTTCCATAGTCGGCAAAGAAATAGTCTTTCAATTTTATGGTGATTAATTCTTAATTAATATTTCAATTTTTTTTCATTTGTAGGTCAGAAAATGTCAGCCTGCTCATATTTAAAGGATATCTTATCATGATTATCTGCAATAAGTTACCTATAAGTATATTCAAGACCACTATCTTGTTTTCTCTTTCATTATGTCTAATTGATTGGCAAATGAATAACGAAATAATGTACATTAATATTATGTGATTAAACAATGTAATTTTTGAGATATTGAATTGTTGAATTGGAAGGGGCGATATATATGATTGTTATACTTTCATGTTAAATACTGAAATCTGATTGGTTAAGACGCAGTTAATAATATTTTATATTACCCTCAGCGTTAGCAACGCACTTGGCAACGGGTAACATTAAAAAATGTTACATGCGCGAAAATTATGCGCGTACGGTTCGCTGTAGAATTCACGATATTCCTATATAAAAGCAGTAAAATTTTCTTAAAAATTTTAAAAAAGACATTCAGTATAACAAAATAAATAGTGCCTGTTTGGGAGGATAACAGTTGAAATTGACACCCCTCGAAAACCATTGTCAACCTCCGCTTCGCGTCGGTTGACAATGGTTTTCTCGGGATGTCAATTTCAACTGTTACCCTCCCAAACAGGCACTATTTATATAATGAATAAAAACTAATTTGTCGTTACCGCCGTCTCGTTTTTTTTTCTAGACGAAAAGGAACAAAATAAAAAGCATATTGAAAGCTACATGACAAACTTTGCATAGTAATTTAATAATACTCTAATTTCATTTGGCAAAGTAAAATCGCTCGAAATTTAAAAATTAATAATTTCAATTAAATAACTTACTTCTCTTTCGCCCCCGTTTTATATACGCCCCTTTCGCACCCGTTGTAAGCGGGAGAATTTTAAATAATTAATTTAAAGACTAGGCGAATTCCAATGTCTCAAATTATTTTTCTATAAGCACAACTGTGTCTGGACGAATTCAAGACGAGGTAAATATGTTTGCAAGTGTAAAAGGGCACCCCCCCCCCCCCCCCCCCTATACAGCAGTTAGTTTTCATATATAGAGTCACGTAAGATAGTTAAAGGCTATGTATATCATAATGGTATTTGATTTACATGTTTTCACGTTGCCTTACTTCGCATGGTAATGTTAATCGCTAAATATGGTCATGTTATATATCATGGTCATGTTATATATCATGTCATGTTATATATCATGGTCATGTTATATATCATGGTCATGTTATATATCATGGTCATGTAATATATCATGGTCATGTAATATATCATGGTCATGTTATATATCATGTCATGTTACATATCATGGTCATGTTATATATCATGGTCATGTAATATATCATGGTCATGTTAAATATCATGGTCATGTTATACGTAGGATTATATCTAGGTTATATATACTTCCGTGACGGTCTCAAGTGTTCAATTCCAATCAATTCAATTCAATTTGGAAATTGAATTTTTTCCTTAAGCAAATAAAATTTACTTTGCATTATTGACAGTTATGCTTTATAAGCATGTTTGCGGGCTTTTTAACAGGAATTTTCTTAAGTGGTACCGTATATAGCAAAGAGAAAAGCAGTTCCATTCAGTGGGGTTTATCAGATCATTCCTCTTTACACCGATAAAAACGTTTGAATTGGTGAAAAAATACTTTGCAAAAGAAATATATCACATAATTATCAAATGGTTAATGTCAGTACATCATTTTGGTGATTTTTAATTTTTGTTTGTTTTTTTTTTTATGCTTGAAATATACCCTATGTTACATGTACATATAGCAGAACGTCTAAATATTGACCCTGATAAATAGAATAATTTGAAATTACGAAATAAAATATTGTGAAATTTCCAACATTTCGTAACTGATATATCTTCTCTTCAATAGCACAGATAAAATGCTATAATTTTATATTATTTATTAAGGCAATACCGATTGAAATCATTTACCCATGACAAAACGTCAAAATAATGGTATTTTTCTACGCGTGTTTTATATAATTGGAAAGTTTTTGCGATTGATATTTCGTCTTTAGTAATAAATTTAAAAGAAAAGCACTAAAAATGGGGAAAATGATATTTAACTGACACAAGTGCCAGAACCCTTTGAATATTGGCATCTGAAATGCACCTACGACAGATTGTACTTTCAGTGTACTTTAAATCTGCTGGTTTTTTTTGTCCTCGATATTGTTTTAAATACAGAGCAATCCAAGGAAACATTATTAGTACATGTATCTAAAGAAAATTATCCCTTCTATAAGTGTATGGTCATTTCTTTTAACAACCTAAAACATGTCCAAGACGAACTTCAAATTATAACCAAACCAGAAGTTTTCTGATATCCAGCAAAGGTCAAGGTCGCGGGTCGCAACCAGAGGTCAAAATCAATGCACCGTACATGATACATGTTATCTGTCACCCCGACGGCAAGACAAATAAATGTGGTTATTTTAGTTAGTAAAATTATATTATACTGACTGAACTCTTAGACCTTTGGTTCAGTATAGTTGATTTATAAAAAATACACCTTTTGATTTTTTGAATTTATTACATAAATTCCGTAATTGCGTACGTATTTTTTCATATACATTTAAATTTCAAAATAAGAAATGTATATCAATTTACAGTTTACGATCAGATCACACCTGAATCTTTTACCTACATGTATGTGTTTAAATATGCAATGTAATATACTCACATAAAAAGAAACCAACGTAATTTATAAAGGATATAATAATGGTAATGTAAAATGCATGAGCTGACTGTTATCATCGACATTTAAACTTAAATAAAAAAAACACACACACACACCAAAAAAAACAAAAAAAAACAAAAAAACAAAAAAAAAAAAACAACCTAAAAACCAAACCAATCCAAAAATAGAAAAACTATCTAAAGGTCACTCAGTGACATGTAACTTAAGGGGATTTTACTTAATCAAAAACCGTAAATGCTCTTTAATCAAAATGAATGTAACAATTATTTTGTTCTAAATGAAAGATGTTGCACATTATGTAATAACAATCAAATAGCTGATGAAATGCACTTTATATTAGAATGTAATGCTCTTTCATGTAATAGACAAAAATACATGGAACCTAGATTTTGTGAAAGACCAAACACTTTTAAATTTTGTGAATTATTGACTACTTTAAAACTTAAAAAACTGAAAAAACTTTGTTTATTTATAAATGAAATTTTTGAATCAGTCTGTCCTCCTTGAACATTTGTTCTTTTTTCTCATATTTTTTTTCTCTAATTTGTGCTGTACATGTACCTCTGACTCTATACCTACACTTGTAAATATTTATATATATATATGTACCTCATGTACTGTCATGTCGACGGTTTGAGTGAAATAAATTGAATTGAAATTGAATTGAATTGAATTGAATTGTTCTTCCCTTTCTGCGTGCCAGAACTAAAGCAATACCGACCCTCGCATTCCCAACTCTGATCTGAGGGAAAATAATTAAAGCACCGTGAAATTAGAATTTTTTAATCTTTCTAAAAGGAATACATCATTACGCGGTGAATTTCTTCAATATAAAGTAGGCAATTAGCTTCTTGGTAAAGCATCGTTCTAAAGAATTAAGGAGATAAATACTTTGGCTTTTTTGTCCAACCAAAGTGAGTTTTTCTTTGCATAATCTTTTAATAAGTTTATGTTATTTTAAAGAAGCTTTGAACACAGTCAGGGAATTATCAATAAGTATTTTTTTTTTTATATTTTACTGATGTTATAGAATCTGTGACATTCATGCTGGCGCTTTTGAAAAGCAAAGAAATAGGTATGAAGACTTCTTCCTTAGCGTGTTGTTTCGAGCTCTTCCAAATACTGGTCATAGCTCCCGCCATTTTGTCAGTTCATGGATATTACTGTCAAATCTACGATGGAAATAGAAACTTGTCAAGTGTAAAGAACACCATTTCTATCGCGGAATGTGGGGCCTATTGCATTATGGAGGAACCTTCCCCTTGTGCATCGTTTCTCTGTTGTCCGCAATCGAACCAAAATAATTGTACTTCTTTCACGCGAAAGCAAGACTGTGATTTTGCCACGGAGTCGAACTACTGTAAATGTGGCATATTTTCTAAGGTAAGCTTTGAAATTACCTACTGCTAAATAGCGTTATGATTCTAGAGAAACAAATTAAACAATAAACAAATAAATTGTGGAAACATTGATTATTAACCGTGTTCGTGAACAAAAAGAAATCATGACAAATATATAAAGAGAAAAAACATTACCAACAGGACCAATTGAAAAATATCGAAATTTATTTTTTTTTAATATCCTGAAGAGAATACCCGAATCTACCATGTACTATGCATATAACATTCTAATACAGCTGCACATGCGCATAAAGAGCATGGAAGGTCAACAAATCAGCCACCTTATCTACCTAAAATTAAAAGAATGATATGATTTGCTTAGCTATCAACTATAATTGAGTAAAGAGAGAAAAATCAATATATATTTTACCTTAATTTTTTTTTGATATTTCCCCATGTTTTAATGTAAAGCTCAACTTCTAAAGGCGATCAATAGAGTCTAATAATGGCAACGATCATCGAACACTCTTTTAAAAGAATAAATATCTTTTCAGGTGTCTTCAGAATTATCAACGACATCTTCACCTAATTCAGAGACACCCGATCCGTTTTGTGTCATTGATCCTTCAACATGTTAAGAAAGTAATACATGTATTTGGATCAAATCTTTAACAGAAGACGTGGGTGCCGATATATTTGTAAAACAAAAGACTGATGTACAGTTACAATTGAAAAGGCTGGTTGGTCAAAAGAATTACCAATCAAATTCACCTTAAACTTTTAGATATATACATTGTACAATGTACAGTCTACTTCTTGTCATAGAGTAATGTTTAGCAGAGACAAATCTTAACCTTTTAGCTAGAGAAGTCTAAGAGTTTTTGTTACATTCCACATAGCTACTCAGTTAAATGAGGTCAAAAAAGCCTAAAAGTGACCCCGACTATTTAACCCTCTTTCATGTAATTGCGTTTACATGACCTCCACGACGAATACATGTGTATGAGCGCACTATCCGTGCAAAATTTGTGTAAACAATAAATTGTGTACTCACGGGTGTAGCTGCAGATCTGTAGCTCTCTGGTTGAAAAAATTCGGATAGACAAACCAGAGAGCTACAGTTCCAAGCGTTGTAAAAACCTCCGATTTACGCCGCCGTTTTTGTGTCGCTCGCTTCGAGAATTATATCCGACTTTAATAGCATTCAACCGCCTAAAAAATTGGATTTATTAATCAAACATATAGTTTACCCTAACTCTGCTAACTTTGTTTTCCTTTCAATGGTTCACAACGGCCATCCTTCGCCTTGGAATGTCATCGTTTTAAAAAACTCGCCTTATGACAACCATGTTTACCTAGTAGCGAGATCTCGGGTGCGTCGATTTACCCAAATGGACTCAAATGAACCCAAAGGGCGATAAAAGTGGAAAACAATTATAATAAAATCCTCATAATTTAGGGAAATTTGGAAAAATAAAAGCCGAAGGTCCAAAACAATAATTAAAATTATTTCAGTATATCTTTAAAAATTGTTTTTGAAAAATAAAGATGAGCATTTTATCTCAGTTTGTAAAAGTATATAATGTATGTAATTATATTCAAATAATATAAATATATATAAAAAAAATAACTTTTTAAAATAAAACAACTTTTTAAAATAATTTTAATTATTGTTATGGACCTTCGGCTTTTATTTTTCCAAATTTCCCTAAATTATGAGGATTTTATTATAATTGTTTTCCACTTTAATCGCCATTTGGGTTCATTTGGGTTCATTTGGGTAAATCGACGCACCCGAGATCTCGCTACTAGGTAAACATGGTTGTCATAAGGCGAGTTTTTTTTAAAACGATGACATTCCAAGGCGAAGGATGGCCGTTGTGAACCATTGAAAGGAAAACAAAGTTAGCAGAGTTAGGGTAAACTATATGTTTAATTAATAAATCCAATTTTTTAGGCGGTTGAATGCTTTTAAAGTCGGATATAATTCCCGAAGCGAGCGACACAAAAACGGCGGCGTAAATCGGAGGTTTTTACAACGCTTGGAACTGTAGCTCTCTGGTTTGTCTATCCGAATTTTTTCAACCAGAGAGCTACAGATCTGCAGCTATCACGGGTGTATCCTTACAGAAAATAATAGTTAACTAAAGATGTTCACAGAGAAAAAAAATACACAACTATGAGACAATTGCTTGTATATGGTAAAAATTAATTTTGACTGTGTATTACTGCAGCTGATATCGTGTTTTAAAACTCTAAAGATAGATTTCTTTGTTTAATTATCATTTTCTTTTTTTTTTTCTACATCATAGTATTAAAGACAACACTGTGAACCATATTGAAAAATAAAAGCCATTAAGAACATTTTTTCGTTCATTTAATCATTTGTAAATGCATACGCTATTAATAAATGAATTTCTCAGTAGTTTGAAACAGCTAAAAATTCAGAGCGTTTAATTTCATGCTTGTTCCTTTGTCCTAAGGGAGGTGATTTTATATCAATTATATTAAGCAGGGTTAGATTTTGTCCTGGTTTGAGATAATTTAAATGTAGATTTTTTTTCTCAGATCCATACAATAACGATACTAGTACTTCTGGGAAATGTAAAGATCAGAAGATGCACTCGGAATAACTTTGGCCTCATCAATAAACATGTATGTAGAGTGAGGTCGTTTGAAATTACAAAGAAAAGCGATTTTTTGAAATCGAAGAAAAGCAAACAGTATTTAAACAGTGTATATTAAATGCGATGTTGTTTTAGATGAGTTAAAACTTGCAGACATTGCTGAAAAACACGTGACTTATAAAACGTTGTGTAACCTACGTATATTGAATAAATTTACAATGTATTGTGAGATTAGGAAAAGAAAATCCCATTTGAAATGCAATAAAAGTGACTATAAAGAAAGTGTAAGGAACTTTCGAGAAGAAAAACAAAACAAAAAAACCAACAGTATCATTCAATTGTCATATTGTAAATTTAGTATTTACTGTCATCCTGTAAAATTAATTCAAAATTTACAACATGACGCAATTATCAAATCGACTTTGTATGATAATTATGTTATAATGTAGTTATATCTCATCCCGGGATCTTAAATTTCTACCAAATATATCTCGAAAGCTTTGGTTCGATTCTGATATAACAAAGAATCCAATGTCAAAATTTTCGAAATCAGATTGAACAAATCGTGAATCAGATGCAAATAAAAATTTTAAAACAATTTTTTTCAAGTGTTTAGTTTTGCGCCGATTTAGCGATAGACACGTCAGGTTCTTTTGATTTTTTTAAAATTAAAATGGGGCCTCCGTGGCTGGGACAGGTTGAGAAACCCGAATTTCAACCGCTTTAACACACCGACTTCGTTTGAATATAATAATACGTGTATATCAAATTGAACCAGACATGCCAATTTTATTTGTTTCTTCGGAATATCTCTTCATCTACCTGTGGAGTAGCCTGTTTCCCTGTTCAGAAGAGGAAACAAAAAAGACAGCTTCCGGTTCCAGCTGCTTTTCCCGAATAATTTTCCTCCACATTCTGAACCTTGTACATCAATGCGACCAAGTCTACATGTATACCAATAAACTGACGCACAGTAGTCAGTGGGATAAGTTTATTTAAGGAATAAGGAATCATTCATTGAGTGTTACATGTGTGTATGAGGTGAAAATTTCGGTCGGGGCGTGGTCAAATCTAATAAGGGCTTTATGATGTATTTGAACACTCTCCGTCCGAAATTATCACCTCATATTATTCAAAGAATGACTCCTTATTACTTATATTAATGTTATTTCCAATTTGTACACTTTTTTGTGTTTTAAACCACTAATTTCTCATGTAGTGCATGTTATGTATTACTACGCGGCGCAGCTGCCAATACCGTTTTTCGGTTATGCTATAAGACACACTCTTTAAGTGTCACTCATCTTTTATGAAATTATTAGGCTTCAAACTTAATTCGTAATGTTATAATAAAAAAAGACAGTTGAAAATGTAAATATCTACTGTTGAACTTATTAGCACATTTCTTCTTGTACATAAACGCACATAGTTTGGTACGGTGTGTCTATCTTGTATGTACTTTAATCAAACTCTGTTGAATATCCGTAATAATGCGATTTCTAAATTTTATCTTATGTACTGCTTAAAAAAATTACTAATTTTTTTAATTGGCTGGAATCCATTTAAATGCAGGTAAACATTTCTATGTAATAATCAGATCTTCAATTATGGCCCATCCTTCCCCCAAGGATCATGATTTGAACCGCCGTCTTAACCCAACCTCCGAGACCTTCAGAGACAACAAAAAATCCAAAGAAAACCCGAAACTAGGGCAGAATTTCCAGACAATTTGAATTAATTACATACGCGTTATACATAAAGGACAGTGCAAAACATCGTTTCAGGAGTTTTTCCGAATTTCATTTTTCCGAGCCAAATACACTATAATAGCCAAGAGTATTACGTGGGCTTTCTATTTAGGTTATGTCGTTATGTCGTCTTTTGGAACGAAAGAAGAAAAGAGTATGGATGAAAGTTTTATTATTTTCATTAACTTGAATGCGAAAATATACAAAACTCGATGAATATGTAATAACATTAAAGAATCACATCATGAAATCTAGATTGAACACCACAGGAACCTCGGCATTCGACAGGCAAATTTAAGAAACTGTCGTGGATTCATTAAAATTCGCGATGGCTCAATTTTGGTTAAATTCGCGGGTACCTTTTATCCACGAGTCAACCTCCTCCACGAATAAATAAACTAGGATCATAAAGTCATTTTTCCAATTGTATGTATAAGATAATACACGAAATTCCGTCCCCAAGAACCTGTCAAATTTAAAAGCAATCCACGAAAATTGCCCCCCACGAATATTTAATGAATCTACAGTACATCGGACAACAGAAAACTGATTTTTTATTTGGCCTTATTAAATCGTGTCTATGTTGCTGGATTTTACCGATACTTCAGATTATGTTTCGTAATTCGTTTAAATAATCAATAAGTGTATCAAAATCCACGCCCGAGATTTTGAAATTGAACACGAGTAGCGGTATTAAGTACGGAGTATTATACGTGAACGGAGATTTAAATACACTGTATAAAGACCTTCTCAGTTTAAAGTTAATTGTTGAGAACGTTTAATACATTGATCGTCAGCGGAGATGTGTTGTTTTTCAGGATATTCTGTCGATATATCAATAAACTAAGGTAAGATATTTATTTATTAAGAACATATCTATTAGGAAAAGAATGATGAGTTTCTTATTTCTACCTGTATCTTAATATACATGTCTGACTCGCCATCCAAAGTAGAAAATTCTCTCTCTCTCTCTCTCTCTCTCTCTCTCTCTCTCTCTCTCTCTCTCTCTCTCTCTGTAGGAAGATGATGGTCATTTCCACATTTTTTTTAAATCGTAGAATCTGATCATGAGATATATAAACAGTATATCGAACAGTTATTGTTTGTTTAAAAATGTTCGTTATTTAAATCGATTATTTTATAGTTTCGATATTTTTTTTAATGTCAAATATAGTGTTCTATCTACATGGCAGAATACAGTGTTTTTTTTTGTCGAAATACCAAATGAATTTCAAACACACTTAAAATAAGAACAAATAAATTTTATTTAAAAAAAAATTAGTTTGCTAGATTTACCGTCTTTGGCCGAAAATTATTCACCATGCAGTTTTAATTTTTTTTTAAATAGTTTTTTCTAGATATCGATATATACACGTAAGTCAAAGAATGGTGTATTCAGTGAACGGTCAGTGATGAAATATAGATATAAGCAAAATGCGTCGTTTCTTGCATTAGAAAAAAAGTATGTAATGTCAATTATTATGTACATGTAACCGAACATATATGTATAATATTATGTACATACATTTGTGAATTTTCTGTTTTATTTTACTTAATGTAACACTGTTTTCTATCGGGTTCATGCATTGACCTAAGCATTATTATAAACTGTTCTTACAAAGAGGTGGTTAACTTTGAAGTTTTTCTCTAGTTTCAAAAAGTGACAATAAATGTCTCTGTTAAAACCAGATCATGAAATGAAAAAAAAAATAAAGAGTTAGATAACAATCGATACTTCGAAACAATCTTTGAATTGTTCTTAAAACAGAATTTAAAAAATACAGTTGTCCATTTAAATTGTAAAATATACGGCTATGAGGACGCTAGTTTTGTAACTAAACCTTGAAGTGATAATGAATGTCTTCAGTGTAAATTTAAGCGTTCCTTACTTCTCCCCCGATTCGTTATAAAATAGAAACAGGTAAAACCTAGCTTAGATTAAGATCTTTCAGTTTGAGAGAGAGAGAGAGAGAGAGAGAGAGAGAGAGAGAGAGAGAGAGAGAGAGAGAGAGAGAGAGAAATGAAAACGGTTTAGTATTTTTTGTATTTTTCATTCAATATATATCACATTACTGACTTTGAAATTACTTGTCGGATTTAAAAAAAATCTAACAAAACTTGGAATATCATTGTGGGGGACAACAAAGTACACGAAATAGTATAGTTTTATTTATCATAAAAACATTATGCAGTGTGCGTGTGGCGGAGGGAGGGGGGGGGGTTATAAATTATTTATCCCAACCTCTTAATAATGACGATTTAAATCAACCCTAAAGAAGCATTAACTGTTAAACTGTTGTAAGTTTAAGAGTGTTATAAGTAATGAGTTTTAAATGAAGGTATAAATCTGGTCGAGTCGGGGTCACGATTAAGTCAGGAATCGGTGGGGTCAGTGGTGTGGAACGGTAAATGTGTATTGATTGGGCAGACAGCGTGACGGGATTCCTCTCCCTATAGCTACATGCGCGTCGTAAATGTACATATTGCTAGTACACGAACTTAATCATTAACTGTGTCATACAGTTTTATTACCCTACTTTGTTTAAAAATCTAATTTCTGTTTAAAAAGGTCACCAGCAAGTAAAAATTAAGGTTAATGAGTTTAGATATCTCTATATAATCATATTTATTGGATAATTTAGTTTTCAATTTTCATACAATAATTAACTTGGTAAATATCAATTCAATAATACTAGTATAACCTTACAATACACACACACACTGTGTATTTGTAAAAACACTCTCTCTCTCTCTCTCTCTCTCTCTCTCTCTCTCTCTCTCTCTCTCTCTCTCTCTCTCTCTCTCTATCTCTCTCTCTCTCTCTCTCTCTCTCTCTCTCTCTCTCTCTCTCTCTCTCTCTCTCTCTCTCTCTCTCTCTCTCTCTCTGCAGAAGAGAAAAACTTAAATCTAGGTTCAAGATGTTTTTTTAAATCCTCTTACAAAAAGGGTTTCGACCTGAAAAATTTAGAAGTGTATTATACAGACCTTTTATATTTGACAAAG
The DNA here is from genome assembly GCF_902806645.1 of Magallana gigas. NCBI lineage: Eukaryota > Metazoa > Mollusca > Bivalvia > Ostreida > Ostreidae > Magallana > Magallana gigas. Next base: position 608,533 of record NW_022994945.1, read on the forward strand.
AAAACAGGTATTAAAATATTGTCTCAAGAACTGAAATATTTCCTTAATGACTTTTAAAAAGCGGTGTTTTGTTTTTTAAGAAAACATTTCAAAAAATCTTAAATTGCTTTTTAAATTGAATCGATAACCAATGTATAAGAGTTCATTCATCCATATCTATCTTAAACATGTATACAGTCAGACATCATTTATCAAAGCTTATAACACAATGTACTTTCTGCTTTTTTGAAAGAGTAATTATTGAAGGAGAGAGCGAATGAAGAAATGAGTACACTGGACTGGAGTTTGCATCTTTAGTTGAATTCAGTAGACAAACTCTGCTTCATAATGCCCCTTCAAACGGGCCTCGCTTTTCACAGAAAGCGACAGACACTGGAAAACCTGACGTTAGAAAGACCACAAAATTTACAGAGCTTCTACGAAGCAGTGGAAGACGCCCTGAAAAAGATCGAAAACCACCTCCGTTACGTCGAGTTAGAATACTATGGAGTCGAGAGGTCCCCAGATGAAGAGATAAAGGCGTGGTTACCGGCACTTACGACCGTGATGGGCCACGCTAAGACCGGGATCTTAGTCTCTAAACAACAGCTTAAAGACGTATTCGATCTCTACGACCGGTCTATAGGTGATCCTACGATGATCGTAAAACTTGACAAGGAGGCCGTGCAGACGACTCTTGAGGTCATTAGCAAGGTCGAGTTATATATAAGACACAAATTTAAAAACATCATCAATGGGATATTACTTGTAACGAGCTACATGAAGAAATACTGTCTTAGCTTTAGTGGCATCAGCGGCGATGTGTATTTGGAAACAGCCACGAACTATGAAAAGCAGCGCCGAGAGCTAGCCGAAGCTATACAGATCAATTTGGATGATATTCCGGTCATGATGGACAAGTTTGAGAATGACGGCATACGATTAACAGAACTAGGATCCGTGCCGAGAAGAATTGCCGAGCGCGTGGAGTGTGGTCACATGCCTTTTCTGGTGATGTTCGCTGGAGCTTGTGAAAATATCAGAAATGCTTGTATAGGTGTCAGGAAATGGATACAGGCGGATGATGGTTATTCGACGTTCATTCAATTCGACATTACGGACTTGGAAAAGAAGAAAGAAACTGATAGTAAATTACTTCGAGATTTACAAGTAAAAGTTTCACATCTTGACCATCGGTTAAAAGTCTGCAAACGCGAGATTCAGGAATGCGTTGGCGAGTTGAAAAGAGTCGCGGCGAAAGAGAAAAGTCTCAAAAAGCACGAGGAACAACTGAAAACGGATCTACGAGAAATAGTTATGGAACTAGAAATGAAAGAGCGACAACGTGAAGATACACTTCATGAATCGTCGGTGTTGACGCATAAAGAAAGAGAACAGTTAGAAAAACTAACGAGTGAAATCGAACACATGAGGCTGAAGAAGCCAGTTTTGGAACGGAAAGCAGACGACCTGAAACGGAAACTAGAGTTCATGAAATTTAGGCGGGAACTAAAGAGTAAGCGGGAAACTCAACTCCAAGAGGTTAAAGAGGAGCTTCGTGAGGCCAAACGCGAATTACGAAGGACCGAATCTGAATGCGAGCGTCTGGAGAGGAATATCATTAAACTGCGAGAAATCCATCGATTCAAAACAAGTCCGGAAGTGCTGAAGAAACTGTTTTACAACATGCCACTGACTCACAAGGGGACGGGCGCTGGGGGCGGGAAGAAAAAGAAAGGAGTTGTCATCGGTAAGCATTAGGAAAATCTTTTTTTACATTTTAAATAATTTAGGACGCATATAGGTATCATTTTAAGATAAAAAATTAGTGTAAAATGTAAAAAATATATAATGAATATACTACCAAATATAATGAGGAGAACAATGCATATACTGTTTAATCCTCATATAAGACAGCCCTGGCGTTCCATAATTTAACATACTCGTATTTATCAGTCTCGCTATCCAAATCCGTAGGGACTTAATCACTTGTATCTCGTATTCTGTGTGCCTCATATTCATGTTACAATGTTGGTGCATATCTCATTCATGGTGGATATATATATATGTATGATACATGCATGTACAGTCGTAAAAATAATCAATGAACATTTAATTACGCTTGTCCAATGTATTTTATCATCCGTGGGGGATGTCCATTAATCACTTGTAATGTAATTGACAATTCATCTTCCATAATATTTCATCTGATGGTGAGTATATTAAATCGTTAATGATTTCTTTGACTATTTATGATTTGTACATTTCATTCATTTACTAGTATGCTGCGTACAACCATTATGATCCATTTTATAAACATGCATGGTATCATCATATTAATGATTCTCGGTGTGTGTTTTGATGATTCATGTTAAGAGGGCTCGATGGTCGTGGTCATTTATAGACTATATTGATCTCCCTAAGCAGAAGAGCTTTCTGTAAAAAGATATATGATAATACTCATAATTTTTAAAAAGCTTTTAGATATGGAATTTTTCTTTACAAAATAAAAGTTTATATTTATTTAGTTTAAAATATTGTTTTTGAAAATTTAAGGTCAATTTGATGATTAAGTAGGTGACAATCCAGCCTCATTTCGTTTTTCATCATCGACATGTATGACTAAATAACACTTAATTTTTTCAGTTATTCCGGATTTGCCATTTGCGGATTCTGGTAAAATGCATGATGTTGTCTCTGATACCCATTTTTTGTAACCATGATAGCACTAATAATGCAAATCTGTTCTCATATTTCTTTTTCTTCTGAAAACTATTTCTTTATTTTATTAATAGCATTTATTTTATTAAGGTTATTTCCTTCTTAGGTTGACAATATTAGAAATATACCCACTTTTCTTCCGTTTGCATGTTTCCCTAACATATATTAATTTTAATCTGCACATTAAACAATTAACAAATCTTATCAAAACAACGTATAACATTTAGGAAATGTTAAACTAGAGCTGTTACTTTCACTAACCCCTTTTCCTAAATCCAATTTCAGAAATAATATATAGACCATATAAATGAGTTGCCACATTAATTAACTTTTTCTACCATGTTTTTTTTCGCATCATACCTCAGCTTAACCAATGCTTAACTTCTTATAATATAATTACATTTTGAATTTCATCTTTCATCTCCATTATGTAGCTAATTCCATATATAAAAAAAAACTAGTATTCACCAATCAATTATTAATACATGTATTTAGTTCATTTATCGTTTTAAGTTTCTTCTTTAATGCAAAAATCAAGTGAATACTTTATTATTAAAAGTAACCATTAAAGTGACAGAATACACATTTTAAGAAAATCAAAGTTGACATGTACGCATGATAGGGAAAATTACATGTAGAACTGAGGTTCAACGTAAAGAGAAATAATTGGATGATTTTTTTTTTTTTTTTTTTTTAAATTTATTTCTTATTTAATCCAGACAAGCTCGAGAAGGCCACACGAGTGACAGCCACACTTATTGACAAGGACTGGATCCCTTTGTACCGCACCCTACCTTTCCATCCTCCCAGGGGCGAGGAAAACCTAAGAGTGGACATAGACGACATCACGAACACATTTCTTAGGGACACCCTCGAAGTCCATGCCAAGCAGGCGCTCTACAGATGGCGCCGCATGCATACGAGGGCTAGTGTTGATGACCTGAAGAAAGCATTGACTGCTATTAAGCGAAAAGACATCGCAGATAAAGTAGACGAGGAATTATCTAAAAAGAGAGCAGTCAAACCCAAAACTTCTTCTGCTGTGAAATTTCCCAAGGTGCTCGTTCAGACCCAACAGGTGCGTGTTCGACACAGTTTATCAAATCCAATCAAATGACGTCATAATAAGTGATCTATGTAATACAAATTCAAGTACAAGCCAGAGGTTTGACATTACATTAAAGGATATATTTTTATCGATAGTTGTTTGCTTTTTGCTTTAAAATAAAGTTTAGATAATTGAAATGGGAGTTGCAGACCAATTTGGATTTTGATAGTTAAAAAACCCAAACAAATAGCTTTTGTAAGAAAATTATTATAATATCCAATCCAATCGAATGGTTTTATGAATGGTGTTACATGTATCAAAACAGAGGTGAACACAATTTATGAATACTATTCCGCTTTACACTTTTAAACCTGTTGTGCTGTAATGAGTTAATAGAATCAGGGTACTGAAAGTACTGAAAAGCGGTTAGCAAGCTTGATTTTATGTCGTTGGGAATACAAGCGTTAATTTTTTTTAGGGCGCTATAGAGTTACAATACACGTTTCACGAACGTATCTTGTATTTGATTAATAGTGTTAATCATAATGTAAATGCTCTTCAATTACATGTAAATGGTGAATTCAGGGGAGAACACGATTTGTTATTATATATTTGCTCCAGTAAACGCTTTATAAAAACCTCCAAACGAATAAATAATATGCACAAGTTGAAAGTCAACAAATCCTTATCCATAATTATAAAATGCCACTTGTAAATACAATCATTATTCATTAATTGCATTTTATAACAATGTAAGAAGATACTTGTATTGGTAGTTTCTACATGTACATGTACAACTAGCAACACACATTTCTTTAGCTACGAAACTGTATTTCGGATTTTTATCATAAAGTTGTAGGATGCATCAACAGGTTTGCATATTTTCATCATAGAATCACCAATATAGTCATTATAAATTAATTTTAATGCGTAGAGCACTTGATGACGATTTTATCTATTTCGCAATACAATAATCCCTTTGTCATGTTTTTTCTTCCAAAGGACTGATCCAGTAAATTATGTTCATTTTGCCGTTTGATATGTCGTTTCAATACTCAGCTCAAAAATCAATAAAACACTTGCTTTCTTAAACGATACAGTATTTATTCTTGTTAAAGAAGAGGCACATATGAAAGAAGTTCAGCATTAAATACCCACAAGCCTTAGATTTTTCAGAAAAAGTGCAAGATTTCGGAATTTTATTACATGGCAAAAGCGGTTAGCTTTTACGCTAACCGCTTTAAATGTTAACTAAATATGCCAAAAAATCTAGATTGTATTAAGGTTTTTTTGTAGAAGTCTTCCGGGTTTTTTGCTCCGATTATTTGTATCAAAGAAAATAAAGGCATTCACATGGTGATATGTAAAAGGGATTATTATAATATAATCTTTCGTTTGTTTTTTGGTATTTTTGATTTCATTTTAATCGTTTAAAAACACGCAAACAATTCTTCTTTGAAATGAATTACTTTATTAATTCTAATCTAATTAACATTTATACAAATTTAATGTTTCTCATATTTAGAAGTACATATATATTACTTGTACTTATATTAACATGTAGGCACCTTTCATTTACTAGATCTTGACGTTAATCAAGGACGACTAAAGCAGCTCAAATTATGGACTACGACCTATATCAAAACTAATAAAGATAAACTTACATGTATCACCTACAAACTGAGTCAAATAACGCAATCAATCATGATAGAAAAATAGCAAATTTTTTTTTCTTTTGATAAACGCACGGAAGCACATGATATTTAAAATGTACTCAGTTGAAAACAAAATTAGAAAAATGCTAACAAAATACTCGTCCTGTACACACCAGGACGTGTTCAACAGTGCGAGCGTTTTGTTACGGGTATAGGGAGTTTTGACGAGCGCTCGGGAGCGCTCGCTTTTTTTTTAACTCGCCTCAGGGTGTTGTTAATTTCGAGAAAAAAGTATGACCATATACCCTAAACAGAACATAAAAGCAAAATCATTTAAAGTCTAAAACACTTAAATAAAGCACAAAAAAAGAGATTTCAATATTTGTATCAAATTAAATATATCTAAAAACTAATCATGCCCCTAAAACTAATTATTAAGGTAAGAATTATATAAACACTATAAACTATAAACATCCGACATAAATCTATGATGACTTGCTTTCCAACTGGTTCCAGAACAGATCGTCTCTACCGATTTTCCTCAGTTCACCAGCCAAGAATTCCAAAGGTTTTTTTTGCCCTTGAATACGACCAATAAATCGGCCCATGAAACTACCTTTTGTTTTTTCAGCGGTCATTTTTAGCTCTTTTTTCAGCTGTTCTATCTCGTTATCAGAAAGTTGTTCAAAGATGGTATTTACAACGTGCTCAAGACTATTATATTTTGCTTTGTAAAGTTCTTCTCTGTTTACATCCATTTTCATTAGTGTGTCTTCGGCTTCAAAATAAGTTCAAATGTATACAAGAAAGTATTAAAAAAAATCTAACTACATGTACATATGTCAATCAAAAGATTGTATCGTTTAAATATTTGCAATTTTTGTTCGTTCATTAACAATAAAAACTTGAAAGTTATTGAAAACCTAATCTTTCTTCACAAAATTAATTTGTATCCCGATTTAAAAACTGAACATTGCGTAAAAAATTATAACTCGGAAAATAAATATTAGAGAGCAGTTTTTGAATAAAAAACCCCCAAAACATTAAAAATTGATAAACTCTAATTGCATGCGGATTATGATTCCATTCATGTTTGTTTTGAATTGATGTTATCAAATCTCTGAGTGATTTAAAAATCAAAATCAAATTGGGAACCGAATATAAAACATTTTACAAGAGTATAAACGTCTTTCTAGATACCTCATACATGTACATATACATTTCTCATATAGCTTACCTTCATGCTTTTTTACAAGATAGCCCCAATTCAATCTTTTCCAGTCTATTAGATCGTCCTTACGGACCATCAATATGTAACCCTTTGGATCTTTGCTTTCCACGTGGCAAAGTTTTACATGCGCAAAACTGGAGCCGTATTTAAGGAATTTTATGACCAGATTTTCTCCCTCCATCGGTTTCACGTCCCCGCGGAACTCTAGACCTATTTCTTCACCAGATCTTATGGTAAAGTCGGCGCTTTCGTCTTCTTCTTCAATTTGCATCCATTTCTTTTTTAACAAACATTTTGCTTGCTTGCTAAGATCAAAACCCTTCGACTCAATACAGAATACACACAGCTCAATGGTTTCTCCAATCTCTTCAGGTACCTTATACAATGTAAGTAGCTTGCATTTTGATTTAATTCCCAGAAGAGTATGGAAAGCATTTAGCAATCTGTTAAGAATGCTCTTCTTTGATTCAGGATTTTCAGGATCTTTTATAGTTTGTTTCAAATTTGAATCGTTTGCCTGCACGATGTAAGATCTACAAATAACAGAGAAACTGTGAAAAAAGCACAGTACAAGTTTATTTACCAAATGTCGAAATCAAACTGATTTTTAATGTAGAAGGTTGTGTAAAATGATATGTAGAATTAATATCGTATGCAGCAAAAATATGAATTTTTTTAACCTTTCACTTTCAGCGGGCGAATTGAACACTTTGAGTCCTCTATTATTATTAATCAAAAGTACTCACATGGCATCTTTTTGCAGCATAACATTGAAAACCATTTTGCCTCTCTTAGTTTCTGGTTCCATTATATCACGATTCCAATTTACAAACTGAGCGTCTGTTGACACACAAACAAATAAAGATGTTTCTGCTTCATCGACTTTTGGGAACTCCACAGTAACCTTTCGTGAAATTGCTCTTGCTTGCAAACCTTCGGAAATTGTTATATTACCATATTTATTAGGGTTTTCTTCTTGGTATTTCTTTATTCTTTCTTTGTCCGTTAGGTGAACCTAGTGAAGATAGATTAATCCAATTAACTATTTTCATTTTCATTTCTAAAATAAATTACTATTTACCTCCTGTTGTATAACGAAAAGGGGAAAGAAACATTTTACCTGAACATGTTTGGGTTAACCACTGCTACATGAACATTAAACATAACATTTCCATTATATTAAAAAAAAAACAAGAACAATGAAATGTTGTCTTGATATTAATTTTTTTTTGACCATTAAACAGGAAAAAAATAACTAAATTCGAAACACAATTTTTTTTTTACAAATGATGGCCATTTTGTCCATCCTATGCAATATATCTATATTCTTAAAGTAAAACTCCCAAATAATGTAAAACTTTATAATATACTTATTAATTTGATGTTTATTGACTTACCCAATGTATTTCATTGGTAAAAATTGAACCTCATTAACAATTTAAAATATTAATTAATGACGTCACAAATTGTAGCATTGTAGTTCTTGAGAAGGTTTTTAAAGATTTATTCCTATTCATTTCTATGTCAAACTTCAAACCCGTCTTGGGAGCCTAGTGTTTGTCTGGGTTTTATTTTTTTTACAATTAGAATTTAAATTTCGGCATGCTTGCGTAGTAATCTCACAAACTGTACCACTGTATTTATTGAGAAGGTTTTAAAACATTTATTCCCGTTCATTTCTATCCGGGGTTTACTTTTTGGGACAATTAGAATCTAAATTTAAAGATGTTTGTCTGGGGTTTAGTTTTTTAGGGTCACCTAAGTAAACTCAGGTGACCCATTGCAATCCGTTTTAGTCCATCGTCGTGCGTCGTGCAATGTGCGTTGTATATCGTGCGTCATGTGTTGTGCGTCGTCCGTTAACAATTTTACATTTTTAACTTCCTCTTAAAAACTACAAGCCTTAGGCTAATTGTTACCATATTTGGTATGAGGCATCTCTATGGTAAGAGGAATCTAAATTGTGAAACTCGTGGTTCTACCTCGCCGGGGCACCAAAAATGGGGCCAGATATGCCAAAAAAAGCCAAAAAAAAGAAATCTTTTTCTCTACTCCCATACATGTGAGGGAGTAAACTGCTTGCATGATTATGATGTTCATGAAACCCTCTACCAAATTTGTGAAATTCATGTCCCCTGTGTCAGGGGTTCAGGCTCTAGGGTAAGGCCAATATGGCCATATAGTGAAAATATTTTAAATCCTAGTAAATCTTCTTTTCTACTCATATATATATATATATATACTTTTAAAAACTAAATGCATGATAATGATGTCCATGAAGCCTTCTTCCAAAATTGAGGAATTCATGACCCCTATGTCAGGGGTTCAGGCTCTAGGGTGGGGCCAATATGGCCATATCGTAAAACTGTGTTCAATCTTAGTAAATCTTCTTTTCTACTTACATATATATGTTTGTGAAAAACTAAATGCATGATTATGATGTACATGAAGCCCTCTATCAAAATCTTAAAATTCATAGCCCCTGGGTGAGGGCTCTAGTCCTAGGTGGGACCAAAATGGCCATATTATAAAAATGTATTAAATCTTAGAAAATCTTCTTCTCTTCTCCCATATATATATATTTGTTAAAAACTAAATGCATTGTTATGCTGTCCATGAAGCCCTCTACCAAAATTGTGATATTCATGACCCCTGTCTCAGGGGTTCAGGCTCTAGGGTGGGGCCAATATGGCCATATAGTAAAAAAGTATTAAATCTTCGAAAATCTTTTTCTCTTCTCCCATATATACATGTATTTGTTAAAAACTAAATGCATGATTATGATGTCTATGAAGTCCTCTACCAAAATTGTGAAATTCATGACCCCTGGGTCAGGGGTTGTGGCTCCAAGGTGGGGCCATATGACCATATAGTAAAAATGTATTCAATCTTAGAAAATCGTCTTCTCTACTCCCATACAATGTATATAGTTGTTAAAAACTAAATGCCTGGTAATGATGCCCATGAAGCCGTCCATCAAAATTGTGAAATTCATGACCTCTGTGTCAGGGGTTCAAGCTCTAGGGTGGGGTCAATATGGCCAAATAGAAAAAATGTATTAAATCTTTAAACAATTTCTTCTTCATTCCCAAACATGTGGGCAAAAACTGAATACATGGTGATGTTTTCCACAAACTCCTCTACCTAAATTGTGAAATTCATGGCCCCTGGGTCAAGAGTTGAGGACATCGGGGGGGGGGGGGGGAGGGTAATGTTTATGCATATAATGTTTTAAAATCTTCTTCTCTATTCTCGCACTTTTGTATGAAAATCTTACTTCATAATTATGTTAACCAGGAAGTCTTCTACTAAAATTTTAAATTTTATGTCCCGTGGAGTATGTGTTTTGACTCTAGGGCAGGGCCGAAATGGATTTTTAGGTGTTGGTATATATCATATATGTTTAAAAATTATCTTCTTTACTTCCACACACCTGAATGGAAATTTAAACTGAATTCATCATTTCGTAGACCCGATCTTTAAGTTTTTCATCAAAATTATAGGTTTCAAAGTTCTTTTTCAAAGATTTCAGGCAAGGGTGGTCGTCATTACAAATTTATAATTTTTCAACCCCAGAACGAAACCCAATTAAATGAATATATGAGACTCCTCGACAAGTTTGTGTATGGGATGTATGCCACTCAGGTGACTGTTAAGGCCTATTGGCCTCTTGTTTACGATTAGAATTTAAATTTGAGGATGCTTGCATAGTAATCTCATAGACTGTAGCACTGTAGTTCTTGAGAAGACTATTTTTAACAATTTCTCTATATATTCTTTCTGTTAGACTTTAATTAAGGAACGGATTAAATATTCATTTGTTTTTTACGATATTAAATGGTTTGGAGCAGTTTAAGTTTTATAAACCGCGAAACGGTTTACAAAAAGCGTAAATCGTTTCAAAAGATTTTGTATCGTATAAAACTACTAATAAATATCGAATTCATTGCTTATAACTAAATTTATTTTACTCTTCATAGTAGATAAAGACGGTCATTTGACCTTCAAAAAGTGAAAAAAAATTGTATAAAATTCAAAGGTCACGTTAGGCGTATTGATACGGTTTTGACGTTAGTCTTACTATGACGCAGGCAACATTCTTTATACGATATAAAATCAATTTTTAGCCATCAGAAAGCGTGTTAAAACCAGAATTAAATTATTACAGTATAATTATAACATAATCACCAAATGATTGAAACAGTGAACTTATTTATTGATTAGTCTTCTATTAGCACTTTGGACTATATGATTTAAAATGAACGGTAAGAGTATATTCATATTACGTTAAAGTTCACCTTATTTAATGTTTTGACCAATGGTCATAATCATATATATATAGGTAATAGTTATCCTTTATCGTACCTTGAATTTAATTGTTTCGCGGCCTCCATCTGAAGGGGGAAGTTTTATGGAACAGTTTGCTTCCGGAATAGACATCGTCACGCCCTTTTTTATGTCTTCCCTACTAAATGTCTTCTCATGCGTTGGAAAGTCATAGTGGACAACTAAAAATTCTCCTGGCTCTATTTGCATAGAAATTTGTCTTCCCTACAATAAATTAAACAAAATACAATCCCAATTACATAATAATCACAAGTGTAGAAACTTTAACTTCTCTGACTAGGGTTTCGAGAATGAAGTTTTTGTTTGTATTTTTATAATTTTTCTTTTACAAATATAATATATAATAAGGTGATATAAAATTTTTTGTTGCATTGATCCGTGATTCTCTAGAACTACTCAGCTAACGTGTTAGATAAAGTTATTATTAAGAGATAATTTTGTAATATTTCTTTTATTGTAAAATATTTTACGTAAGATCTGAAATATTAATTACACTCCTGTTCAATAAGATTATTTTATCAAATTTTAAGTTTGATAAGGCGAGACTGACCATGCCGCATTAATCATTTTTATGACATAATCTTTCAGTTAAGTTTAATGTATTTTTTTTTATAACCCCCCCCCCCCTCCCCCCAAAAAAAAAACGAAACAAAACAAATAATAGAACTACTTACAAACACTCAGTTTCTACTTAAGTTTGCTTCTACACTAGTACTGTATTTATATTGTAAAAATTGTAATATTATGTGCTGTATGGGTACTTTTAAAGTTAAAAAGGCATAAATCCAAACAGTATGCATATGGACTTGGTTCGTTTGCTTTTATTAACAATTAGTTGAATACAAATGACCCTTTCTGTTCGCTAAACAAATGGAAACTACACCAAAAAATATATATTATATTTGCATTGGCAATCTCAATTCCTTTTATCTTTTCTTTTTGGAAGTCAAACTTTCGAGTTAAAATATCTTATAATTAATTTTAAGGATGTATGACCAATTACGTTTAATATTTGAAGACATTAATTGTAACATCAGAGTAACTATGATGGTGCCTTATGTTATACCCCCCCCCCCCCCTCCAAAAGAAAACCCAAAAAACTATACACTGTTAACAAACGGTTCATACCTCAACAACCACATTTTTCGTTGACTTCCATTTGCCACCTTTGAATACTTTACCGCCAACAGATTGACATGTGAGTGTATATTTATTGTCCACGCGGACATCAACAAGTGACTTGAACCTCTCCATTTTGTACGTGTGGATTAATTCACTTCTATCCATATCGCTGCTTTTTAGCATTTTGTCAATATCCTCTGGAGCTATTTTAGTTAAACTTCCCTCAAAATCCGCATCATTTACTACATCATCATCAGAATCAGTGTCGGACTCTTCAATAAAGTCATTCCCTGTTTCATATGAATCATCAGCTTGTTCCAATTCTTTAGGATCTGCCAAAATACACACGCTGACATCTTCCTCTATCTTTATTTCTCCTGGTGGTAGGCTATAATGTGTAAAATTGAATCATATACTAATAAAAAGGTAGAACACGCACATGCAGAGAACAGAGTATTATAGGAATCTGGTTAGCACATTGAATGCATTTTTACACAGCATCTAATTTTTCCATTGTGTTTAAAAAGAATTTCTGTTTTTAATAGAAAAACGTGAACTCAAATACATTTATTAAAATACGTTGAAATTTTAAGTCCTTGAAATGCTTTATTTTTATTTTATTACAAATAAATAAACATTTGAAGATTATACTGAACCACTGATAGTTATATTTATGTTACAGTACTCGACTAACTATATATATTTTTTTTTACATGATTGAACATCAACGTTGTAATTATGATTTTTTCGAAAAATATACTTTCAATTGCTAATATCATACGTTATAGTATTAATGGATATGGTACAATTTTTTCTTGGGTTAACAACTGGTCCCAGAAATCACTTTGAATTTGTTTCTGTAATTGCTTTAATATCAAACAGCCGTGGTCTCATGCATAATCTTGTTTTTTTGATCGCCTGTCATTTTTGTAAATAATTACATGCATTTGTCTTTAATAATACACGTCAACTATTTATTTAGTCTTTAAAAGGAATTTTAAGCATTGTTAAAATATCCATTGTAATATAAAATCCTGATTACAAGTTATCTTTAAAAAGTCAAGATATAACTCACTTACCATTTATCCCCATCCTCAATAGTGTCGTCTATTTTTACACACACAATTTCAATCTTTTTCAGAAGAGGGATTAGTGTGTCTGAACATCCAGTTCCACTGAAGTAAAATAAATAGCATTGTTGATTAAACAATGATAACATTGATAACATGTTATGGTGATTCAGCAACAATTATACGGAACGCAATGTATATAATTATTGTGTAAGGAAACATCCTCAAATAGTGTAAAATCAAGCTTATTCAAATCATGGTCCATCCGTCCGTCCGTCTGTCTGCAAACCTTTTACTTGTTCAACTTCTACTCCAGAACCACTGTCTTAGTTTAAACCAAATCTGGCACAAAGCATTATTTTGTAAAGGGACTTTAAGTTTGTTAAAATAAAGGGCCAGGCCCTCTATCAAGGGGAGATGATTATGATTTATTGAAAATTTATGGATATTGTTAAAAAATCTTCTTTTCAAAAACCATTTTGCTTGAAAAGCTGAAACTTGTGTGGAAGCAACCTCAGATAGTGTTAAATAAAGTTTGTTCAAATCATGGTCCCTGGGGGTACGGGGGATAGGAGCATATGGGATGGGGTTAATTTTTTTTACATAGAAAAAAAATTTGTTTTTCTTATTACAAAACATTTTTTTTCAAAAAGATGCAACTTTAGTGAAAGCAACATAGCTAGTGTAGATTCAGTTGGTCAAAATCATTTTTCACAGGAGTAGACACAGGAGTAGGCCACATTTGAAGTCTAATTTTACAAAGGAAAAAGTTTTAAATTCACAAAATCTCAAATGTTAAAATACACGGTTTTACTCATGTGCAAGCATTTTGATATATTGTTGATTCTTTAAAATTGTTAATAGTTTGGCCCCTGAATAACTCTTTGGCTTCACAAACTTGGTGTGGCATTATATCCCATTTGATTCCTTTTCAACTGTAATGCTCAATATGTAAAATAACTTTAAAATCACCCTGCGACAAAAAGGCTTAATGATAAGCAGAATATCCATGAGAGAGTTATTCTATAATGTCCAGATATTTTGTATATGACTCCGTAAAGTTAATTTTATCATGTCTGTTGTTGCTCAGGTGAGCAATGTGGCCCATGTGCTATTTTTAAACAATACAGTAAAACTCGTTTAGTACAAACACCGATATAGCAAAATCTTAGTTATAGCGGAGTTTTTTTTTGAGTCCCCAGCAAAATTCTTAACAAATCTTTGCAAAATTTAATAGTTATAACGGATTTGGATATAACGAATTTACGGATATAGCGAACTAGTTTTGAGTTCCGTAAAGATGAATGATAACGAAATTCAACTCTTTTATTTGGAATTTCTCTACAGTTTAAAAAATTTGCCTTACCATTTAATCAATATTATAGTTTGATGGAATTTATTTTCCCACAGGTATCAAAGGAATGTATTTTCATTCTGGTAAAAGAAATCATGCATATATATAATTTGCTAAAGTTATTACATGTACTACGAATTCGTTATACGGATATAACGAATAACGGATATAACAATTCAGAGGTAAATCCATTTAAATTTTTTTTTTATTTTTTAATATTTTAATATTTTAATTTTTTATATTTAACATTTGAGATTTTGTGAATTTAAAAGTTTTAGGACTTCGTATAACCAAGTTTTACTGTACCGAGATACGATGAAAAAATATTATAATTTATAATGAGGTTATGCTATTTTAAACAAAATACGAGGGTTTATCAAAAAGTACGAAGACTTTTGTCATAGCTGTATATGTTACTTAATGTCATATAATTTCTAAATTTGATTTGATTTTGAAAGTTTCAAACAATTTGCAAGAAAAACAAATTTAATAAATTCTTTTTTTTCAAAGACCTATTTAGAATCTTATCGTGTAAAAATGAGGTAATGGCGCACGGTCAAAATTTGTGTTATGTCAACAATAAACCATATAATGTTAAATGTAATATTTCTATCAATTAGGTTTAAAACCAAATAATATTGAAACCTCACATTAAGTATAGTCATGGTTTTATTCTGTGTATAAAAAATAATGGGATATATTGTTTTGTTGAACAGATATTAGTAACTGAAGACAGGTAGTCATCTTTAGAATCGACAAAAAACGTCGACGTCGCCGGACGTCACGGCGCATATAGAAGAAGAAACAAAATGGATTTTACTTAGGATTAATAAAGATACAAGCTTCGAAAATGTTCAATTGTGCACAAAATAAGTAAAAAAAATATTTCCAAGTTTGTGTTGAACTGTATTACAGTTTTGGGGGTGGTTGTAATTGTATCAAACAGTCCGAAAGAGAGTAGAATATCTATAAATATTTGGTTAAAAAAAGTAACATCAACCAACGTTAAGGGTTATCCTTACTGTAAACTAAGAAATACACAGTTAGAAAATGAAAACTTTGAAGAACTGACTTATGACTCTCGCAGAAATGTGTGCAAATATGATGGTTCAGTGCTATTTGTGATTGTAAGGTGAAAGGCAAAAGAGACTAAGCATGATATAAAGATGGGTTATTCATGTATCTATAAACTGCGCGTGTTTAAACTTGACGTCATGTTTTGAACGTTACCATGCGCCGTGGTGAAAAAACAATGTTTTTAAAAGGGGTTACAAAAATACCGTTTCATCAAATATACTAAAACTTTGCATATCAATAGAACAAGTGTTAATGAACAGTGTTAAGTATGACTTTCCTGAAAAAAAAGATATGATAGACAGCCACATTGTCTTCGTATTTTTTGATTGACCCTCGTTTGTATTGTAAAAAAACACACAAAAAAAACAACAAAAAAACCAACAACCCCGAAACAAATACAACCAAACAATTGGTAAGCATAAAATCGCCTCTCTAAGTGTTTGTCTTGTTCTCTTTGTTTGCAAACAGCAATCAAATTACTGAGGTACTGACGGGAGTTGATTTTATCGATTATCATTTCTTTTAAAATCAATTTATCTTGCATGTCAATTAGTTTCTAGTTTGTATTTGAATTACGCACTTTTTTATAATAAGAATTTTTAGACTTTTCCGACAAGAATTTCGAGAAACCCCATGTGAATCATGTTGTGAAATATTTAAAGATAGAATTCAACTGTCTACTAGTATGTATTAGTTATCGAAACAATTCTAAAAATTGTATGGATTCAAGCACTATTGATATCGAACTCTAGTCTCGTTTAACTAGACGCTCGGCTGTCTCCGGTAATATCCGACAAGCAAGAGAGCCCCTCTCTGCTTGTCGCAGATTTACGGAGACAGCCGAGCGTCTGGTTGAACGAGAGAAAATTAACTCTGGCGTAGGAATACATGAGACTACAAAAATATCTAAATTGTTCATAGTGTATAAAATTTGACTATTTTCAAAGTGTTTATAAATAAGAGTCCTTGAAAATCAATGCTTCAGCATACATTACATCGAATTGTTTTCTATTATTTTCAAGAACTTAGTCTTGTCAGCGGTGATGATTTGTGCTTAGGTCCAAACACTGTTTCACTTACGGTTTGCCAGAGTAACTGCATAGGATATTTGATTAAAATCAACTCCAAAAAACGATTTGCCATAATACAAGTTCTTGATGATAGCTTCCAAAAACTTAAATAATTAGTATATCTTTAGAATAAAAAAACAACATTGTACATAAAAGTTATGTGCCACGACAAACATTAACATATGGCAAAACCTCTTAAATGTAAAACTATTTACATAAACTTAGAAGTTGTTATAAGTCTCAACCACTGAAGTTCATTATTGAACGTTTCAATCACTGACGATTGATTACAAGTCTTTTTTAAAGTCTTTACCAAGTAAGTTTTAACTAATAATGTTCTGTCTCTCTTGTGTGAGACGTTTGTGTGTTTGTTTGTGTGTATGTGTGTGTGTATATATATATATATATATATATATATATATATATATATATATATATATATATATATATATATAAAGATAGATAGATAGAAAGATAGATGGATAAAAGTGGTATTTCTGTTATAGCAGGGATTTAAAAAA